>JAKWJC010000364.1:31053205-32253205 GCA_027704865.1 Solanum neorickii
GGCTTCTTCACTACCATTTTTCCTTACCAAACTTCATTCTACCGGAAAAAATTCTCTGTCAGAACTATACTTCTGGCTATCAATTTGCAGTTAAGCTCAAAACCTCGAGGAACAAAGAAAATTCACAACACAAAGCAATGGCGGCTCAACCCTAAAGCTTTAAGCCCCAAAAAATAAAGAAGCAAAAACTCTCCCAAATTCAGTTTGCTCAAATACGAAAACATACAAAGCGGCAAGATTAAACGATGAACAAAAAGCACTGAGCAATACAAAAGATGAAGAAATACATACATAAAAGAGAAACCAGATCTGATGAAGGCGATGTACTTGTGAGAAAGCACCTATTAACCCATACCACACTTTGGAAGAAACAAAATATTCAAAAAGTAGAGAATTTTAAAAAATGGAGTATGTATATATTTATTGTTACTATTAATTATTTTTAAAAAAAAAAATTATGTGAATCTCTTACTACGTAGTCGTTTCATATTAATTTAATTTTTAAGATTTTTTTTTTATTTTTAAAATTAATTTTATTATTTAGTTTTTTGGATTATTATTTTTTTAATTTTATCCTTCATTAATTTGTATTGTAATTAGTGATTAATTATATTTAATTATTTGAATCATAAATTTGAAAATAATAAATAGTTAATTCACTCTTTTTAAAGGGTGTGAAACATCCCAAAAAACAACTTAATATGGCATAGGAGTAATTATTATGCACATATATATATTTGAAAATTCTATCATTGATATAATTATAATTAAATTTATACTTACTTTTTATCTCTTAAGTTGTTTAGTTTACTTTAATTTAAATCAGATATCTTTTAATATCGATTTTAAAAGATTGTGTTTAATTCTTTGATATGTTTATGAAACATTTCAAGCTTAAACTAATTATATTATTAAATGTCTAAATATTTTTTAAAAAAGTATTTGTCTTAATTTTGAATGTGTTCTAAAAATAATAATCACTATAATATTGAATTTTATGATTGAAAATATTACGAAATGTTATATAAGTAAAGAAATGGTACTCTAATTCCCAAATTTAGAGAAGTGAAATTTTAATTTTATTTTTAAACACTTTTAGTATAATTTTGAGAGTTTATGTAACAACTAATTTTATTGCAAAAAAATTCAAAAATATAATCAACAAGAGATATTTAAACATTTGTGTTGTTATATAACATACAATAATTTATATATGGTTATTCTTGTCATACAAAGTATTACGAAAAAGTTATACAATTGAAAAATAAAAAATAATTATTAAATTAATTAAAATATTTTCTTTTAAAATTTATGAGGGTAATATATATATATATATATATATATATATATATATATAAAGATTTCTTTTTTCTTTCTAAATTTTAGCTTTACATCCCCGATTTACGAATACATAAAATCCAATATATATCATCAACATAACAGTATCATTGCAAAATAGGAGAAACTGATTATCATTATTTTTTTTACACATAAAAATCTTTATAAAAAAAATAAATGAGAAAATGATATCCTTAATGAATAGGCATCACTTTATTTTGATCCTTAAAATATTTCATATAACCATATGGTCCTTATTGTATCAAAAAAAAGTATTTATTTAATTCTTTGTCCTGAAAATAACACATCTCTTAGTCAAAATTTAACACTAACTATATAAATAAATAAAAACTCAGTTTTATGTGCATTTTTTTTCTTCGGTCGGATCCCTCTTCCACTTTTAAGAATATTACATCTAAAAAAATGTGGTTCAAATAATTGAGTTCTATTGTTAATAACAAAGTAGACAAAATCAATGGGGAGAATATTTCAAAAAAGAAAAGGTAAGGATCACTTAATTTTCTCATCAGTCACATTTTCAAATAAAATTTAAACTTTGTTCTTTTTTTTTTCTTCAAAATTTTTACCTTTTTAAAATTATATTCATTCCACAATATATTTTATTTATATTCATTACAGTTTCCCTCTGTAATTATTTTTTTCTTCAAAAATCTTGTATGTATTCATCTCAATATATATTTTATTTGTATTTCTATTTATTCTAGTTTTTATTTAGAATTTTGTATAATAATATACAAAATACAAAAAATTAGTATGACGAAAAAGTGAGAATGAAATATAAAATTGAAAATAAATAAGGAAATATTTGGTGTAATCATTCTTAAATAAAATACATAACTACTTGACATACCTTTAGAATAAATGCAAATTAAAAAAAAAATGTCAAATTCATAAACTATGCAACATAATTTTTGAATGAATACAAATATTAATTATATACATACAATTATAAACACAAATTGAGAAAGAATACAAAATTCTGAATTTTTTTATATATACAAAAAGAAACTAATAGTATTTTGTCATGTAAATAATATACATATCTAGTTAGTATACATTTGGGATGGATTCAATTAGGAACAAATACAGGATTCATAACTATACAACATGAGATTTTGAATGAATATAAATATTAATAGCACACATACTAATTTGTATATTAATTGAAAAAGAATAAAATTCTAAGAAAAAATTACAAATATAAATACATAAAAATTTCATAGCATACAACACAAATCCAACAAAAGTTCATTAATAAAATCTGAAATGTCATAGTCATGTAAAATGTATTTATAAATTGTTGAATATCTACAAATGTAAAAATATATAAAGGAATGAAAAAAAACAATACATTATCAAAATTAACAAAATCTGACCCCAAAATACAATAATAAAATAACAACTGAATACAAAATACAAACTAATAAATATTGCATAATGTACATAACAAGAAATTTACAAATATATTCAGTACACATTGTTGAACAATTGTTATTTAACTTCAACTAAACATGCAAAAAATTAAACATGTAAAAAAATATTTAAATACCTCTTCATCAACAATTTGGTCTTCGCCGTCATTTTCTTATACCCTACGAGTTACGTTTCAATCTGAATTAGATGAAGACTTTATTCTTCTCGTCTCTCTTCCCTAATTTTAGAAGCAGATTTTACAATATCCGCTATTTCTTGAGTAATACATAAATTAAATGATGGAAAATCACTATAAACCGTTTTACTAAGATGAATAGTGTCTATTAGATTCATTCTTTGAAGAGTGTTTTATAGTTCTAAACGAGAACAATCCTACTTTCACCAATGATTTAAACAACAATAAAATCATAAAATAAATCTTAAAAAAAAAAGATAACGATGAAAATACCTTAATTAGAGAAATTTGTGAGAATCCAGATTTTGAAGATAAAAAAAAATATTTGTAGAAGATAATAAAAAAATTGGAAGGATAAATATGGAAGAGAGATATGGGGAAAATTTGCAGATTTTGATATTTTTTTAAAATTAAAATAATTTGAGAAAAGTGAACAATGGATATACATTAAATAAATTATTTTTAGGAGATAAAATAGGGGTTTAATTAGGATATATATTCTTTTTCAAAATAATGACATTTTTGACATTTTAACTAATATTTTAAAAGTAGTGAGTTTTTTACTAATTAAGTTATTGATTTTGACTAATTTGCTAATTTTTCTTTAAATTTAACGGACTGATGTGTTATTTTTAAGACAATAACCAAATTGAGTAGCTTTTATGTTATATTAAAGGCTATATGGATCATGTGAAATATATTACGTATCAAAATAGAGTAACTTTCATACATTATGAACCATTTTGATCATTTTCTCAAGAAATAAACATAAAACCATGACAAATGTTTTGAAATAGGATTCACTTTGAGCAATCTTTTTCAAACAAGAAGTGAGCAAATACATTTGCTACAAGCTTGATGGTCCAATAAATAGATATTTTGCTTGAACTATTTCGTTCGATTTAATCATTTTCACCACCAAACAAAACATAACAAACAAAAAGGAAAACAAACTTTACGTCACAAAATGCAGCTAAAAATAACAAATATTTTAATAAGAGAAGGAACAAAATCCTGAGTCTAGAGAGAACTACTTTGAAGATTGAAGAAGAAGAAGAAGTGATGGTGAAAATTGTGAATTTGCTCGGTCTAAAACCTAGAAGTGAACAAGTTGTGCAACTTTAATTTTATCATGACAGTTTTGCTATTTTATTATCGTTCTTTTAAACTTTATTTAGATAATTTTTATGTATCATTTCATAATTTATATTATATTACTTTAATAAATCAATATTTGGATAATTTATATTATTAATCGTTATTATATAATGACACATATCGATGATTTAAAGCATAAATTTATTTTGAAAAATAATTTACAAGATAAATATGACTTAACATATTTTGCTAGGTCCTTTCATAGACATAAAGTACAATAATATTCAAATAAATATGAAAAATTCGCCCAACAAAAATTATCGATATACTCTATTAGAATATGAGACTTGTATTTATCTGATATAACATGTTTGGATTGTGATTTGAGCTGGGAGTGCCACTGAAATCTGAATTTGTTAAAAGAATATATTGATCATTTACCTTTGTACTATTGGATACTCACCATTTTCATTATGACTTATTAATTTGTAATATTAATTTATACAATTTCATTAATATTTTAGAGTCATCATTTATCTCATAATTTATGTTATTTTCTTGAGAAACAAGATACTTATATTTTGATTGGACTAAAGAAATATTTGAAGCACAAGTTAATTATATGTTTTTATGAATATTTTATCGAAAAAATTGAAAATTCAAAAAATCTGAGGCTTATTAGTTTAGTTTGATATTGGAAAAAAAAAACCAGCCTGAAAAAATCTAAGGTTGAAACATATAAAAAAAATTCAAATTTAATTAGTTTAATTTAATTTATAAATTGAAAAATCAGAACAAACTCAATCATGTACCCCATAAAGAAAGGATACTTATAAAGATACAAAATTCAATATTCATAAAATCATAGTTGACATCAATATAATCATGTGTAGTTTATTTATAATAAAATATTAACTAGATCAGAAAAATTCATCCTTTCGAACATCTCAATGTTTGAATACCACTGAAACATATTTTTGTCTGTTTTTTAATTTCGAAAATGATTTAATAATACTCAATTTTTACGGCATACTATTCTTGCAACGACTTGTTTCAGTCGTTATATAGAAAAGCTAATGAGGAAAGAATGTGGTCCAGAAAACTTTTGAGTAGTGACTTGAAAATTCCTAGCTTAGTGACATGCGAGATCTAGGAAAATCTGATAATGAATAAAATATCTAATTATTAGTTCGATCACATGGGTAAATAACTAAGACGTTAAATAACTCGTATAACTTTACGGAATCAAATTCGGATGAGTAAAAATCCTGAAACTGATCTTAGTGTGATCGGCTCGATTTTGAATGTTATGGGTTGAGGTGTGTTGTGAAATGGGGGTTTGAAACTCTTAATCCGACCTTCTGTCTCCGCACAATCCGCCAAGGCGCGACCGATGTGGCTGGACGGGATCTGCAGTAGCGGCCCAGACTCAACTAAAGTTGGGAATAAAACCCAAAAATGTTATTTTTCTCCAAATTTTGTTCTTGAGAGCTAAGAGACGACCCAGAGCTAGTTCTTGAAGGTTCTCCACCACTTCTATCGTTAAAGGTAAGGATTTTACTCCTCTAATCCATTTTTCGATCCGTAGAACGTAAATTCATGATTAATTATCGTTTGGTGAGAGTTTTGGCATGAAGTTGATGGTGTCTTGGGATCATGGATTTGGCCTGGGGTTGATAATTTTGATTATAATCCGGGTATTGATCCTCATATTAATTTGTTGTTTTTAAACCATGAACAAGTGGAAAGAATCTGAAAAAGAAAGATTCAAGTGTCTTAGGGGGATTCAAGCTTGGTTTCGAGGTGATTGATGGTTTGATTTCATGTTTGTGTGATACATGTTGGTAATTGCTTCATTGTAATGCATGCATGTATGTGAACGAAGCACCATCGATCAAACCTAATGTAAATAAGTATGAATGAAACTATTGTATGTCATGAACCAACACTTGATTGTACGATTGTGAGAATGTACATTACGAGGGTGATTGTGATTGTGGCCATGTTGATTAGATCGGGTGTTACGTTATGACGTAATTTGGATTGGTTGTCACGTATGGATTGGGTGTTACGTACTGACACATTAATTGGGATCAGGTGTCACGTTCCGGCACACTAAACTATTTGGGTATGAGTTCCATGAGAGGACCACTGTGTTGTCATATCGAATTGTTATTGAGAATGTGGAGTTGCACATTGTTCATGAAAAATGATAATTGTATATATATTCTATGCATGTCATGGTTGATTTCTATTCAAATCTTGGTGATATTGTTCATGAAGTTGAAGAAGAAGTAGAAGAACTTATAATTATAGAAGCAGGGGAGTATACAGGATATTATTGAGATTGCAGATGAAGACATGCCCAAGAATTTTGAAAGACGACGAAGAAGAAGAGGTGGTGGAAGATCAATTTGCTGACGATGAGGAACAAGAAGCATGTGCTATATGCTTGCTTGAAAGATGAATATACAATTGCCAAACTTCATTATGGCCATAAATTTCATGCTAAATCCATCAACAAGTGGTTGCAGAGGAAAGATACATGTTTTTTTTGTAGAGCTTTAGTTTACCCCACAACACATGAACACCTACATTATTCTTATTCTTAACAGTTCAATTAGAGCAGTGATTAGTGTTATTATTTCTGTAATGATTCACATTGAAATAACAATTCACTCTTACTCTTATTGTAGTTTTTAGCCATGTTAATTGACATCTATAACACATATAATTGAGTTCTGTGGTACTTTTTTTGACCATGTAACCTGTTTATTCTATAGCATAATTTCATAGCTACAGATGTAAACCAATCACCCTTTGAAAAGAAGGGAAGTAATAAGCCAAGCAGTCAATACCCTTGTATGTGAAAAATTAACTCAAACAGAGAGAGCGTGCACGCTAGTATCTTCTGTAAAAGATGAGAAATTGAAAATATTCATCAGTTCACAATTAATCAAACAATCAATTATAAGGCAGGATAAAATGGTTCATAGTTTAATACATGTAGCGATTCAGAATCTTTTCGAAACAAATGTACCCTATTTTGGAGGTCCATAAGCCAGCTAATACTATAAATCATTGACCAATGTAAGCAAAATACAGAAACAAGGATAATGAATGCTATGAAATCATTTGGATATTCAATTTTGGGTGCTGCACTCAATTCAAAAATGCCTAGTTATTTTCAAAATATAGTATCTGTGCTAGAAAGCCATATAGAGGAAATGAATTAATATTACCACAATTTATCATAGTCCTTGCCGTTTCAAGTGTGCACAATCCGGACATGAAGTGTGCCTCTTTTATGCATTTTGTATGGTCACAAGATTTTCCTTATTTCTGTATTTTGTATGTCATGCTACTTTCCGGGAGTTTCATTGGGCGCTTCTTCACTTTTTTATCTTTCAAACCTGTTTCTGGAAATGCTTTTCTTGAGACTAAGGTCTACCAGGAACTCTCTACCTCGCACTAGGTGGCAGTAAGGTCTTCTCTTACTTAAATGGAGAAATGAGTAAGCAAGACTTCCTAACCTGCTTTTGTTTTCTTAAAAAATCGTGACCAAATTTTGCCTTCAACCAAACCTTCCCCACACCTTGCTTTGGATTCATTGATTCCCTTTCTTTGAGGGACGGCAGCTGATTTGCCACATCTAACCTCTTTCGTTGAGACATTGGTCCCTGTTCTCGGTGCAGCTTCAACTACGGAGGATTGGTCTTGCGTACATTCTACCCTCCTCAGACCTCACTTGTGGGATCACACTAGGTATATTATTGTTGCTGTGATACTGTAACCAATATGTTTCGGTCTTTCACAAAGAACTCCACATTAGTGTATATTTCTCCTGTACGGATGTTGCAGGCCTCCGGAAGCAAACTCATGCACCAAACCCCCAACGGCTTAATCCAGGCTGCTTTGTAACACCAAGCTCTCTCATTTGCTTCCTTAGATGACCTGTTTCATTGGGCTGAGCAGTATACATTTCACATGAGCACATATCTCATGACTTTTCTGGATCAAACTCCTTCAATCAAGATCTGTCCAACTCAATGCACGCTGCTTTGTAACACCAAGCCCTCTCATTTGCTTCCTAAGATGACCTGTTTCATCTCAGCTATGGGCTAAGAAGTATACATTTCACATGAGTACATATCCTCATGACTTTTCTGGATCAAACTCCTTCAATCAAGATGTGTCCAACTCAATCTAGGCTGCTTTGTAACACCAAGCCCTCTCATTTGCTTCCTTAGATGACCTGTATCATCGCAGCTATGGGCTGAGCAGTATACATTTCACATGAGTACATATCTTCATGACTTTTCTGGATCAAACTCCTTTAACCAAGATCTGCCCAACTCAACCCAGGCTGCTTTGTAACACCAAGCCCTCTCATTTGCTTCCTAATATGACCTGCTTCATTGAAGCTATGGTTTGAGCAGTATACATTAGACATGAGTACATATCCTAATGAATTTTCTGGATCTAACTCTTTCAACTGAGATGCAGCTATTTGGGCAAGCCCAGATTCACGATGTTTGCGGCATGCTCCAAGAAATGCACTCCACACCACATAATCTGGTTGCATGGGCATTTCTTTTATTATTTTCTCCGCCTGAAAAATATGACCTGCTCGGCCAACAATATCAACTATACATGCATAATGCTCGAGTTGAGGAACAATACCGTGTTTTGCAAACATAGCATCAAAAATTTGAATCCCTTCTTGCACCATTCCAGCATGGCTGCAAGCTGAAAGCAGAGCAACAAAAGTGGCTGCGTCAGGTTTCACATCCATTTTACCGTAAAGTCCCAATGCTTCATTTGCTTTGCCATGCAATGCATAAGCCTTCAACATGGAATTCCATGTCACTATATCTCTGTACCTCATCTCCTCAAAAACCTGACTGGCCCGAGATATTGAGCCACACCTTGCATATGCATGAATTAATGCATTTCCAAGTACTAGAGCATCCACAAAACCAGATTTAATCACTTTACAGTGCACCATCAATGCATTTCTATCTGTCAAGAGTCCTGCACAAGCTTTCAGTGCAATAGAAAAAGCATAACTATCTAAACTTAACCCCTCTCGGAGCAACTGACCAAAAAGGAGAATAGCTTTCTCAGGATCCCTTTCCGAAAATGCCACAATTATTTCAGTCCACAACATAAGATCTTGACATCCATTTGTATCCAGAAACAATTTGTAACAATCACTAACCTCTCCCTGGAGAATCGAATAAGCTTTCACCAAAGCAGTCACAATGCCAACATCTAGTATAAGCCCTGTTTTCACACCAACACTATGCAATTGAAAGCAACTTCGAAGACCCCAGGAAAAATCAATTTCCTCCATTCCTAATAGAGAAGAAAGTACACTAACAAGAGTAGCTCGATCAAACCCCAAACAACTATCACGATGCATTAAAGAGAAAAAACTCATAGCCTTATCACCTTGTCCACACATTTGAAACAAGGCTATCATTGTATTCCACGAAACAATATTCCGAAACTCCATATCATTAAAAACCTTCCAAGCCTCATCACTTCCACCGATCCTCGAGTACATTGCAATCAAAGCATTACACACATAAACACACGTATGAAAACCAGTTTTGACTACAAGCGCGTGCACTTGCCTACCACGCGATGATGAGCTACCATCACAAACAGATAGAACACTAGCATAAGCAAAATCATTAGGGGTATAATGAGTTAACATGTTGTTAAGTAATCGAAAACATTGATCAGTTTTTCCATATTGAGCGTAGGCGGAAATAAGACAAGTCCAGGAAACCATGTTTTTGTGGAGCATTTGATCGAACAGGTGGTGTGCATATTCTAGATCACCGCATTTAGCATACATATTGAGGAGATGATTGATGGTGTAGAGTTGTGGTGTGATTAGGTGAGGGGAAAGTGTGTAGTGGTGGTGGAGTTTTCGGCCAACGTCGAGACGATGAAGACGAGCACAGGCGTGGAAGAGTGTGGCGTATGTTTGTGAAGAATATGAAGAAATGTTATTTGTATTTGAGAAATGAGAAAGCAAAAGTTGTTGTAGGTGGTGGTGTGTGGGTTGAACCTCGAGCTTTTGGAGGGTGAAATTCAATTCATTAATGGCGGGAGTTGTGAATAATCTAAGGAAGGAGGAGTCGACGCTTGTGATTCTTTTGAGACGTAGCATTGTTTCTTCACAACAAAATGTGACAAAAAGAAATTTGAAATATATATATATATTCATACAAGTACAAACTAAGTTATCTTATTATATATACTATGTAATTTTTTATGGAAGGAATTTGAGTAGTCCATCCCTAAAGACATGTGTATTTACTTGTATACAATTTAAGAATTTCAAAGCTAAGAATATAAATGCAAGCTAATATCATTAATATTACATGGATAAATGAAACAAACAATTAAAAAGTTCTTAAACATAGCAAACAAGTTTGTGGAGAAAAAAGATAAAATTATGGGTGGACAAAGTGAAGTATCGATTGAGAAAATTTTTGGTTTCACATTACTTGCATATGAAGTCGATTAGTTAATTTCTTTTGGATATCTCGAGCATGTTTAATTGTTTTTTGTAAACTATACAGTTTAAGATTATGCCTTTTATGTTTGAATATAATTCAAGTATTTTTTTAGTCAATCAACTTTAATATAATAGACTAATAATTGAGTTAATTTTCTGTTAATAAGATGATCAACGTTTGTTCTCTCTAATTTTCCCTTTTCATATAAGACTTTTTAAAAAAAAAAAGAAGATCAATAATATAATTCTATAAAATATCAGTTGACACTTGACTAGTCTAAAAAAATTAAGAATATGTAAGGAGCATTATAGATATATATCTTACTTAACATTTCTTCTTTCTTTCTTTTCTTTTTTTTTTTTGGTAAAAAAGATTGTTTATTCCTTTACCAAGAGATTATTGTTCGATTATGAAGGGTGATTAGAGCATCTCTTTTTTTCATTCTTTTTTTGGTAAAAAAGATTGTGTTACTCATTTGCCAAGAGATTATTGTTGGGTTATGAAGGGTGATTAGGACGTCATGCATAAATTTATAATTTGTAAATCATATGACGATAAATTAGACGACATATAAAAAATATATTATTAATATAATTTGATCAAGCGACCTACATATTATAAAACTATTATTAAAAAATATAAATATGTTTAGGAGAAAATCTTCCTATAAAACAGACTCAGTGAATGGCTACATTTGTGATGTTATTATGTTATGCTATGAAAATAAAAATCTTCAATTTATAGATCTCATAACTTTTCCTCAAATGAAAGAATAAATTAAATATAAAAAAAATTATATTATTCTTTCAGAAAAAATTTAAAAATTTATAGTAATACTTTAACTTTTTTTTATGAAAAAAATTTAACTTCAAACAATAAAAGAAAATCATGACAAAATTAAACTCTAACAATTATGTTGTTACTTTTGTGTTAGTGTTACGAAAATGACCTTTGATGACAAGGACATATCCCATTCTTTAAGTTCTTTTTTTCTTGTTGAAAATAAGAAAATTATTCGGTACATGTTTTTTAGGTGTGTATTTATTTACAATTTATAAAGAGAAATAAGTTGAACTAGATAAGTCATATATGACGAGCTTAATCGTGAAAACATGTAAGAAATTTTAAATTTTAAATCTTTTATTTGAAAGGTTAACTGCTCAATAAACTCGATAACCCTTGAAATTTAATATCAATATAAATTGTGATTTGTGATCACTCTATAATATTCTCAATGTTAATGTCTACATTCAATGTATCTAAAAGAAATTGGTGGATCTATCAACATGAGCCAGGAAATTGGTTGGTCGCTTTTATCTATTGCCTTAATATGACTCGTAAATTGTTAGACCCGCAAACTACTTGATCTAACTATGTGCAGACATGTCAAGGACTTGGGAATTGATCTTGACATTGAAAATCGAGCCGATCGCGCTAAGATCAGTTTCAGGAGTTTTACTCATCCGAATTTGATTCCGTAAAGTTATACGAGTTATTTAACGTCTTAGTTATCTACCCATGTGATCGAACTAATAACTAGATATTTCATTCATTATCAGATTTTCCTAGATCTCGCATGCCTCATATTTCGTCTGCGTCTAGACTAAGTTAGGAATTTCCAAGTCACTACTCAAAAGTTTTCTGGACCACTTTCTTTCCTCATTAGCTTTTCTATATAACGATTGAAACAGGTCGTTGCAAGAATAGTATGCCGTAAAAATTGAATATTGTTAAATCATTTTCGAAATAAAAAAAACAGACGAAAATATGTTCAAGTGGTATTCAGACTTTGAGATGTTTGAAAGGATGAATTTTTCTGATTTAGTTAATATTTTATTATAAATAAACTACACATGATTATCTTGATGTCAACTATGATTTTATGAATATTGAATTTTGTATCTTTATAAGTATCCTTTCTTTATGGGGTACATGATTCCTTTCTTTATGGGGTACATGATTGAGTTTGTTCGGATTTTTCAATTTATAAATTAAATTAAACTAATTAAATTTGAATTTTTTTTTATATGTTTCAACCTTAGATTTTTTCAGGCTGATTTTGTTTTTCCAATATCAAACAAAACTAATAAGCCTCGGATTTTTTGAATTTTCAGATTTTTTGATAAAATATTCATAAAAACATATAATTAACTTGTGCTTCAAATATTTCCTTAGTCCAGTCAAAATATAAGTATCTTGTTTCTCAAGAAAATAACATAAATTATGAGATAAATGCTGACTCTAAAATATTAATGAAATTATATAAATTAAATATTACAAATTAATAAGTCATAATGAAAATGGTGAGTATCCAATAGTACAAAGGTAAATTGATCAATATATTCTTTTAACAAATTCAGATTTCAGTGGCACTCCCAGCTCAAATCACAATCCAAACATGTTATATCAGATAAATACAAGTCTCATATTCTAATAGAGTATAACGATAATTTTTGTGAGGCGAATTTTTCATATTTATTTGAATATTATTGTACTTTATGTCTATGAAAGGACATAGTAATATGTTAAGTCATATTTACCTTGTAAACTATTTTTTAAAATAAATTTATGCTTTAAATCATTGATATGTGTCATTATATAATAACAATTAACAATATAAGTTATTCAAATATCGATATATTAAAGTAATATAATATAAATTATGAAATGATACATAAAAATTATCTAAATAAAGTTTAAAAGAACGAAAATAAAATAGCAACACTGTCATAATAAAATTAAATTAGCACAACTTGTTCACTTCTAGGTTTTAGACCGAGCAAATTCACAATTTTCACCATCACTTCTTCTTCTTCTTCAATCTTCAAAGTAGTTCTCTCTAGACTCTCGAATTTTGTTCCTTCTCTTATTAAAATATTTGTTATTTTTAGCTGCATTTTGTGACGTAAAGTTTGTTTCTTTTTTTGCTTGTTATGTTTTGTTTGGTGGTGAAAATGATTAAATTAAACGAAACAGTTCAAGCAAAATATCTATTTATTGGACCATAGTTAATACTAAGGTTGTAGCAAATATATTTGCTCACTTCTTGTTTGAAAAAGATTGCTCAAAGTGAATCTTGTTTCAAAACATTTGTCATGGTTTTATGTTTATTTCTTGAGAAAATGATCAAAATGGCTCCTAATGTGTTACTCAATTTTGATATTTAATATATTTCACATGATCCATGTAGTCTTTAATATATTATAAAAGCTACTCAATTTGGTTATTGTCTTAAAAGTAACACATCAATCCGTTAAATTTAACTGATGGCCATAGGGGTGTAAAAAATGAACCCAAACCTAGGTAACCCGCTTAATCCGTCCATAATTTAAGGGTTGGACTCAAGATAATTTGAATTGGGTTTAATCTCAACTCATTCAAGCTAAATCCATTCGAAGAGAATTCTTAATTGAGCTCAATTCAATCTCTAATTTCAATCCGTTTTAATTTTTTTTTATGAAAATATGTTCCTATATTGAAGGTATGAATTATTATCTATTTAACATCTAAATTTAGGATTTATCCATTTGCTAGTTTTTTAACAAAAAATTCTTAACTGGAAATTCAAATTGTGATTATAAAAGTTAAATATCAATATGTTAAATTATTGAGATTAATCGGTCAATTGCGCGAGTCAAGACCAATCTTGTTTTTAGCCCGCTGAGCCCAACCAATTTGAGCACAAAGTAAATTTGGGCGGGTCAAGACTCAATTTAATTTTTATTCAACCCATTTTAGTATTTTTTATTTCAACCCAACCCACCAATTTGACACCACTAGATGACCATTAAAATATAAAATAACCAAATTAAGCTCCCGTCTCCTTCATCAACTGAAAAACTTAGCCTAATTTTTCCCTTTCTCCTTCTTCTCCCTTTTCTACGCTATTGGCACACTGGCTACTCTCCACTCCATCTCTCCTCCACCCCTCCCCTATTCCGTCTGTTCTAACCCAGTTAGGATTTATTTAAAAAAGAAAAGAAAAGAAAATTGTGAAGTTAGAAAATTAGTTTATTTTCACATTATTTGAGTCACATTTTTGAACTTTTAAAATTTGTCACAAGGAGTTGATATCAACCAAGCAAATTTCATGTTGAAGGGATTGTAAAAACGAATTCACAATTTATAGAAAGCAAGATGAACTTCGTCCTTAAACTTTATAAAAAATAGAATTCAATTATTTGAACCACATGTTTTAGATGTAATATTCTTAAAAGTGATGCCTATTCATTAAGGATATCATTTTCTCATTTAGTTTTTTATAAAAATTTCTTTGCGTAAAAAAATGAATGATAATCAATTTCTCCTATTTTGCAATTCAATGATACTGTTATGTTGATTATATATATTGGATTTTATGTATTCGTAAATGAGGGGATGTAAAGCCAAAATTTAGAAAAAAATAATAATTTTCTTTATATATATACACACATTACCTTCATAAATTCTAAAAGAAAATATTTTAATTAATTTAATAATTATTTTTTATTTTTCAATTGTATAACCTTTTTCGTAATACTTTGTAAGACAAAAATAACCATATATAAATTATTGTACGTTATATAACAACTCAAGTGTTTAAATCTCTCTTATTGATTATATTTTTGATTTTTTTGCAATAAAATTAGTTGTTACATAAACTCTCAAAATTATATTAAAAGTGTTTTAAAATAAAATTAAAATTTCAGTTCACTAAATTTGGGAACTAGAGTACCATTTCTTTACTTATTTAACATTTCGTAATATTTTTAATCATAAAATTCAATATTATAGTGATTATTATCTTTAGAACACATTCAAAATTAAGACAAATATTTTTTTAAAAAATATTTAGATATTTAATAATCTAATTAGTTTAAGCTTGAAATGTTTCATAAAATATATCAAAGAATTAAACACAATCTTCTAAAGCCAATATTAAAAGATGTCTGATTCAAATTAAAGTAAACTAAATAACTTAAGAGACAAAAAGTAACTATAAATTTAATTTTCTATATATTTAATTATAATTATATCAATAATAGAATTTTCACACCCTTTTAAAAAAGTAGATTAAGGCATAAATTGAACATAATTTTTTATTTTATCCTATTAATTATTATTAAATTTATAATTAAAAGAATTAAATATTAATTAATCACTAATTGCGATACAAACTAATAGAGGATAAAATTAAAAAAATAATAATTCAGAAAACTAAATAATTAAGTTAATTGAAAAATAAAAAATATCTTAAAAATTAAATTAATATGAAATGACTAGGCTTAAGTCATCTGTAGCCACTCAAAGTTGTCCGCATAATTCATTTAGACACCTTAACTAATCCTCGTGCCAATTGAACACTTTATTTGTTCAAAAGTCATTCCTATTAGACACAAAATGCTGACATGGCAAAAAACGTGTAATGCACTTTCTTTGAGCGCGTTAATTTATTAAAAATAATATATCCTTTTTTTTCTTAATTTATCCCCTAAGTTAAATTTAAAAAAAATTAATTAACAAAAAAGAAGAAGGATAGTTGTCTTCTTCCCTCTTTCTATCATATTATTCTTTCACCATTTTTATCTCTTTTTTTACACAGCACACCACACTCCCTCCACCTCTCTTTCTCTCACCCTCATTGTTCTTTCCTGCTTTCCTCTTTTTTCTTATATCGATTTTCGTCTCAAATATCTCGAAGAAGTTTCATTTACAATGATAAAAAAAAATATGAATAGATTTTTTTGGGCAAAAATCTGTTAATTTTTTTTTAACTCTAATAAATAATTTCTAATGTATAAAAGATAAAGACAATGAGTGAAAATTTTAATGCTATCGAAATGAAAGAGAATGCATATTTAGCTTGAATAGACAACAATGGTGTGTCAATTGTAGCTCCATTGAAGAGAAAAAAGAGATGGAGCGACACCAACTCCATGGAAAATAAATCAGAAATGGGTTTCTGAAGGAGGAGGAAGAAAGTGGGGAGGGTGGAGGCTTTAATTAAAAATATTTTTTTTAATTTTTTAAAATACTTTATAAATTAATTATATAGAGGTTTTAAAAAAATTAAATGTAATGCCACATGTCATCATATATTGGTAAAAATAATATGAATTCGCGTTTGAAATACATCCGTTTTTATTTTTCTATTGATTGTCAGTTTGTGTCAAATATGTATAAATTTTTTAAGGTTTAAGTGTTCAATAGGTACATTCCTTAGTTGAGGTGTTTAAGTGAAATATGAGGACAACTTTAAGTGACTACGGATGACTTAGGCCAAATGACTACGTAGTTAGAGATTCACATAATTTTTTTTAATAATTAATAGTAACAATAAATATATACATACTACATTTTTAAATATTCTATTTTGGGAATATTTTGTTTCTTCCAAAGTGTGTGGTACGGGTTAATAGGTGTTTCTCACAAGTACATCGCCTTCATCAGATCTGGTTTCTCTTTTATGTATGTATTTCTTCATCTTTTGTATTGCTCAGTGCTTTTTATTCATCGTTTAATCTTGCCGCTTTGTATGTTTTCGTGTTTGAGCAAACTGGATTTGGGGGAGTTTTTGCTTCTTTATTTTTTGGGGCTTAAAGCTTTAGGGTTGAGCCGCCCTTGCTTTGTGTTGTGAATTTTCTTTGTTCCTCGAGGTTTTGAGCTTAACTGCAAATTGCCAGCCAGAAGTATAGTTCTGATAGAGAATTTTGGTCGGATCAAGTAAAACATATAAAAATCAAGTTTGGTAAGGAACAATGGTAGTGAAGAAGCCATGTTGAAAGTAACGGCAACAACACAGAATATGATAGATGAAGCAAAGTAAACAACAAGTTATAGTAAAATCGATGAACAAGATAGAAGGAGAGTAATAATAACAATAATGATAAGGGGGAACCAGACAACACTAAACTACTCACCCTCTCTCAAACTTCTCATAGTGTGACTTATCAACTTGAGGCCTCTATACTTGGTGCAATTTCATCCTTGTTCTTGTACAACAGGAACCTCCATTATTCGGGCAACTTTGATATCCTAAAAAATGACGTCAAACACTAGTCAACCACCCCATACCTACTTCACCTGAAGCCATCCCTGTTTATACTGATTTGTCAATGTTCTTTCCATATTTTCAAAAATATATATGCGTTCTTGTATGTTTCCCATGTGGTGGTGGGGCTTCATAGTCATGATGGTATATTAATCTTACTTTGAGTATTAGTAGTCAAGTTACTGAATATTTTTGTTCCATAAGGACAAAAAAGGATTAAAGCAATTCAGCTTGTGGGTGAATATGATGAGACACATATTCACTCGTAAGCTATTATTAGTAATATATAGTACCTAACAGAAATAAGTAAAGATTTTAATTGGGAAAAAGGGTAATAGTAGTGAGTAGAGAATGTTAATAGTGTTAAAAAGTATGTGGTGAAGTGCCAAAAATGATGGTTTAGGGGACTAATTCAGCAATTTTATGGAACAGCAGAGAAGCTTCAAATAAATAAATACAGGCGAGGTAGCCATCATTGAAGGAATCAGATGGCAGTAATGGAGGAATCAAACCCAAAGTCCACTTTATCCCCACCTAATTCCTACACTGCCGTTGTTCTTGGAGGTACTTTTGATCGTTTACACGAAGGTCACCGGCTTTTTCTTAAGGTTTTTCCGATACGATTTTCCCCTTAATAATCTCATTCATCAAAAAGGAACAATCTCTTTTACTAGTGAGTGATGTTTTTTTTAATTGTTCTGGTAGTCGGCTGCGGAATTGGCGAAGAATCGAATTGTAGTTGGTGTTTGCGATGGTCCAATGTTGATTAAGAAACAGGTAATTTTCATGCTTATACTCTCTGTTTGTTTAGTTTGTTGAAATTGGAATATGGGAACTTTAAATGTCTAGTACAACTTCTTTTACGGTATAGGGCAGGTTGGAGGCTACATAGACTTGAGAAAGCAAAACAGTGGGCTGAAGGGAATGAAAAATGGCATCTTTGATTTATTCTTTATTTTCCCCCTTTTGCAAATCTAACATCTACAGATATCGTAAATTTTTTTTAAAGAAAATTGGAGAGTGGTCTTATATTTGTGGTTCTGGAAAATTTCACAAATCCATTTGGAGTTGTGGATAGAGCATAGATTACTAGGGAGTGCTTTACCCCCATGTGGAACTTCCCGGCGCGAATATGGATCTAGTCGGGCTCCAACGTGGTACCGGACACCGGGTGGGAAACCAAAAAAAAAGAAGAATATAGATTACTTGGCTATTTGGGAATCTAAAGAAGGTTGGAGATTCTGCATTTCTAAAACATTTAACTTGGAAATATGACTTAAATAGATAAGAGTATAGTCGTCTCATGTCCAGATGTCCATCTCTAGAGGTTTCTTCCACCTTTTTGGTTTATTGGATTTTCCGAATATTTAAATCTCATGGTCAGTTCAATGCATATTATGGATATACAAAATTTGATGTATTACAAGGGAAATCTCCATGAATAAAGAAAAAGGATTAGTCCTGATGACTTCTGGGTTCTAATAAATGATAATAATACTAAAAGTTGTAATAAGCTATTGAGGCAACTGTTGCACCTTCTCTTCTAGGGTTTCACATGCTATGTCAGGATAAGGACATATATGTTCATCATGTGTAAACTCACTATGCTCATTCTCATCGGCTCTGTTTTCTTGGTGCTTTTTTTTAAATTTTCCACAGTTAAGTGATGTAAATACACTCGATATTACTTCCACTGCGAATGCTGTATGTTTTTAGTTTATCACATTTTGATCTTGTAGTTCATTGTGTTAATCGAATATCGGTTGCATATCATGCCAAGTTTTATTTCTCTTTGGAATTTTGTAGTCCTTGAATTGTTTTCTTGTCGTTGGGAAACAAGCATGGTCTACACCTCGTTTAGTCTTTTGGTGAGCCTCATTTCAGTTTTGGGCATTCTTCTTATGTGTTTAGGCTTTTGCGAGTTATTTTGGGTATAGCAGGGGCCTTGTACCAGATTAAACTACTTATCAACTTGTGATACTTTTGAAGAAATATGAAAAAATGCTATTGGCTGCAAGACCAAGTTATCCTCTTCATACCATCTTCAATATTCATAACTGATATTGCTGAGAAGAATGTTATTTACACGTCTTTACAAGATACACTTAATAGAGCATCTCTGTGCTCTCACAGTTTGCTCGTGTCCTTTGGCCCAAGGTTCTGGTTGCATCACTAGGTTACTGTCAGGCATCAACCAAACATTTCTTTCTACCTTATCTTTTATCTTAATAGGTATTGACACCCAATTTTGAACGACCTTTACCCTTTTTGAGAATGCTCGATTAAATACGTATTTTAAAATATTTCAAGTTTTAAATTTTAGCTGATTTTGCTTTAAAATTATATATTTTAGTATGCATGCTTTATAGAAATTATTGTAAATATTATTAAAGTATTTTAAAAATTATTAGTAAAGCTCAAAATAATTATTTTATTCAAATGTTTTAAAATTTAAGTGATTTTAAAATGTTATAATATATGTAATATTTAATTGAATAACATTTTCTTAAAATTTCCTCAATCATTTAAATTTTACTCTATCTTGTTCTAATTCTTTTCAATTCTAGCCTATTCAATTTCAATCATAGCCACTTATCCATTTCAATTCTAGCCGCTCCAAATTCAACCATTTCAATCAAACCAAAAACCCAAAAGAGTTGTTAAGTCATGCACCCAAAATCCGTTTCGACAAAAATGGAGCGCGACAGAATGGCAACTCTGCCAGGAATATGACTAGGCTTTTACCATTGCATGTCTCATTTGATTTATGTGAGGTTTACTTTATTCGGTTATTTCGTTGTTTTGTTTGGTTATTATCATGTTAAGTTGTTATTTGTTTCCTTATTTATTATGTATTTCCCATGTTCCACCCATTTTCCTTTTTTCCTTATTTGTTTATTTTCATGTTTCATCTTATCATTCTTCCCTTATTTGAGTACTTTCATGTATAATCTCATATCTCTTTCCTTATTTGTTGGATTTCTTATATGCTTATTTCTGTTTATTTATTTATTTACCGCTTTCCTTAAAACTATCTATATGTTACTCCTTCCCATCTACGTGCTACATTTTTACTACTTCGATAAACTTCTACTCCGCTTATACTTAATCCAATTTGGATCCTCTTACTCTTAAAAAAAATTATCGTGATGTTGTGCATTTGCTTTGCACCTCTCACTACTACTTCAATTATCTTGAAAAAATAACCATTATAGAGATTCGGCATATGCGTGGACTTGCTTTGCACCTCTCACAACTATTCCAATTCTCTTCAAATACCCATTATAGAGATTCGACATATGCGTGGACGGAACGGATAATATTACTATCGGAAAACCACGAGCCTTCTCGCATAAAATTTCTTTCAAGTCCCTGTCAAGCCAACTCTTAGAAATCTTACTTAGGTCAAGCGGTAGTAGTTCCCTAGTTGGTGTTGGCACACTTAGGCCCGACAGTAGAGACCTTAGATGGTTTGACCCTTGATGTCAATCCGCATGATTAGTAGCCACCTTATTGTCTAAAGGGCCCCAACACCCTTTAGACATATTGCATAATTATGTGTCAATGTGATCACGATAATTAAATTAAGCCAAATTTTGCCAAAATGGAGTTCATAATTTGTTTGTTGTTTTGTTTGCGGAGTCATGACCTTCCCACACTCTGTTAACCCTCAAATGATTGTAGAGGTGAACTACAAGCTAAGGAGTTCGTGGATCGATATTAAGAGAGACCGCGAAAGATAGATTCGTCAGTTGTTGGGTGCATGACCTAACAACTCTTTTGGATTTTTGGTTTGATTGAAATGGTTGAATTTGGAGCGGCAATTGAAATAACAAATGGATAGGTGGAGTCTCCCTTTTATTTGTTCTATAATTGTAACTGTTAGGGGTAGATTATTAATAAAAAATAAATTTGTTTCACCTGTGTATTTATGTATGATTCTGTCTTCTCGCTTATCTCCTTAATTGTTTACTGCCTGATATTAGTTTGTTGTTATACTACCTAGCAAGCATGTTTAAATTAAATAATCAATAAACAAAGTGACATTAATTGCTACTTATAACCCCACATAAATAGCATACGGCCAGAACCCTTCATTTGTGGACCTCGAGGGATGACTAACACCTTTCCCCTCGAGGTAACTTGAACCTTTACCCGATCTCTGGTTTGTTGACCTCTAATTAGATTAGATAGGTATCCTAACACGCCTTAATTCATTAGGTGGCAACTCTTCAATCAAACCAAAAGAGTTGTAAAGTGGTGCACCTAGAATCCGTTTTCGAGAAAAAATGGGACGCGACAATAGGATTTGCAAATCTTTTTATCAAACACTAAATAGTTTATTGTATCCTTGGAAGTGGTGTAAATAAATTTAAAATTTCTAGGCCTTTTAAAGCTTGTTCATAATCATTTCTCTGGACATCTGATGAGCCAAGGCGTTAAATCCTGTACTTGATTTTTCCAATAAGAACGGTTTTTGAGTTTGAAGTACTATATTCTCTTATGTTTTCAGATGAGTCCAGTCCTCCTACTCTATCAATGTTGAGCTTCGATTTTTAACTCCATTTGTGACTTTTTGTTCTCTTCCTTCTATCTTATCCTTTTATGCAGTGCTTACGTATTTGTCTTCCTTTGGCAGTATGCTGATCTGATAGAGCCAATTGAGCTGAGAATGGAACATGTTGAAGATTACATCAAGGTACTTTGAAGCTCAAACTTTTATGTTCATGTATTCTTCTATAAGCTGGTTTGGCAAGTATAATTTTTGATCTTGAATGTCATAGGAAGAGCCTTCTATACTGGTCCAGCTGAGATGGTGGGTTTGTATGGAATATATCTAATCTTTTTCAGTTTCAATGTGAATCTTGCCTAGAGCAACAAATGTTTTTTCTTTCTAAAAGGTTTTGGTTTAGAAAAGTATGCAGTAGCTGATGCTTTTACTGTCAGTAGCATAAGCAAATTAGTGCACCATCAAACCCACATCACATCATCCAGCATGCAGAACACTTTTCCTACTTGCATTGTGATGACAATGACATGTTTCTTGCTGCAAACCGTACATCCAGTCTATAAAACCTGAGCTGATAGTGGAAGTAGAACCAATTGTGGATCCCTATGGTCCGTCAATTGTCGATGAGAATTTGGAGGCCATTGTTGTCAGGTGCGTAAAGAAATCCTTACATCTCTGCTTCTACTGATTTAGATTTCTTTTTCCTTTTTCCCTCTAAGGTTTTAGTCTTTAAGACATCATTCTCTTATACGCAGAGGCTAGTATGATGGATTGTTGACAGAATTTTACCTAGGCACAAGTTCTTTCCACAAATTATTGATTTATGTGAATTGCTTTAGAGTTTCCTTGCAGCAATATGAATCTTAAGTTTTGAAATCTTGAATCTTAAGAGCTAAGCTCTAGCAGTACTCAATTTCGTCATTACCAAATTTAGTGAAGCATATTTTGACGGTAATAGCAAGTTGTAATTTCTCAAAAATACTTCAGTGTTTTGAAATGGCTAGTGTATTACTTTAGTGGTAGCTTAAGGTTGCTAATTGAAGTTTTTGTGTGATAGCAAGGAGACGTTGCCTGGTGGACTGTCTGTTAATAGGAGGAGGGCTGAAAAGGGACTCTCGCAGCTAAAGGTCCGACTCATGCCTCCAAAAAAAGTGTTCTCTGGGCTAATGTATTCGGCTTTATATCATTTATATGTCAACTATGAAATTGCATGTTGAAAATGTTGTGCAGATCGAAGTTGTAGATCTAGTCTCTGAAGAATCAAGTGGAGACAAACTGAGTTCTACTGCTTTGAGAAAACTTGAAGCTGAGAAGCTCAGGGACCACAATTCCGGAAGTCAGAGTTAAAACTTTTTCTTTTCTATACGTTCAAAGGAGTTTCACTTTGTTTTTTTTTTTCAATTTGCTTTGTTAGGATTAACAAGGACACTCTGTAGCCATCATAGATGTGAAATTGTCTTGTAAAACAATAATCTCTTCAGAATCGTGCTGGAGTTGTTTTCACAGTTACTTGTATATCTATAAAATGTAGCCTTGATTTCTTTCCACTCTTTTTTCTGCTAAAAAAAAATTCCTAATGCCTAATTCTTATACTGAACGAGAAAATATTTCATTGATCATTATATTAAGTAATGTGTATCATGTTAGAAATCTGAACATTGTAGTTTCTTTTCCATCTATGCTTTTAGATGTTTGTTGAATCGAATATTACAGTAAGACTATTAGGTTTCCAGAAGACGATAAAAAGCAATTTAACTCGATAAAAGATTGCGTTGTAAAATTAGCATTGTGGAAGATCCTTTGGTGGAGGGAGAACACAGTGATCTGATCCTGGTCCATCTTCCACCACAAATGCTGTTTTAAGTCCCCAGCCAGTGTGCAACTCCAAATGACAGTGGAAAAACCAAACCCCTTCATAGAAAAAAAGAAGTTTCAACTACATGTCAGAAGGCATTATGAAAGTCGAATCAACCTTAAACTTAGTAGAAAACTAGATACCTGGATTATCAGCTCTGAACCGGATAGCAGTCCAACCACCAGTAGGAACACCAACTGTATTTCTTTCAGGAGGATCGATAAAGTTGTATTTTGCAGGATCTTTCTTGGGGTCAAAGTTTCCAATTCCAGTTCCAACGACAAAGAAGTTGTAACCATGGAGATGGAAAGGATGTGATTCCACTGTCAGCAAGTTGGTGTCTTGGATTACCAACTCTACTGTAGAATTGAAGGCAATTTTACCAAGTCTTGTGCCTTGAGTTGTCCTGAGGTTTGCTGTAAGAGGAGCCCCTGTGTAATTGAAAGGAGTAGGAGGTTTGTCGGGGAAATCTGTAGTGTACACACCCTTAATGTTGAAGTAATGAGCTTGAAGAAGTGCAGTTTTTGGCATGACAAACGATATGTTGTTAAGAGAAGCTGAGAACCGAGTTCCATTGATACAAGTGGGACAAGCATTGATTCCCAGACCGATGGTGTAGAAGAGGTTTCGATCAACTTCTAGTGGAACATTTGCTGGATATTTTTGTGAATTTAGGCTCCTGAGCTTCTTGTCATAGCTCAATGCAAATTCTGTGTCATTAGGAGCAGGCAAGATAGGAAGTTTAGGGATAACAGTTTCTGGGATGCCCTTGTACTGGAATATAGCAGTCGCAGTCTTGTTGTCTACTGGGACCGGAGCGTCTATGAAAGGCCTGGCAGCCATGAAGTATCTTCCAGGGACTTGGTTTGCGCGGACCAAAACATTTGTTGTCTGTCCTGGTGCTATTAGAATGGCTTCTGTGGAAAATGGTTTTGTGTAAACTGCATCAATTTCCACCACTGTTAAAGTATGATTTGCAATGGTGAAAAAGAGCTCATCATTGAGTGCAGCATTGACAATTCTCAACAGGTAAGTCTTCCCTTTTTCTACTTCCATGGCAAAGGTATCTACCAAAGAATTTTGAAACTTACAGTCAGTTGCTGATGCATCGTGCTTATAGTATGATATCAAATTGATAAGCTGAAGCAATATCGATCTCTTACATTTTTCTGAACATGGAAAAAGTGGCCCTGGCTTTCCGTTGATTGTATGCGCATCAGACATATTAGGAGGTATACCTAGTGCATTACCTTGGTTCTCCACTTGTTCAACATCTGCATTCCACCATTCTCCTGCATCATAAGGAACAGTAATATTACCATCTCGATTCATGCTTTGGCATAGGAAATCTTCAGAACAAAGTACATTCCAAGGTTTGATATTCTATTTACGAGTACTGAAAACTGACCTAGTACAATAACTTCTTCCCTATCAGGTTGAGGGAAAGGAAAGGGGGTTCCTTGCGATGGAAGTATCACAATGGCGCCATATACAGTTGCCCTTAGCCAAAGAATATGTGCATGCCACCACAAGGTACCTCTTTGTCCTGTTACATTGAAGTCATAGACATAGCTATTTCCTGTCTTGATAGGGCATTGAGTTATATAAGCCGGTCCATCAGCCCAACCATTACGATATTGTTTCAATCCATGCCTGCAACAGTTAACATGTATATACATTTGCTTGAGAACCTGAAATTAGACAGATTTCGAAGAGTTTGAACTTCTCACCAGTGGATGGACATGTTATATTGAGCATGGTTAGTAACATTGATTTGAACTTGATCTCCTTCTCTAGCGTAAATTGTAGGCCCTGGAAATCTCCCATTAACTGTAACCATTGGCTTTGCATGGCACAATCTGCTCACATTTGCCACTTGAATCTGCAAAACACAAAAAAGTTGTACATGATGAATAAAGACTGCTGAGACAAACTACATTAGCTATGAATGAAGGCAAACAGGAACTAGCTAGGCACTAACGTCAAATTGGTATTTCATTATGGCAGCCTCAGCAGGTTGACAACTACACCAAAGAAATCCATAGACAAGGAAGAATAAAAGTTTAACGAAGATTGTCTGGTTAGCCGCCATTGAGTTGAAAATGGATAAGACATTGATGGAAGTATGGCCTATTTATAGAGTGAAAGTTTATTATGTTCAGTTTCTGTTGAAGGCAGGGTAGGTTGTAAGTTGTAACAGAGATTTGGTAGAAAAAGGATTTCAAAGGGCAAAACTTGTAAGCAAAATACTGATACTGAAAGAGACATTTAATAAGACCAACCAAATTAATCCACCATTTGAGGTAAAGAAGTAATGTTTAATAGTTGGGCTTGTATGGTCTTATTGTCAAGAGATGCATATTAACATTAGCATGTAAAGAGAACAAAGCCTTTCAAAGGAAACACTTGTCAAAGGTGATTTTCGCTATCGTTCTCACTAAACCAACTTAAATCTGAACTAGATAACAATTTCTTTATAACCTTTGGACTTAAGCATGCTAGTATCAGAGACTTCTAATGAATACAGATCATATTCCGTTAAGGAGTCGTTTGGTTCATGTATTATGTTTTATGCGATAAATAATAGCATGAGATCATACCGTTTATTAAGTACCATTTTTCTTTTTTTATGAAACTTACGTAAATATACCATAACTAAAAAATATTTATAGCAATAACATTCTTTTTTTCACTTGATCGCTTTTAATTCATTTATAATACAAGTTTAATACATATTATAAAGAATAATTTATTATTCACACATAAATTATGATATATGGATTATGCATTTATCACAAATTTTAATACACTTATAATACAATGTGTCGAATTCTTACCAAACAAACATAATATATTTTAAAAAAAAACAGTTACAATACATATATATTGCATACATAATTCACATGATACATATTTCAGATTTAACATATTATTATTATATAACGCTATAAATAGTAATAAATAAAAAGTATCGCTAAAATGAGTTATTATTTATTAAAAGGTTTCTATTCAAGTAATTTTTCCTTTTTTTTCTTATACGAACTAACCAATCATCTATATTTTATGTTGAGATTATTTTTTATTAATACGGTCAATAAACCACACTTAAGTGTACACCAAGTTATGTAAGAGATGGATTTACTTGTAAGATTTAGTTGTTTTTCTCCTCTTTCATATTTTTTTTTTTTGGCTTAGAGAAGCCTTAGATTTCACTTATTAATATTTATTTGTTAAGGTATTTCTTTCAATGAACAACCGTACACACAAGGAGGGAATACTAATTTATTAAGCTATAGTTATATAAACATTACAAATTTCACGTCATTAAAGTTATTTTCAACTATCTTATCCTCCATCAAATCGTATTAATTTACTATTATCGAGTGATAAAAAACAAGTTGATGAGATTAGAATAGTTTTTACTTTTGGTATTAACTATTAACCATAAGAAAGAGGGAGGACACAATTGATAAAATTATTATGGTTTAATAATTTTTTTCTTAGAAAAAAAAACTATATATTTTAAACCACTCATGTTCCTTTCTAAAGAAAGAAAAGTATAGAGTCTTCATCGCAATAATTTCGCAGTTTTACTGGATATTGATTTTTAAATTTATTATTTCGCTAGTCAATCTTTAAGATGTTGATTGGTTCGATATTGGATTAGCACTTGTGTGACGGTTAGCAGATGGTGTTTCGGTTAACCTCTATCTTTTTTTCTTTCATGAACGCACCTTAAAAAATGACTTCTTTTTCCTATTTTAAATGCAATTAAATTATAAAATTCTTCTATATTACAAAATTTTTTATAGTAATGTAATAGTTAACAACAGAAAAGTAAATAGATTTTTAAGTTTTTCACTTTACGACCTTAGGACTAAAAGTATATAATAATATATTATGGAAAAATATTAAATGGTGCTAATATACCTAAGTTAAAAATGTAAGTATAGTAATTTTAATGGGTCGATGGTTTGTCCAATAAGGAAATTGAATAATCCTACCCCACACTAATAAGCCATTAATTATAAAATTCTAATATGTTCATCAATCGTTTATTTGATAATTCAGTACCAATAAATTAATTTTAGATTTATAATTAACTTATCGATAGCAGTTCGATTTTAAATGTCCACTTGGATAACCATTCTTTGTCGTAGTTTTTCATTTATTTCTTTGACCCAAAAAAAAGAAAATAATAATATGGGGGGGGGGTGTGTGTGTGTGTGTAATTTTAATGCGTAGAGATGGAATTTTGTTTGAACTCAAATTTTATGGATCCATTTATAACAACCAAATAAATGATAATTTTTTTATTCTATTTTTTTATGATACTTTATTCTTTTACTCGGTCTAAAAAAATGACATATTACTTAATTTTATAATAATTTAACCTTAAAATATAATTTTACCCTTTATGAACTAATTTGTAATGATATAAATATTTATAATTTATTTAAATCCACAAATTTCAAAGATCAATCTGCTTTCTTAAAACTCTATGTAAAAGTCAAACTATATAAATACTCGATTTTTGGGCCTTTTATTAAACCCATTTTGAACATGCTTATTTATATGAGAAAATAGTTAAATGCCTCCTTAATATATTATTAAATTTTCAACATATTTATACTTCAAGGAGGTCCTATTATCCTCCAATACATTTTTGAAATAAAATATATAGTCCCTTAAAAGGTCACACTCAAATTTGTGTTAGAAAGTGAATGCACTTGCTTAATATATGTCATTTTTTTTATTAAAAAAAATTATTATCTTTTTTTTTAATTCTATTTTACTTATATATTTTTTTCTTCTTTTATCCGCCCCTTTCTTCTTTTCTTTTACTTTTTTTTCTTTACATTTGTTTGATGAAATTTTTTGTCATTGAAGAGAAAATTCAAAGTTTTATTTGTGATAGTTTTAAGCTTACAGTAATGAATGTTCAGTTATGAAATTTCAAGTTCTATTATTGAAAGGTGAAGGTACAAATCTTTGATAACTTTTCATTTTTCGCCATTGATTAATATTTTTTTCACCATCTCTTGTTGAGTCCAGAGTCAAAAGGGTAAAAAAAAAATTGTCAAAAATTCTAAAAGGACATATCAATTTTTTTTAATTAAAACGGCAAAATCGCTGACGAAATAGCGATTTTGTCCGTCGAAAAAAAAACAAAATTGTTGCAATAGCAGCCATTTATTAAATTTGCTTTTAAAAAAAATTATTAAACAAGTCGCTCCAAGAGGAGCGTTTTTCAAAACTAATTTTTTTTTATCATTTTTTAAATAAGTCGGCAGCGACTTACGTTAATTTTTTTATGCTTTATTTAAAAAAAATTAAAATCAAATCGCTGTCAAGACAATAATTTTTAATTAACTTTTTTTAAAAAAATTTGTGCACAAATTTTACTACACAAAAATAGGTAGGATTTACTTTTTGGAGCCATTTTATTTTTTAAAAAAAAAAATCAAAAAATTTATTATTTTTTTTTAAAAAAATTATAAATCGCTACATTTGCAGCTATTTAATTAAATTTTCAAAAAAAAAATTAAGTGCAAATCGCTGCTTGATTTTAAAACATTGCCTTGGTAGTGATTTGATTTTAAAAATAAAAAAAAATTGATTCAAAATCGTTGCCTTGGCAGTGATTTGATTTTAAAAAATAAAAAAAATTGATTCAAAATTGCTGCCTTGGCAGCGATTTGATTTTAATTTTTTTATTTTTAAATAAAGCAAAAAAAAAATCGTAAGTCGCTGCCATTAGAAAAATGATCAAAAAAAATAATTTTGAAAATCACTCCTCTTGGAGCGACTTTTTTTTTTTTTTTTTTTTTAAAGAAGCAAATTTAAGAAGTCGCTGATATTGTAGCGAATTTGCTTTTTCCGCTGGACAAAATCGCTACTTCGTGCGCAATTTTGCCGTTTTGATTTTAAAAAAAATTGATATGCCTTTTGAAATTTTTGACAATCTTTTTATCCTTTTGGCTCAGGACTCATCTCTTCTTCCTTGCAAACATAAAAAGTTAACCAATCAACCCAACTCACTTCATCCTTCCTACCATGAATATTATCAATTCTTGAACCTTTAATATATCAAAAAGAACTCAAGTTTTGAAGGAGTTGATAGGTTTCATGCTTTCATCATCGATGACCACAACAGCAATTTTGAAGGGTAAAATTTGCAAGAATTTTATTTCTAACCGTTTTATTCACCATTTGATTGATACTCAAGTTATTTTTATGGATGAATTTGTTAAATTCTTAAAATACAATGAATCTTTTCATTTCTATTAAAAATCGCATATGAATTTTGTTGACAATCTAAAATTCTTTCTGAACATGAATTTAAATTATTAACATAGGGCACCAAAATTCAAGATAAAAATTTTCTAACATATTTGACCATGTGGTTAGGCATGTAAAATGATGATTAACTATTTTAATAATATTAATAAAAAGTTAATTTTCAAAATTTTCTAATTTCATACACATTGAAAAATCAAATTTCTAGAATCAAGAGAAATAATGAAATGTCATGCTAAATCCAATGAATATGATGGTCGTGGCAGCTTAGAGAGGATGAGTGATGGAGAGATTTGGTTTATGTTGATGTGAAGAAGAAAGGTAATAAATAAGTAAAAAGAATAATTAAAAATACACATAAAAATTAATTTTATTATCTGTTTTGATCCTCACTCTCTTTGAGATAATGTAATACACTCATTGTGCTATATAAACATTTAGGGAGTAAATTATATCAATTTTAAACCGTTTAGGGGGGTGGGGGGTGGGGGTGGGGTGATGCATTCATAAAATTGAAGTCTATAGTTGAAGTTTCAGGTATAGGTTGAGAGGTTTTAGACAATTTTTTTAAATATTCTATACAAATAATATCTTACAATATACGATTAATTTACAACTTACAATTTTACTTTAAGCTAAATTTTATATGTGAAAAGGTAATTCAAAATTTCAATTTATATAACGCTTTAAATTTTGAAAGTCAAACTTCTTTAGTTTTGATAGTAAATTTGTACGTACAATCTTTACAGTTTCTAAAAAATAATTTATATATTTAAGAATTACATAAAATCTATTATAACTCACAAGAATTAAAAATTTAAAGGACATAAAATAAATTGTTGTTAACTTTTTTTTTAATATTCAAGATATAAATTATATAAGTAAATTAATATTCTCTCCGTTCCGAATTACTTGTTCATTTTTTCTTTTATAATTATCTGTAATTACTTGTTCATTTCGACAAATCAAGGAAGGACACTTTCTTTTACCTATTATATCCTTAATTAAATAATTAATTATTTCATAAAATGATAAAATTCACTAAATCGTTAATTATTTTTTAATAAATATATTAATTTAAAAATAAACGAGTTAATAAAACAAAAGTCTCAATAAATGTAAAGTTGTTCAAACTTCAAAGAAAGTCATGATTTTGCCATGTTACAATGCATACTTCATAATTATTGACGTCTTTTTCAAATACCAAAATCTAATTAAGAATCTTTCTACTTTTTTTCCACTATGACAGTCAAAGTTTGCACCTTTATTCGTTCCATTTCAAGTCTTATATTATAATTATATACTCTATTAGTAGTTCTTTTTTCTAAAAATTAAAAAAAAAATGTCTAAAAAGGATAAAATTCTTGAACACCCCCATTAAAATATAATTGTGAATATAAAAAACACACTAGAAAAATAGTTAAGATACAAATTAATCGTATAGTTAGGGTGTGCAAAAATCGAATCGATTAATAAACCGATCGATAAAATGTTATTGGGTTATTGTTATTGGGTTATTGGGTTTTTAATGGGTTTAGAAAAAATAATTATTGGGTTATTGGGTCGGTTTCGATTTTTCCTATTGGGTTATTGGGTAAACCGATAACCCAATAAGACGATAGTTATTTACTACTTTACTCTTCCTCAATATTAAATATACATAAATAGATACAATATTAGCTTTTAAGACTATGTGATTTTTTGGTTAGGAAATTGGTGAGAACTTTGTTGATTATCTGGTGGATCAAACAACTGTTCAAGATTGTCTCATTGAAATATTTTATTTTAGTTTTAATTCTAGTTCGTAATTGCAGGCGATAGCTTTTGCAAGTTTGTGAATGTTAGTAATTTGATCAACATTCAAAATTTTCTATTATGTTTTGGCGGTAAGTTGGTAACATGTAATTATAACATACGTACTATTATATATTATTTGATCGACATTTTCTTATTGGGTTAACCGAAACCGAATCGATAACATCAAAAATCGATAAACCGATAAAAAATTTCTTATTGATTTGTTATTGGGTTAGCATATTTTAAAACCGAAAACCGATTAATCGAATCGATTATATGTAAAATCGAACCGAACCGACCGTGCACACCCCTACTTATAGTTATTACTCTTTTAGTGATGAGTTTGAGTAATGAAAAATATATCGTATAAATATCTTTACCCTATTAGGAACCCTATTTTTTTCTAAAATAAATTAGTGGATTAAATTAAAAATAATAATAATAATAATAATAATAATAATTATTATTATTATTATAATAATAATAAATCCAACTTGTGGGGTGGGGGTTACATACGTATAGTTAAACTGTATCTATCATCTTTGACCCTTTTCTTCTACATTGGTGGCGGAGGAAACGGCGTTTACCGGCGGCGATCTCACAGATGGAACAGATATTGACCGTCTTTCATTGATCTCATTTTTTTTTAATCTGATTTTCTCAGGTTTTTTCCTTCTCCTTCATATATTTGTACCGGCGTAACACAAAATTATCCACCATTGTAATGAAATTGAAATCGGTAGGGAAATGGATTTTGACGGTTAATTTATTCACTTTCTTAGATTTGTTTTTTTATTTATTTATTGTTTTGTTGTTAGGGAAACTGGCATTTTAAATTTTTGAATTGGTGTTGTGGCTAAAACACAAATGTCAAACTTGGATTACTTGATTGATTGATGAAGTTTTCATTTTTCTTCGCAATAAATCTTGATGTTGATTGTTGGGGTGATTACATGTTCATTGTTTTTTTGCAGATCCTACAATCCCGCCCTAATGAGGATGGGGCAGAGATAAATAAGTTTACGGTTTAATTATTTGTTAATGATATTTAGGTAATCCTTTTTAATTAACATAGAAGGTGAGCCACATTGTTAAGATCTGGTAGTTGAAGACATGGTGTATGTAGTAGGTAATGGTATTAGCTACTGGTGATCATACTTTGGTAAAAGCACCTTTGGGTGGTGGTTCCTCCCCTTCTTGAATCTTGAACATAAAATCGATCTTGACTAAGAGTTCCTTATTAAGACGATAAAAGGGGGAACTTGTTATTCTTTTCCATAAATATTTGCTCAAGATAGACGATGACACGATAGCTTAATCGTTAGGATTATAGTTGGAGTGCGAGTACCAGCTAACTGGAAAAGAGTTACTGTTAGGGGTTTGGGGAGGTGGCTTTTGTCATGTCTAAAGAATATTTATTTGATGATTGAAATACAGAAACTATGCTGCTTTGTTGTTCTAAATCTTTTGCTACTTCATTGAAGGTAAGATTTGGTTGATGCGATCAACAGAAATGTCCTTCAAGAGCATTGTCCGTGAGCTGCGGGAGATGAGAGATGGGATAGGGAATATATCAAGGAGGAGAGTGGAAGGTAGACATTGGTGCAACAGAACCCGGTCTCATATAGCCCCTGATGTGGCCCCTTTTGAACCAAGTGAACAAGGGCAATGGGCAAATTTACCACCGGAGCTACTTTTTGATATAATCATCAGGGTTGAAGAGAGTGAGACAACTTGGCCTGCTCGTAATGTGGTGATCTCTTGTGCATCTGTTTGCAAGTCATGGAGAGAAGTTACAAAAGAGATTGTCAGGACCCCTGAGGAATGTGGTAGACTTACCTTTCCCATTTCACTGAAGCAGGTAACTGTTCATACTCTGTTTGGTTATCATTTTATTCCTACCACCAATGTGTCAAATAAGTTGAAGAAAGTATTTCTGCTTTGAACCAGCCTGGTCCCCGTGAATCCCCAATCCATTGCTTTATCAAACGGGACAGTGACAATTCAGTTTATCGCCTCTACTTTGGCTTTACCCCATGTAAGTCACGCTCTTCTTCTAGCCTTTCCCCCTTTTTCGACACTGTATTATAAAATTGATTTCCTCTTTGATAATTGTGTGCTTTGTTGCTGGCTCGAATATGTACCTACCTTGTGTATTTGATTGATAAATCGATTTTCATCACATAAACCCTGAAATTCTACTTTGATGAGTTATGTACACGTGGGTTGATGGGTCTTTAGTGATACTTGTCAAGTTATTACACTGGAATATAATTACAGTAACTTTTAGAACTTCTTAATGTTTGTGGTCTATAATTTTTCTATGTAAAAATATTGGCGCACATCTGATCTGATTTTTGTAAGGAGATGCACATCTGAAATTCTATTTTGATTATTAAAGGCATTTTATTGAGTATCCAACAACAAGAAAGTTCTGTAGAAGTATTTACCGAAAGATCTCCATTGTTATAAGTGTGAAGAACTCAAAACGTCTAATGGCTTTCAGTTCATATACAATAGATATGGGTACACCAAAAAGTATTAGAGAAATACATCTATACCTAATGCTAATTAATGATTTACTTTTGCTTTCAAATTTTTTTCATTCCTTTCCTTCCAAATTGTCCATCAGACAGCTGAAGGGGGATTGAGTTCCAAGTGTTCACTTCTGTCTTTCCCAACCATTTAATGCACCAGTACTGTAGCAGTTCCATAGTTGTCTTTAGCATTAACTCATTAACCACCTAGACATCTGATCTTTTTACTTCATGACAGCTGAGGATGAGAGTGATAAACTATTGCTGGCTGCCAGAAGGATCAGGAGGGCAACAAGCACAGATTTTGTAATTACATTGGTTGCAGATGATTTTTCTCGAGCAAGTAATACATACCTCGGGAAATTGAGGCAAGTCCTTCGCAAACTGCTAACTGTTTTCTATTAACTTGTGCTTAACTACCCTTTTGAAAGTACCCATCGAAGTTCTTGTTCTTGTTCTTGTTCTCTCATTTTGTTAATATATTGTTGAAAACAACTTGAGCAGGTCTAACTTTCTTGGGACCAAGTTCACCATATACGATAACCAACCCCCCAGTGATGCATCTATTCAAGAACGTTGTCATCGTAGTAGGAGATTCTGCACAAAGCAGGTATCCGTAACAGGACCTGCATGCAACTACAGTATCGCCAACATCTCCTATGAACTCAATGTTCTCCGTACAAGAGGACCTAGGAGAATGCATTGTGCTATGCATTCTATTCCTTTCTCTTCTATCCAAGAGGGAGGCAGTGCTCCAACACCAACATCATTCCCTCGGTCTTTTGGTGAAAAGGCATCTCCTTCATCAGTTTCAGATTCAAAAGAGACAGCTAAAGATGTCAGTTCACCTAGTATTTCAAGTTCAGCGGTGGCATTGCCTCTTCGAGAGTCACTTATTCTTAAAAACAAAGCCCCTAGATGGCATGAGCAATTGCAGTGTTGGTGCCTAAATTTTAGAGGTCGTGTTACTGTGGCTTCGGTAAAAAATTTCCAGCTAGTAGCAGCGGTGGCTCCTCCTCACAGTATACCTGCCGCGGAACAAGAAAAAGTAATTTTACAGTTTGGAAAAATCGGAAAAGACATATTTACCATGGATTACCGCTATCCTCTTTCTGCCTATCAAGCCTTTGCAATCTGCTTGAGCAGCTTCGACACAAAACCAGTCTGTGAATGATTTTGGAATTAATGTTTTCCAGTTTCAGTCATATTTGTAAGTTAGGATTTTCGTAGTGCAACGTGCAGCTTCTCTAACAGTAGCTGTGTAGATAGCAGCACCTGTATTAACATGTATTGTATTATTGTTCATCATGCTAAAGCAGCATTAATCTCTAAACCCACTTGAGTTATGGTAGTGTTAGTAGAAATAGTGATTAACCTACTATTACAAGTTAAGTTTCTGGATATTACACTATCATTCTATGTAAATATCGTTTTTTCAAATGTGGAAATAGTGCAAATTACATTCCAACTCTGCTGAATAATTCATAATCGATTATCTTAATTCCCTAAAGTTCGATTTGGTAAAGGATACTTACAGTGAACTTTTGTTAATTTGACTTCCTTCTTTTTCATTCCGTCTTTTACTTATTATTTAATAATTTTATCTATTACTTTTGTATTAGCTTTACCTCGTTTTTACTCTTTTTGAAAGCTTATTCTACAATATGACAAGGCCCGTTTGGCCATAGATTTTCCAAATAATATTTGGAGAAAAACTTGATAAATAGTATTTGTCCATACACTTTCATTGTTTGGCAAATATTCCAAATTTCCAAATATTAGTTTTTCTAATGTTTGAACCAAATCTCATTATTTGAGATCTTTTAAAAATTGAAATTTTACCCCAAATTTTTATCTTTTACAAAAACACCCTCTCTAGTTATTGCTTGCGTTGTATTACATTAACACCAAAGTAGTAATGAAATATTCAGTGAATGTTAAATGATGATATGGTTATTGATGAACAACAGACTCAAGATAACAAAGTCATGTGCTTTGTCTATTTCACGATGTATGAAATGATGTTTGTTGCACACACTCCAAATTACCACATTCCTCCATTGTCATGGACACTATTTATTATTGTTATAACGAAAATTCAATTGACTTGTAATACAAACTTATTATTAGTTTTGATAGTTTTTAAAATATACGAGTATAAATCATATTTTTCTAAAAAAATGAAATATATATTTCAAATACTATGGCCAAACACATGATAAAATTTTACCTAAATTTTCATCCAAATTATATTTGCCAATAATATTTGAAAATCTATGGTCAAACGCTAACTTAGGGTAGGTTCTGTTTTGTTCCTCTGTTTCAAAACAGACCTACTTATGTTGTGGAATAACTAGAAAGTTTAGTATGACCATTATTTATTTATTTAAATCTGAAGTTAACTTTTGTGGGTGAAGCTCGTAACTTTTGAACAGTACCAGAGGCATATGCATAGAGATTGGTAGCTAGTTTTATCATAGATTTCTACAACAGATGAAATAATGAAAATAAGTTGGCTGTATGTAAATGACAGATTTCAGACCTTGACTTGTATAAAGTTACTTCTTGGGGGTATAATCTGTATGGTTGCCAAAGTCAGTTTGGCAACATTGCTACACAACATAAGATCATCATACAATTTCTCAAAATGCTAGTAATTGATAACACTTCAAAAGGGATTCGTAGTTCTAAAGCTACGTAGCAAGATCATTCTTTAACTTTCATGGCAAAATTGTGGCATTTTGATATCAATAAATATTGTTGGCATCTTTCCTCTTGGGATAGTCCCTTGAGCTTCATCTCACAGCAGAATAAGTAATAAACTCTGTAGAAGTGAACTGAAATGGCTGAAGAGGGATAGGGTTCCTGCATAAGCCATCTATCAGATTCTTTGCACATTTACTGGAACTGATATTTTACATGAAGAGAAGAGAGAGAAAAAAAAGACAGGGTAATGACGCACGGTCTTGGCCCATAGACTTTTATCTGGCGGATATGAGTGTCCCTTCCATTAAGATGATTCGAGAGCACACCTATTTGCAGCATGAAAGTGTTGACAAAAGTTTCACTGTCACATAAATTAGGACATGGTTACTCAATGAATTTATAATGAAAGAGAGAGCTTCCACAGACACATGATAGGTCAACTGATACTTTTCTGTGAGAAGGTAGTACATAATTTTATTGGTAATAGGGTCAAAAGTAATGATATTGTTCAAAGTTGATGCCCATCCAACAACTTTTCAAGCTTAATAAATGAATAAATTGAGATGTGCTTTTGTAAGGGAACTCTACACAATTTAAACCCAAGATGTGGCACGGAAAAGTTTGTCAATTCATGCACAGGAAATTCACCTACACAAACTGAAATGCTCCTCCTTTCCCTCTTTTAGGATGATAACTTAGTAGGCTTGTAATTTTTCTATCAAAGAAACAGGAGCAGAAACTCATGCTCTCTTCATATAATAAAATTAAGAGAGCTCAAGTGTGAGGATGGTGTTCAAAACTTGCAGAACATATTTGCACAAGGCAATTGGAGGTTGTCTCAAAAACAAAATTAAAAATCAGAATAACAGTTTGCGTTTGCAAGTTATCCAGATATTTGGTCGACACTTTCTGTCAGTACAGAACAGAGACCCCAAATCCATAAAAGAGAAAGATGAACAGGACAAGATAATAACAAAATTTGTTCCGTGTTATTCTAAGTGGACAACAATCTAATCATTCTAGTCTTGGTTGGATTTAATCCTCTGTGTATCTCCACAAAATAAACTAAAATTTCAATTTTTTTGTAAGGAAATGAACTAAGATCCTTCACATTAGTTTTATTTACATTTGGTGCCATTTTGCAGACAAAAATTTGGAGATCAATTTGTTGAGTAATTCAACTTCTAATTGAAATAGAGACACTGACATTGAAATTATGGTTTGGTCAGTATTTCAAGTGAAATAATGTTTTCCACTCACAAGTCTTCAACATTCACAAAGACGTTTTCAAGTGAATTTCATAACCATACACAACTTCACATTTCAAATACTTTTTTCCAACTTCAAACCAAATATTGTCCAAACACCTACTGGGACTTTTATGTAGTTTCAAGAAAGCACATTATCTTTCATTGTCAGTTGTGCTCAGATTTAGCCGCTTGCTTATGCTAAAGAAAGAGATTGAAGTCCCCAGTTTTGCTAGTATTTAGTCCTCATCAACATTTTGCGAATATAACCATCAAAATCACTCTTTCTACTAAAAAATGTGTTGGGATAAGTGTGTGATTAAACATAAACAAACTCGGGTCACATCTAATCATCTATGGTTCAAAAGAAAAAGAAAGTTCTCATTATATATAAGTCGGTAAGAGAAATGAGAAAAAATGTGTCATTTCTTACTTCTGTTTAACAATTTCAGATTTTCGGATTAAATACTGCTCTGTATATATGTCCATGTGGACCATCGGACTAATGAAATTCTAATGATTTGAATGCCTCATAGTGGTTATATTCTTGTAGAAACACAAGCAAATTTGATTTCATAAATTTTCTAGAAAGACAGAACTGTGTAGAGCTACTGAATAATATGCAACATAATCTGGCAAAAGAAGTAAAGGAAACACAAGTCAAAAACTTGCCAAATCAGGGGACCAAGTCTCAATTTCTTACCGCGGATCATTACCAGATAAAGATATATGCATCCATCCAGTTGGCTTCACAAGTTCCACTGCTTTTATCTCCTTCAAAACAAAAAACAAGAAATGACATAATGTCTCAAGTTTCTAAAACTATACTGCTATAACTAATTCAGGACTATTAATCTCAGAGTTCCATTATACTATTACCTTCAAGTTGTGAAAGCCATCGCCTGCTCGGATAGAGATCTTACCAGGTGTATAGCTTTCGTCAAGCTTGAAATCAACATACAGGACGACTAACTGAGAAAAATTAACCAAAAAAAAAAACAGATGAAAGAAATTAAAACCAGTCTCAAGTGATTAGTCACGAAGCGGCTGCAAAAATTTAAATGCATCAAAGAAATAAATGCATGACATATTTCATCCTTTTCACCTAAAACTTAATTGTATAGCCTTAGCTAAGTTCTACCAAAATTTAAGAGAACTTAATATTAAAGTAAAACACTTCCAATTATCGCAAAAGTTCATGTAACAAAAAAATGTTAATCCATAACTCACAGAAGGAAATGTTCACTGTTAACCATCACAAAGAAACAACTTTTTTAAAATTAAGAATAATTGTTCATTTTCGTCCACAAAGATAACATCTTTTGATTATTAAGTAATAGCAAAGTATGCGAAGAAGGAAATGTATAGTTGTACATGAGATAGAACCTACTTGAAGCTTAACTTTTTTCTGAAATTGAACATTAACAAGATGAGGCTGTGCACCATCTGATCTGAATAAACAAAGAAATCAAAACCCAAAAAATCAGCATGTAGTGAAACTAAGAGTAGAAAACGGTGACGGAGGATCGAGAATATTTACTGCCAATAGGTTTCAAGGTTATCATCGCGAAGTGAAAGAACTCCATTGCCAGGTTTATAAGAGCTGACACTCCAAGCTGCTTTTTTACCCATCTCCCGGAGATCATCATCCACAACTAACTGCTGGCTTCCTCCTGTTAGTTTCCCTTCTTCCTCACCCTCTGATGAATCCGCCATTGATTAAGCTCTTAATTCAACTAGATAAAATCCCCCAATTGTCTGCAACAACATAAACCCTAGCTTTTCGAGCGCATTACTGTTTTTCAATGGATTTGGGGAAATGGAGGATGTGTTACACCTTTTTTTTTTTCCTTCTAAAATTCAAATATTTTGAATTATATTCATATCTTAATTATCTAAAAAAAAAGTGTTAATTTTAAAAAATCAAAGATCCAAATTGACAACCAAACATTGAAGAAGTAATTTTTTGAAAAATAAATTATATTTTACATTTATTAATATTTTTAATGGATGGGAAAAAAGTTAAAAGCATAATTAAAATGGGACATAGAAATTAGAATGTATCTTAAATCTAACTTTTCTATTTTTTAACTATATTAGAAGAGGCTTGTTTCAACATGCTTGCTTCATTGCTTTAAGGTTATTTTTGTCTTTTCAATTCTCAATTCTGAATACGTGTCCTCTTCTCGTTTCATCATTTTTTTCTTCTCCCTACGTGTCTTCCTCCTATGTTATTAATGTACTACACAATACTCTGCTCTTATCTTCTTCATTTAAGTTTATGCTCCACTGTCTGTGCACACCAAAGTCCACTTCTTTCTCTTCAACATTCTTCAGGTATGGGTTCTTTCATGTTTCAATTTAGTGTTCTTTTTGTGCCATCTTTCTTTTCATCAATAACTATATTCCCAAATTTGATATGAGTGTGTGATGTTTGCTTATTTTTTCCATTTAGGTTTGTCATTGATGTTGGATTATCCTTGTGTTTTGGAAGTCTGAATAATTTTAATAGTTGTGTCTTCAATTTTTGTTGGGTGATTATGCTTTCCGTGTTCTGTTTTATATTGTCGAAAATATGTTCAGATTCAAATTTTTGGTGTGTTTTTTCGGATGTAGTAATTAATTTGGTCTTTTTTAGTCGGATTTAACTTTATGGGTTTCTTTATTTTAGCTCGGGTTTCTTTATCAGAGTTCTTTAGATCTTCCTCTATTCATAGGCTCTTGTGGGTTTAGCTTGGAGTTTAAGAATTTTCAATTACATCTACTCGAATTGACCTACTGGTCTATCGGTAGATCCAGGTGACTAATCAGGAAAAATAGATAGATATGGGAGAATATATTTAGTTGCATCCTTAAATGTAAGTACTTAGTGAGAACTATTAAATTACAATTAACAAAAAGAAAAATGAACCTACAGACACAATATGATCATATGAAAGTGAATGGTTTGGGATAGGAACAGAGCTAGGAGAAATAGGCGCAGACACGGAAGTGGTTACAGTTGAATGAGAAGTTGGATTGAGTATGATCTCTGCTACAACTAATATAAGGGAGAACTCTTGAGTAATTATAATCCTCTCATCTTTCATCATGTACCAGGCATAATACAAGCCTCTAAAAGTCATTGGTTTGTCGAGAGAATATGGTGAGATGATAAATTCATTGTGAATATATCATTGTTGAAAGGATGTTGAATTACATACTACTTGTATCACTTCTCTATTTTCATTGAGTTCTGTAGATAATGATGTGATAGTATTTTAAATCTCTTGTTGAGTAGAAGCATAAGATCAAAGAACAATTATCCATTGTTAAACTAATTTTCTGTCATTCTGAGATTAACAAATTGGCTTTTAGTGAACTACTTATTATTATTTATAATGTTTCAAGTTCCGTACACGGTAAAATCTTCTAAATAAATAACAGTTACATAATCTAGGTGTTGGCACTAGAGTATGAGCTCTAAATTTGTCTCCTAATGCTCTGTAACCTATTTATTTTACTTGATATATGATATTGTGAGATGCAAATATATATGTTAATGATAAATGAGAGCTTAGTGAAATGGGAGAGCTTCCAATCTTTTATGTTTCTTTTGATGCACCAATATAATACAAACTTGTATAGGAAATACAGTGGAGGTGTTAGTTGTTGTTCTCGTAGAATATTTGTTTTGAACTGAATTTCACTTGCTTTTGTGAGGTATCATATTATTTCTAAGTCAGCTTTCAAGAATATGGTGCGGGGTGACTATTATTGTAGATAGGGTTCAATTTTGTTGCATTGCACACATACAACTCAATAGGGTAATGCTAAGCATCCCAAAGGTGAAAAGTGAAAATAAAATATCAATGGAAAACTTTCGCCACTTGCCTTAGAAAGCACATGCGACGATATATTTGGTACAATGAGATATAAGAAGCTTTGGAGAACCTTTGGCTTTGGGAGTATTGAGTTTTTCTTTGTGTAAATTAGGAATTAAAAGTCATTAGTTCAATAATCATAATTTCCTTTCATAACAATTTATATGTTGTTGATAGTAACTTATAATTATTTTGTATTTGAATAAATTTAGGCTGAGTACTCAATTCTTTTATAGTGCTAGCAACTTTCTTTTAGTTTCAATCTGAATTTGTGATTGCTTATTTATAAAATCAGCTCCAACACTTGAATTGTGATTTTCAGCAATTGATGCTTAAATGTTACTTAAAATACAGACAATCCAAACGGGTTAATTGTTGCTTGTTGATTTGAAGTTACTGTCACTATAGAACCCTCTGTGGAGAAGTCTTGGATCCGCGGCTAAATGGATGAATCCAAAGAAGAAACGAAGTCTTTCAAAGAATTAGGAAACTGTACTAACATTTAGATACAAAAAAAACTTACCGAGTCAAGATATATTGCAACACTTTGAATTTTACCAATAACTAACTAACAGGGGATTCTTTGACTATTAAATAAAAAAATGAGTATAAAATATATTTCTATTCGTGTATTATTGTTAGATGACTCTCTAAAGCTGCACATTTTAGATAATCCTAATCGTTTGGATAAAAATGTGAAAGTAATTTTAATCTTATAGAGAAAGATGTCAAAATTTGAAACATAGTCTTAAAGACTACTGTTTTGCCTTGGATTGCAGTGGGCTGCTATGATTCTGCAGACAACACGAGTTCGATCTCCTACTCTTGTAGATGAGTCTTATAGTGTCTACATCGGTACTACTTTCTCTTTACTCATCTCTCTTAAAATTTCTTAAATATGTTGCCTCTTGTTTGTCAAGTTGACTTGACATGGATTTTTAAATCTTGTGATCATAAACTAAAGATGTATATAATATACCTACATGTCCTATGAATCTTATTGCATGAAATATGTCACGTAGATTGTTGGTCATAAAAGTTGCTAAATATAAAAAGTGACACGACTGAAAGCGCCTCAAAAAGCAAGAAATAACATGTAACACCTTCGTTTGAGCACAAGTTCTATGGATTTTGTCCAGTAAACATCTAGAATTCAGGAGAATATTATTGTTGGCTTCTTTTCTTTTATTTCCAGAAAAAGTTTAGAATTATACCCTTATAATCTCTACGTTTGTAGGCAACTCTTCACTATACTACTTGCTGCATATTTGAGTTTTACACCACTGGTGCATTTTCACTATGTTTTGTAAAATATGAATCTATGCATCTATAATGATCGTGTAAATGTGTTGGACACCTTCCTCTTCTCCTCTTCTATAGAAAAATTGTTCATATTTTACTACATTGGTTTACACCTGAATAGACTTCTTAGAAAGAGTGAAGTTATAAACAATTAGGTTCTTCTATATCGACCACATCATTTTGGAATGTCTTGGAATCTTAGCAAGTATTTACTATTGGAAAAGCCAAATGAAAGAGATATACAAAGATGGTGTTGCTTAAAAATGCTACTTGCAGCTTGGTTATTGATAACTGGGATCAGTGAATTCTTTTAGCTTACATATAATTTGCAGAAAAAAGTTAAATGTCTCCAACCCATGGCCACATTTTATAGCTTCCCCATAACTATTTCTTTCATTAAATTAACAATCTCTCCCCTTTGTAGGTTACATGGAAAGAAAAATATATTGTTCCCATATTTTGTACTATTACATTTTCTTAACTAGTGTTGTATTTGATATTCATAATGTTTCGTATGCTAAACTCTACTACCTTATTATACCAGAAAATAGTATGATGAATCTTTCCAATCGGGTGAAAAAATGATTCCTCAAAGTTACAGATCAAGATGAAACATAGAGAAGGCTTGGCCAATTACCTAGTGGATGTGGAGAGGTAACATAAAGAAGAGAGATTGGCCAGTGTGTGTAACTACTCCGAAAGTATAAGAGACAGAGACATAAATGCTTTCCTTCGGCAGATGAAAATATTGTTATGCAAATATGCATTTTGCAAAGTCATAATTCCATTGATTGTTCTATAAAAGTAAAGTTCATCATTTACTAAGCTTATTTGTTTTTACATTAGTTAATTTCTTTTGGAGTTGAGAGTAAATTTAAAATCTTTATACTAAATTGTATCATATCTCTAATTGTATGTGGCAATTCATAAATATAAGATACAACATAATTAATTGCGATTATATATTTATTAACATATTTAATTAGTTTTTATGAAATTCATTAACATCTTCATCTTTTCTTTTGATATTTCTAAAAAAAACCAAATATAATACATAAAAATGGGCTCGTGAATATATAAATATTGGGCCTGTGCTTGCACGGGCAACTCCTACCTAGTTTTGATAATATAACGTTGGTCACTTAGAGTAACTATATTATAAGTTGAGAAATTAAAGAAAGGGTGGAGAGCTTGCATCTTAAACTATTCTTAATTTTACTTATAAGGGGTGTTCCGGGTGATAATTTGAAATAATTGATTTTATCGTACAATAATAATATATTTAGTAAAATTTTATAATAGGGTATGAGAGGGATAGAATGTAGAATGTTAGGATAAAAGCATATAGTATATGCAGATTTTATCATGACCTGTAGAGGTAGCTACAGAGTCGGTTTTTGAAAGACGACGGGACTCAAGAGCAGCAAATGCAGTGTAAAAAACATAGCAACTAACAAAGAATAAAAAGAAGGAAACAATGTAGAAAACGTAGCAACTAACAAAGAAAGCGGTGTAATAAAGCTCTAGTCGAAACACATTAAACAATAAACCATGATTAATATCCCAAGCGAGAATAATATGGTTAGTAAAATGACAAACACCGACAAGCCTAAACCCTCGAAGAAACAAAATAATCTTCCACTACCTACAATTAGTCTTCTATTCTATAGTACGTGATTTACATGTCCTCATATCTAAGGTTATATTTTTAGTAAACTGAAGATGCGTCATGTTTTATCTAATCACTTCTCTTCAATACTTTTTTCAATCTATATCTCCATGTCATCGGCCAACTAATCGAACAAAATATTATGTTATGACGAGTCCTTGTATAGAAAGAGATCTCGATTTGATTAGGGTGCAAATTATTTGAGATCAATCGCTTTACAAAACTGTCAAAAACGTGAGTGTGGAGTTTGCTTTGATAGAATTAAAAAAAGAAAATTAAGAAAATGAGAGTATTTTTTTCATCCTTTAGGATCATTATCCATGCCAAATTGTTGGTTTAAAAAGCCCACTTATTAATTAAAAAATGAATAGTTAAAATAAAAATAAAAATGAAATTATTAACATCTAAATAATTAAAATTTGAATTTTCATTAAGGGTAACCAAAGGAGGTTAAAATTATCTTTTAACTATTTTGTAAATCATCTAATTAGGTGTTTTAAATATGTGATTTGGGATCATGATTTTAAATATTATATTTTTCAAAAAGTAGGATTTGAGATTTCGAATGGTGACTCCTATTTTTTTAAAATGTAAAATTTTACTAATAAACATATTTTGTATGAAAAAATTAGTCATTTCAAATTTTGCAAAAAAAAAAAAAGAAGGCTTGAGTCATAAGTAGCCTCTTAACGTCTTTCAAGATTTTTTACTGCCCTTCTTTTTTGCGATAACATAAATCGTGATTTTTTTAATGGGTTGAAATTTATTTATTTTTTTGAATTCTCTTCGTATTAAAGTTCGTTTTTTGTCCATAGCATCATCAAAACTATTTCTCCATATAAGGAATTCAAGTTTTGAGAGATGGTGGCTAAAACAATGAGAAAAAAAATAAAATAAAAATGATTAAATGAGCATTTCACGCGCTACTAGTGAGTGTGTTAAATTCACTATGCCATGTCAGTAAAAAGTGTTAAAATGACACAACGAGACATGACATAAGATGTCTAAAATGAACAAAACTTAATTAAGGTGTCTAAGTGAAAATTAATGCCAAGTTTAAAGGACCACCGATGGGTTAGGTCATTGTTCCTACCATACGAAAGGATTATAAGAATAGCTAAGGCTTAAGTCATCTGTGTCCTCTTAAAGTTATTCACATAATTCACTCAGACATCTTAATTAGGGCGTGTACCTATTGAACACCTCTACCATTTTGAATTTGAATCATTTGAACATCTTTTGTTACGTGGTATATTGTTTGTAATTCACGCAGCATAAGCGCGTGAAAGATTTTCAATTGGGCATTTTTTTTTTGAAAAAAAAAATTTCTTTCTTCTTCCTCCACTTTGCCATCACTATTCCTCCACCACACCACCAGTTTCGCTGCCGCCATTGCCATACATCCTTCTTCCTCTTTTTCTCTCCAAACACTTTAATTTTTCAAGCTGTATTTTTAAATTTTTTTATGTTGCCATTTAAAATAGGATTGGCAACACCACCACCATTTTCATCGTGTTAATTTGTAGAGGGCTTTAAGTTTGAAATTTATCAATTTGTTGTTAATGTAGTGATTTAGTGTTAAATTGATGTCTAATTGTGTGAATTTTATTTGGAGAATTTTTCTATTTAGATTTGTTTTGCTCAGTTTTTTATTGAATGTGTTGTTTGCCTTCAAATTGATGTATATTTGTGTGAAAGTAAGAAAGTTCTTCTACCAAAATATATATAAAAGGTGTGGGTAAGTTACTATTTTTTTCATATATATTTTTTACTTTAAAATAATCTCTCTTTCTTTACTCTTTTTTTTTCTTTACTCTATGATACATTTTAAATATTTTTTAGATTCAGAAATAACACATGTCATTATTTGATTAGTATAATTGTCATGTCATCACGAGTGCACTTCATACATTTTATACTTTTAGTTTATTTTTAAAAGAGAAAATACGTAAAATTTCTCTTAAACTTGGCGAGAAAACTCACTTTAGCACTTTAACTTTACGGCTAATTATTTACCTCCCTAATCTCTTTTCAAGTGAATTAAAATACACCCTAATATTATAAATCGTCTCACAATGGCAAGTGCATTCCACACGCGTCATGTTATTGATACGTCAGCGCCACATCAGCGTCACGTCATTGCCACATCAGCATCACATTAAGCATATTTAAATTTTGATTTTTAATTCTTTTTTGTTTCTATTTATTTATTGACAATTTTACAAAGTAAAAAAAAACTCTCAAAAAATAAGAATTAATCCATGATTATAATAAAAATAATCCCAAAAAGAAACACATTGAAAGAGATTCAAAATTTCAAAATCATTCTCACAACAACACTCAATTTTTAAGACACAAAATTAAAATAAATAAATAATAACAACTAAAAATTTAATTTGAAATGAAAAATTTGTAGAGTTTCATTGAAAATAGCTTCAAGTTCACCATTCAAACATTGCCATAAAGACTAATTTTAATTTGAAACAAGAACAAATTGATGACTTTCCTATTTTTTCTTGTTCATCATATTTTTTGGGCTTATCGATAGAAATTAAAGGAAATGAGGGTGGGATGGGACGTTTTGAAGAAGGAGAAAAAATCTGAAAAGTTCAACAAAGAAAAAGAAGAACAAAAGTGTGAAGCACCGAGATTCGAAGAGAAATAAAGAGGGTAGGAGTGGGGTTCGGGGGGGGGGGGATTGAAGAAAAAGAAAGGATAGTGCAAGTGGTGGTTGAGGGCGGGAGGGGTGGATTGGGTGTGAGGAAGATGAAAGGATGGGGAGGTGGGGGTGGGGTTACTGATACTAAAGATTGGGGGTGGTAAGGTAAGAAGAAGATGAAGAAAAAAAAGATTATTGGATAAAGGGAATGAAAATAATTGGGTTCTCTTATTTTTTTTTTTTCTTTAATTCTTTGTCTTTACGCGCTTCATTTTTTTTGACTTGCCATCTCAGCAATTTGGGTGCATTTTGATTCACTTGAAAAAATATTAAAGGGGTAAATAATTATCCATAAAGTTAAAGTACTAAAGTGAATTTTGCTGTCAAATTCAGGGAGGGTTTTATGTGTTTTGCTTTTAAAAAATATGTTCAGATGATTCAAATTCAAGTAGGTAGAGGTGTTCAATGAGTACAACTTATAATTGAGGTGTCTAAATAAATTATCATAGACTAATGGATCCTTATAAAATTATGTGTATTTGAAAGTTTGTAATCGCAAATATTTATTTATAAAAGAACATGCAAACATGTGATTTTAAAATTTTAATTAGTAGCTCAATTGATTGGCTACCTGAACTTTCACCTTATTGGTGAGGGTTCGACTATCTAATTTCTTTCCCTATATCCTTTCTAGTACCCCCAATTTTAAAATTGTAATAATACGTATACTATCAATGTGATGTCTTTCTATATTGATTATATTATGATATCTTGTTTATGAACTTATCCATTTAGTAAAATTATATTAGAAAGAATTAGAGAAATTTTTACAATTTTCATATAACTTGTGAAATTTTTATATTTATAACAGAAAAAATGCAAAATTAAAAAATTTAAATTGCATATTCAAACAAAACTTCAACTTCAAATAAATTAAACATCAAATCACTAATTTCAAATCATGTCCAAACAGAGAAGACTTGTCATTTATTTCATTACTTCATTTAGCTAATACACTAGATACACAATGGTCTGAAAACATTCATTGGACAATGGAACAAATTCTCTGTGTTTCTCAAGTTGGTTGAAATCTTCCAATCAAATCACACTACGTCTCTTTCTATATTTAGTAAGTTTTTAATATTAACATATTATATGACAAATTCAAGATTATAAAATTCAAATGAGTACACACAAATATAATTTTAAATTATAAAAATTCAAAAGTCTCACTTTTGTTTCTTAAAATTTATATTCAGTCAAACTAAGACACTTAAATTGAAACGCAAGGAGTCTTGAAATTTAGTTGCACTATGGACTTTGAAACACATTGTTGGTTTGTCATGTGCTGTAAGGGAGTAGAAGTCGATTCAGAAGAAAACACCAGTTGTTGATTAGGTGATTGTCCCATTTGTACAAGGCCCCTCTTTGTCCCCATTCTAAAACAAAGCATAATTCACAAGCAAAGGCAACTAACAATATGGACCACTCAACCACTGCCCATCAATTTCCACTACTTCTCCTTTTGTTTCCTTTTCTCTAAATTATTTAAAATCATCGTGAAATTAATCACTAATATATATTTCGATAGACTGTTTATATCATATTCCTTTAGAGTGTTCCTTCTTCAATTCGAAGTGAACATGCATGAGATACTTTGTGTACTGAGCTATCTGATATCCAAATTTATTAGTTTCAATTTTAGTAATTCGTATCCCTATCGAGTATATTCAATGAGGGATAAAATGCTCCCTACCTAAAGGTTCTCTATTTTCACATATCAGTTAAGAGTAGATAATAACAATCATCACAACATTTTCTTTAGGAATAGATCCCTTTTTTTTGGTTTATTTCACCTTCTCTCTTCTCCTTTTAAATTCCTTTTTTTTTTGTTTTAGAAGGAAACATCACCTATATGTCATGAGTTCAAGTTGTAAAATCAATCATTAATACTTGTGTCAGAATCTATTGTATGTAATGCACCCCCTTGTGTGGTGGTTCTTCTCCGGATTCTATGTGAATACGTGATATTTCATGGACTGAACCACCTTTTATATATTCGGTATCCAATGTCTACTAACCTCAATAATTCGAATTCATGTTGAGTATATTCACCGAGAAGATATAAGATGTTTCTTTACCGAAAGGTTCTCGATTTCTAAATTTGTTAAGAGTAGATTACCCCAATCATCACAGCACATCTTTATGAATACCCCCCCCCCTTCCCCCCTAATTTCACCATACGTTTGTTATTATCTCAGAAAATCACTTTCTATATTGAATAACTATTAGTTAAGCGATCATTTGAAAAATCAACCATACCGTTCATGTAAAATCTTCCATTCTTAGACTAACATATTTGTTGATGTTTACCCTATAATTCAAAGGGTTGTTGTCTTAACCATAAAAGTTAGATCACTCAACAATTTTGCTTTGTTACATTCAAACATAAGAATATCAGGGGAATAATAATTAAAAAAAAGAGTAGAAAATTCAATCTTTTATTACATATCAGTCAAATAGTGGATGGCTGGATGCAACTTTGGCTATACATATGAACAAATTACAACATGCCTTATAAAATGTGTAAGATGTAAGAATTTCGAATATCTCTTCAAGGTGATTTATGGGGTTTGAGGGGGAGGAATGGGGGTGTTTGCCTTCTAACACAGTTACTAATTTCAAAAAAATTTGGACTCAAAAGTACGCGGATTTTGTGTACAGGACAGGAGCCATTGGAATGAGATCAGTACTAGTTAAATCCGACACTGAATAAGCTCTGCAGATCAGGCTCAAAAGTTGGTTGTTGCGGTTGTTCTACCTGCAATAGAACAGTAACAGATCCAGTTAAAGATAACGAGAAAATGTCTTTCTGAGATAATAAGTATTAGTTGAGTAATTACCGTAACATGTGAAGAACCAAGATAAGTGTCAGGAAATGACATTAAATCTCTTCTTTGGGGTAGCATTTGTGCGACATCACCGGTGCTTCCAGCTTGCTGGTGTTGGATCATGTTATATTCTGAAAGTGTTGGAATTGCTACTGTTGGTGGAAAAGTAGTGGTCATGTAAGAAGGGAAATCTTTAACGAAAATGTTATCGGTGTTCAAATCAAGCCTAGGATTCAGAGTAGCAAGCTTCATGGAGAGAAATTCGACTTGTTTTTGAAGCGATTGAACGTAATTTATGATTTCATCTAGCATTCCAGCTTTGCCAGTCACTTTGTTGCAACCTGGAACTAAATCTTGTAAATATTTCATTTTTTTACTGATTTTCTCCCTTCTAGCCTGCAATAAGGCCAAAATTGCTATTAGAAATCACAGTAAACGTATGTATCTCTCTAACAGTTTAAGCTTTTAACAACGTCCACTTACTCTTTCTGCTAAACTATGGCTATCAGTAGCTTGGCCACGACGTGCCCTTACATGAATGTAATCAGGTTTTTGAACCTCAGACGTCTTCGAATCATTCCCCGGGCTTTTCTCACAATCCTCTTCCTCAGAAAACTGCAAAAAAACAGAACAAAACATGGATAATTCAGATTAATTGAGTGAAATCATATACGATCGAGGCATAATCGTATACTGTATATACTATTACAAACCTCTGCTTTTCTCTTCTTGGTAGAAACAACATTTTCCCTTGGAGCTATCATACTACTTAAGTCACTTTCTTTCTCTGGTGGCGGAGACACTGTTGTAATCGATGAATTCGATATTGTGGAGAAAGAGGGACGAGCCATTTCTTGAAAATTAACAAAATTAGAATCTCCCCCGCCAAACATGTTAAAATTCCGCTGAACGCAGCCGGTAATCAAATGAGCAAGTTCTTGTTGAGGTACTAGAGAAGAAAGCTGCTGCTTAGAATGATTATAAATACGTTCCAACACTGCTCTTTGTCTTTCAAGAACACTCATTTGTAACATGTTTGCAAACAACTGTAACGAAACTCCGCGAAATAGTGATAGCAGAGAAGTAAAATGTTTGTGGTAAGAGTTGGTTTGTGAAAGTGGAAAAAGATAGAGAGGAAGGATTTATAGAGATGAGAAGAGGATTGGTAGAGAAGGGGGAGGAAAATGGGCAAATGTCAAATCAAGAATGTGGAGATAAGAAGAAACAGTGGTGGGGTTATGTGCAGTACTACTCTTTACAAAGGAATCAAAGGACATTGCAACACGCACTAGTGAGATTGTTTCACTCTTAATCTGAAATTTTGGATTCGAACTTTAATATGAAGAAAATTTTGTTGGAAGCGTCGTCCCTGAATGGACTCTGCAGTGCGCGATCTAGATTTAATCGAAGCTCCAATATGAACTTCGAATACCGAATAAAAAAAAAAGCCATTGCAACAGATATTACGGCTTTTATGCCTATAATAGGAGAGTGATAAACATGTTTAACATCTTAAAAGTAGGCGTTTCAATATTTCTAACTGTAGTAATCAACTCTTCTGCCAAGTCCTTTTCATTTGTCCCAGTCTTTTAACTCTTTGAGGGATGTTTGGTAGGCATGATTTATGACCATTAAATTTGAATACGACCTCAACTTTCTATACTCTTCAATCTAAGGTTATGTCTGGAGTTGTCACATGTCATGTCTACTTTTTTCGCCTGCCTCTACCTCTTCTTGAACGTGAGGCATCTATACATCTTTTCTTCATGTCCAAATCATCTCAATCTTGTTTCCCTCACAAAGTTTAGTCTCTCACCCTGCTCCAGATATCCTCGTTATTAATCTTATATTTCCTAATGTGACCATACATCTATCTATCATCCTCGTTTTCGCAACTTGTATCTTTAGAACATGATAGTTTTTGACTGGCCAACACTTTGCCCTTACAACAATGTTGGTCTAACCACTTTAACTTTAAGTTTATGTGGTACCTTCTTATTAGACAAGACTCCGAAAGCAAATATCCACTTCATCCACAACGCACCATGCAATCACGACTGACATCATCGTCGATATCCCAACTTTTCTGGATTATTGAACCAAGATACTTGAAATTATCTCTCTTAAGAATAGCGTGTGTATCACTAAATTTGTACTCCAAATAATTCGTTTTGGTCCTACTCAACCTAAACCCTTTAGACTTGAGAGTTCATCTCCATACCTCCAACCTAGCATTAACTTTATTGCGTGTCTCATCAATCAATACTATGTAATTCAAAAATATCATCCACCATGGCACCTCATAATGGATACAGCGTGTTAATTCATCCATCACCAAGGAAAATAGGAACGAGATAAGAACTAGATCTCTGGTTTACCTCAATCTCAATTGAGAAGTGCTCTGAATTTCCTCCAATCATTCTAATTAATCAAAGTCCTGAATACATCATACATGTTCTTTATCGCTCTAATATAAGTCGTTGGTATGAATTCACTACAACAAGAACAACTTTTAGCAGCAATAAGCAGACATATTAATAAAGAATGCTAAAAATATTATCAGCATTAGTTAAGTGTTATTAGATTCAGTGTCGCTAAAGACTTTACGAACTTATACAAAGAGCATTAATTGCCGCTAAAAATACATATTTAGCAGCAATTGAGCTATTATCGTTAATTAATTGTTACTAAAGATCATTTTTATGTATAGCTTGAACCCTTTCCCTCGAGACTTTCTCGTAAATCTTTTCAAGATCAATAAGCAATATATATATATATATATATATATATATATATATATGTCCTTATTTCTTTTCCTATATTTCACTATCAATTTCCTCACCATATGTATGACTTGTGTAGTCAATTGCCCCGGCATGAATGACATCCATCTTCACCCACGTCTTCACTATCCTTTACCAAAATTTCATAGTTTGGATGACAGTATAAAAGTATAATGCAAACTTAATTCTCGAATATCACACTTTATCTCATTTAATTTTAGAATTATCTTGTCCAGTGCCAAAGCTTTTTTACTAAGAAGGTTTGACATATAAAAAGAAAATATACGAAAAGGTCAAAAACTCAAAAGGGGTCAACAATTCAACATATATTATATATACTTGTGTAAATAATGTATTTTTTATCGAAGTGGGTTCAGATGAACTTAGCACCGCCCCTGATTTTTTCATTTGAATAAGTTAGTCCAGAATTTATAATTAGAAGACTATAATTATAAAATAATTTAGTCTGCATATCAAACATTTACTGATCAAAAAGTCTTGCAACGTTCTCAAAAGATCTAATTGATTAGATGTTGTACTAAACATGTTTAAGATTTGGATTAATACATCAACTGATCAATCCCCTTAGATTTATCTAACTGATGATCATTTGAATACATGATCAAGTGTTACTATTACACATTTGTGGTTCAAATTTTGGAGCTTTTGCGTGTGTCTAAGCATTTATTAGATAGTTAAATTAACCATATAAATTTTTTTTAATCTCTTTCAAACATATACATCAACATCAATAAAAATAAACTTATAGGTAGTATTGAGGGTTTGTGTCTAAGAACAATTGCAAACATTGAAAATGTAATGCAAATTCAGAAATAAAACGATTTTTGTCTCTGTATAGAAAAGGAGACAAAAACACTATGACATTATTGGTGGAGGTCATAAAGAAAATAAACATAAATTGAAAGGCCTCTAAAATCTCACATGATATGTCTTGTATGTGAAAGAGAAAAAGTTTTTTAATATATAAAGCAACAAAATTGGGGTTAAATAATTTTTTAAAAAAATCCTACCATAAATCTATCCAAAACAGTAGCATTGAGGTGTAGTTTACTTTTTTATACACTATCAGAGTTTATTATTGATTCAAAATCTAGTAGTATGTAAAATTAATTGAGAGTTTTATTTTTGTCAGCATAACAATAAGGGCAAAGTGACAATCATGAGTCAATTAAAAGATTAAAGTATATGTTAGCTATTATATAATATTCTTATCAGGATTATCAAATTGATTATCGTCACGGATAAAGTGAGAATTCATGGTTCAAAGTCAGTGAAGAATTATGTCTCAAAAGCATAATAAAAGGACAAATACATCAGATATATTCATATAACTATACAAGATCCAGTAAACTATAAAAGAATATTAATCGACACGCATAATGGTATTTTTAGGTAGAACATTTCTGTTTGACGTAGTATTTTAGGACTAGATCGAAAAGAGATTTTCTATTGGTTAGTGTCTCGCTTAGTAGTCTTTTCATACTTGTAAAGAATTAAATTTGTAACGATATTTTATTGATATGAGTTTAATTCTCCGCCCGTAATTCTCAAAGTAAGTAATAGGTTAAAAACAAAGAGAAAGCCAAAAGGCAGCTAGAGACAAATTGTGCAAAATTATCATGGTATTCTCTTCTTTTGGCCACTAAAAAAAAAAAGACTTCAAATTATGAGGAAGACTCATTTCTCTTTTAATTCTTTAACTAAATTTCTACTTATCATTCTATCCCCACAAATTATTTAATCATTTAAAAGATAAGTTGTGGTCACACCTACAAACGTGCTATGAAATATACGAAACGTGTGCTACTAACATTTATATACATTTCCTATTTATATCTGGGTAAGGGCGGAGTTAGGTGAACGCAAAAGAAATTAATTAAATTTTTTTAATTTAAAAGTATTGGTAAAATTTCATAAAGTACAATAAAAAAATAGTATAAATAAATATTTAAAGGTGTGGAAAGAGAATCAAGATCATTATAGTATAATCTTTTTCGATTCTAGTATAGTTATCGATAATACAAAGTATATTGTCTTTATAGAATTGAGATGATGTTTTCCTTGTAAATTTAGGCCGTTTGCAAGGTTGTAATTAGGGAATTCATAAAGGATTTTGAGATATTGTATCGAAAAGGATAGTTAACATGAAAAATAAATCTACACATGATATATATTAGGCATAATACATAAATGTGCCATTTAACTTAACTTCAAATCATATTTATGTCCTTCAATTTTGATGTGCACAAATAGACACTTAAACTTGTATAAAGTTGAACAAATAGACACACATGTCCTACATGTCATCCTACATATCATTTTTTGCCTACGTGGTGTTCTACATGTATTGTGACATGTAGGACTGATGTGTTTATTTATTTAAAAGTTGAATAATTAAAGTGTCTGTTTGTTCATTATGAAAATTGACGGTCAAAATTAAAATTTAAAGTTAAGTTTAGGGTCTAATATATGTATTATGCCTATATATTATGATCAAGGCAATTTCAATCAATAAATTTAGGCATTGTCTAGACTTTGATTGGTCTAAGTGGATAATTTGTTAATAACGTCTTAATTTTTTTTCATATTTAGAAAATTCATAATCCTTATTAATTTAGAAAACTCATTGGCTTAATAGATTTGGAAAAAGAAAATATATTATTCTTATAAGATTGAGAAAACCTTTCTCTTATAGATTTGAAATTGCTTGAGATCTAAATATTGCGGTCATAGTTGAGGATTCATAAATCATTGTACTTTTTTTTTTTCATAGTGAAAATTTCTCTCTACTTTTAGTTGGAGCCCAACTTCATTAAATCATATCTATTAATTTTATATGTGATTGGGTGTTAGTTAATCATAATATTTCCACAACAAATTAAAAACAAGAAAAAAAGTTCATAGTCTCTGAATTCAACTTTATACAAGTTTAAGTGTCTAATTGTGCATACCTAAAGTTGTAGGGCATAAATATAATTCGAAGCCAAATTTAAGGACATATTTATGTATTATGCCAATAATTAAATATAGATGTGTAAATTCATGTTTGAAGTATTATATAATGCGATGATTGGATACAACTCTCTATGTAAAGTTAGAAATTTAAACACGACCCTTAACTTGACTTCACGTAGACAACTAGACTTGTATAAAATTGAACAAGTAGACACATATATCTTAAATGACATGATATATGTAGGACACCACGTAGGACACAAAATTGACATATAGGGTGATGTGTAGGATCGAATGTGTCTATTTGTTCAATTTAATAAACTTTAAGTGTCTACTTGTGCACACCCAAAGTTAACGGTCATAATTGTCAGCTGACACTGAGTTAAAGATTATATTTACGTATTATGCCTAAATTTTACTTCTATTTTTTGTTTCTAAAAATGAGTAAAACCTCTTAAAGTGGTTATTAATAGCACTTTTAGTGTTTCAAATTATATATTTTTTCTTTAATCTGTCACATTGGAAAGCCCTAATTTTTTTATTATTATTGTAAAATTTTTATATAATTAAAATAACTATGTAAATTAAACATATAACATATCATTAATGAGTTCAATTGATATCAATATTTGCGATATAAAATGGGATAATGCACAAGTATCCCCTCAACCTATGCCCGAAATCCCAGAGACACACTTATACTATACTAAGGTCCTATTAACCCCCTGAACTTATTTTATAAATAATTTTCTACCCCTTTTTAGCCTACGTGACACTAGTTTGAAAAAAAAAAGTCAACCATCGTTGGGCCCACAAGATAGTGTCACGTAGGTCGAAAAGAGGTAAAAAGTTATTAAAATACATACATACGTACGTCGGGCTTAGGTTGAGGGGGTACTTGAGCATTATCCCATATAAAATACATATATATATATATATATATATATATATATATATATTATATTATAATAATATATTTATCATCTCGAAATTCCGCACACGCTTATGCTTAAAAATGGTGAAAAAGGAAAATCCTAAATGGACAAAAACAGTACTATACATATAATAAGATAGATGACTATGATTAAAACTAACGAAAGCCTTTAGTTAGACTTATACTAAAAATAAGTTTTGTTGCTAAGTTAGGTAGGTGTTTGGTATAGTAGATTTTAAGTATTTTCTATTTTCTTAAATTAATTGTGTTGGAATTAAAGATGGAGTAATTGTGTTTCCTTATACTTTTTATTTTTAAAAAAATTGAAATAATATTCATATTTAAATCTATTTAATTTCAATTTCAACGGTGAAAAATAAGTTGAAAAAAATGTCATCAATTATTTTCCAAATTTGAAATACAACTTCAAATTGGATTGTTAAATTTTCATAGTCAACATTAAATTTCAAATTTAAAATTATTTAATTTACACCACTTAAAAAATAAATTTATGAATATAAATTAAACCCATGCACAAACACATATTTTTTGTAACTTGTTTTATAATAAAATTGGTTTACTATTTCCAAATGCTGTTTCCTTATCCCTTTGTTTGTTAAATATGTGTTGTACATTACTAAAATAATTTAGATTAGTCAAATAATAGAGATAGAGACCAACATACACATTATATGAAGAGGAAGAGAGACAAGATCACATTAGCATGATAAAGTTTGAAGATTTAAGGGACCCAATATTTGTAAAGAATATATAATACAACAATAATAAGATAAAACAGCTTTAGAATGATTGTGATTGAGCATGGCCATGACTAGTAATGTTGCTTATTCAATCTTCACTACCCATCCAGCATACTTGTCGTGAGATGGTTGAGATTCGATATTTTAAATTCGAACATTTAAAATGATGAGAATTTCTTAATATAGATAATGTTTTATTCCTCTTAATATATAGATTTATTTGCGAGTTTGAATTAATTTGACGTATCATATTCTTAAGGGTGTGTTTTATGTAAATAATTCTTCAAATTGATTAAAATTTTATTGAAAAAACACTTTCTTAAGAAAAAAAAGTTCTTTATAAATAAGAAAAAAAAAACATACTTTTCTTATCGTCGTAGAAAAAATAAGTTGCATAAATGATATTTCATATTAGTTATCACTTCCTCGCTTTGCAACACACCCCAACCCTATCGTCTTCTACGGTTCACACATACACATTATATATTATTTCTCTAAATTAATATATAATTATTTTTAGATAATATTTATTATTTCTTATCAAATATTCAACTCGAAAATATTTTTTGTGAAAAACATTTTCGTTTGTATCAAACCCACCCTAAAGCAATATTCTCTCCGTCTGAAATTGTTTGTCATGTTACGATTATCGAAAGTCAATTTGACTAATTTTTAAAGGTAAATTATAGCATATTAATTCAATATTTTAAACAAAAAAAATATATATTATTCTAAAACCACATGAAAAGTACTATAAATTATAATTTTTTGCATATTAATATGATAAAAGAATACATCTTAAAATATTAGTCAAAGTTTTTACAGTTTGACATTAAAAATAGAAACTATGACGAACGATTCTTTACGGAGAGGAAGTAATGATTTAAAAAAAATTGATCCCATCTCTTTCATATGGGTGTGACCCCCATTGGCTCATCAAGGACCCCTCAACTAATTGTTTACCTAACGCTTTTGTTGGAACCCCACACCCCCTTCCATTTGCACAACAACCGAACCAATTCCAACATATTGTTTCTTCATCTAAATAATTAATCGTATAAAAATCTAGTTGGATTATAATAAAAAACAGTCGTGTAATAAATACACATCTTAATAAACAGTGTTAAAATCTTTATCAGTATTGTTAATTACTTGCTATTAAAAATAAAAGAAACTTTTGTTGATGTTGAGATTCAAACTCATAATACTAGTGCGAAAAACTTTTTACTACCCTTACTTATCATTGTGACTGAGCTATCAATTAATTTTGTTAGAAATTTCACAAGTTAATATATATATATATATTTATTTAATTTTTTTTAATATAAATGCATGATTTATAAAAGGCATAATACATGAATGTGCCCTTTAACTTGACTTCAAATCACATTGATGCCTTTTAACTTTGGATGTGCATAAATAGACATTTAAACGTGTATAAAGTTGAATAAATAGACACACATATCCTACATGTCATTTTTTGTCCTACGTGGTGTCCTACATATATTGTGTCATCTAGGACTCATGTGTTTATTTATTTAAAAATTTAATAATTAAAGTGTCTATTTGTGCATTATGAAAGTTGAACGTCAAAATTAAAATTTGAAGTCAAGTTTAAATTATCTTTTTCTTAAAGATTTGAAGGAAATAATTAGTGAAGTAAAGAAAGTTGAATAGCTGGAAGCCAAGAAATAAGTGCAATTCACTTTTCCAAAGAAATTTTGATTTGATTTCCACTTTCCAGTTAGTTTCTTTATAGTCTTTTAATGGCATGGCCCTTCTAGTTTCATTTCCTTTCTTCTTTGTTATAAATTTTATGCATGGAAAAGAAAAAAATTATTTAATGAGAAATTCATTTCCCTAAGAAATACTACATTTTTTTTTCATCTAAAAGGAAAAAAACAATTCCTTTATTTATGAAATGAAGACATTTTTAACAAGTTTTACGTCGTATTACCTGCTTCAAATAACTCATAGATATAATTATTTATCAGTAATTGATCTTCAAACTCAGAAATTGCATCAAAAGATATCTGACTCTTTTTTCTTTTTGCCCCTTCGTAGGAGTTTTCACGTTTTTTGTTTTATTGGTCTCTTAGATTCATAATCTTGGTTGAGAGTGAGGATTGCTTGCCATTCGATCTGTTAATACTTATACTTAATTTTCAAAAACATATTTCAATTGCCAACCTAGAACCATGCATTGAAAATATGTATATTTTTTTAAGGCCTAATTCATCGGTAACCTCCTAAATTTGGCAGCAATTTACACTTAGACAATTTAAGTAGATTTTGTTCATTTTAGACACATCATGTCAGGCTTCGTTGTTATTTTGATACTTTCTGACATGGCAAAGTGAGTGTTATACACTCGCTATTGATGCGTAAGGGACTTATCTAGTCTATTTTATTTTATTTTTTCTCATCTTTCTCATTTTATAGCCACTATCTCTTCTGTTATTTCTGAAAGCTTAAAGTAATTCGATAAAGGTTACATCTTGAATTTTTTGTTATAATAATTTAAATTTCGCACTACAAACACAGATAGATCCCAAAAAAAAATCGAACCCATATCAACAACATACCAAATCATGTAAAGTTCAACTATAATAATACTAAAATAGGAGCTAAAAAAATTTAATTTTTACTATGTAAATGTTAATCTCACTAATCTTGAGCCCTAATTAAAGTACAAATATCACAAAATTAGAGAAAAAAGCTGCAATCATAATAACATAAACTATTATTATTATAGATTTGCACATTTTAACCCTAAATAAATAAAGAAATGGTAGAGAGGGTGCAATGAATGAGGAATATGGCAGAAAAAAACCATGAAAACGAGGAATAAAATGATGAAGATGGTTGTGTGGTTATGGGTGTGATAGAAAAGATAATGAAAATGAAGGAATACGATAGAGTAGATTTGAGTGTGAATTTATTACAAAAAAAATAAAGCTAAAAACTAATAAAAATGGAGCAATACAATGGAGATGATGAATGGGGAAGATGACTGGGAAAGTTGTGGGGGTTCGCATTTTTTAAAAGACCACATGTCATTTATCCATTGTTACTTTTTCATGTATTTTAATTATTATTTTTTCTCTTCAATATAATAGACTTTAGTGTGTTGGCATGATATAATTGGTCATTCAATCCACGTAGACGCGCTTGGTTAACACACACTTGAAGTCAACATGTGCTATTGAAAAAAGTGTCAAAATGACACAATATAATCTGACATGAGACATGAGGTGTTTAAAATAAACAAAAGGCTTAAGTCATAGACGGACCCTTAAAGTTGTCCACATATTTCACTTAAACACTTTAACTAGGACTTATACCTATTGAACACCTGGACTGTTCTGAATTTGAACCATTTAAACACGTTGTGCACATGTGGCAAAAAAGTGTGATTCACGCCTTAATGAGCGTGTGAATCATTTAATCAACAATTTTCAAACTTTTTTTCTCATTATATTTTTAAAAAAAATAACAATCTTTTCAAATCCTCCTTTTCAAAATTGCACCACCCTGCTCCTATTTCTTCATAACAATCCACCATTAACATAAGAATTCCAAGGCAATAATAAATTCAAACATCACTTTATTCCTTACATTCTAAGCCTTAATATGTTGTTTTATCATATTTTTATTTTGTTAATAGTAATTTTCAATTGGAGTAGATAAACCCCAGCGTTATCATACACAAGGACACCTCTTCATTTTTTTTCTTCTTGTCATTGTTCTAATTTTTCAGATTTAAAATTATATCTTGACATCTTTTTTGCCGGAAAAATGGATACCACCATCCATATTTTTTTGCTGGAAAAAACAAAGGCTATCATCCACGTCTCCTTAACAGAAAAAATGGAGACGCATACACAACCCCTTCTTCTTCCACAACAAAGTAGAAACAAAATTCGAAATCAAAATTAATAAGAACGTATTTTTTGTTAAAAAAATAACAACATCAATTTCAAATAGGAACAAAAAGACGGGATAAAGAGAAACAAAAATGAAAAATTCTTAGTTAGTATATGTTAAAATCTCCACTTTTTTTTTTAGATGAACAACAACAATGGTGAAAAGGGTTATCTTTAAGGGAAAGAGAAGAAGGGGAGGTTTGGGGTGGGTGGGGTGAGGTGGATTTTTCTTTTCTTTTTTCTGGTTGAAACTTTTTTATTTTTTAGATTTAGATTTTTTGGTATTTTAATTTCATTTATTTAAGATAATTAAACTAAAATACCACATGTCGTAGTTTAATTTATTATTTTGCCACATCAATTGCGTGTGTGTTGCAAGCACTTCATTTTTTAACTAGGTATCAGAAAAATGTTTGATATGTATTTATTTTTTAAGGTTGAAGTGTCTAATAGGAAAATGGACATGTTGATGTGTTTAAGTGAAATATGTGAACAAATTTAAGTGGCCGTAGTTGACTTAACTAGTTAAAGTGTCTAAGTAAAAATTATTGTCAAATTTAAAGGGCAACATATGAATTAGACCTTTTTTTAAAAGTTTTTTTTTTTATTTTATGAAACCAACTTCCTTCATGCTAAACACATTCAAATGTATTTTTGGAGAGATAACATGTGATTGGTTTAAATTTCAACCACCTCAATTCAATTGAGTACATCAATATATAGAAAGGGAACTAAGAGGACCCTACAAATTGGTTTTACCAAATTGAGTGGATGCCAACAAAAAGTCGAGACTAAATGAGAGACATCATACTTGACATTTTCATAAATTCGTAATCAGAAATCTTAAATTCGAAATAAAGTATTACTTTTTGATATATTTTTTTCAAATTTTCGATCAAAACATTTTGTTAAGATTTTGAACACCTCGAAGCTCACTAGCTAGTAATAGAGGAAACTACCTAACCTAAATCAGTTATATATGGCTTGAACTTAGAAAAAAAATGCAAGAAGTTCCATTAGAGGTATAATGCCAACCTTATAAATTTATATTTTAAAAATATAACAAAAATATCATATGTATATGTAATATATCGATATTGTATAATCATACATATATGATATCTAACTATGTAAATTAAAAATGTATTCGGTTATACTATTTGTACAATATTTTACATATATATTTAATGTATAACCATGTATCAGAAATGTGTACATATATATATATATATTATATACACACATTGTTAACATAAATATATACATATACATGTATTTTCTCAATTCCAGCCAACTCAAGTCTCCTTTAAATAATCTCAAAATTTTCACATGAGCTCATCTCGATGTTTCAAGCTTTTTTTTATATATTATTCACTCGAAATGATTTATATTAGCAAAACACAAAATCTTAAATCGAGCTTTGAAGAAGCTTTATTGGCCGAACATGGAGTTTTTCAAATCTAATCAACTCAAATCGCCTCTAAACAGTCTCAAATTTTAGAGACGAGCTCCTCTCAATTTTTAAATCCTTTGATATATTTATGGACAAAGGACAAAAATCACATACTTTTAAGGCAAAATTATTATTGCCCCTTTGTCACGACCCAAATCGGGTCGCGACTGGCACCCACATTTTACCCTCCTATGTGAGCGAACCAACCAATCTAAACCTTAACATTTCAATATAATATCAACAGAAAGTAATGCGGAAGACTTAACTCATTAATAAAATCAATAACTATTATTATCCCCAAAATCTGGAAGTCATCACCACAAGAACATCTATGATTAAATGACTAAACTAAGAGTATTCTAAAAGCTAAAAATACATAAGAAGCTAGTCCATGCCGGAAGTTCAAGGCATCAAGACTTGAAGAAGAAGATCCAGTCCAAGCTAGAAGCATTAGCTCACCCTGAATTTCCGATGTAGTAAGACTGGCTTGAATTACTGTTGAGTCGAAGACAACGGCACGTTTGCTGCACTCCACAAATAAACAAGAAGAAAACATAAAAGTAGGGGTCAGTACAAAACACGGGTACTGAGTAGATATCATCGGCCAACTCAAATAGAAAACAGTATATATTAAGCAATATCATAAAATCAACTAATATCCTTAGCATGCAGCATTTACAGTTACCATAACCCTTGGTTACAACACCAAGCACATCGATGAGGACTCACGCCTCCTCATCATACTCGTTTGGGAATTAGGTTCATTAGATTTGAATATATTATCATCTTTCAAGATTCATTATCTTTATTCCCCTCGTGTCGGTACGTGACACTCCGCTCCTCATATGCTATCCTGGTGTCGGAACGTGATACTCCGATCCTCATATTCTATCCTGGTACCGGAACGTGGCACCCGATCCATATTCTATCCTGGTACCGGAACGTGGCACCCGATCCATATTCTATCCTGGTGTCGGAACTTGACACTCCGATCCTCATATTCTATCCTGGTACCGGAACGTGGCACCCGATCCTCATATTCTATCCTGGTACCGGAACGTGGCACCCGATCCATATACCATCCTGGTGTCGGAACGTGACACTCCGATCCTCATATTCTATCCTGGTACCGGAACGTGGCACCCGATCCATATACTATCCTGGTGTCGGAACGTGACACTCCGATCCTCATATTCTATCCTGGTACCGGAACGTGGCACCCGATCCCCTAATCTCACTACTTTCGTTCATCAAGCCTTCTTTTATACCAAGGCATCATCATTAACAAAGTAGATTAGGGTTTCTTTTCAAGATTTAGGATTCAATAGCTTCATCATGCTTATTATATCACAATTTCATAATCACATTCATGCAAGCATACAATTAAGCATATAGAAGAGTTTACAATACTACCAATACATATCATTCGCTATTAAGAGTTTACTACGAATAGCATAAAAATAACCATAACCTACCTCCACCGAAGATTAGTGATCAAGCAAGCAAATTCCCCAAAACTTGTGTTTTCTCTCTTCCTCGTTCGATTGATCCTCTCTCTCTCTTGTTCTTTCTATTTTCTTTATTCAAACCCTCTTTCTTTTACCCTAATTAGTATGTAATTAAGAATAAAAGATGGCAATAATAACCCACTAATTAACTTAAGGTTACCTCTTTTAACCCCCAAGTAATTAGACTTATTAACATTAATCCTCTAACTTTATAATTAAAGCAGGAATAGTCAAAAACGTCCCTTAAAACGTATAAAGAAATCTGACCCGGACTGGGATTGCGCAGCCTGCGATGGCCCGTCGCGCCTGCGACAGCCCGTCGCGCCTGCGACGGTCCGTCCTGCAGGTCGTCGCAAGGCTCAGAGACTGGATTTCCACTAAAACTCTGTGACGGTCCGTCCTGCCATTCCGTTACGAAGTTCAGAGAGTCGATTTTCAGTACCCAATTTCAGATTTTCTAAGTGTTTTGAAACGAGACCCTGCGACGGTCCGTCGTGCCCATGACGGTCCGTCGTGGGGTCCGTCGCTTCTGCCAGTTTTTCCAGAATTGAAGTCTGCTACTCAAAACGACTAAACAGGTCGTTACAATAGATACCAATTTACCCATCGTTCGTCCCCGAACGATCACAAGAAGGAAAACAAGGGCGAAAAGGAGTACCTGAATCTGTAAACAGGTGTGGGTATCTTTCTCGCATATCGACCTCCTTCTCCCAAGTTGCTTCTTCAACCGGCCGATTCTTCCATTGCACCTTGATGGATGCAATCTCCCTTGATCTCAACTTGCGAATTTCTCTATCTAGAATGGCAACAGGTTCCTCCTCATAAGACAAATTCTCGTCAAGCAAAAATGAATCCCAACGGATAATGTAGTTTCCATCCCCATGATATCTTTTCAACATAGACACATGGAATACCGGATGTACTCCGAACAGCCCTGGAGTCAAGGCTAACTCATAATCCACCTCCCCTACTCGTTTAAGTACTTCGAAGGTACCAATATACCTTGGGCTTAGTTTACCTCTTTTACCAAACCGCATCACCCCTTTCATTGGTGAAACTTTCAACAAGACTTGTTCACCCTCCATGAACTCTAAGTCTCTAACCTTTCGATCTGCATATTCCTTTTGTCTACTTTGCGCCGCTAGAAGCTTTTCTTGAATAGATTTCACTTTATCTAACGATTCCCTCAGAAGGTCAGTACCCCAAGGTCTAACTTCAAATGCATCAAACCACCCAATGGGAGACCTACATCTTCTCCCATATAGTGCCTCAAATGGGGCCATATCAATGCTTGAGTGATAGCTATTGTTGTAGGAGAACTCTGCTAAGGGTAAGAAGCTATCCCACTGACCACTAAATTCTATCACACATGCACGAAGCATATCCTCCAACACTTGAATCGTTCGCTCAGACTGACCATCGGTCTGAGGATGGAACGCAGTACTAAGGTCCAACCTAGTACCCAATTCCGCATGCAATGTTTTCCAAAACTTAGAAGTAAACTGCGTACCTCTATCTGATATAATGGAGAGTGGAACCCCATGCAATCGCACCACTTCCGAGATGTAGAGTTTGGCTAACTTCTCCGCATTGTAAGTCACCTTGACCGGAATGAAGTGAGCAGACTTAGTTAACCTATCAACAATTACCCAAATAGAATCAAACTTTCCCAATGTCTTTGGAAGACCAACCACGAAATCCATTGCAATCCTTTCCCACTTCCATTCAGGAATGGGCATTCTCTGAAGTGTTCCTCCGGGCCTTTGGTGTTCATATTTTACTTGTTGACAGTTTGGACATTTGGCGATAAAATCCACAATATCCCGCTTCATTCTACTCCACCAAAAGTGTTGCTTTAGGTCGCGGTACATCTTGGTTGCACCCGGATGTATAGAATACCTTGAACTATGAGCCTCTGTCAAAATAGTGTTGATCAAATCATCAACTCGGGGTACACATACCCTTCCCTTAATTCTCATAACACCTTCCTCATCGATTGTCGCTTCTTTAGCCTCTCCTTTCAACACTTTATCTCGGATCCGGATCAATTTTTCATCATTAAACTGTTTTCCCTTAATCTTGTCAAGAAAAGAGGATCTTGACTCCACACTAGCCAACAATCCTCCCTTCTCATTTACTTCTAACCTCATCAAGTCGTTAGCCAGAGTCTGAACCTCTCTAGCCAATGGACGTCTAGAAACTTGCAAGTGAGCTAGACTTCCCATGCTTCCCGCTTTTCTACTTAAAGCATCTGCCACAACGTTCGTTTTTCCCGGATGATACAAGATAGTGATATCGTAGTCCTTTAGTAACTCCATCCATCTCCTCTGTCTTAAGTTCAAATCTTTCTGAGTAAAGACATACTGAAGGCTACGATGATCCGTGTAGACCTCACACTTAACCCCATATAGATAGTGTCTCCATTGCTTTAATGCAAACACTACCGCGGCCAATTCCAAATCATGAGTTGGATAGTTACGTTCATGCACTTTTAATTGTCTTGAAGCATAAGCAATCACATTCTTCTCTTGCATTAGCACTGCACCCAAACCCGAATAGGATGCATCACAATAGACAATGAAATTCTTACCTTCCACTGGCAAGGTGAGAATTGGTGCGGTAGTCAACAGAGTCTTGAGCTTCTGAAAGCTTTCCTCACACTCATCTGACCATACAAATGGAACATTCTGCTTAGTCAAGTTCGTCAATTGGGAAGTAATAGAAGAGAATCCCTTGACAAATCGGCGGTAGTAGCTAGTTAACCCAACAAAGCTCCTTATTTCTGACACATTAGTAGGTCTTACCCAATTCTTCACTGTCTCAATCTTAGAAGGATCCACCATCACTCCATCCTTAGAAACCACGTGCCCCAAGAAGGACACTGCATCTAGCCAAAACTCACACTTAGAGAACTTGGCATAAAGCTTTTTCTCCCTCAACATTTCCAATACCATTCTCAAATGCTCTTCATGTTCCTCCTTACTCTTTGAGTATACCAATATATCATCAATAAATACGATCACAAATAGATCCAGATATGGCTTAAAAATCCCGTTTATCAAGCTCATGAACGCAGCAGGGGCATTCGTAAGACCAAAAGACATCACTACAAATTCGTAATGCCCATACCTAGTTCGAAAAGCAGTCTTTGGCACATCCGTTGCCCGTATTTTCAATTGATGATAACCGGATCTCAAGTCAATCTTAGAGAAGACACAAGCACCTTGTAACTGATCGAACAAGTCATCAATGCGAGGAAGAGGATACTTGTTCTTAATAGTTACCTTGTTCAACTGTCGGTAGTCTATGCACATCCGAAAACTCCCATCCTTCTTCTTTACAAACAAAACCGGAGCACCCCAATGAGATGCACTTGGTCTAATGAAGCCTTTGCTCAACAACTCTTGAAGTTGGGCTTTTAACTCTCTTAACTCCGCGGGAGCCATTCTATAAGGGGGTATAGAAATGGGGCGAGTACCCGGTTCAAGATCAATACAGAAGTCAATGTCCCTATCTGGTGGCATACCAGGAAGATCTGCAGGGAACACATCCAGAAACTCACGGACCACCGAAACCGACTCAATCGAAGGCACTTGGGTAGTGTCATCCTTGAGATGTGCCAAGAAAGCTAAACACCCTTTACTAACCATTTTCTTAGCACGAAGAAAGGAGATGATGCACACCGGATTGGAAGTGTAGTCACCCTCCCACACAAACGGATCTGTCCCAGGCTTGGCTAACGTCACCGTTTTAGCATTACAATCCAAGATCGCAAATTGCGGAGAAAGCCAAGTCATACCCAGAATTACATCAAAATCAACCATTTCTAAGATAACCAAATCTACATAAGTGTTGCTTCCCACAAAGTTCACCAAACAAGACCTATATACCTTTTCAACTACCACAGACTCACCCACCGGAGTAGAAACACGAATAGGCATATCAAGTAATTCACAACGTAAATTTAGACCATTAGCAAATGAGGAAGATACATAAGAAAATGTGGATCCAGGATCAAACAATACAGAAGCCATGCAATCACAAATCAAAAGATTACCTGTGATGACAGCATCTGATGTCTCCGCTTCAGATCTCCCAGGAAAAGCGTAGCAATGGGCCCCATTACTTGTCTGTCCGTTGCCCCTACCATGTTGTGATGTAGTGGCTCCAGTTTGCCCATCACCCCGGCCGTTTTGGTGACCACCATTACCTCGACCACCGCGTCCTCCAGAATGACGGCCTCTACCATGACCACCTCTACCTCTAACATTTGGAGGTCTATAACTCTGTTTTGGACAATATCTCTTAATATGTCCAATCTCCCCACATCCATAGCACTCTCTGGGTTCATGCATAGGTCTCTCAGAGAAGTGTTGACCGGTCGGAGGTGGACCCCCAACTACAGTCTGTAGTGAAGACTGAATGGGTCGAACTGAGTGACCTCCGGAACCTTGTCCTCTAGAGTAAGAACCATTAAACTCACCTCCCTTTCGAAACCTTTTTGATGTAGTTGCCATGGTGAAGTCATCTGGCTTCACTCCCTCTACCTCTATTACGAAGTCTACCACTTCTTGAAAAGATTTCGATGTAGCCGCTACCTGTAAAGCTGAAATCCGCAACTCTGATCTCAACCCCTTCACAAAACGGCGAATCCGCTCTTGTGGACTGAAACATAGTTGGGTGGCATACCGGGATAATGCACGAAACTTAGCCTCGTATGCAGTAACCGACATCCTACCTTGCTCTAGACTTAAGAATTCATCTCTTTTCCTATCCCTCAAAGTCCGCGGGATATGCTTCTCCATAAACAAACTAGAGAATGAAGCCCAAGTCATAGGTTGTGCCTCTGTTGGTTGACACTCAACAAGTGACCGCCACCACATTTTGGCGTTCCCTTGAAACTGATAACTCACGAACTCAACACCAAACCGTTCCACTATACCCATCTTGTGTAGTAGCTCATGACAGTCAACCAGAAAATCGTAAGCATCCTCCGATTCAGCACCCTTGAAGACTGGAGGTTTCAATTTCAAGAACTTACTGAAAAGTTCATGCTGATCATTTGTCATTATAGGCCCAGTAGTCAGACGTGGAAACGTGCCTATGTCCAATGAGGCATCCATACGAGGAGCCATAGTGGCTGCATGTTGTACCTCCGGAGCCTGAGGTGCTGGTGCAGAAAACATTGGAGGTGCCTGACCCTGATCAGATAATCCGCTAAGATAAGCAAGAACCTGATTGATCATGTCTGGGGTAGGTTGGGGAGGCAATCCCTCATTCTGTACTTGTTCAGTTTCCCCTTCCTCACCCTCTCTCACTACCTCTTCAGTCGGTGGAGGAGTCACTGCCCTAGTATCAGATGGGCTGCTTGTCCTCTTCCTCTAGAGGACGTCCTCCCCCGACCTCTGCCACAGCCTCTTGCCGTTACTCTTCCTCGAGCCACAGCCCCAGTGGCTGGTTCAGACGCACCCTGTCCTGCCGGTGCTGGTGCTGGCGCGATTGTTGCTCTAGTTCTAACCATCTGCGAAATAGAGTGAAGATGGTCAGATACCAATTTGTATCACCTAGATACCAATTGGATCCAAGTAATACCACGAAAGAAAGAATGAAAGAATGGAATTTTCCTAAAGTCTTATAGCTTCTCAAAGAAAAGTAAAGGCGTCCCCCTACCGTTCCTTAAGACTCTACTAGACTCGTTCTTGTATGATGAGACCAACGAACCTAATGCTCTGATACCAAGTTTGTCACGACCCAAATTGGGCCGCGACTGGCACCCACATTTTACCCTCCTATGTGAGCGAACCAACCAATCTAAACCTTAACATTTCAATATAATATCAACAGAAAGTAATGCGGAAGACTTAACTCATTAATAAAATCAATAACTATTATTATCCCCAAAATCTGGAAGTCATCACCACAAGAACATCTATGATCAAATGACTAAACTAAGAGTATTCTAAAAGCTAAAAATACATAAGAAGCTAGTCCATGCCGGAAGTTCAAGGCATCAAGACTTGAAGATGAAGATCCAGTCCAAGCTAGAAGCATTAGCTCACCCTGAATTTCCGATGTAGTAAGACTGGCTTGAATTACTGTTGAGTCGAAGACAACGGCACGTTTGCTGCACTCCACAAATAAACAAGAAGAAAACATAAAAGTAGGGGTCAGTACAAAACACGGGTACTGAGTAGATATCATCGGCCAACTCAAAATAGAAAACAGTATATATTAAGCAATATCATAAAATCAACTAATATCCTTAGCATGCAGCATTTACAGTTACCATAACCCTTGGTTACAACACCAAGCACATCGATGAGGACTCACGCCTCCTCATCATACTCGTTTGGGAATTAGGTTCATTAGATTTGAATATATTATCATCTTTCAAGATTCATTATCTTTATTCCCCTCGTGTCGGTACGTGACACTCCGCTCCTCATATGCTATCCTGGTGTCGGAACGTGACACTCCGATCCTCATATTCTATCCTGGTACCGGAACGTGGCACCCGATCCATATTCTATCCTGGTGTCGGAACGTGACACTCCGATCCTCATATTCTATCCTGGTACCGGAACGTGGCACCCGATCCTCATATTCTATCCTGGTACCGGAACGTGGCACTCGATCCATATACCATCCTGGTGTCGGAACGTGACACTCCGATCCTCATATTCTATCCTGGTACCGGAACGTGGCACCCGATCCATATACTATCCTGGTGTCGGAACGTGACACTCCGATCCTCATATTCTATCCTGGTACCGGAACGTGGCACCCGATCCCTTATTCTCACTACTTTCGTTCATCAAGCCTTCTTTTATACCAAGGCATCATCATTAACAAAGTAGATTAGGGTTTCTTTTCAAGATTTAGGATTCAATAGCTTCATCATGCTTATTATATCACAATTTCATAATCACATTCATGCAAGCATACAATTAAGCATATAGAAGAGTTTACAATACTACCAATACATATCATTCGCTATTAAGAGTTTACTACGAATAGCATAAAAATAACCATAACATACCTCCACCGAAGATTAGTGATCAAGCAAGCAAATTCCCCAAAGCTTGTGTTTTCTCTCTTCCTCGTTCGATCGATCCTCTCTCTCTCTCTTGTTCTTTCTATTTTCTTTATTCAAACCCTCTTTCTTTTACCCTAATTAGTATGTAACTAAGAATAAAAGATGGCAATAATAACCCACTAATTAACTTAAGGTTACCTCTTTTAACCCCCAAGTAATTAGACTTATTAACATTAATCCTCTAACTTTATAATTAAAGCAGGAATAGTCAAAAACGTCCCTTAAAACGTATAAATAAATCCGACCCGGACTGGGATTGCGCAGCCTGCGACGGCCCGTCGCGCCTGCGACGGCCCGTCGCGCCTGCGACGGCCCGTCCTGCAGGTCGTCGCAAGGCTCAGAGACTGGATTTCCACTAAAACTCTGTGACGGTCCGTCACACTTGTGACGGTCCGTCACACTTGTGACGGTCCGTCCTGCCATTCCGTTACGAAGTTCAGAGAGTCAATTTTCAGTACCCAATTTCAGATTTTCTAAGTGTTTTGAAACGAGACCCTGCGACGGTCCGTCGTGCCCATGACGGTCCGTCGTGGGGTCCGTCGCTTCTGCCAGTTTTTCCAAAATTGAAGTCTGCTACTCAAAACGACTAAACAGGTCGTTACACCCTTATAAGTTTATAATTACAGAAATCACTCAAACTGATACAATAATATAAGCGATGATACATTAATCTGATGCAAGAGATACATTAATTGTTAAGTAAGATACATTATATTTTATATACGATACACTAATCTGATGTACATTTTACACATGATACACTAATATGATGCGCGAGATATATTAATTTGATGTGCTGATACGTTGATCTGATAAGTGAAAAATGAGGAATTTTGGAGATTTATAAAACTAATAGGGGATAATGATAAGTATAATTTACATAAATCCCATAGTGTAAATTCTAAATAATATATTATCCCTATTTTTTCTATTTACAAAAATCCCTTAAGATATCAACAGTCAGGATACATAATTGATTGTCCGAATACATTAATTGCGATATATTATATATGTGGTTGTTGCGCTTAAAAAGGAAAACAAATCAGAAAATCAATTAAAATCCCATATTTTACGCTATTCAAATCCTCTTTATTGTGTCAATCAAATAAACATAAATCCTAAAATAACAAATCAATTTAAAATTCAAAATCTTTGTTCATCTTTGTTTTTGTTTCAACGAAGAAAATCTTCGAGTAGGATTTTCAGAACTTTTGATAAGATATATAATAGATATTTTGATTTTTGACACTCTTGATGGAAGAAAAAATTGAAGATCGTAACTTTTGGGTTCTTCAAATTAGACATAAATCTCAATGATGGTAGATCAAGACCTGAATTTCTTTGCAAACTTTCTTGAAATTTTATTTTCGTGCTGGTGATTTCTTACAATTGTTAGATGTAGATTTCAAATATGAAGTTGTTTTTTTTATAATTATCTCGGACAAAAATAGTTATGTTTATTTGGCATAACTTCAATTTCCGAATGAAAGATTTGATAACAAAAGGTATGCAACACATATTTTTGTGATTTAATTATTGTTTTTTCATTCATGAATCTGTATATTGACCGATAAGTTATGAACATTACTGATTAGAACTTGATACATTAACCCTTGACGAATATTTTATGGCTTTACAAATTTGTGAGTTACTGTACTGTTAGTATAAAGTATCGATTACATTTGAACGGAAGATATGATAACAAAAGGTATGCAACACATATTTTTGTGATTTAATTATTGTTTTTTCATTCATGAATCTGTATATTGACCGATAAGTTATGAACATTACTGATTAGAACTTGATACATTAACCCTTGACGAATATTTTATGGCTTTACAAATTTGTGAGTTACTATACTGTTAGTATAAAGTATCAATTACATTTGAATTTCTTTTTTGATTATTGAAATTGTATATACATATATGAATCATGATACATTATTGATTTAAACTTGATTTAGTTTTACTTTGATGTATGTGTTGTTACAATAACATATCAGATACATGTGAATTTCTTTTTTTTAATGTATCAGTATATGAGCTTTTTAATCAATATATGAAGGTATGTATCAATTTATAAATTATCATGTATATGGAGGCTAGTTATCATTAGGATGTTGTGTATCTTGAATTGAGTTAATTGATATGTGATGTATCATTAAGTTCCAGACTTTGTAGGCTATTTCATCCTCTAAATTTATTTATTAAGTGTATAAAGGTGGATGTTGTTTGTCTTGAGAGAAAAGTATGTAATTGTATATTTCATCATGACGAGATACCTTGTGTGCACAGAATTGCTATTGTGAAGAGCAAAAACATCACAAACATACATATCCTCGCTCTAATTACTACAAACTAGCTACATAAAAAACTACAAATGAAGTTTCAATGATTCTAATGTCTATAAGGACGATAAGTCAATACCAAAGTCTATTTTGGAAGAAATTATCTTGTCACGTAGGTACAAACAGATGACTGGACGACCAAGAAAAAGGAAGGGAAATACATTGAATGAAAAGATAAGTACAAACACAAACATTTGTGTATGTTCAAGAAAAAATATCATAAACGAAGAACTTGTACTTTCCTTTTCGAAAGAAGATTGAAAAACTCTTTTCTGAAACTATTCTTATGTTTCAGATACAATATTTTGAGATTATAAAATTCTAGTTTTTTGCTTTGTTCACTTTTGCCTTGATAAAACCTTACAATTTACAATTCAATAGTGAAATTTCGATACAATTTTAATATTGTGTTCTTTTTTAAAACACTTTGTGTTTCATATATCTTTTTAAAATGATGTGTTTTTAGATATTTAATAATAATGTACCAGAGATTGTGTTTGTGGAGCTGGTACCACTCAATATGATTCTGAGACATTTTTATATAATCTATCATGATCTAGTTAAAAATGATGTATCTAATACGATAAGGTTGTGAAAATGTAGTATGTAAAATTAGTAAAGTGTATCTATAAATATATCACAATGAGTAAGAATCGACTTATCAATAAGATACATGAATCAAGAATTAGCTACAACTAATTATTTAATGTATCAACATGAATGAATAAACAATTAACTAATATCAAGTCATCAAATAAATACATAATTGAATCAGCAATCAAGTTATAAAATACATTGCATTGATTAGGAGTTAAAATGTATCAATAATTAGCAACTAACTAGTTTAACTAAAACTAACGAGAAGAAATAATATTGTTTGTTCATGCATTAATGAATATAATACTTACTTTTGTTCAAATTTTGTGCCATTTTATATAAAACAAATGTATATCGTAAATAACAACTAAAAATAGTAAAAGTTAAATCAAAATAAATAATTTTTTAGAGAAGCACTCTAAAGTACGAGTATCTTAACTAATAACAACAAAAGTTTTTAAAACTAAAGTTAATGTATCTCAAAAATGATAACACTATAAAAAAAGTGTCTAACAACTAATAGAATATCTCTATTCAATATTAACCAAATCGTCTTGAGTTGGTGCTATGAATTGGCTCTTATGCCTTGGTGAATCCTCATTTTCACTAATGTATCCTAATCTTTTTAGTACCGTATTTTCATAATAAGATTGCATATCATGCAGGAAGGTAAAATTTATCTATGTATCAATATTTACTGGAACTTTGTCTGACTATTTGATTTTATGATTTTAGATATGTACATTATTGTTTGGTAACAAAAGTTAATATAATGTATTATAAAGTTGAAACGAAGGCATTATCAACTAGATATAGTAAAAATATGTGAATATCAAAGTATCATAGATTTTGTATCAGACAAAGTTGAACATCAAAATATTTAAAAAATTGTTATGATATACTGTGAGTATGATGAACACAACACACATTTAGTTGTAAAACAGTAAAATACATAACATCATCTGATACATTGAATGTTTAGCAACATGTTTTACTTCCCTCCCCCCCGCCTCTTTTCAATGAATGTTTATCTCTAAAAGGCAATAATTGTTGCTAAAACTTCTTTCGGCTCCAAAGTTGTTCAACTTCCTCTCACTTCTCCAACCAAGATCTTGCGTGTAATTACATTAGGAAGAGGGATGATTGAGATGACGCAATCATTCTCGACAAACTCAGATTATCTACAAAACTAACTAAATCCTGTTAAATTACAACATTAAAAAAGTATTGAATCATTAATGTATCATAAAATCATTGAACTAATAAAATCAAGTTTAACGATCACAAAAATTGATTAAAATAATAGAAAATCTAACCTAAGGTTAAGGATGTCGAGATATTGCTTGGTGCGACTTTTTGGGGGTTTTATCGACTACGTTTTTGAAGACGATTGACTATATTCTTCACCTTCTTAATGTTTATTTTCGCCATTACGAAAGGATTATGCAATTTCTTAGATTTGTTTTCTACCCAATCAATTTTTTCATAATCATAAACATGATTGGTGTTAGATGATATTATATGGGTAATCCAAATACTGAATGAAGGTGTGTCATCCATAATGTATCACAATTTTGATAAAGAAAAAACAAAAAAAATACAAATCACTTTGGAGGATAGATACTAAGATCCATAAAAGATCCACCAACAACAACTGGAAAACTTGTCAAATGTGGTAGGTTGGTCGAGGATAGTTAGACAGAAAGGTTGGTTAAGAAAATTGGTGAGAAAAAAAAAAGGTGAACTGAAAGTTGGAGAAAATGAAGAATGTATCTATTTCTATGTTAAATTCAATTTGACTGGAGAGAAAGAAAACAATTTTAAATTAATTAACTGATAAAATTGTGAGAGGAAAAATAAAAAAAAAAGTGAAAATAAGAAAGAGAAAACGTGGATTTTGGGAGTACAGAGTTATGTATCAGCTGTTGGGGTTTTGGAATAAAATAAAGTGAGATTTTTTATCATTTTCTCAATATTTATTCTATCAAAACAATTCACATCTACGTTAAGTTAGTTTGGGCTGCATTCAAACACTTTACCAATTCGGCCCAAATCCGGTTACTCCCTTCACAAGAAATGTTCGACAAAAGGCGGCACCGAAAATTACAACAATATCCCCAATCTAATTGGTCAATTAATCGATCCTCTTAAACCCTAGTTTTGACTACGCCATAGTTGCAGGGTTTAAGCTCATTCATACCAGACATTGAAGAACTCTGTTAAGCTTCACGTCAATGTTGTATTCGATCTTCTTTTGATTCGAGCAGGAAATTGCTTTGTTAATAATGGCAGCTTCGAAGTTGTCTTCAATGGCAGCAATGGCAGCTGCAGCTGCCATTGCTGCTACATCTTCCACTATCCCAAACCGTGCATACGCTGACTCTCCATTTCGTTTCAATCCTTTTTCATCTCCATCTCCTTCTGTGCCTTCATCTTCTTCGGAGTCTCCTCAGACCGACTCTTCCGAGTCAGATGCAAAGGATTCTTCTGAAGATTCAAGAGGTGGGTTCAACCCGGAATCGTTAGAAAGGGGTGCAAAAGCCCTTAGGGAAATCAATAGTTCTCCTTATCACAAGCAGGTGAGTGCTTTCTTTGTGAAATTCCCATGGTTTTTGTTGTCTTCTTTTGGTGAACGGATTAATCTAATTTTGGGTTTTGATTTTTGGTAAAAGGTGTTTGATGTGATGAGAAAGCAGGAAAAAACCCGGCTTGCAGATATTGCTGCGGAAAAAGTTCATTTTGAGGCAATCCAGGCTCATGCAGATATTGTAAGTCTTTTTGACTACGCATGAAGCATGTCAATTGGAGGACCAGTTAAGATGATAGATGTAATGCTGATAGAATTCTGTAGATAGAAGTAATAGAATTAAGAAAAAGATAGGGAACATAGTAGTAATCTTGTTTTTAATGTTGATAGAAATTAGAAGAAAATCCTTAAGTAATCTTTTTAAAAGAAACCACTTTTGTTTTGGTTTCAAACCGAATAATTTCGGCAAATTCAAATTATTTTAGTTCTAAAAAATAGGCAACTAACTGAGACTTAGTTTTGCAAAGTCTAGTCGCATTGACTTCCAGAAACAATGTACGAGTGTGTTTGGTATGAAGGAAAATGTTTTTTTGAAAATGTTCTCTTGGAAAATAAGTGGGTCTCTTATTTTCTAGTGTTTGGGAATCTTACTTATTTTCTAGTGTTTGGTAAGTAAACAAGAAAATATTATCTCAAGAGCATTTATATGTTATCTAGCAAAATGTTATGAGGCAAGTAGGGATAGGAAGTGGGGGTTCGGGGGTGGCGGGGGTGGGATTGGCAAAGGGTGAGGGTTGGGGAGGGGACAATAAAATTGAAAAGACACTTAAGCAACTTGTTTTCCCTACTTCCATTAGGGAAGTCATTTTTCTCATTTTTTTAGGAGCTTGTTTCCTAAGAAAATGTTTTCCAAACATAGGAAAATTAGAAAACAGTTTCTGGTAAATGTTCACTTCTATACCAAACACACCCGTAGACTGTAGTCTAACCATTTTTTGTCAAATACATTAACCAACCAATATGTTGAGTAACAGTCTCGTCCAGATACAAGGCAAAATCTAGTCCAAACAAGTGATTAGTTTAAAGGATATTTCAAATCCAGATCTTCCAAAACCTAAATCATAAACCTAAACCAAATGAGATTTGGTGTGCATTATCACCTCTTATGTGTTAGGATGACGTGATTGCTTTGATTCTGGTGTACATACGTAAAGCACAACATCGTTGTTATATAATGGTGACACGTTCAACTGTGAATATCCTTTACTTCTTGCTTAGTTATTATCAAGTTTTTCTTACACTATATCAAATGCGCTTGTGTAAATGCAGGATAAACAGCGACAATGGGGAGAAGACCAGCGGAATCTTTACCAACAACAATCACAAGCCAAGGCACAAATGTTAAGATATGAAGATGAATTGGCTAGGAAAAGAATGCAGGTGTGTAGTGATTTGCCTGCTTAATTAGACTTGATTCAGCTAGGACATGTCATCTTGAGTATCAAAGTACTTGGGAGAAATTATAGTTTATTAGAAGCTTAAGTTGTATACATGTGCTTACATTTACCATGTTGTATATATATATATGTATATATTTTCTTAAAAAGTAGACTTTGTCAATAATAAATGGCTAGAGAAGAGAACAAGTTGGGCTAAGATAGACAGGGTTCCATCAGTTTAGCTAAAAAATGCTCGTCTGAGGACTAGAATTTTCAAAGTTGATGGGGATCAGTTAAACAGTAATCATTGAAAAAAGGGAATCCTAGCACCATCTCCAGTCCACTAGTTGATTCCTGAAACAAACTAACTTTGAAGTGTTCAAAAGGTTATGCTTTAATACTCTGTAGCACTGCTGATGCTTCATCCTTCTCTTCACGAAAACTGGACCAATCATGCCACAACTTATTCCATTGTTTGACAGGTAAAACATTGTATGGGTACTGGGCAGTAGAAGAGAAATTGAGTGCTCCCACTTAATATATGATACTATTTCGTATAGAAATTATATTGGGCCTCATTACTTTTCCTGAAAGTTGTGCACATTATAAATCTGCATTTTTGTTTATTTCAGATAGCATAGAATATGTATATTGTTCTTGAATGCTGAAATGATCTTACACGGGGACCTTGTTGACTTTTCTTTACATCATGATTACAGACTGATCACGAAGCTCAAAGGAGACACAATGCTGAACTGGTTAAAATGCAAGAGGAGTCATCACTACGAAAAGAGCAAGCTAGACGAGCAACAGAAGATCAAATTCAAGCACAACAAAGACAAACTGAAAAGGAGAGAGCTGAAATAGAACGAGAAACAATAAGAGTGAAGGCCATGGCTGAGGCAGAAGGTAGGGCACATGAAGCTAAACTGACTGAAGATCATAAAAGGAGGATGCTGATGGAAAGAATAAATGGTGAAAGAGAGAAGTGGCTTGCAGCCATTAATACAACTTTCAGTCATGTTGAAGGTATGCTAATGTTGTTAGTATTTTTTATCCAAAAAACTCACTGACATGTTGTACATGGAAATACATTTGGCATATCCGATGCTTCTTTTGGTAGAAACTGTTATGACTTTGTTCTTATCCCAAAGGACCCACAATAAAAGGGGAAGGGAACTCGTCATTCTCCATTACGTCTTACTTAAATATTTTATCTTCTCTGTAAATTTTTGTAGTTGTGTCATCATATTAGCGAAGTTGTTATTTATTATAGACCAGGATAAGAGTACCTAAAAAGAAAAAAAAAAGTAAGTATGATGTTTTTTAGGAAGTTGTTGGATGATGAACCACATATAATAGGCTTTAAAAAATGTTCTGCTATTTACAGTATGAATGCATCTTTTTAACATTACTCTTTACAAATAGAGCAAGAGTCAGTGGAACTGTTTCTCAATCCAATTTGCAGAGGGCTTCCGGATTCTATTGACTGATAGGAGTAAATTGGTAATGACTGTTGGCGGAGTCACTGCATTGGCTGCTGGAGTTTATACCACCAGGTCTATATTCTACTCTTTTCATTTCCATTTCCATTTCCCTTTTATAAAACTCAACTTATGGCAGTGATACTCGAAGTGTGTACTTCTACTACATTCCTAGATCCAAGACCTATGATTGAATTTTTGTATCAATAGATGTTTGATAGCCACAAGACCTATAATAGCTCAAGTACCATGGTTAATTTGTGATGGAGTGATGCAATATGTGAATTCTAAATTATATCTTCCGTTTCTTGATGTATATTTTTCCTTGAGCTGTTCTTACCATATTCTCCTAAAGATGTTTGGTACAGGGAAGGGTTACTGAAAGTCCATACTAGATTTCTCTAAGACAAAAGATCTTGGCAGGACACCTTTTAGATTTTTTTGTTTCGCTCATTCGTGTTGGTTGTATTTTCTCTTTGTCTTGCTATTTTAGGAGGATAGTGATAGATAAAGAGCTCTACATGTGGGATTTGGTAAAATTAAAAAGATTCTAGGCCTTTCTACTAAACTGAAAGGTTCAGAGAAGTAAATAATATCAACATACATGTGTTTGAATTTCTTTTTTTGTGTATTGACATTATTTGACTGAAGTAAGGAAACTAATTGACAGCTTAATTCTCCATACGGACAAAAGAAGACATTATTCACATTTTTAGCCATGTGAATGACATGACTGGAGTTTTACATGATTATATATGACTACTCAATTAACCATGTGACATTTTTATATTTCCCTTATTTATCACCTTATTTTGTTACTATAATCCCAGGGACATTTATCTGTTGAACATGTCATTTGCATCCCACTTGATAAACAGTGTCAACTTGATATCGCATTGATCAATAATCTTTAACTTCATTCTGCCCTGGAGGTTGGGTTTTTGAGCTAATTTGGACTGGAGTTCTGATTATTGCTCATTCACATTCTGTTTACTCCAACATATTAGCAAATGCATGAATTTTGACTTGAAGACAATATATTAATGTAGCATTTTCTTTGATTGGTTATCTTAGGAAAAAAAATTAAATTGCTTATAGAGATCTGGGGGAAGAACCAAACTTCAAGAATGTTAATCTAATAACAATATATAATTCTTTAAGTGGTCAGGGATAAGAACATTCTTGAAGTCGTGCTTATCATTGGGGTTTCAGGGTCAGTTAATTTTGGGGTGGTATAGCAGAAGGTAAAGGTATCATGTAGGAGGTGGATTTTGGTTAAATCTTGTGAAGGAGGTCTCGGGTGCTTGTGAGGAAGAGAGTTATGATTTTAACTTGCTGAATGCCTAAAGAAGGTGATTCAATTGTTTGTTTTGGAGAGGAGAATGTTAGACTCCAGAACAAGACAATGTGAATCATTTGAGATGTAACTAGGTTTGTTGTGATAGTTTGAGTGATGAAGAAGATAGTGGAGGAATTTTTTGGAGTTCCCACGCATGGTTTTCTGATTTAATGGAGGAGGAGGAAGAAGAGGTGGAGTGTGCATGGTCACAACAGATTTGAAGAAGAAAACAAGGGTAGTGGTGGAGGTGGTGAAGGTGGCCAGAGAAAGACAACAACATACCCAGTGTAATCCCACAAGTGAGGTCTGTAGAGGGTGGTGTGAATACAGACCTTACCCCTCCTTGCGAAGGCAGAGAGGTGTTTCCCGTAGACCTCACTCAAGTAAAGCATTTTAAAGCAGGTTAGAAAAGGGGATATAGTAGTGAAGAAATCATGGTGAATATAATGGAGAAAGAATTGGCTAAGAGAAATAGTTCAAACCTTTTACTTTCTTTGGTGAGGTGTATAAGTAATTTAGGCTATTACGTTGTGAAGAAGTGCCAAACATGCGTTTCTACATGTCCGCAAAATGCTTAATAGGCATAATTTAGCAACATGAGGTATTCAATAGGTACCTGCAGAGATGAGGCGCCTAAATGAAAAATGGTTACAAGTTTGAGGGTCTCCCGGTGTATTTGGCCTTGTTTCAAACTTTAGTAAGTCTTTCATTTCTTGGTTACTTGTAATATGGTCATAAATTTAATCATCGAATGCACCTTACAGCTTTATGAATAATAATTAGGTGCAAGGAAAGACTTGTACAAGTAATTAGACGATCATCAATTTGTTTGTCTTAAAGAGGATTTGACTGTGGGCCTTTTTTGCTGATCACTTCATACTCAGTGTCCTATTTAATTTTATCTGTTGGCCACTTAGTTTTTAGAGTAATAATTATATGTACTTGTTCTTATTTTTTTCTGTTAATACAGGGAAGGTGCAAGAGTTACCTGGGGATATATTAACAGAATTCTTGGTCAACCATCATTAATTCGTGAATCATCCATGTCAAGATTTCCTTGGTCAGGGATGATTTCTCAAGTAGCAAACAAAGGACTCAAATTTGGTACAGCTGCTGGATCGTCAGCAACTGGACAAAGTAAATCTGCTTTTGGGAACATTATTCTGCATCCTTCTCTTCAGAGGAGAATAGAACACCTTGCTAGGGCCACAGCAAACACCAAGTCTCACCAGGCACCATTTCGCAATATGCTCTTTTATGGTCCTCCTGGCACTGGGAAAACAATGGTTGCAAGGGAAATAGCAAGAAAATCGGTACACTTCTCTCATATTTTTACTTTTTTCTCAACTATAATGTTGCTGCACTAGCTAATTGTGCAATAAATAAGTGTGAATGTTTTCATGCTATTAATATCGGATTTTCGGGCAACCATCATTAATTGCTCCTTTTTTTTTAACGTAAATACCCTTTCATCTATTGAGCAGGATGAATAACTGCTTATGGCAATGAATGAACTAACTTTTAACTTTTCTGAACTATAGCCAGAAGTTAACTCTCCCCCCCCCCCCCCCCCCCTTCCCCTCTTGGCCTCTCCCTACCAAATTATTGAAAAGAAGGAACCCCCCCACCCACTCTTGCATTTCTTGAAGTTAGGGAACAAAAGGAAGGAAATAACCTTTGCAGTTTTTTCTTCTTTTGATTCCAAAAATAATTCACGAGCTAAAAAAAGTTCTTTGAATGTTACAGGGTTTGGACTATGCCATGATGACTGGAGGAGATGTTGCACCCCTGGGTGCACAGGCGGTCACCAAAATTCATGAGATATTTGACTGGGCCAAAAAATCAAAGAAAGGCTTACTACTTTTCATTGATGAGGCTGATGCATTTTTGTGCGAGTAAGTAAAATTTTAGTGCAGTTGCTTCCTTTTAGAATGGTACTTTATTAACTGGTTAATGATAATGGTATTTTGCCGTTGAGTTGGTTTTCTAAATATAGAACAAACTACTATAAATATAAATTTAAAGGACAGTGCTCTTCTTTGATTGCAGGCGGAATAGTACATACATGAGTGAAGCTCAGCGAAGCGCTTTGAATGCTTTACTCTTTCGAACAGGTGACCAGTCACGAGACGTAGTTCTTGTCCTCGCTACCAACAGACCAGGAGACCTTGACAGTGCTGTCACTGACCGTATAGATGAAGTTATTGAATTCCCTCTACCTCAAGAGGATGAGCGTTTCCAATTGCTGAAGCTCTATTTGAACAAGTACCTTGCTGGTGAAGGTGACAATGACAGCGATTCTAAGTGGGGACACCTCTTCAAGAAGAGCCCGCAAAGGATAACCATAAAAGATTTGTCTGATGAGGTGATTAGAGAGGCTGCTAAGAAGACAGAAGGATTCTCTGGGCGTGAGATTGCAAAACTTGTGGCAAGTGTTCAAGCAACTGTATATGGGAGCCCAGACTGCGTTCTTGATTCTCAACTATTCAAGGAAATTGTAGATTACAAGGTCGCGGAGCATCACCAACGAATAAAACTAGCTGCTGAAGGGGCCGAGCCAACCTACCAGGGGAATTAACTAGCCCCACAGAGATAACATATAATTTTTTATTGACATGAACTGTTGAAATTTTGTTTTTCTCACCTCGCAAAATTCATTTTTTTTCGATGTTAAGATTATGTAGTTTAGGGTCTACCTTTCCTATCCCAGTGATTGGAAAACATTGAGGGGTAGTAGCTCCTTGGACTGTAATTGTATCGAGTTTATTATGCACCACAGGCTCCATCAAAATAAGTTTATTTAGAAACCAACTTGTTATATGTTTGGCTATTAGTAATGAGGATGTGAAGTATGAATCTTTATGGAGGGTCTTATCTGAAACAACTATATTCCAGACCTCATTTGTAAAACTATCCTAAATATATTATAATTATTCAATTTATATATGGTCAAAGGTGGAGTGTTATATCGCGCATGCCTATATTTCAGCAAGTAAGAGACATAACAAAAGCAACCAACCCTAGTTCCTTGATTCATCATCTTAGAGTTTCATTAGCTCTGAGAAATTATCAAGTTTCATTTTTGAGAAAGATGGTCTGAAACCTTTCTAACCTGTACTCGAAATCTTAACTATACACTCAAATTCTACGGGTGTCCTATTATCCTCATGAACCTCATATTTCTCTATTTTCTACACGCTTAAATGCTGACCTGTCATAGAAGGTGAGAACACCTTTTCTAGGCGCGTGAGAAGGTGAGAACGACGGAAATTTTCTCTTACTCCAACGATGATCTTCCCTACCATCAAATAAATCATTGGTTCTTCTTCCCCATCATTAACCCTTGTTCCTTTATTTTAAAAATATCATGATTTTCTCTAAAAAAACAAGTAGGGTTTAGTTGTTTATATTCATTTCTACTTCAAATCTTGAATTTAGGGTTTGTCATCTGCACCAATTTCTTATTTAAGTCTCTAATTTGAATTTTGAATTTTCTCGAAATTCATCAAAAATGACAAATGAAAACTTGAATAAACTTTGTATGGATGAATCAGACTCAATGTTGTTACGAATCTAACAGAAACCTAAGGGATAAAACAAAAACTCGAAATAAGGGATAAAGAACTAAACTTTTACTAAATCAGTTGATAAACTACGAAATCAAGTTGAAACTAAACAAATTCTTTCGACCATCAACAGAAATGCATATGCAAATGGAGAAGGAAATGAAAAAGAGAAAGGATATTTTTTACTGGTCTTTTACGTTTTAGGAGGAAAATGAAAAAAACAACAACATGAATTGAGAGTTGAAAAGTGGGGGACTCATCGCGTGCAATCACGTTGGAATATTTGTTTGGTTTATGTATTGTGGTCAACGTTTAAGTGTGTCGAAAATAGACAAATATGAAGTTCGGGGGTAATAAAACACTCGTGAAGTTAAAGTGTGTAATTGAGATTTCGGGTATAAATTAAAGGGGTTTAAGACCATTTTCTCTTCATTTGTGAATGAATTAAACAATACAAGTTCTTATTAGTTTAATAGTTTATCCAGATTTAAGATTTCTTTCCTCCATTCTGCGGCCGCCTTGAGGCGATCAGAGTGGAACCACTTGTTTCTTCATTTACTGTAACAATGCTGGTGTTCAATTAAACCATTTCATAATAGGGTTATTGTTACGTTGACGACATCTTGGAATCAAAGTGTGTAGGACAAGAAGTGGGACATCAACTTTTAAAGCAAAAGTTAATGTCCATATCAAGGGCGTAGCTAGGTCAGACGAACGTAATAACTTTTCTGTAAATTTTATATTTATATTAGAAAATTATGTATTAATATGTGAACCTCTAAAAATACTGATTGACATCTTACTGATAAGAAATAGAAAGAATATTTTGAACCCCCAAACTCCTAATACTGGTTCAACCTCTATCACTCCATGCAGAAGAAGCCAAGATATAATCTTCTCTTCCACGAGGCGGACAAGCCCTACTTTTGTCTCCACGCGTGTTCTTTCTACTTGCCAGTTGCCACTCAGGGTGTGTTTGGTAGGAAGAAAAATATTTTTTTGAATAATGAGTAGATATTGATTTATTTTCTCATGTATGGTTGGTGAGTAGAAAAATTTTTTCAAGAAAGATTTTTAGTGTTTGATTTATAAATGAAAAATCTTTTTGAGAAATATCTTTGAAATTGAAAATATTTTTAAAAAACAATCTTATTTTTTTGGACGGAAGGAGGGGGGGGGGGGTTGAAAGTAGGGGTGAAAAAATAAAAATCTGAAGTTGAAAATATTTTTTACAATAAACAAACTTAAAATAAAAAAGGGGTCGAGGATCAAGGTGATTTTTTTTTTTGAAAGTTGAAAATATTTTTGGAAACAAACTTAATTTTTTTTGGCTAGAGGGGCAGGAAGGGTCGAGGGTAAGGGTGTACAAATAAAAATAGAAAATAGAAAATAAAATAAAAAAATTAAAAACAAACTTGATCTTTTTTTTTAAGGGGGTGGGAGCTGTTAGGGTGGCTGATGGGGGTGGGGGGAGGGGGTAAAAAATAAAAAAACCGAAACTAGAAATCTTTCAAAAACAACTTTTAATTTGTTTTGGAGTGGATGGTGGTAAGGGGCTGGGCGTAGGGGTGGTAGTTGGGTAAAAAAATTGAAGTTAAAAATATTTTTAAAAAATAAGTTCTAGTTTTTTTGGGGGGGATGGGGGTTGCTGGTTTGGGGGTGGCCTGGTTTAAGGGCAGGGACAAAATAAATTAATTTTTTCAATCAAAAAAATTGTAATTTGTATTTAGAAAAGAAGTTTGGAAAATATTTTCCTTAATTTCTGAATGGACATTGTTTTCGAAAATAATCTAATTTGGAAAATATTTTTCAAAATATTATTCCAACCAAACATGAAAAAATTAAAAAATATTTTTCAAAAAATATTTTCCTTCGTACCAAACACACCGTCAATTCCTATTACACATGTTACATTGATGAGATTGGAAATGCAAGAGAGGTAGTGTTGTAAAATGGGATCACAACCAGATTTATTTGTACTAGCTAGTTTATGGAAATGTGCGATTGTACGTTTCTTTCGTGCGAATATTTATATAGATTTATTATGTTGGTGTAATATACTGTAAATAAAATAAATTACAGTTGAAAATAAAATAACAATTTTTAAAAATATATATATTAGGTAGAGATGTAGATATCTCATTTTCTTTAAGGAGATTCAAGCTCGCTACGGCATAATCTGCATCGATCCAGCAGTATCACTCTTGACTTGTCTTCCTTTAGGATACAACAGTACAACAAAGTCGCACAATCCAAACAACTTTGGATCGGTTGAAGAATTCAAAGCTCCACAAAATAGCACATTTCTTCAATATATAATTACTCTCTTTTGTATAGTGTATTAATTAAAATCTTACAATATTTTTCTTTATTTTAACTCTCTTTTACTACTAACCTCAATACAAACTTCTCGTATTTTCTTACATTATTTCTCTTATATATTTCTTACTCAAAGTAAAAGAAGACTCACTAATTTATAGGGGAGAAAAATTCTTGTAATAAATAGAAAGATAATAGAATAGTCAATCGTATGACCTAAATATTACAAAAGTTACCGAACATAATGTAGCCAATGAACCTTTGTAATATGAGTCACATCAATACAATATTTACAATATTAAAATGCTCAATATATGCTTTCATATCCGTACAGAAAGTGATTAAAATTTTATGAAGATATGCACGTAATAAAATGAAATATTACTAACAAATCTTAAAAATAAGACAAAGACATACCAACTAAGAGGTGCATTTTACTGTTTAAACTATTCCTTTTTAAGAAGCTAACGATAGATTTTGAACTTTAGTTAAAATAACTATTGTTTTTTGAATACAAAATATTTTACAGACTTATATCATTAAAAAATTCTTGGTGCCAAGTATATACATGCAATATTTCTTGTAAAATAGATGTCCATACATTATTCTTGATGACAAGTAAGTATATATATAAATATATATATATATATATATATATATATATATATATATATATATATAGCAAAAAATTGTCAGAACAAGTACGAAAAAAATTACAACACAAAAAAATACAAAAACAAGTGAAAAGAAATATTACTGTACATTTGTTATTTTCTCATCCATCTTTTTAGTTATTTTAGTATCGATATTCATTTCATAGCATGTTATTAGTGCGAGGCTCCAAGTTTTTCAATTAGTGATTGCCTTTCTATCTTAGCACAATTCTCATCGACGGAAACTCTTTTGTTTTAAGAGTTTTAATCTAGTGAAACTCCTTCAAATTAAATTATCTTGTTGTGTATTGTAGTTTTCAATTCAACATACACTTCTATTTTTATTTATATATCGTGCTTATTAAAAATAAAGTTTTTTAATATTCTCTTTGTTTTTAATTATTTGTCTATTTTTTTTAGTTATTTCTAATTACTTGTCAATTTTGACAAATCAATAAAGGACAAACATTTTTACCTATTATATCCTCAAATAATTACTTTGAAAAAGGTATTGAACAAGCTTTTAATTTTACCCACTTCATAATTAATAGAGGTAAAATGGTAAACTCCATATGCTAATAATTAATTTATGTGTCAATTCAAAAGTGGACAAGTAATTAGAAACAGAGGGAGTACTTGTCATTGCATAAAATTAATACTCCTTCCGTTTAAAAAAAATGACCCTATTTTTTTTTTACTCTGTTTCAAAAAGAATGATCCCTTTTTTTTTTGGCAACACTTTAGTTTTAACTTTCCACGTGACATGTTTAAGACCACAAGATTAAAGAACATTTTGGTACATTTAACATACCTTTAATTCAGACCACAAGATTAAAAAGTCTTCTTTCTTTTCTTAAACTTCATTTCGAGTCAAATTAGGTCATCCTTTTTTAAAAGAAGAGAGTATATAAATAACACTATTTTCTATTTATCCTAAGAGTTGTTAATTAGCCTTGAAAATATGAACTTGACCAATAGAAGAAAATCAAATAATTAATTTATGTTCATTGATCGATTTAATTAATCAAAATAAATTAATTTATATTCATTTACAGAAAGCTTGACTTCAAGAAATTACTAAATAAGGGTAGAATGATAAATAAACTTATCTAATTTCTTAATAAGGTGAAATCTAAAATAGACATATAAATAGGAATTGAGAAATTATATGTATTTTCTTAAATTGATATCATTTTCGTTGATTTCTTATACACTTGTCTTTATTATATTCATTTCATAATTTTGCTACGAATTTTAATTCCTTGAGATAGTATATTGTTGAACCAACTTTGACTTATAGGAGTATATTTCATAATCACTTTGTCAATTATTATTAAAGCTTGTACTGTTTGCTTAATAATGTTGGATCTTAAAAAGAAAATAGTGCAATTCTTTGCTAGATTGACATTTCACCTACCCCCTTAAATTTCTTGATTTGCAGCCAAGTGCCAACCACCCATCTTCTTCTTTGGTATACTCTTTTAATCTATACTTTATTAAGTCAAGATCGTCTCGATCGCAAGGTCATTAAAGAAATCGCTTGAAGCTCATATTTTCTTTTAAAGATATATATATAAATGTATACGTATCTCTTGTATTGAAAATTGTGAAAAGAATTTTTTGGATAGAAAATTATAATAATTATTTTACCTTATTTAATATAGAGATCATTGTAATAATTGAGAAATAAAATATTTTTTAATTGATTATACTATCATTTCTTATGTGACTATCTATTTTATTAATCTCATTTATATTCTGACTATTATCATGAACCAACATTATTATTTTTATATTTACTTCTTTTTTTTAATCTCGGAATAAGACACAAGTGCCCCTTTAGATTATGATCGAAATTCAGAAACACACCTAAACTTAACTAGAGTCATATTATTTCCCCCCAAAAACTAATTTAAAATGAAATAAATACACCACAAACGCTGACATGACATAGAGCGTATGTATACTCTCTAGGCAAGTGATGATTGCATAAACTTGACACATGTTATTTTTTTATTGTTAACTTTATAATTAGTTAATACATATATTTATTGATATTAAAACTTAAATATATATTAAATTTACTTCTTAAAAAATATTTATTTGAATTTCTTTCTCACTTCAATCATTTTTTAAAATTATTTATTAAATTTTCACTTTTAATTTATTTTTAAAAATTTATGTGTATTTTTTTAAAAAAAAAATACTTTAAAGGTGTCCTTTTAATTTTAATGTTTTAACTTTTGTAGGTTTTATTTGATTTTCTTTAACTTATTTTGATACCCGTTCAAAATTAACGTAATTTAGTTACAAGACATTTAGAATTAAATTTGAAGTCAAATCAAAACGAAAGACAAAGAAAATAAAAAGAGTAAATAAAATCAATAGAAAAATAAAAGTGAAAAAACAATGAATGAAGATTTAAAAAAAACGTTTCAATATAAAGCAAACTAAATGTGTATCAAAATTTATTTACATACAAAATAAAGAAAATAAGAAATTAATTTTTTTTTGTACAATATTAAAATTCTCAATATATGCTAACATATCCGAAAGAAAATGATTAAAATTTTATGAATATATGCAGGTAATGATGAATAAAATGTAATATCACTAACAAATCTTAAAATTAAGACGAAAACATACCAACTAAGAGGTGCATTTTAGTGTTTAAAACCAATTTCTTTTAAGAAGCTAATAGTAAATTTTAAATTTTAGCTAGTAGTTATTAAACTTTCAATAAAATAACTATTATTTTTATAACAAAATAAATTACAAACTTATGTCAATAAAATTTTTTTGGTGTCAAGTATATACATTCAATAATTCTTGTAAAATAGATGTTCATATATTATTTTTTGGTGACAAGTATATACATGCAATATTCGTGGAGTCTAAGTGAGTTTATTTTATCTCTTATATTTCTCTCTTTCTATTATATAGAAGAGCTATGAGAAGGTCGATCAATGACATTGTAATAATTTTAATATCACTTAAGGATAAAATAATAATTGTATAAAATATGCTATATACTTAGTTTTTACTATAATTAATAATCAAAATGAAAATTTAGAAGAATTAATACATGTGTTAGTTTTTGTTATAGGCTCATAAGGATATTATTGTAATTTTGTTTAAGTGAAGAGTTTCTATTATTTGATTAACTTCTTACAAATAATAATATATGTGTTTTGACATATTTTAAAAAGAAAATTTTTAACTAATTAAAATAAAATGTGTTTGGATAGTTAATATTTTGTATTTTGTGGAGGGTAAGCTTAAGAGTTTTCTTTACGGCATGATATCAAGTGTAGTATCAAAAAAAATTAAGTAATGTAATTTAGAATATAACATTAAGATATTTGTTATTGTATATAGAAATAACGTTTCTTTCATGATTATTTTTATTTTGTGGAGGCAAAAATTATTTTTTTGATAAATACTTTCAATATTTAAAGTATAACATTACGACAATTGTTATTATATATAGAAATAAAGTTGCTTTCTTGATTGTTTTAATTGTTGTGAAGTTAGAAATCAATTTTTTAAGTATTTCTATTTATGAAAGACAATGATAAAATGTATCACAAAATTCATCGACAAAGTCAAATACAAACACATTATACTTAAGTTGAAGCAATAGAGATTTGAAAGGCTTTAAGACAATCTTTACGAATTGATTGATTAATGATTAGTATTTTATCAGATGAAAAATTTATGGTGCAAATATCACAAAATAAAGTCAATAACATTGTGAAAAATAGATACCACTTCCGAATATATATGAAGACCGATGAATTTTTTCAAAGATATCGACATTTTATATATTCCTTGAACATGAAATGTTTTAACTCATAATCTAACACAATTCTCTATTTCCTTACTACAAAGAAAATTTTAGAATCAAACTTTCTCAATTTAGGTTATAAACGACACATTTATGTCATGTGACTATTTGAAATAGATTACAAAGTAATATATTCAAGTTGTTTACTAAAGAAAAAAATAGTATAAAGTACAAAAATTTCATATCTTTGGTGGCTAATTACATCATATCCGAGAAGTTTTCTCAATTACAAAAATCTCAAATTTTCCATTCCTCTCAAATATATTCCTTGGTTGTCCAATACATTGCAAATGACATATTACTTCGGGGAAGGGATGTATTCGAGAAGGGATAGATATGTAGACGAGAGGAAATAGATGTATCCAAGAGAAAATAGGGATGAATCCGAGAGAGGACTATAATATTTTAAGTTGTGAATTTATCTAATTTTTTCAACAAAATATGTGAAATTATATTGGACCCGTATTATGGGCCTTAAAATATCTAGTATTATATAGAAGAGCCATGATGTAGACGATCAATGACAACATTATTATGGACAAAGTTTTAAATTTGTAATTGTATAAATAGTTTTTTAGACGAATCCAATTTTCCTTTTCAAGAGTCACAAAAAGTTTTGTTTCATGTGTGGCCCACAAACTCATTTTATTTTATTTTTAAAAATCAATTTGTATTTGTTTGATTATAATAATAATGTGAAAAATATATTTGCTTTTATACTCTTGACAATTTAAATCGTTCATCTATGTTTATTACTACTACAACATATTTAGTATAATCCTACAATCTTCCATATATGTAATTTCCTTTTAAATTATATATATAATATTTTTAAAACATAAGTATTCATATAGTTTTAATTAACATATTTTATCCAAAATAATATTTATTTTGTCTTTATTTCATGTATGTTTGCTTTTTGATTATATATAACGTTTTTTAAACATAATTATTCATATAATTTTATTTAATCTATTTTATCTCCAACATAATATTTATTTTATCTTTAAAAATTGTGACTTAAATAAGTAAACAAAAATAGCACAATTCTAAAGAGATTAAAAAGAAAGAAGAATATAGAGTTGATAATGCAAGAATTGATACATAATGATCGCATAATTGTAATTTAAGAAAATACATAACCAATTGACTAGATAAATTTTGAAATAGTATAAATATATGGGATCAAAAATTAACTTGTCATAGAATTATATATCATATACTTAGGAAACTTCCACATTAGATAAACTACAGATTGACCTTCATATAATAGTGAGTTGCTCTTTTTAATCTTGATTTCTACTTTTATAATCTTGAATTATGATAAATTAGTGCCATTTGTCGAGAATAAGAAGCATATTAAATATTAGATTATGAATTCTTTACAATTTAAAAATAAATAGTTTCTCAATTCATATCAATACTTGAATTTCAGAATTAAGTTACTTTATTATCTTATTTATATTAAAATTTTGGTTATTATCGACTAGATATTGATTAAAAAAAACTATAAAACATAATTGTGAAAAAGTTTAGCATTTTCATTTTAAATTTTGTTAAACAACAAAATAGTTAAATTTTAAAAAAAAACTTAACTAAAATTTGTACTCATTCCTTTTCGATTTATGTAATGTTTATTTGACTTAAAATGAAATTATATATATTGATAACAAAATAAATAAATTATATATATTGGACCCGTGCCGCATGTGCCTAGTATATATATATATATATATATACATATATATATATATATATATTGATAATAAAATAAAGAAATGATAACAAACACAAAAGGTGAGAACAAGTAGAAAAAAACTACCAAACTTATTATTTTCCCATTTATCTTTCTTTTTTATTTCATTAACACGGTATTAGTATGACTTCCTCTAAGTGATTGCCCTTCTATTTAAGCACAATTTCTCTTCATTATGAACTAACACTTTTTGAGTTTAGAGTTATACTTCAAAGTGAGATTCATTCTTTTATGGGGTAGGGTAGTTGAACTCCGACTCTTCAATTTGTACATAATTGTTTCTTAGCTGAAATTAGTATTATATGTTCCTTCCTATTTATTCATTTTCTCATCCTTCTATGAATTCAGCTCATTAAAATAGTATATCATGTTATTTTGTCAATCATCAAAACTTGCACGAAAAGAAAACAGAGCAATCTTACTGCAATTCATGTTGTCTTAATTCCTCTGTAACTTGTAGGTCTCAAGCTATGGCTTCGAAGGTATCAATCATGTCCACATGGACGGTTAAGGCTGCTGGAAGGAGTGTGATTGATGATTGTGAGATCATCGAGTTGACACCGTGGGACATTCTCGAGCTTCAAATTGAGTATGGTCAAGGTGGAGTGCTCTGTTACATGCCTACATCTCAACAAATGAAAGATATAACAAAAGCAACCAATACTACATCCTTGATGGATCATCTTAGAGTTTCACTATCTCGAGTTTTGGATTTCTTTCCTCCATTGTGCGGCCGCCTTGAGGCAGAAGAAGAGCAGAGTGGTGGTTTCTTCATTTAATGTAACGACGCTGGTGTTCAATTCAATCATGCCGTAGCTGATGGTGTTACAGTTGATGACATTATGGATCAATCAAAATGCGTTCCTCATGTGGTACGTGATTTTTTCCCATTAAATGGAGTTCGAAACATAGAGGCTACATCCAAACCATTTTTAGGTGTGCAAGTAACAGAGCTTGTTGATGGCATTTTCATTGGATGCACAGGCAATCATTCATTACTTGACGGATCTTCTTTTTGGCATTTTTTTACTTCTTGGGCTGAGATATCTCGCGGTTTTAATGTCATATCACAAATCCCCTTTCTCAAACGTCAATTCCCTTTCGAAATTGACAATTTCTCTAATCGCATTTCCATACCAAATGAAAGAATCAATAGCAATAGCGATAGCACACATGAACATGATCCACCAGCATTGCAAGATAAGATATTTCATTTTACCAAAGAAAGTATAGCCAAGCTAAAATCAAAGGCCAATGTTGAAATGAAAACCACCAAGATATCTTCTCTTCAAGCTGTGTTAGCTCATGTTTGGCAATCCATTATACGTTGTCGTAATCTGGATCACAACGAAGAGACTACTTTTGAGGTACCAATGGACATGAGGAAAAGATTGAATCCTCCTTTACCTGAAGGATTCTTTGGAAATGCAATTTACCCTGCAACCATAACGGTGAAGACAGGGGACCTACTGAAGGACGGGGGATTCGAATGGGCTGCTTTACAAATAAATGAGATGATTGCTTCTCATGATCATGAAAAATTCAAGCGCATATACGAGAACTGGATGAAGGATCCGGAGATAACAAAACTAGGTGATTTGCCAAGGAATTACTTCATGTTGCACAACTCTCCGCGATTCAATTATAATAAGTATGATTTTGGTTGGGGAAAACCAATTGCACAGAGAGGTGGGATGTCAAATATGTTGGAGGGGAAAATTGATGTGTCACCTGGGATTGAAGAAGGGAGTCTGATCTTTGAGATTTGTCTTTCTCCAAAGACAATACAAGCACTGGAGGAACACAAAATGTTTGTTGATTGTGGAATGAACAATTAAATTAGTAAGTAGTGTATTCATATTATGCATGAAATGAATAAGGAGAAAATGTAGTGTTTAAATTTTTTATGAATCTTTTGTCATCACCTGCTGTTTGTATTTGAGAAGAGTTACATTCTTTTCTAGTTGTACTATCTCTTGTGGTAAATATGTGCTTATTGCATATTACCATAAACAAAAGTAAAATATTATAATAAATGCTTCAATTTTTTATGATATTTGGTTTATTCTTTTCTTAATAGAAAAGTTTGAAAATCTATAAATTGAAATCCCTATTCTCATAAACATAACACAATAAAATCCACAATGTAGACGTTTAAGAATTTAGTTTATGAGAGATTCGTTCTCCCAATTTTTTAAATATTTTTATTCTATATTAGTTTTCATATAATAATATTATATTTTTAGTATAAGTTTTATGTTATATTATATAGGGAAAAGGGTCTGATATACCCCTCAACTTTGTCATTTGGAGCTGATATACCCCTCGTTATAAAAGTGGCTCATATATGCCCTTATCGTTATACAAACGGCTCACACATATCCCTACCGTTACAAAATGACTCATATATATCCTTCATTTAACGGAAGTTAAAAATTAGTTTTAAATTTATATTTATTACTAGTAATTTTTTTAAAAAAATTATTTAGGGGTATATATGATTCTTCTATCAAAGTTTAAGGTATATTTTAATTTTTTTCATACATAAATTATTTTTTGACTTTTTTTATTATAATTATTTGAGTTTCTTATTCTTATTTTGTTTTTTTCTTTCATTCCTTACTTTAAAGAAAAAAAATTAAACTATTTTTTTTGTGTGTATTGTAATTTAATTCGTATTCGAAGAAAAAATTTGGTCATCTATAATAAGTTTTACAAGAATATTAGTGAAACATAAATAAATTTGATTATCAAAATAATAATTATAAATTATTCATTGAAACAAAAAAAGGTAAAAAAAAATATGTTTGACGAGGATTAAATTTATTCATATGGGATTATATTTTTTAGAAAAAAATAATAAAAATTTAGATTAAAATTATTTTTTTCATTTCCGTTAGAGGAAAAAGGTATATGTGAGTCATTTGTTTACAAGTACGGGTATATATGAGCCACTTTCATAACAAGGGGTATATCAGCACTAAATGACAAAGTTGAGGGGTATATCAGACCCTTTTCCCTATTATTTATCATGTTTACGGTTTGCAATTGTAAGCTTCCACATGACGCCTAATCACTTTCGAACCCAACATAACACTAGTAATTGTCCACTTATTGAAATCAATGAATAATTTTACACTTAGTTTCCGTATTACACTTATTGAATTATCTTTAAAGCTCCATTACTAAGAAAAATAGAAATGTCAAGCTTCGTTGTTTCAATACATGCAGTATGTGTTTATATTAATCATTCACTTTCGACTTTAAGCTATTAGTGACATAAATTTTCAGTCTTTATTGTTACCACATTTCTGATGAACTATCAATAAGGAGATTAATTAACAAAGCTTTCATTGAAAAGTTTTTTGCTTTAAAATGCTATTTAAGTTCCATAATCTATCATGAAAAACTGAACGATACAAAAATAAAAATTTCATTCTTATATAACTAACAAACAGTAAAAACAAATAACATGCACATATGTGGATAATAATGATAATCCTTAGGATTTTTAGTGAAACTAATGGTCTAACATTTTTTAGTAACCATGCAAGATTTTGTTATTTGAGTTACTGACAATCTTCGTAATTTTATAAGTCATTTATTAAAAATTCTAAAGGTCTAACAATGCTAATTAAGAGATTTGACACATACCAAACATTAATTATTAGACAAGTGGTACTTATTTGGGAAAAACTTTGCAAAGTTGGTTTAGATCATACAAATCTGTGCAGGACTATCACTTTGACTTCTTCTTCTTCTTCTTTCTAATTTGAATGGACGGGACATTTTCATTTAAGCTTAAGTCAATAAAAAGGGATTTAGAACTTTGAAAAGTCTAGATAGTATGGTATCGTTTGATAAAATGCATCAGTAAAAAATAATATATGTATTATTTTTGTTTAGTAATATCTTATTTGGCATACGTTTTTATTAGAATGATAATAAAAATCAGGCCAGGCCGCAGTCATGAAAACCAGGCCCTAGGTCTTAATCCCTAAATTCAAGTCTCATATGAAGAAAGAAGAGAAACAGGTCGCTGGACCTGTTTCCTAAGTCAAGTCTCATATGAAGAATGAAGAGAAACAGGTCGCAGGACCTGTTCCTTAAGTCAAGTATCATTTGAAGAATGAAGAGAAACAGATCGCAAGACCTGTTCCTAAATCAAATTCGACCCAACATTCATGACCCTGAAGAAGGAACCTGAGGATCAGCTGACTGCAGGTTTACACTTGCTGCAGACACGTCAGTCATCTTTGTTGGACATATTCCAATCATCAGCTTCTTTCTTCTTCAACAATGACAGACTTCATTGTTTCTATAAATGTAGTATGAATTTAGATTAATCATTCACTTTGACTTCAAATTATTAGTGACATAATTTTTCAGTCTTTTAGTTACCACATGTCTGATTAACTATCAATAAGGAAATTAACGAGGCTTTCAACAAACGATTTTGCTTTAAAATGCTATTTTGAGTTTAATAACTTCCGATTATTTGGTTGAATCATTATTTAGACCATATATCATGAAAAAACTTAACAAAAAAATAACATGCACATGTGTGGATAATAATCATTGTTCTTAATTAGGATTAATAGTGAAACTAATGATCAATCTTCAAATTTTTAAAGATTATTTATTAAAAAAATCTAATGGTCAACAATGCTAATAAAGAGATTTCACACATAATTTGATAGACACTATCGAGGGAGCCCCAAATATTAATTATTAGAAAATTGATACTATTTGGAAAAAACTTTGCGAATTTTGTTAGATTATACAAATCTTTGCGGGACTATCACTTTGACTTCTTCTTCTTCTTTCTAATTTGAATGAAAGGGACACTTTTATTTAAGTTTGAGTCAATAAAAAGGGCATTATTTATTTATTTTAATATTTAGGGCTTTGAAAATTCTAGATAGTAAGGTATCGTTTATAAAATGCACAGGTAAAAATAATATATGTATTATTTTTGTTTTTTTCTTTATTAATATCTTATTTGATAAGGAGTTGATAGATATATAAATATATTTATTCATAGTTTATATTGCTCTAGAAGCAGAAAGGTATTTAGCTAGCGTTTGGTCATAGGTTTTTAAATATTCTTTACAAATATTATTTGAATGAAATTTAATCATGTGTTTGGTCATAATATTTAGGAAACATATTTCATTTTTAAAAAAAAATATGATTTATACCCATAAATTTTAAAAACTATCAAACCTAACCATATGTTTGTATTTTTTACATGATTTTAATTTGAGAAATAGTTTTTAATAGTAACAAATAAGAATCAAAGGAATTTCATAAATAAACAATCAAAATGTCCAAAAAGCAAAATTATCATCTTACCAATCATTGGATTTTAACACTACTAAAAGCTATCGTAAATATAGAATGCGTATGTTTAAGAAAACTATTGGGCTTAGTGCCACATAAATGTAAATGTACCTCTCATTTTTATTTGAAAATTAAATTGCTAAATCTCATATTTTATAAATTGTCGAAAAATAAAAAAATGAAACAAAAGGGTGAAAATGAACACCTATGTATGTGTTTGCAAACTATGTAGTTAAACAACAAAGTAAAACAATCAAAATCTTCCATTCAAAGCAATAATCTCTTAGCAAACTTTATTTAAATTTCTTATATTTAAATAAAAGCATATTGCATAAACTATTCAGCTATCATCTAACTCATCATGTATTAATAGAATTTTTGTCAATTAAGTATCACTTAAAAGAATAAGGCGGAACTCATCGGCGGTCTCCTTAAGTTGGTATCAATTTTCACTTAAACACTTCAACTAAACTTTGTTCATTTTAGACACCTCATGTCATATCCCGCTATGTCATTTTGACACTTTTTGCTGACATGTCATAGAGAGTGTAATACACTCATTACTGACTCGTGAAAGACTTGTTAAATCATTTATATTTATTCTTTTCATCTTCTTCCTCATTTTTCAGCCATCATCTCCCAAAACGTAAAACTCTTTTTATGAAGAAATAAATTTGGTAATGCTTCAGGCTAAAAAACTGAATTTAAACCCATTGAACTCATAATACAATGATATAACAAAAATCAAAAGAAGACAATGTAAAAATCGCTGCTATAATAAAGAAGAAGAAAAATGAAAAGTCACAAATTCATGAATAATCTCAAATTAGATTTGAGTAGGGGTATGTGTGGGTTTGTATTCTACTCGAGAAGATGATGTGGGTGGCGAAGGGGTTGGGGTTAGGATGGGTAAAGGCGGAGAAGATATTGGGTGGGTGGGGGGAGAAAGGAGAAAATGCAGGGGTTGGGTGCGTGGGGTGGAGAAGATGACCTGGGTGGGGTTGGGTTATTTTATTTTCGAAATTTTTTAGGCAAAAATTTCACATGTTATGCACTCATTGGTCACTTCTTTTTTGTAATAAAAATCATTACACTACAAAAGGAACCTCAATTACCAACAAAAAAGTTCTTTAGTAAATTGATCAAATCGGTTGGCAAATTGAGTTACCAACCAAATGCCAATTTATATTAATCCTTTGCTAAAGAGCTCGTCGGTAAATATTACCAACTAATTTAATTTGTTGGTAAACTTTCCAACCAAAAATCAGTTGGTAAACACCCAAAGATGTTGTTACAAAATTTTAAAATATGACTCTAAAATTTCTCTTTACTAACGAATTGAAAAGGAGTTAGTAAATTTTTTTCTTCATTTTTCAATTCATACATTGGTAATTGGTTGGTAATTTTAGTAACAAAAACTTTGTGTTGGTAATTTGCCAATAAATTTTAAATACTTTTTTTAATTTTTTTTTTTTTGGTTTTCCATATGGTGTTCGGTACCCACATTGGAGCCCGACTAAATCTGGATTCATGCCGGAAAGTCCCACATTGGATGGTAAGCACTCCCTAACAAAGATGATTATGTACCCAACGAGAATTGAACCTGAGACCTCTTGGTTAAAGATGCAGGAGTATTTACCATTACACCACAACCCTTGTTTATAATAAATTTTAAATACTTTAGTATGATTATTTATTTTTCTAATAAATTTACCAATTGATTGTTAGCTTATTGGTAATATATTATGCAAGTTCAATGTTAGCTTAGTAATTGATTGACAATATGTTCAAAATATTTTTAACTGGATGATTATTTAATAGTAAAATATTTATTAAATTATTGCATTTAATAATCTAAGCATAAGAATATAAATACAAAAATAGTAATCAATTTTATACATCGTATTTGAATGAAACAATGCAAAATCTATGACAACAAGTTAAACTAATCTCAACATGAAGCATATCATTATATCAAAAAATTTGATTTAAGCACATTTTTCAAAAAATATTGACCAAGTCTAAATTTTGGCCCAAAAGTTAAAACTACTAACAACACAAACTGAAAATGGAAATCTCAAAACCTAACACAACCATATTGTTAGATATAAAAATGATCTTTCGAAGCTAATCGAACTGATAGAAATTTCATCAGAGCACGTTTACAAAAATACGAAGCAAAATCAAATTTTGCTAAAAGTTAAAAGTTAAATCGCCTAACGGTACAAACTAGATATGAAAATCTCAAAATCCAAACCAGTCATCCTATAAAGCGAAAAATGACCTTTCATACCTAACTCCGCTGACGAAATTCAAATTTGAGCATGTTTTTCAAAAAAAATTGACTTAATTCAAATTTTAGCCAAATGTTAAAATTTAAAACCTTAACGACACAAACTTAAACTAAGTCTCAAATCCCGAACCAACCATCCTATGAGATCAAAACTGAACTTATATGGCTATCTGCGGTGACAAAATTTCAATTCGAGCACTATTACCAAAAATATTGACCAAAGTAAAATTTTGGCCAAAACTTAAAAGTTAAAATATCGTACGACACAAACTAAAGTTGGAAGCCTCAAAATCCGAACCCTCTATCTTATTACATCAAAAATAACTTTTCGCATCTAAGTGTTCTTATCTGGGTACGTTATCAAATATATTGACTAAAGTTAAATTTTTGCCAAAATTTATATGTTAAGACACCTAACGGCACACAGGAAAAATGAAAGCCTCAAAACTCACACCAACCATCCTACTAGATAAAAAATTACCTTTGGAGTTTATTACGCTAACGAAATTCTCATCTGAGTACGTTCAAAAAAATATTGACCAAATTCAAATTTTTACCGAAACATAAAATTTAAAACATATAACGGCATAAACAAAAATGAAAGCCTCAAAACATGAACCAACCTTCCCGTTAGATAAAAAACTACTTTTCAAAACTAATACAGTGACGGAGTTCAAATCTGAGCACATTTACCAAAAATATTGATCAAAGTCAAGTTTTGGTTAAAAATTAAAACGCCTTACGACACAAACTAAATATGAAAGCCTCAACACTAGACGATGATTTACCAAAAAACTTAACTTCAATTGGTAATTTACCAATTATTAAAATATAAGTTAGTAATTAATATTTTACCAATAAATTTTATCAGAGTTGGTAATAGTTATTTTTCAACTAAATATTCATATGTAATATTACCAACTAATAATTAATATATTGATAAATTTTACCAATGGATTAGTGATCGGTTGGTATATTACTAACTATTTTAATGACGTTAGTAATTTACTAACTGTAATCTTTATTTGTCGGCAAAATTTCCAACTAATTTGATATTGGTTGACAAGTTTACCAAACAATTACATTTCTTGACTAATTTACCAACACATTTATATTTGGTTGGTAATTTAGCAACACAATCTTGTCGTTGGTAAATGTTTGGTTAGTAATTCATTGGTAACATGTTAATAAATTATATAAACAATTTTTTGTCATATTTACCAATCAATATATACTTCGTTGGTAATATTACCAACAAAAGGTGTGCCTTAGTAATATTTCTGTTTGTAATCCATTGATAAAAGGTTGCTAAATTTGGCGCCATTTTTTCCCGCCGTATTTACCAACTAAAATACTTAGTTAGTAAGATTTAAGTTGGTAATATGTTAGAATTTCGTTAAGTTTTAAAATATTATTTGGTTAGAAATATGTTGGTAATTTGTTAGTAGAATACTAACCAACTTAAGTTGTTAGTAAAATCTGTTGGCAATTTGAGATTTTTTTGTAGTGTTATTTGAGAATTATTTTTTTATATATTTGTCACGTGCCTTCATTTAATTCGTCATTTTGACATATCATCAGCAAGAGTACTACAATCACTTAAATATTTGATAAGTGTCAAAATGACACAATGGACCATGAAATGAGTGTCTAACATGAAACAAACTCCAATTAAAGTGTCTACGTGAAAGTTGGTGTCAACTTTAAGGGTCTACCGATGGATTCCACCAAAGAATAATAACACAAAAAAATAAAGAAATAAATTCCACAACAATGACAAATGATACAGAATTACATAAAAAATGGATTGCATGCCAAATTTATTTTTGGACAATCATACCTTAACTATAAATGAAAAAGAAAAAATTTAAAATCATAAGGTAACATAAAAAAGTTCGAAGGAATATATATGTCATATCTTATGCGTCTAAGCTATTGTAAGAAAACTTCTCTTTTTAATTTTATAATGAAACTATATGTTCGTTTCCTCGGTTAGATACTAGACGACATGTATCTATGAAACGATCATTTTCGGACGTTTTGAGCACTTATGTCACAAAATACTTTTCGATAGATTTAAATGGGTATTTTGGACTATTCCTAATTATAATTATAAAATTAGTGAGGTAATTTTAATAATTAATATACTTTGTGGTTAAAGAAGATAACATAAAAATTAATAGTAGCTTATTTTTACTATTTTTATGATTAGTCATATAATAAGTAAGGGTTATATTTTTCTTGGTGATACCACAAACTGTTCAAGACTTGTTTTCTTTTGTTGTCGGCGCCGTGGATAAAGACCGATAGAAAAAAGGTAAAAACTTCATCCAATTCTCAAATTTATTTTATAAACAATGAATAATAGTTTGATGGGTATTAATTCTTGTTAATATTATTTAATTGTATTGGAAAGTGAGGAAGGTTAATGTATTATAAAATATATATATATATATAAAAAAAAAAAAAAATATATATATATATATATATATATATATATATATTGTTTGATAGAGAATGATTTAAGGGACAAATCTGCAAATGGATTGCTACTAACGATGAGGAAAAAGAGAATTAATGCATGTGTGCCACTGGTCTCGTGACCAGTGGCTTCAATTGTTAATGTTAGTGTGAAATTAGGATACACTAATGTAAGGCCCTGCATGTTTCATGTATGTAGGTTAAGTGTGGTTCCCATGTAAGTTGGGTAAATTTTCAATTCTTTTCCTAAAGTTATCCTATTATGTAATTAGATATTAGGTGTGTTGTATTAGTGGAATACTATTAAGTTATGCTAATTGGAGGAACTAAGATTTACTCTAAGATTTGAACTTTAGTAAATTGGTTATAGAATTAGATGAGTTTTTGGGTCTAGGCTAGACATAAAATAAAATTGAGTGTTTATAGACTCATCAACTTACAAGTTAACATATACTTGATAGATTGGAGAAGTTCGGAGGCAATAAGGATAGGAAAGGCATTGAATGACTAGTTTCTTGACTTCGATTCTTCGGTGGAGGAAGGTTATGGTTTATTTCTATTTGATATATAAACTCTCGATAGCGATTGATATGTATTGAGTGATATTGTAAAGTCTCTTGTGTACTTGATTGTGTGGTTGTATGTTTTGATTGTGTGGTTTGTTGTTGGCCTAAAATTATGAGACTGTTGAATTTTTAATATTGAACCCTCTCTATTAAAATGACGCCTTGAATAAAGAAGACTTGATGAAATAAAATAAGGAGATAATTGGATCGGAGTGTCACGTTCCGACACGGTATTATTGGATCGGAGTGTCACAATTCGACACAGTATCATGGGATCGGAGTGTCACGTTCCGACACGATATTATGGGATCGGAGTGTCACGTTCCGACACAATAACATTAAAGGCAAGGAATCTTGAAGTAACTTAATATACTTAATCTCAAAGAACCTATTTTCCAAATGAGTATGGTGTGGAGGCATGAGTCCTCATAGGTGTGCTTGATGTTGTGACTGATGGTGTACCTATTATGGTGTTGTTGTTGTCAATGGTTCATGTGTTTGTTGCTTGCCACTTGTTAAGTATTGTGGTTGATTTTATATTATTATTCAATATATATTGATTTCTATTTTGAGTTGACCGATGATACCTACTTAGTACGTGTTCCTTGTACTGACCCTTACTCACATTTTCTTCTCTGTTCTTTTGTGGAGTGCAGCAAGTGTACCATCGACTTCCACTCACCCTCAGCTCTAGCCAGTCTCCAGCATATTAGAGTTCAGGGTGAGCTATTAATTCTAGCTCGTGTTGGATTCTCTCATTCACGTCTTGATGTCTTTGAATTTCAAACATGGGCCATCTTTTTGCTTATTTTGGCTTCTTAAACACTTTTAAACTTGGTTATTTGGAAATAGGTGTCCTTGATGTGATGACTATCAGATTTTGGGATAATAAATATTAAACTTTAGAAACTTATTTGAATTGGTTACTTAATAACTTTGGAGCTTCCGCATTATTTTTGCTATTTATAGTTGAATTATTGGTATATGTTGGGGTTCAGACTTGTTGGTTCGCCCAACTAGGGGGGGTAAGTGTGGGTGCCACTCACGACTCATTTTGGGTCGTGAAAAACTTGGTATCAAAGCGTTAGGTTCGTTGGACAAGTTTAGTAGAGTCTTGAGGAACGGTATGGGGACGCCTTTACTTTTCTTCGAGAGGCTATAAGACTTTAGGAAAACTCCATTCTTTCTTTCTTTCGTGCTATTACTTGGATCCAATTGGTATCTGGTTGATACAAATTGGTATCTGACCTTCTCACTCTATTTCACAGATGGTTAGAACTAGAGCAACAACTGTGCCATCACCAACACAGGCAAGACAGGGTGCGTCTGAGCCAATCATTGGGGCTGTAACTCGAGGAGGAGCCGTGGTAGGGGTCGCAGGAGGAAGCCCACTAGAGGCAGAGGACAAACACTTGGTCCATCTAGGAATAGAGCAGTGACTCCTCCACCGACTGATGATGTAGTGAGAGAGGGTGAAGAAGGGGAAAATGAGCAGGTTCAGGATAGGGAAGTACCACCCCAGCCTATCCCAGAGATGATTAATCAGGTTCTTACTTATCTTAGCGGGTTATCTGATCAGGGCCAGACACCTCCCGTGTTTTCTGCACCAGCACCTCAGGTTCAAGGAGTACAAAATGCAGCTGCTGTGGCTCCCCACATGGATGCATCATTAGAAGTAGGCACGTTTCCTCGATTAACTACATGGTCTATAATGACAGGTGATCAGCATGAACTTTTCATTAAGTTCTTAAAGTTGAAACCTCCAGTCTTCAAGGGTGCTGAATCTGAAGATGCATATTATTTTCTGGTTGATTGTCATGAGCTGCTACATAAGATGGACATAGTAGAATGATTCGGTGTTGAGTTTGTGACCTACCAGTTTCAGGGGGATGCCAAAATGTGGTGGCGGTCGTATGTTGAGTGTCAACAAGCAAGGGCACCACCTATGCCTTGGGCATCATTTTCTAACTTATTTATGGAGAAGTATATACCCCAGACTTTGAGGGATAGGAGGAGAGATGAGTTCTTGAGCCTAGAGCAAGGAAGGATGTCTGTTGCTGCTTATGAGGCCAAATTTCGTGCACTATCCAGGTATGCCACTCAGCTTTGCTTCAGTCCACAAGAGTGGATTCGCCGCTTTGTGAAAGGATTGAGGTCAGATTTGCAGATTCCATCCCTACAGGTAGCTGCTGCAGCAAAATCCTTTCAGGAAGTGGTTGATTTTGTGATAGAGGTCGAGGGGGTAAAGCCAGACGACTTCACCACAACATCGACATTTAAGAAGTTTCGTAAGGGATGTGAGTTTAGTGGTTCTTACTCCAGAGGGCAGAGTTCAGGAGGTTATCAAACCCATCCTATTCAGTCTATATTGCAGGCTTCAGCTGGGGGTCCGTCGCAGACCATTCAACCTTTTTCTGAGTTTGGAGGTTATCTCCAGACTTAGTCATTTTCACAGAGACCTATACTTGACTCCAGTACTTGTTATGGATGTGGAGAGGCTGGACATATTAGGAAATATTGTCCAAAATAGAGTTACAGATCCCCAGTAGTTAGAGGTAGAAGTGGTCATGGTAGAGGCCGCCATTCTGGAGGCTGTGGTGGCCAAGGTAATGGAGGTCACCAGTTCAGTAGGGGTGGCGGGCAAGTTGGAACTACTGCAGCGCAGCTTGGTAAGGGCAATGGACAGACAAGTGATAGGGCCCATTGTTATGCTTTCCCCGGGAGGTCTGAAGCAGAGGCATCTGATGCTGTTATCACAGGTACTCTTTTGGTCTATGATTGCATGGCTTCTGTATTATTTGATCATGGATCCACAATTTCATATGTATCTTCCTCATTTGCTACTGGTCTTGATTTATATTGTGATTTGTTTGACATGCCTATTCGTGTCTCTACTCCTTTGGGTGAGTCTGTGATAGCTGAGAAAGTGTGTAGGTCTTTCCTTGTGACTTTTGTGGGGAGCAATACTTATGTAGATTTGATTATTCTAGAGATGGTTGATTTTGATGTAATTCTGGGTAGACTTGGTTTTCTCCAAATTTTGCAATCTTAGATTGTAATGCTAAAAACTGTGACATTGGTCAAGCCTGGGAAAGATCCGTTAGTGTGGGAGGGTGACTATATTTTCATTCCAGTGCGTATTATCTCTTGTCTTCGTGCTAAGAGGATGGTGAATAAGGGTTGTTTAGATTTCTTGGCACATCTCAGGGATGATACTTCCAAACTACTTTCGATTGAGTCTGTTTCGATAGTCCGTGAGTTTCTGGATGTGTTTCCTGCAGACCTTCCTGGTATGCCACCTGATAGGGATATTGATTTTTGTATTGATCTGGAGTCGGGTACTCGCCCCATTTCCATTCCCCCTTATAGAATGGATCCAATTGAGTAAAGGGAGTTAAAGGCCCAACTTCAAGAGTTATTAAGTAAAGGTTTTATTAGACCTAGTGCATCCCCTTGGGGTGCTCCTGTTTTATTTGTGAAGAAGAAAGATGGAAGTTTTTGGATGTGCATAGACTACAGGCAGCTGAATAAGGTAACTATTAAGAACAAGTATCCCATTCCTCGCATTGATGATTTGTTCGATCAGTTACAAGGTGCTTGTGTCTTCTCTAAAATTATTTTGAGATTCGGTTATCATCAATTGAAAATACGGGCAACAGATGTGTCAATGACTGCTTTTCAAACCATGTATGGGCATTATGAATTCTTAGTAATGTCTTTTGGGCTTACGAATGCCCCTGTTGCTTTTATGGGCCTGATGAACGGTATTTTTAAGCCATATCTGGACCTCTTTGTTATTGCATTTATTGATGATATACTGATATACTCAAAGAGCAGGAAAGAACATGAGGAGCATTTAAGAATTGTATTGGAGTTGTTAAGGGAGAAAAGGCTTTATGCCAAATTCTCCAAGTGTGAGTTTTTGCCGATTCAGTGTCCTTCTTGGGGCACGTGGTTTCTAAGGATGGAGTGATGGTGGATCCTTCTAATATTGAAGCAGTGAAGAGTTGGGTAAGACCTACTAATGTTTCAGAGGTAAGGAGCTTTGTTGGTTTAGCTAGCTACTACCGTCGATTCGTCAAGAGATTTTCTTCTATTGCTTCGCAGCTGACAAATTTGACTAAGCAAAATGTTCCATTTGTATGGTCGGATAAATGTGAAGAAAGTTTCCAGAAACTCAATTCCTTGTTGACTACTGCACCAATTCTTACCTTGCCAGTGGAAGGTAAGAATTTTATTGTTTATTGTGATGCATCTTATTCTGGTTTGGGTGCAGTGCTAATGCAGGAGAGGAATGTATTGCTTATGCTTCGAGGCAATTGAAAGTGCATGAACGTAACTATCCGACCCATGATTTGGAGTTCGCTGGAGTTGTATTTGCATTAAAGTAATGGAGACATTATCTATATGGGGTCAAGTGTGAAGTTTATACAGATTATCGTAGTTTACAATATGTCTTTACTCAGAAAGATTTGAATTTGAGGCAGAGGAGGTGGATGGAACTATTGAAAGACTATGATATTACTATTTTGTATCACCCAGGAAAAGCTAATGTTGTGGCAGATGCTTTAAGTAGAAAAGCAGGGAGCATGGGTAGTTTAGCCCACTTATAGGTTTCTAGACGCCCATTAGCTAGAGAGGTTCAGACTCTGGCTAATGACTTTATGAGGCTGGAAGTACTGGAGAAAGGAGGATTTTTGGCCTGTGTGGAGGCAAGATCTTCTTTTCTTGACCAGATTAAGGGAAATCAGTTTGCTGATGAGAAGCTGAGCCGAATTCAAGATATGGTATTGCGAAGAGAGGCAGTAATTGATGAAAAAGGTGTCTTGAGGATTAAAGGAAGGGTATGTGTGCCCCGTGTGGATGATTTGATTCACACTATTCTTACAGAGGCACATAGTTCAGAGATTCTATACATCCTGGTGCAACAAAGATGTATCGTGATCTAAAGCAACATTTTTGGTGGATTCATAAGGAAACGTGACATTGTTAATTTTGTTGCCCAATGCCCGAATTATCAGCAGGTAAAGTATGAACATCAGAGTCCTGGAGGGACACTTCAGAGAATGCCCATTCCTTAATGGAAGTGGGAAAGAATTGCAATGGATTTCGTAGTTGGTCTTCCAAAGACATTAGGTAAGTTTGATTCTATTTGGGTAATTGTTGACAGGTTAACTAAGTCTGCTCACTTCATTCCGGTCAAGATGACTTACAATGCAGAGAAGTTAGGCAAACTCTATATCTCGAAAATTGTTTGATTACATGGAGTTCCACTTTCCATCATATCAGATAGAGGTACGCAATTTACTTCTAAGTTTTGGAAGACCCTACATGTTGAGTTAGGTAGTAGATTGGATTTTAGTACTGCATTTCACCCTCAGACCGATGGGCAGTCTGAGCGAACAATTCAAGTGTTGGAGGATATGTTTCGTGCGTGTATGATAAATTTTGGTGGTCATTGGGATAAATTCTTACCCTTAGCAGAGTTTTCATACAATAATAGCTATCACTCAAGTATTGATATGGCCCCATTTGAGGCACTGTATGGGAGGAGATGTAGGTCTCCCATTGGTTGGTTTGGTGCATTTGAGGTGAGAGCTTGGGGTACCGATATTTTGAGGGAATCGTTAAATAAAGTAAAATTTATTCAAGATAAGCTTCTAGCAGCTCAGAGCAGGCAGAAGGAATATGCAGATCGAAAGGTTAGGGACTTGAATTTTATGGAGGGTGAACAAGTCTTGCTGAAGGTTTCACCCATGAAAGGTGTGATGCGGTTTGGTAAGCGAGGTAAGCTTAGTCCGACGTATATTGGTCCATTTGAAGTTCTGAAGCGCGTGGGGGAGGTGGCTTATGAATTGGCATTGCCTCCAGGGTTGTCAGTAGTGCACCCGATATTTCATGTGTCTATACTGAAAAACTACCATGGTGATGGAAATTATATTATTCGTTGGGATTCAGTTCTTCTTGATGAGAATCTATCTTATGAGGAGGAGCTTTTTGTTATTCTAGATAGGGAGGTACGCAAGTTGAGATCAAAGGAGATTCCATCTATTAAGGTTCAGTGAAAGAATCGGCCAGTTGAAGACTCCACTTGGGAGAGTGAGGTTGATATGCAAGAAATATATCCACATCTTTTTACAGATTCAGGTACTCTTTCTCTCCCTCGCCATTCATCCTATGATCGTTCGAGGACTAACGATGGGTAAATTGGTATCTATTGTAACAACCATTTTTGATCGTTTTGAGCACTAGAACTTTTTATGTCAGAAAATACTTTTCGATAGATTTAAATGGGTATTTTGGACTATTCGTAATTATAATTATAAAATTAGTGGGGTAGTTTTAATAATTAATATACTTTGTGGTTAAAGAAGATAACATAAAAATTAATAGTAGCTTATTTTTACCATTTTTCTGATTAGTCATATAATAAGTAGGGTTAATATTTTTCTTCGTGATACCACAAACTGTTCAAGACTCTTGTTTTCTTTTGCTGTCGGCGCCGTGGATAAAGACCGATAGGAAAAAGGTAAAAACTTCATCCAATTCTCAAATTTATTTTATGAGCAATGAATAATCGTTTGGTGGGTATTAATTCTTGTTAATATTATTTAATTGTATTGGAAAGTGAGGAAGGTTAATGTATTATAATATATATATATATATATATATATATATATATATATATATATATATTATATAGTTTGATAGAGAATGAATTAAGGGACAAATCTGCAAATGGATTGCTACTAACGATGAGGAAAAAGAGAATTAATGCATGTGTGCCACTGGTCTCGTGACCAGTGGCTTTAATTGTTAATGTTATATTATGAACTAAGGGACAATCTGCAAATGCATTACTACTAACGATTAGGAAAAAGAGAATTAATGCATGTATGCCACTTGTCTCATGACCAGTGGCTTCAATTGTTAATGTTAGTGGGAAATTAGGATACACTAATGGTAAGTCCATGCATGTTTCATGTATGTAGGTTAAGTATGGTTCCCATGTAAGTTGGGTAAATTTTCGATTCTTTTCATAAAGTTATCCTATTATGTAATTAGATATTAGGTGTGTTGTATTAGTGGAATACTATTAAGTTATGCTAATTGGAGGAACTAAGATTTACCCTTAGATTTGAAACTTTAGTAAATTGGTTATAGAATTAGATGAGTTTTTGGGTCTAGGCTAGACATAAAATAAAATTGAATGTTTATAGACTCATCAACTTACAAGTTAACATATACTTGATAGATTGGAGAAGTTCGGAGGCAATAAGGATAGGAAAGGCATTGAATGACTAGTTTCTTGAATTTGATTCTTCGGTGGAGGTAGGTTATGCTTTATTTCTATTTGATATATAAACTCTCAATAGCGATTGATATGTACTAAGTGATATTGTAAAGTCTTTTGTGTACTTGATTGTGTGGTTGTATGTTTGGATTGTGTGGTTTGTGGTTGGCCTAAAATTATGAGACTGTTGAATTTCTAATCTTGAACCCTCTCTATTAAAATGACGCCTTGAATAAAGAAGGCTTGATGAAATTAAATAAGGAGATAATTGGATCGGAGTGTCACGTTCCGACACGGTATTATTGGATCGGAGTGTCACGTTCTGACACGGTATTATGGGATCGGAGTGTCACGTTTCGACACGGTATTATGGGATCGGAGTGTCACGTTCCGACACAATAACATTAAAGGCAAGGAATCTTGAAGTAACTTAATATACTTAATCTCAAAGAACCTATTTTCCAAATGAGTATGGTGTGGAGGCATGAGTCCTCATATGTGAGCTTGATGTTGTGACTGATGGTGTACCTATTATGGTGCTGTTGTCAATGGTTCATGTGTTTGTTGCTTGCCACCTGTTAAGTGTTGTAGTTGATTTTATATTATTATTCAATATATATTGATTTCTATTTTGTGTTGACCGATGATACCTACTCAGTACGTGTTCCTTGTACTGACCCCTACTCGTATTTTCTTCTCTGTTCTTTTAAGGAGTGCAGCAAGTGTACCATCGACTTCGACTCGCCCCCAGCTCTAGCCAGTCTCCAGCATATCAGAGTTCAGATATTAATTCTTGCTCGTGCTGGATTCTCTCATTCACGTCTTGATGTCTTTGAATTTCGGACATGGGCCATCTTTTTGCTTATTTTGGCTTCTTAAACACTTTTAGACTTGGTAATTTGGAAATAGATGTCCTTGATGTGATGACTATCAGATTTTAGGATAATAAGTATTAAACTTTAGAAATTTATTTGAATTGGTTACTTAATAACTTTGGAGCTTCCGCATTATTTTTGCTATTTATAGTTGAATTATTGGTATATGTTGGGGTTCAGACTTGTTGGTTCGCCCACCTAGGGGGTAAGTGTGGGTGCCACTCACGACTCATTTTTGATCGTGACATCTATATCATTATCTAGGAAGAAGAAAAGAGAACGATGGATGATGGAAAAGAAAAGAAAAGTATATGATGATCTAGAAAATAATTTACTGGTATTTATAGTGATATTTAGTTATCTTTACACCTATCAAATTAATGGAGCGCATGAATCATGATACATAAAATTTGTTTTGGTTTCAAAATTTAAAAAGTTACCAAATTAATATAGTCATTCATTATTAAAGTGTAGTTGTTGGACGTCATATTCCACCATTATGTAATTAAAATAGGAAAGTGTTAAATGACAAAAAAAATTGGCAAGAATTTGGCGAGAAAATTAAAAAAACTATAATATTTTTTTTAATATAATAAATTGATCTTTTTTCCATTTGTTAGTTAAAAGGTATTATAGTTATAAGGCTAAAAACATAGAAAAAATATTAGTATTTGATAAATTAATTTAAAAAAATTATTTAGTGGAGGGGCAAAATGGTAATTCAACTTTAAATGTTGGAGTTTCCCGCTTATTATAATAATAGTAATAAATAATATATATATATATATATATATATATATATATATATATAGAGAGAGAGAGAGAGAGAGAGAGAGAGAAAGAGAGATATATAGATAGATATATAGATAGATAGATAGATAGATAGATAGATAGATAGATAGATAGATAGATATAAGATTTGTAAACAATTTAAGAGTTTAAAATATTTATTTTATACATGTTTAGGGGTTTGGAGGAAACCTCATAAAGTATAAGGTCGTAAAGTATAAGGGTCTAGTTTAACATTCGAGTCAAATATAGAATCTCTTATGTTACTCCGCTTTTATATAAAGCACAATTTCGATAAATGTATCAAAGTTCAGGGCAAAATAGATTTTTACAAACTTTGTACCAACTTAGAAACCGTACTCCCTTTGCCCCGCCTATAAATAATAATTTAGCAGTTCCTCTCATTCAGTCATTCTCAATGCAACTCCACATATGACGGCGAGAAATTGAAGGGCATTCACCACAATGAAGAGGTCATTTTTATGATGGCGATAGTGTCATTCAATTTCAACATGAATCCTCTTCTTAGATTCTTCACAACCAAATCGTCGATTTATTGTAAGTTCACTTTACTTTTTTTTCCGAAATACCTCTCATCAGCTAGCACTAGTTTGATGTCAACCTTCAGAAGTATTTATCAAATTGGTTAAATCTAAAAGAATAACATACTCTTTATTTAATACGATCCCACTATACATGTCGATATACATATATATTCACCAATTACATATCAGTAATCCAGAGAACCTAATCTATTTTAAAATTGATATATTCATATATCATGTTTCTGCGGGGATAAGAGATTGTTCCATTATGTTCAGTGGAAATCACATGTTATACTATATTCCTATAAATAGATATATGTGTTATGATACAAGTAAAATTTTATTTTCCTTATTTGATAATGTATTGAATTCATCTATTTCGTAGTGATTGAATGAACTATCATGGGCAAAAATATTATCTTTTTTAAAATAATATTTTAATTTTAATTGGTCTATTTGATCTTATAGAAAAATTGAACAATATTATGTATTTTAAATTTATTTTTGTCTTAGATTTATTTTTAATTATCTTTTTAGAATAGCTGTGTGTATATATGAAAGTAAGTCTAAAAATTGGTGGCTGGATTATTCAACTTTATGTTTATTATACAAATTTATTTTTCCTTTTTTATACATCATGAATTTGCTTACCGCATCCTTTCATGTTGATCGAAATCGTACCTTTACCTTTCGCATCAACTAAGGCTCCATTTCGCATCATCACTTTAGTAGTGATCACATGACTGGAGATGAAAATGCTTTCCTCTCAATTAATAATAGCATCACTACTAAAGTGAAGGTGGGGAATGGAGCCTTAGTTGATGCGAAAGGTAAAGGTACTATTTCGATCAACATGAAAGGATGCGGTAAGCAAATTCATAATGTTCTTTATGTTCCTAACTTGGAAGAAAATTTGCTTAGTGTTAGTCAACTCATGGAAAATGGTTATTCTCTTGTGTTTAGAGATAATTATTGCAAGATTTATGATAAAATTGAGCCAAATTAAGTCATTGTTGAAGTAAAGATGATAAAAAGAAACTTCCCTTTGCAATTTCATTACAATGCATTAAAAAATGAAATTGTAGATGATTAATGGCTTTGACACAAAAGATTTTGTCACTTGAATTTTCATGGTTTAAAGCTTCTCAAGCAAAAGGACGTGGTGCAAGGCCTTCCTGAGATACATATTGAGATGGATACATGTGAAAGCTGTATAATGGAAAAGCAACACATGAAGTCTTTTCCAAAAGGGGTGTCTTGGAGAGCAAGTGTATTTTTGGAACTAATTCATACCGACATTTGTGGACCAATGAAGACTCCATCTCTTGGAAGTCAAAGGTATTTTCTAATCTTTATTGATAATTTCTCAAGAATGACTTGGATTTATTTCTTGAAAGAAAAATTCAGAAGCATTTGCTACATTCAAGAAATTTAAAGCCCTTGTTGAGAAGCAAAAAGGTTGCAGTATCAAAACCATTCGCAGTGATCGAGGAGGTGAGTACACAAGTCGAGAATTTTAAGAATATTGCAAAAATAAAGGTATTCAGAAGCAACTTACAGCAGTGTATACTCCTCAACAAAATGGTGTATCTGAAAGAAGAAATAGAACAATTGTTGAAATGGCCAGAACTATGATGAATGAGAAAGGGCTGCCAAAATATTTTTGGGCAGAAGCAGTGCATAAAGCAGTTCACATCCTTAACAGGTGTCCAACAAAGGCACTAAAGGACAAGACACCAGTTGAAGCTTGGAGTGGAATTAAACCTTCCGTAAGTCATTTTAAAATTTTTGGGTGTATTTGTTATGCTCATTTACCTGCTGAGAAAAGAACAAAATTGGATGAAAAAAAGTCAAAAATGTGTTTTTCTTGGTTATAGTGATGTGACAAAAGCATATAGGCTTCTCGATGTCAAAACTAACAAACTTGTTGTTAGTAGAGATGTTATTTTTGATGAAAAAACAACATGAAATTGGGAGGATAAAAAGATAGAGAATACTGCTATCATATCTTCAAATCAAGAAGAGGATGAGAAAGATGAAGATGTCTCTCAAGGGGGAGAAATCCCAGATTCAGATAATGAAGAACCGCTTCCAAGAGGAACAAAAATGTTGAGTGACATTTATCAAAGATGTAATTTTGCCGGTGTTGAGCCGGAAAATTATGAAGAAGCAATAAAGCATGATGTTTGGAAGAAAGCCGTGGAAGAAGAAATTCGAATGATCGAAAAAAATAATACTTCGGAGCTTGTGGCTATTCCTAGAGAAAGAGAAGTTGTAAGTCTAAAATGGATTTACAAAATCAAACTCAATCAGGAAGGAGATATTCAAAAGCACAAAGCAAGGTTGGTTGCTAGAGGCTTCACGCAAAAACCAGGTATTGATTTTTATGAAACTTTCTCTCCAGTTGCTCGTCTTGAGATAATTAGAACTGTAATTGTTGTTGTTGCACAAAAGAAATGGAAGATATTTCAACTTGATCTTAAATCAGCATTTTTGAATGGAAAACTTGATGAAGAGATTTATGTTGAGAAACCTCAAGGATTTTTTGTTCAAGGGGGAGAAGAAAAAGTGTATAGACTAAAAAAAGCTCTTTACGGGCTGAAGCAAGCTCCAAGAGCCTGGTACAATGAAATTGATACATACTTTCTGAAAAATAATTTTCAGAGAAGTAAAAGTGAAGCCACTTTGTATGTAAAGAAAGAACATGGCAGCATTATCATTGTTTGTCTCTATGTGGATGATTTGCTCTTTACAGGAAATGATGTAAAGATGATGCAAAATTTCAAACAACATATGATGCAAGCTTATGAAATGAGTGATCTTGGATTGCTAAATTATTTCTTGGGCATCGAAGTTTCTCAAGTGAAAGAAGGAATTTTCATTTCTCAAAAGAAGTATACTAAAAGTATTCTTCAAAAATTCAAAATGATGGATTGCAGGTCTGTGGCCATACCATTAGCAGCAAATGAGAAGTTTAGAAAAGATGATGGAGAAAAGAAAGTTAATAGCTCACTTTTTAGGAGTTTGATTGAATGTTTGTTATATCTTACTTCAAAAAGGCCAGATATTATGTTTTCTGCTAGTTTATTATCCAGATTCATGCAAGAACCAAGTCAAATGCATTTTGGAGCTGCAAAGCGTGTTCTACACTACTTGCAAGGAACAATGGATTATGGGATAATGTACAAATTTGGTGGAAATTTGAACTTAATAGGTTATTCTGATAGTGATTGGGCTGGAAGTATAGATGACATGAAGAGTACGTCTGGTTATGCTTTCTTATTTGGATCAAGCGTTTGTTCTTGGTTATCAAAAAAGCAAAGTGTTGTTGCTCAATCCACTGCCGAAGTAGAATATGTTTCAACATCCAAGGCTAAGTCTCAAGCTATTTGGTTAGGAGAATATTTGAAGACATTGGTGAAAAACAAAAAAAAGGGACTGTTTTGTATTGTGATAACAAATCAGCAATTGCAATTGCCAAGAATCCAGTCAGCCATGAAAGATTAAAGCATATTTCCATCAAGTATCATTTTATCCGAGAAGCACAAGAGAAAGGCGAAATTCAGTTGCATTATTGTCAGACAGGAGAACAATTTGCTGACATCTTCACCAAAGCACTTCCTAGAGAAAAAATTTGCTATATTCGAGAACGCATTGGAGTTATCAAGCAAATGCATTAAGGGGGAGTGTTGGAATTAATGCATCAATGTTTAGTCTTTCAAAATTGTCTCTTAGTTTTTCAAGAAGTCTTTTTAGAATTTCGTAATACATGTATCTAGTACATTGTGATACATGTATTTAGTTATTTGTGCCAGACTTTTTGTTTTCTATTTTTGAGTAGTATAAATAGTGATGTAGTTGATGATTGTAATCATCTCAAGTGGTCTTAAGTAGCCTATAATAAACTTGAGCATTCTATAAAGATACTATTTTCCTTCCATATTTCCTACATGGTTTAGACCCAAATAATATGGAAAAGACAACAAGTCACCATTTTCCTTGGAACAATGTATGATGAGGCTTAATTATTTTCATTAAGCCAATTCGGAATTTTCATTTGGTGCACATTATTGTGCCTTTGTGCAACTCCACATTCTGCCTATTAGTGGCATAATGTCATTGTGCCTGTTAGTGGCATAATGCACTCATAATATTTCACTCTTAATTCCTCCATTATTCTTGTGAACCTATATTACATATGTAATTCTTAAAGTCATTTATATTCATTATTTACCACCCCATTATCTTCCTATTCATTGCTAGGAAGACTTTCTCAACTATAAATAGTGGTTGTATTCATTTCGTTTGGAACGCACAACATACAAGAGAAAATATAGAGTGAAAGGGTTAGTCAAAAGAGAGTTCTTATTAGTTGAAGGGAGGTGTTCTTTTTTGTGGATCTTTGGACTCAACTCTTGTCCACAGTTGTTGAGTAATATTTTGTGAAGACTTTTGTATCCTGAAGGGGACAAGTCAAAGAGTACTACTGCTGGACCGGTTAATAAACATTTGCTGCAGTGGGCTTCAATCTCCTTAAAGAGAGCGAGATATCCGCGTCTCAGCCTTGAAGAGATTTATTTTCTTCTTTTTTATTATCATTTGTAATCTTGTATTTTTTGTTATCTAGTAAATTTTTCACTAATAATTTTAAGGAGATTCAAACATGGCTACAATTAAAAAAACCGCGGATGTCAAAATGGGAGATCTTAACAAGTCATTTCGGTTCAATGGTAACCATTTCAAGAGATGAAAGTGTAAAGTACTTTTCTACTTAAGTCTTCTCAATGTTTCTTATGTGTTAACGGAGAAGAATCTGAATAAAGAAGACATCACCTCTATGGATGATGATGAAACTATTTCTCATCTAGAGGAAGTAGAAAAGTACGATCGTGATTCCTACAAGTGTCAGTATCATATTCTTAATTGTCAGTCTGATAATTTTTATGATTATTATGATAAAATTTACTCTAGTCAAAGAAAATGGGAAAAGCATTGCAGAGTAAGTATGATACCAAAGAGGCTGGACCGAAAAAATATGCGGCTGGTAGATTTTTTAGTTTCCAAATGGTGGACAATAAATCAGTGGCAGATCAAGCTCAAGACTTCATAATGATTATTGGAGAGCTTAGGTCCGAAGAGGTTAAAATTGGAGATAACCTTATTGTTTGTGGCATTGTGGATAAACTTGCACCTTCTAGGAAGGAATTTCAAAAAATTATGGATGGTGGACTGATTCTGGTACAAACCGTCATGTCTGTTATGACAAAGACTGGTTTAAAAGATATGCTCATTTTGAGGAGCCCAAAACCATCATGTTTAGTTATGCTCACACTACTCAAGTGCTTGGGAAGGGAGATGTCAAATTGTGTTTTACTTCTGGAAGGGTATTAACTTTAAAAGGTGTACTTTATACTCCTTCTATGAGAAAAATTTTGATGTCTAGTTTTCTTCTTAATAAAGCAGACTTTAAACAAATTATTGAATCTAATCAATATGTAGTAGTGAAGAAAGGTATTTTTGTGGTGAAGGGTATGCATGTGATGAGATGTTTAAGTTGAATGTTAAAACGAATAAAACTTCTACTTCTCTTTATATGCTTTCTTCTACCAATTTTCGGCATGCTCGTTTGTGTCATATTAATGATCGTTATATTGGAATCATGAGTAGTTTAAAATTGATCCCAATGATTAAAATAAATTTTGAGAAGTGTGAGGCTTGTAGTAAAGCTAAAACCACTAAAAGGCATCATTTTCAAGTTAAAGGAAAAACTGATTTGTTAGAATTAGTTCATACTGATATTTGTGAACTTGATTGAATTCTAATTCGTGAAGGTAATAGATATTTTATCACTTTTATTGATGATTTTTCTAAGTTTACATATGTTTACTTAATGAAAAATAAAAGTGATACTTTTAAAAATTTCAAAATTTATCTTCATAAGATTGAAAATCAGTTTGGAAGAAAAAAAAGAATTAGAAGTGATAGAGGTTGTGAATATAAATAAAATGAGTTTAATTATTTTGTTAGATCATTGAGAATAATTCATGAAATTCTCCTCCTTACTCTCCTTCATCTAATGGAGTAGCAGAAAGGAAAAATAAAACTTTGGTTGAATTGACTAATGTCATGCTTATTGAGTCACATGCACCATTTAATTTTTGGGGTGAAGCTATTCTAACTGCTTGTTATGTGTTGAATCGTGTGCCTCATAAAAAGTCAAACTGACACCTTTTGAATTGTGGTTACAAGCCAAGTTTGGGATATTTAAGAGTTTGGAGTTGTCTAGCCTTTGTGAGGTAATGGATCCCAAGATTACAAAGTTGGGTAAGAAAGTTACTATTTGTGCTTTTCTTGGTTATGTTTCAAATAGTACATCCTATAGATTTTTTAATCTTGAAGATAATATTGTGATAGAATCTGGTGATGCTATTTTTCATGAAAATATGTTTCTTTTTGATACTTAAAATAATGGGGGTCAAAGGGTTGAACAAATATTTTGTCACTACCTAGTTCTTCTACTTCAACTTTGAAAAATAAAGAAGTTAATAATTTTGAGTTAAGAAGAAGTAAAAGAGCTGGAGTAGAAAAAGATTTTGGTCCTGATTTTTATGTGTTTAATATTGAAAATGACCCTCTAACTTTGAAAGAAGCATTATCATCACATGATTCAATTTTTTGGAAAGAGTGTAAATGATGAAATGAAATCTCTAATTTCTAATAAAACTTGGAAGTTAGTTGATTTGTCACCGGGTTGTAAAACTATTGGTTGTAAATGGATCTTACGAAAAAAGTTGAAACCGGATGGTTCTAATGATAAATACAAGGCTAGTTGCAAAAGGTTTTAAACAACTAGAAGGCCTTGAATTTTTGATATTTTTTCTCCGGTAACAAGAATTACATCCATAAGACTTTAATTGCTATGACTGTAATTTTTTATTTTCAAATTCATTAAATGGATGTAAAAACTGTTTTTCTAAATGGAGACCTAAATGTAGAAATTTGTATGGATCAACCCGAGTGTTTTGTTGAAGCAAACCAAGAAAGCATAGTATGTAAACTTACTAAATCCCTGAATGGCTTGAAACAGGCACCAAAGCAATAACATGAAAAGTTTGATTCCTGCATGATTGAAAATTATTTTAAAACAAATGAGTATGACAAGTGTGTTGTGACGAAAAGATGAAACCGAAAATCTAACAATAACGAACACCAAGTTTAACGTGGAAAAACCCTTCAAACCGAAGGTAAACACCACGGGATCGACAAGATACGAATTGCTTCACTATAACAATAAGAGGGTTACAAATATTCTTCTAATGGCTACACAACAAGTGCTAAAAGAGAACAAACAATAGCTACACCAACAAAAGATAAATAGAAAGAAACACCACCCAAACTCAGCTTCTGTTCGGAACCTAAAACAGGATCTTTCTGACCACCGAATTCGATCTCCACCGTTCAAAACAACCACCAAGATGTCAGGGACACTCAGTCCAAATTTCAGCCCAATCCAACGGTTAGTTAATCAAGAAACACGATCTGAACATTACTGATCAGAGAAAAGACTGCAGCAAAATAATCCTTTTCTTTCTCTCTTTTTCTCTTGTTGAAAGCTCTCTCAAAAACCTCTCTTATGTTCTAATGTCTTTCAAAGACAATACCAATGAGCAATTAATTATTCTCTCAGAACCATCCTCTATTTATAGAGTTGTGCTTTTCCTTATAAATCCAAAACCAACTACAAATAGGATTACTATTCCAATCCTTTTCCTAATAGAATTGGAAACCAAATAAAGAGAATAATTTCAATCCTTTTCCAAGTAGGATTAGGCCATGGGCCTTTGGCTGGAACATGGGCAATAGCCCAACAAAATGCATATACCATAAGTCTTGGAATAATTCACATGTGCTTATTTGCCTATATGTTGATGATTTGTTGATCTTTGGCTCTAACATGAATATTATTGATGAAGCTAAAAATGTTATTAGAAACCATTTTGATATGAAAGATCTTGGTGAGACAAATTTCATTCTTGGAATAAAAACAACAAGAACATGTGAGAGAATTTTCCTTGACTAGTCACATTATGTTGAGAAAATATTAAAAAAATATAACTTAAAAGATTGCAAGCATGTTGCTACTCCTTTTGATTCAACTGTTCATTTATTTCCTGTTGAAAGTGAAAATGAGGTAATGAATCAAAATGAATATGCTAGTATAATCAAAAGTTTGAGATATGTGACTGATTGCACTAGGCCTGATATTGCATATGCAGGAGGAGTACTTGACAGGTTTACAAGCAAGCCAGGTAATGAACATTGGCATGCTATAACAAGAGTTATGAGATATTTAATTGGACCAAAAAATTGTGGTTTGTTCTACAAAAAATATTCTGTTGTACTTCAAGGCTTTTGTGATGCAGATTGAAATACTTTGTCAATGATTCTTTTTCTATCACTGGTTATGTCTTTACGTTAGGTGATGGTGCTATTTGTTGGAGATCAAAAAAGCAAACTATACTTGCTAACTCTACCATGGAGGTTGAACTAATTGCTTTAGCTTCAGCTAGTGAGGAAGCGAATTGATTTAAGAGATTTATTATTTCAAATTCTTTATTTTGAAAAACCAATTCCTCCTATTTTCATTCATTGTGATAGCACCGCTGCAATTGGTAGAGTTCAAAATCGTTATTACAATAGTAAATTCAGACCTATAAGAAGAAAACATAGTAATGTAAGATCATATTTGACAAGTACCATTAATGTTAATTATGTCAAATCTTGTGATAATCTTGCAGATCCTCTTACTAAGGCCTTAACAAGAGAAAAGGTCTGGAGCACATCGAGGGGGATGAGATGCCTATAAATTGTTGAGTCATATATGAGGAGACCCAATCTGGGGACTATAGATCCTATAACCAGGTTCAAAGAGAAAAACTAATCATATGATGACTTCTTGTAAAAAATGCACTATCTTTTTGTTCCCTCCCTTTTTGTGAGTGCATTAATTCCTCTAGTTTGTGAAGGTTGAGTTGATAAAACTCTTAATGAATATCTGTAGCCCGTATGGGCGGAGTGTTAATCTTACAGGAGCACTCTCGACAGATTTCACCTATATGATGTGTGGAAGTAGGTCGCTTCTTATGAGAATTGACTTATTCTCAAATGCACTCATGAAATCGGGGTAGAACATGGTCATAACGTGTTGGCTTTAAAACTCATGTAAACACCTTGATTATCATGTGTGAGCAGTAATATTTTATTTCCCTTAAGCAGTCATAGTTCAAGTCTGAGACCAATACGACTTTAGAATAAAAATTATTGTTTCACTAAGTGAAGGTTCAATGCAGAGCACACTTTCATTATGCATAGTAATCTTCATTCAACTGATATACTCTCTTTTCTAATATTATAATGAGTGAGGGATTGTTGATTTTGGAGCATTTTAATAATATAAATGTAATAGTTAAAGTGCACATAATTTCCAGAAGGTTGGTCTATTTTGTTTTAACCTTGGAACAATGTATTATGAGGCTTAATTATTTTCAATAAGCCAATTCAGAATTTTCATTTGGTGCACATTATTGTGCCTTTGTGCAACTCCACATTCTGCCCGTTAGTGGCATAATGTCATTGTGCCTGTTAGTGGCATAATGTCATTGTGCCTGTTAGTGGCAAAATGAGCTCGTAATATTTCACTCTTAATTCCTCCATTATTGAACCTATGTAACATATGTAACTCCTAAGGCCATTTATCTTCACTATTTACTACTCCATTATCTTTCTATTCATTGCTAGAAAGATTTTCTCAACTATAAATAGTGGTTGTATTCATTTGATTTGGAACACACAACATACAAGAGAAAATATAGAGTGAAAGGTTAGTAAAAAAGAGAGTTCTTATTAGTTGAAGTGATGTGTTATTTTTTATAGAGCTTTGGATTCAACTCTTGTCTAGAGTTGTTGAGTAATATTTTGTGAAGGTTGTTGCATCCTAAAGGATAAGTCAAAGAGTACTACTGCTAGACCGGTTGAAAAACATTTGTTGTAGTGGGCTTGAATCTCCTTTAAGAGAGAGAGATATTCGCTCCTCAGCCTTGAAGAGATTTATTTTCTTCTTTTTATTTTTAATTGTAGTCTTGTATTTTTTGTTATCTAGTAATTTTCACTAACAATGGTGTTGTCAGCTAGAGACTTGAAGGATCTGACACTTAGAGAAGGAGAATTATGTATTTTGCTTGAGATCCATATGGCTATAAGCCCAAATAGCTAAAAATTGCGTTCTCTCAGAGGTCGTAAAATCCAGCTCTTAGCATCGTAGGTTCCTGGTCCAGTAAGAGATGGGTAAAACCACTTAGCGAAAAGTGATAACGCTGAGTATATGACGATCAGAGAAATTTAAAGATCTTGAGCGTATTAAAAGAGGGAGTCTACACGTCAAGCTTGCAAATAAGAGCAAACATCCTTCTTCATTCTCGATCCCTCTCTCTTCATAGAACCTGTTGGCCAAAATGCTTAAGAGAACCAAATGTTGAAGAAATTCAAAGCAATCAAATTTATTTGTCCAGGTGACGTGGAACCCACGGCAAACAAAATCAGCACAAGAACAATTGATCGATTTGTAATCATAAAAAATGAGTATGATTATCAAATTTTTACAATGAATTTTTCTTACGGGCTAGTGGAGAGGAGAACGGAGTGGTCAAGGGTGTGGTCATGACAGTGAAGAGGTTTTTCGACCAGATCTAGTCGTGCGGCGACTTAGGTTGTTATTTTTGTGGAGGTTGAAGGAGGAAAAAGATTGTGTTGGTGTGTGGAGGAGATAAGGACGACCAAAGGAGAAAGTATATGTGATTTTCCCGGCAAAATTGACGACTTCAGCGGCAATGGCTTTCTCCGGTTGATTTTGGTCCTGAAAATTTTGATTGTACGGATTTTCACTTTTAAAAATGCCAAAAATAAATTAAAATATTAATAGTTTACATTTATTAAATAATTTTGGTTGATGATTTTTAAAAATAGTTATGAACTAATTTTGTTGTGATATTAATATATCTGACGTAGATATAACATGTCAATTATATAATGGAGAGTGAGCTACACACAAGGTTGGAGGGACTTAAAAGTCTCCTTTTAATTGAGTTTAAGAGCGAGATGAAAAAGGGATAAGTAGAAGGGTTCAGAATATAAATTGATACAAGTATAAGGGTCCACAGACCATTTCCCCTAATTAAAATATGGAAGTGCTAAATGACCAAAAAAATTGGCAAGAATTTGACCAGAATATTAAAAAAAAAAAAACTATTCCCTCAGTCCTATTTTATGTGTCATATTTGACCGCACATGGAGTTTAAGAAAGAGAAAAGACATAAAGACACCATCGAAGTTGTCCCATATTTGCATAAAGACACCTAAACTTCTGAAGTGTCCTATCACACCACTAAACAACTATATATCGTTGTAAATTATCCATTTTTACCCATTAACTCATCTGGGTGGTTTACACGCACGTTAGGCGCGTCATGGGCCATTTTTCCTTTTTATTTTCCAGTTTAAAACAGCCACATGTCATTTTCTTTCTTTAATATTAATTATTTAATCAATTTTTGTATCTTCCCCAATTTAAACTCAAAAATAGCCGTTGGTAGCCCTAAAATTTTGATTTCCATGGCAAGAACAATATTGGTGCTCTCTTTTTTACGACTTCATATCTTCCTCAAGAAAATAAGGTAGGAATTCGTCTTTTCTCTTTTAATTTCCAGTAGAAACGTTAGAACCCTAACCTGTTAGACCTTCAATCTCCAAGAATCTTTACAAATACACATCAACAACGATCAACAATGATCAACAACGAGATTGTCAACAACAACACTATCGTCAACAAGAACACTGTGTATTTCGTTTGATTTTTTTAGGGAAAAGTTGAGAAATGAAATGAAAAGGAGTTCACGAATTTTCTTCAAAAAAAAGGGTCGGGTCGGGTTACCTAAAGAGTGAGCAACACACGCATTACATAGACGATGGAATGAGTAAAAATGACCAATTTACAACGATATATAGTTGTTTAGTGGTGTGATAGGACACTTTAAAAGTTTAGGTGTCTTTATGCAAATATGGCACAACTTCGATGCTGTCTTTATGTCTTTTCTCTTTAAGAAATAATGAAGACTTTGAAATTTTTACCAAATTGTCCTACAAAAAAGTAAACTCATTTTTCTCTCCTTATAAATATATTAGGTATTATCTTTAAAATTAAGTGGGACCAACAAGGGTAAAAAAGGAATTTTACCCTTAAATATTTACCATATAAGGAAATGTGACATTCATTTTGGGACTGACCAAAAAGGAAACAGTGCCACATAAAATGGGACGGAGGGCGTATAATATTTTTTTATTATAATAAACTGATCTTTCCATTTTTTAGTTAAAAGGTATTTTAATAGTTAAAATAACATAGAAAAAATTTCATTATGGCCAAAAAGTTTTTTCTATTAAAATATGGGAAACTTTCACATATAGCCACTTAAAAATAATTAATTACTCTCCATAGCTATAGTTTGATAATTACAATTTGTAGCTACATGTTATATTGAGGAGAGAGGTGAGCGATACTGAGAGAGAGAGGAGAGAGGCGAGAGAGAGTGGGAGAAAGGTGCATTGTATATGTATATTGCTTAGATAATTGTATATTATACATATCTACTTGTATATATGGCAAGAGAGATTGGGAGAGGAAGGAGAGAGGTGAGCAAGATCGAGAGAGGAAGGAGAGAGGCAATCGAGGTTGAGAGAGAGAGGAGAGAGGCGAGCGAGAGAGGGCAGAGAGTGGGAGAGAGGTGAATTATATAATTGTATATTATACATATGCATTTGTATATATGGCAAGCGAGATTGGGAGAGGGAGGAGAGAGGCGAGCGATATTGAGAGAGGGAGGAGAGAGTTGAGCGAGAGAGAGCAGAGAGTGAGAGAGAGGTGAACTGTTTATGTTTACAGGTTAAATAATTGTATATTATACATATGTATTTGTATATCCTTGTGAATAATACATATACAAACGTAACTAATTATACAAACTCGAAGCCAACCCACAAAATTAATGTATAATATTAGTCGCGAATGATAATTATAGCAAACTATAGCTATGATTAATAATTAAATAATATAAGTTTGCTTAAACGCATAATTTTCCCTTAAAATATTAGTATTTAAGAAATTAATTTAAAAAAATTATTTAGTAAAGGAGCAAAATGGTAATCCAACTTTAAATATTGGAGCTTTCATGTGTGTGTGTGCGTGTGCGTGTGTGTGTGCGTATATGTGTGTGCGTGTGCGTGCGTGCGTGCGTGCATGTGTGTGTGTGTCTACATCAATACTATATAAGCTTGGTAAACAGTTAAAGAGTTTAAAATATTTATTTTATACATGTTTAGGGGTTTGGAGGAAACCTCATAAAGTATATGGGTCTAATTTAACATTCGAGTCAAATATAGAATCTCTTAGGTTATTATGTTTTCATATAAAGCACAATTTCGAGAAGTGTATCAAAGTTCAGGGCAAATAAAATTTTAACAAACTTTGTACCAACTTAGAAACCCTACTCCCTTTGCCCCGCCTATAAATAATGATTTAGCAACTCCTCTCGTTCAGTCATTCTCAATGCAACTCAACATATGGCGGCGAGAAATTGAAGGACATTTGCCACAATGAAGAGATCATTTTTTATGATGGCGATGGTGTAAGTCAATTTCAACATGAATCCTCTTATATTCTTCATAATCAAATTGTCGATTTATTGTAAGTTCACTTTACTTTTTTTGTTTTCGAAATAACTCTCATCAACTAGCACTAGTTTGATGTCAACCTTCAGAAGTATTTATCAAATTGGTTAAATCTAAAAGAATAACATACTTTTTATTTGATACAATCCCACTATACATGTCGATATATATATATATATATATATATATATATATATATATATATATTCACCGATTACATATATGTCATCCAGAGAACCTGATCTATTTTAAAATTGCTAAAATTGATATATTCATATATCATGTCTCTGCAGGGATAAGTGTATCAATGTTCAGGGAAAAATAGATTTTAACAGACTTTGTACCAACTTAGAAACCCTACTCCCTTCGCCCCGCCTATAAATAATAATTTAGCAGTTCCTCTCGTTCAGTCATTCTCAATGCAACTCAACATATGGCGGCAAGAAATTGAAGGGCATTCGCCACAATGAAGAGGTCATTTTTTATGATGGCGATGGTGTAATTCCATTTCAACATGAATCCTCTTCTTAGATTCTTCACAACCAAATCGTCGATTTATTGTAAGTTCACTTTACTTTTTTTGTTTTCGAAATAACTCTCATCAGCTAGCACTAGTTTGATGTCAACCTTCAGAAGTATTTATCAAATTGGTTAAATCTAAAAGAATAACATACTCTTTATTTAATACGATCTCACTATACATGTCGATATACGTATATATTCACCGATTGCATATCAGTCATCCAGGGAACCTGATCTATTTTAAAATTGTTAAAATTGATATATTCATATATCATATATCATATTTCTGCCGAGATAAGAGATTGTTCCTTTATGTTTGGTGGAAATCACATGTTATACTATATTCCTATAAATAGATATTTATGTTATGATGCAAGTAAAATTTTATTTTCCTTATTTGATGATGTATTGAATTCATCTATTTCGTAGTGATTGAATGAACTATCATGGGCAAAAATAGTATCTTTTTTAAAAGAATATTTTAATTTTAATTGGTCTATTTGATCTTATAGAAAAATTGAACAATATTATGTCTCTTAAATTTATTGTCTTAGATTTATTTTTAATTATTTTTTTAGAATAGGTGTGTGTATATATGAAAGTAAGTCTAAAAATTGGTGGGTGGATTATTCAACTTTATGTTTATTATACAAATTTAACTTTTCCTTTTTATAATAGAGAAATTATACTACTTATTCATAGTTATCGAAAAAATATTTAGACCGAAATTTGTAAAACTTCCACTTAAAAATGAAATGATAGTCTTAATTAGTGTTTGATTTTAATTAAATAGAATTATTCTATTTACTCATATCATTATTCATTGTATCACTTAATAGATTAGCTGTCTCAATATTCATGAAGAAAAAAAAAGTGAACATACTACATAATTTTCTCTAATACATCATTTTAACAAATCAACAATTGAGCTTTTCAGATATGTTTCAATTTTTTTTAATCAGAAATCTATTTTTATAGTGAAATTAGACAAATTTTATAAATTAATCATAAATAGAAATTAGGGGGAGCCATGATTTGGAAACGCACCTGAATTGCAGAGATACTCTTGAAGTTATTCATGAAGTTACTACTGCAATTCATGTTCGTTTCTAAATCATGGGTCTCTAATTTCGATTTATGAATTCATAAAATTGTCTATGTTCATCCACTAATGATACACAACATAATTATCATCAGATTTTTTTTTCTTTGAAAATCATGATGTGTAATCATATTAATTGTTCTTCAAATTTTTTACCATCCAACTCAATTACTGAGGCATCTACAATGAATTATTTCATGATTATAAGTTTTATGTCTGATGATTTTTTTTTTAATCAATAAATTACTTTATTTATAACATTATTTCATCCATTCTATAAGACTGAAATTTTACCTTCTTATCACTTAATTTTCACGATAGACAATTCAAAAGATGATTGAATATTGATAATCAGAAGCTACTAAATTTAAATGATATTGTTTTGAGGCAGATATTCTTGTTAATTGCTAGCAATAAAAACTAAGAATCATGTCATTGATGACTTAAAGTCACATTAATCTGAACTTAAATTACATGAAAATTGCTTTCTCTCAGAGGTCGTAAAATCCAGCTCTTAGCATCGTAGGTTCCTGGTCCAGTAAGAGTGGGTAAAACCGCTTGGCGAAAAGTGATAACGCTGAGTATATGACGATCGGAGAAATTTGAAGATCCTTAGCGTATTGAATGAGGGAGTTTACACGTCAAGCTTGCAAACAAGAGCAAACATCCTTCTTCATTCTCGATCCCTCTCTCTTCATAGAACCTGTTGGCCGAAATGCTTAAGAGAACCAAATGTTGAAGAAATTCAAGGGAATCAAATTTATTTGTCCAGGTGACGTGGAACCCAGTGCAAACAAAATCAGCACAAGAAAAATCGATCGATTTGTAATCATAAAAAATGAGTATGATTATCAAATTTTTACAACGAATTTTTCTTACGGGCTAGTGGAGAGGAGAACGGAGTGGGCAAGGGTGTGGTCATGACAGTGAAGAGGTTTTTCGGCCAGATCTAGTGATGCGGCGACTTAGGTTGTTATTTTTGTGGAGGTTGAAGGAGGAAAAAAAATAGTGTTGGTGTGTGGAGGAGATAAGGACAATCAAAGGAGAAAGTATACGTGATTTCCCCGACAAAAATGGCGACGTCAGCAGCAATGGCTTTCTCCGGTTGATTTTGGTCCTGAAAATTTTGATTGTACGGAATTTCACTTTTAAAAATGCCAAAAATAAATTAAAATATTATTATTTTACATTTATTAAATAATTTTGGTTAATGATTTTTAAAAATAGTTATGAACTAATTTTGTTGTGATATTAATATATCTGACGTGGATATAAAATGTCAATTATATAATGGAGAGTGAGCTACACACAAGGTTGGAGGGACTTAAAAGTCTCATTTTAATTGAGTTTAAGAGCGAGATGAAAAAGGGATAAGTAGAAGGGTTCAAAATATAAATTGATACAAGTATAAGGGTAGGTTCCACAGACCATTTCCCCTAATTAAAATATGAAAGTGCTAAATGACCACAAAAAATTGGCAAGAATTTGACCAGAAAATTAAAAAAAAAAAACTACTCCCTCCGTCCCATTTTATGTTCCATCATTTGACCGCACATGGAGTTTAAGAAATAATAAAGACTTTGAAATTTTTACCAAATTGTCCTACAAAAAAGTAAACTCATTTTTCTCTTTCCTTATAAATGTATTAGGTACTATCTTTAAAATTAAGTGGGACAAACAAGGGTAAAAAAGAAATTTTACCCTTAAATATTTACCATATAAGGAAATGTGACATTCATTTTGGGACTGACCAAAAGAAAAAAGTCACACATAAAATATGAAGGAGGGAGTATAATATTTTTTTATTATAATAAACTGATCTTTTTCTCATTTTTTAGTTAAAATGTATTAAAAATTAAGAGGCTAAAAATGTTTTAATAGTTAAAATAACATAGAAAAAATTTCATTATGGCCAAAAAGTATTTTCTATTAAAATATGGAAAACTTTCACATATAGCCACTAAAAAATAATTAATTAATCTCCGTAGCTATAGTTTGATAATTACAATTTGTAGCTACATGTTGTACTGAGGAGAGAGGTGAGTGATACTGAGAAAGAGAGGAGAGAGGCGAGAGAGAGTGGGAGAAAGGTGCATTGTATATGTATATTGCTTAGATAATTGTATATTATACATATCTATTTGTATATATGGCAAGAGAGATTGGGAGAGGGAGGAGAGAGGCAAGCGAGATTGAGAAGAGAGAGGAGAGAGGCGTGCGAGAGAGGGCAGAGAGTGGGAGAGAGGTGAATTATATAATTGTATATTATACATATGCATTTGTATATATGGCAAGCGAGATTGGGAGAGGGAGGAGAGAGGCGAGCGAGATTGAGAGAGGGAGGAGAGAGTCGAGCGAGAGAGAGCAGAGAGTGAGAGAGGTGAACTGTTTATGTTTATAGGTTAAATAATTGTATATTATACATATGTATTTGTATATCCTTGTGAATGATACATATACAAACGTAACTAATTATACAAACTCGAAGCCAGCCCACAAAATTAATGTATAATATTAGTCGCGAATGATAATTATAGCAAACTATACCTATGATGAATAATTAAATAATATAAGTTTGCTTAAACGCATAATTTTCCCTTAAAATATTAGTATTTAATAAATTAATTTAAAAAAATTATTTAGTAAAGGGGCAAAATGGTAATCCAACTTTAAATATTGGAGCTTCCCTTTGTGAGTGTGTGTGCGCCCGCGCGCATGCGTGCGTGTGCGCGTGCGTACGTGCTTGCGTGCGTCCGTGCGTGCGTGCGTGCGTGTGTCTACATCAATACTATATAAGCTTGGTAAACAGTTAAAGAGTTTAAAATATTTATTTTATACATGTTTAGGGGTTTGGAGGAAACCTCATAAAGTATATGGGTCTACTTTAACATTCGAGTCAAATATAGAATCTCTTAGGTTATTGTGTTATTATATAAAACACAATTTCGAGAAGTGTATCAAAGTTCAGGGCAAATTAGATTTTAGCAAACTTTGTACCAACTTAGAAACCCTACTCCCTTTGCCCCGCCTATAAATAATAATTTAGCAACTCCTCTCGTTCAGTTATTCTCAATGCAACTCAACATATGACGGCGAGAAATTAAGGCATCTGCCACAATGAAAAGGTAATTTTTTTGATGGCGATGGTGTAATTCAATTTCAACATGACTCCTCTTCTTAGATTCTTCACAACAAAATCGTCGATTTATTGTAAGTGCACTTTACTTTTTTGTTTTCGAAACAACTCTCATCAGCTAGCACTAGTTTGATGTCAACCTTCAGAAGTATTTATCAAATTGGTTAAATCTAAAAGAATAACATACTCTTTATTTAATACGATCTCACTATACATGTCGATATACATATATATTCACCGATTACATGTCAGTCATCTAGAGAACCTGATCTATTTTAAAATTGATATATTCATATATCATATTTTTGCGGAGATAAGAGATTGTTCCTTTATGTTTGGTGGAAATCACATGTTATACTATATTCCTATAAATAGAAGCATTAAGTTTAAAGAAAATCATATTAATAATAGTGAATGCACTGGAAAACCATGCAGCCATATTCTCGATGGGACGGAAACACTCCAAAATCAAAACTGATAACAGAGGGAATGAAAATAGCAACGGAACATCTAGTCAATCACATGTGGATGACAAATATGATGAACCCTCTTGATACAAACACTTTGGAATTTACCCCACCACCTAGCTGAGCTGCAGTTTGTATGAAGTGAAAAATGGGGAGATTATTTTTGGTGGATCTTGAAAGTAAAACTTACAATTGCAAATTCTGCAAAACCCAACTTGGTCTGGCTGATGATCTTGTTTCAAAGGTACAATTTCCACCCCCCCCCCCCTCTTTTTTTTTTTTTTTTGGTTCTTTTTTGTGGTTAAATTACTAGACAAGTGATACACATTTTGGAAAAACTTGGCTAGCTCATACAAATCTTTGACTTCTTCTTCTTCTTTCTAATTTGAAAGGAACATTTTTATTCGAGTATTAGACAATAAAACAAGGTTTATTTTGATATTTAAGTCCCACTTGTACATCGCAGTTACCTTGTTGGAACAAGATGGTGAACGTCTCACCATTGAAATCCTGCATATAATCAACAAGATGGATCTGCAAAAGCAAAAGAGGTTTTTTGTACATGGTGAACGTCTCGCCATTGAAAACCTGCATATAATCAACGAGATGGATCTGCAAAAGCAAAAGAGTAAAACTGAGAGAAACAAAGACTCTATTGTAGTACTGAAACAACATTTATTTATGTTACATCACGATTGCTAAAAATCATAAAACACAGTTGGAAGCTGCTAATTCCACAACTTTTTACATTTAAAGGGGGCATCAAGGAATATTGAGGGGCGACGGGGACTAAAAAGTGCAGTTCTTGACATCAATCAAACAAATGGGGTTCTTGCCATATAACCCAAGAAGCACAATTGCTTGCTATTACAACGTCATGATCTCTGCAATATAAGCTCACTACTAACACATGCTAGAGAATATTGGTGCACAGGGAACCCCTCCGGAATATCTCAACACTGTAATCATTGGCTCCAAATGCAAGCCCTGAAACAAAAATGATAAACGATGCAAGGATCAATATTCTGTTATGTCATCCCAAAACATAAACAAAAATGAACACTAAACAAGTAGATAAAGCACAAGTATCAATTAAGTACATCTCAGTCTCACACCAATACCAGATGCTATATTATATTTTTTTGAAATTGGACAATTGTATTCATCAGCATTAAGGATATATATGCTGGCCACCTCCAAAATTGAGCAATTACAAGCTTCCTATCAACTCTACAATCTGATCTACATCTTCTATACAAAGTAGTTTAAACCAGAGAAGTAGAGTTCCAATACAATTCCATTCTACTTTCATGTATGGAAATGGACCTATCTTCTATACCAGATGCTATATTATTAGTAGGACACCTTTCTTCGCCCTAAAGGAATCTTATGGGAAAAACAATGCAACAGTGTATTACATTGGAAAAAGAGGAAAAGAAGCACAAAAAGTATTGCTGACAATACCAAATACAAGAAGTAGCACAAAACTAGGCAAATTATAAGAAGTAGAAAAAAAGGAGGCACAAATCAAAAGAAATAGTATAACCCAACAAGGATCTAACTGACTACATGCTCATTCATTTAGGGTAGGGACAGCCAAGAGCTAAGCAAACAGGTTTAATATTTGGACAGAGAATCTCGGTGCCAAAAGATTCATGTCTCGAGAGGATAATACTCCTCTGTTTACTCAGCAAATACTCACAACCTCCGTACTACTGGTCAGCACCTATTTCCTCCAAAAGTAGTACTGCTTTTTAAAATTTAAATTTAAAGACAAAGCATTTGCTTCCAGCACTTCTCACTTTCAATTTAGAAACGCTTATTTTCCACATCATTTTCAGCCTTAAAAAGCAACAAACCTGTGCCTAGCTATGCTCGCTTTCAATGACACTTATAGGGAATATCCCTTTTATCCCTTAAATGAACCAATTTGGATTTCCTTTGTCATGGAACCAATTATTAGTTCAATCTCTTTTCCCTTGAATTGATTATCCTTTTTTCTGCTAATTTCTGTTCCTAGTTCCTCCCTAATCTAATTTCTTGTGTTATCCTATTTAGTTCTTAATTGTTATGTTTGAGGAATTAGTCCACGATATTACTAGGAACAAACCCCAATTTCAATCCTACAAGATCAACAACAGATCTCAGATAAAGCAATTTGAAGTTTCACCTTCAAGCTTCACCCGAGCTCACGTGTTTGCCACAATTTCTTCCAAATTTCAGCTAGAGTTTCGATGTTACAAACACAATACAATCAGTTTTCAAACTCAATCAGCACACAATTTCAAACTCAACTGCTTCAGTTCAAAGCTCTCTCGGCCAATAATGGTGGATTCAATTTTCATCCAAGCCTAATCCAAATGGACTCATATGCGAAATCAGGAGCTCCTTACAAGCATAGGAACTAACCCCAGGCAAGCAATTTGATTGAACCTTGACAAAATCAATTGAACCTACCTAATCTTCTTTGCCAAGTCAGGTTCACATATTTTTTATCGAACCCAGTTCAAACATGCATCAATTGACTTGAAACCTCAAATTCAGACTCGAAAATCAATTTTCAACCGCCTCGGATGACACCCACTTGAATTGGACCAATATCTTCAAAGACCTTTCAGATTTGAAATGCTCTTAACACGGTCCGTCAATGGTAAATTGCAGATTTCAAAAACAGAACCAGTAATTAAGTCCAGATTTGGGTCTTCAAATCACCCAAACTTTCTTAGATTAGCAAACCTCAGGTACCAGCAGTGAAGCACAAAGAGAAGTAGTGAAGAACAACATGAGTTTGATATTCATATTTGTATTAAACTCCTAAACCCTAAACCCTCAAACAGTGAAGTGCAATATGAACCAAAAAGAATAAACACAGATTTTTTGTTTCGGAAGTTTGATAAAAATCAAATACTTAATGTGTGTAAGAACAAACACTAATCCAAAATCTGATACCAAGATGATACAAACTCAAATGTAAAAGCAATAAAATAGAACAAGACAATTATAAACACGATAGTATAAAAGGGTTAATACAAGAAATTAGATCAGGGAGGAACAGAAATTAACAGAAAGATACAAGGGATATTCCCTATACACTCACCAATGGGAGTATCATCCTCATTCATAAAAATCTAAACTATAGAGAATTAAGTCATTGACCATAAACTATGCAACTATCTATAGTAGCTACTAATGCTTATTACAGAAATGGCCAAATGGGCTGTGATCGTAAATATATAAACTGACCTTCATTCTTGATCTATTATAGCCCTTTACCTTGATATCATCTTATAAGGGTTCCAAATTGAGAGTACTAGACAGAGAGGTATCAGAAGGTAAGAAGATTTAACATTGGAAGTCTCCTCAGCATCTTTGAGACCTTGAAAAGTCTTCTTCGAGATGTTGACGAAACCAAGAGCTCTCTCAAGTTCCTAATCATTCAAGAATCAGAAGTAATATTCCATCCTTGATCCCCAAACTGTATCAGCAGCCAAGGAATTCTAGTAGTCTGCTATATTCCAAACCCCAAACCCATAAGGACTGTTGACAATTCTTGAGCACCAATGTCCATCCCGATCATACTTGTCACAGATGACCCTTCTCCACAAGGAATTAACTGCCAGGTTATACCTCCATAGCAACATAGGATACATGTATCAGCTTATATCCATTCTGCTCAATTTAGGCGCTTGCCTGGTAGGCAGATCCCAACAAACTCAAAAGTCCAGTTGGGCTAGTTTCCTTGGCCGATCAACCTACTAAAACTTCCTCCTTTATCCACATTTAAAATTCACAAACTCACATAGGTAGAGTTCATCGCCAACTCCACCAGCGAAATAAATTTCTGTTAGCATATATACTGTTGTATCTTGAGGGATTAGATTAATTGGAGTTATAATTTTTTCATTGGCTAGCAAAGTTATTGCAGACATGTGAGCGACTAGGTTATATGCCAGATTAAGACAGACTAAATTGGGTTCTCTACTTACCAAACAACTAGAAACTTCGATGGAAGAAGAAGAAATAAGTTGGTTTTGGTTTAGACCCAAATAATATGGAAAAGACAACAAGTCACCTTTCTCAAAAAAAAAGATATGGAAAAGACAAGTGTTGAACATTGTTATGTCAATATGGTGCAGTTCGTGAATGACAATTCAAGAGTAACGACAATCAGCAACCATAAATATACAGTACTAGTGTCAAAAAAAAACAAGTAAACTGTACGCATACGTTTTCTGTGTTCCACATCTCCACCAAACACTTCATAAATCTAAATGTATCATAAATTTGAGTGCTTATGTCAGTCAAACACTTCGACATTCACCACTATCTGAAACTCTTGCCTTATGATAGTATAATATAATACACTTCCTTGATTCAGCCACTAAACAAGCCACCTCTACTAACCTTTACTCTTTATCCAGGTTAAGACCAGGAAACTCGCACAGGTTAAATATTCATCGCGAACTCCACCAGCAAAACGATTCAAGAAATTGTCCATCAGCAAACATACTGTTGTATTTTGAAGGATTTGGCCAACTGAACTTGTTAACTTTTGTTCAAGTAACTATCTTCATCAAAAAAAACTTTATTCAAGTAACTATAAAGGGGGGAAACTAAATATAACGAACTTCCTGGTCAAAGACATCCTTCAATTTGGCTAGTAAACCTATTATAGACGTGTGACAAATGTGTGTTAATAGGTTATTTGTCAGACTAAGTCAATCTGATTATTATGAATTGAGTTTTCTGCTTCCTAAGTGACTAGAAACAAACAAAGTAGAAATTTGATGGGCCGATGAAGTGGCTGTGGAGGTACAATGATGAAGATCAGGCTTTCTGAAGGGAAGTCATTCCGTGGAAGTATGGGTAGGCAAGCCCTTGGTGTACAAGTATGGTATCCAACATCTATGGTGGTGTGGAAATCAATTAGACCTTTATGGCCACAATTGGAATTGATTGTTTGTGTTTAAGTAGGCACGGTAGAAGGACTAGGTTTTGGAGGGAAGTTTGTGATGGTAGGCGCAGTGTTTTGGACGGCGAGAGGCGACAAGGGCCTGCCTCGCCATGCTCGCTGCTCGCCTTTTTGAATCGAGGCGCCAATTAATACCAAAAATTATAAATATTTAATTGCATATATAAATATCCAAAATCTCAATAGCAATAATATATTAGCAAATATTTCAATTCAAAAACTAATAGTTGATACCAAAAGTCTAGAACTTTAAAGACCCAATAATTCAAAAGACAACACTAGAACTCTAAAAGTCTATTCTTCTTCAAAACTATCCAACACTTGAAGATCAACATCCTCTACATCATTATATTTTTAAAGAAAATTACAGACAGCAAGCAGTGAAAGCAGTAAGCAGCGAAAAAACAGACAGTTAAGGCAGCAAGCTACTCTGATGAGAAGAAACGAAAAAAGAAGAGAAGAAGAACTCTCAAGAAGAAGAAGAAGAAGAACTGAAAAGAAGAAGAAAAGAGAGGAGCAGTCGCTACAGTAGTGCAATGAGCTTCAAGGGATTGATTTCAAGTCGTGCAATGAAGGAGGAAAAGAGACGCGAGGGGAAGAGGAGCAGCCGCGACAGCCGACTTCAAGTTTCCAATCGCAACAGCAGCAACTCTAATTCCAGTCGATTTCAAATCTCCAGTTTAGAAGGAGCAGTCGTGACATAAGTTGAAAAAATACCCAAAAAACCTAATTTGATCATTTGGCTTTTTTTAATTATTAAAATTCAGACTAAAAAAAAAGGTGATGCCTATTACATCGCCAATTCTACGTCAGCCCTCACCTTGGCTCACCTTTTTGATCTCGCCACGCCTCGTCTGAAATAGGTGAAAACGCATCGCCTCGCCTCTTGCCATTGGCGACGAGGCGCTCACCTTTCTAAACATTGGGTAGGCTATAAACGCAAGTTTTTAGCTATTCTTCGGCTATTATTTACTACACTTCAATTGGATTTGAGCTAATTTATTATCAATTTATACTCATTACGCTTGTTTTGTTGTGTAGGGTGTGTCCTCGAGATAAACAATGAGTGTGGAGCTAAAATAAGTGATTTGGAACTTCGAAGTAAGAAAATTAATAAAGACCAAATTTGGGGTTCAAGAACTATTGGATGTGAATAAAGCAGTGTGAACAAAAACGAATCAAATCGGAAGAAAAGGGAAAAGGAAATCAATTTGCTAATGAGCATTTGAAAAGTCTCCAAGAAAATGGGAAATATTGCAATTAATACGCCAAAGGTTGCAATTATTGCACCAAATATCATGTGATTGAAGTGAAAGGATGGATAAAGAGAAGCAAAATCAACCACCGTCTCCCTCCGTGTTAGCTGCACATTTGGAGCATCAGGTGCGCGTCCGCGAAACGTGTTTACAAGATTGAATTTTTATACTTCATTCAATTAAGGGTGTTTTCGTCCGGGACCTTTTGGGACGTGTTATAAATGGATCCTAAACATGCTTTAGAGAGGACTTTTGACCAGTATCTAGAGAGGCGAGCGACTCATCGCCAATGGCAAGAGGCGAGGCGAGGTGACGGGTTTTTGCCTATTTCAGGTGAGGTGTGGCGAGATCAAAAAGGCGAGCCAAGGCGAGGTCTGACGTGGAATTGGCGATGCAATAGGCCTTGACTTTTTTTTAAGTCAGAAATTTAATAATTAAAAAGCCCAATGATCAAATTAGGGTTTTTTGGGTATTTTTTCAACTTATGTCACGACTGCTCCTTCTCAACTGGAGACTTGAAATTGACTGGAATTAGAGTTGCTTCTGCGATTGGAAACTTGAAGTCGACTGTCGCGACTACTCCTCTTCCCATCGCGTCTCTTTTCCTCCTTCATCACACGACTTGAAATCAACCCCTCGAAGGTAACTGCTTATCGCACTACTGTTGCGACTGCTCCTCTCTTCTTTTTCTTCTTTTCAATTCTTCTTTTTGAGTTCTCTTCTTCTTCAGTGTTCTTCTCTTCTTTTTTCGTTTCTTCTCATCAGAGTAGCTTGCTGCCTTCACTATCTGCTTTTTCACTGCATACTGCCTTCACTGAAACACTGCAGTGATGAAGCCTTTTCAGCCAATTGAGTTTACAGGAAGGATATTAAAGGCCGGATAATGAGCAATCCACATCTATGGAGAAAAGTTTGGAAAAAGCATGGCACCAACCAAAGTATACTGCTTTACTTGTCTGGTGGCTAGGAGGGTCTTGTTTTAACACATGAAGTTCTCCAGAAAATGAGTACCAGATGTCTCTAAATGTCATCTATGTAAAGAAATAGGGGAAACAAACAGCCATTTGTTTGTCCATTGCAGATTCACAGCTCAGATTTGGACAATTTTCTTTAACCTCACAAAGGTTGAGTGGACCGTGCCAGAGCATACCTCAGATCTACTGAGCTGTTGGATTAGAAGGGGAGGAAGTAGGAGGCAGAAGAATTGGTGGAGAATTATCCCTTCCTCTATTTGGTGGTCTGTGGAGGGAAAAGAATGGGCGGTTTTTCGAAGATGGGTCCATTTGGCTCAAAAAGAGAAATGGAATTGTATTATATCTTTCTACTTTTGGTGTAAAGAACAATGTATAAAAGAAGTAGATCAACTTGTAGAATGACTAGGAGCTCTGTAACTATTTTTTTTCTCTTTTCCTTTCTTACTATTTTTGTAGGTCTCCGGCATTGATAATGCTGAGGAATACAACAATACCAGTTCTACAAAACAAACAAACAAAAAGATAGAAAATTTTTGTTTTGATTTACACTAAAAGTCTAAAACAAATATGGAAAAGACAATGTTGAACATATTTTATGACAACATGCAGTTAATGAATTGACAACGTCACCAGTAAAAAAATTAAAGACAATTACCAATAATATATGCTACAATTTTTTTTAATAAGGTGTGATCTAAGAAGTGTTCAAGCAATCATCTATAATACATATACGTAAAACCTACACTTGGATTCTTACTGTCTCTCACCATCATGAAACATTTCATAAATCTCAATGCATCATAAATTTGAAGGATTACATGAGTCAAAAACTTACACATTCACCATTATTTGACACTCTTACGTTGTGTTTGTATAACGTGGTACCCTACTTTGTTTCAACTACTAGGCAATTGTTTGCCCCCCTCCCCCATTTGGTGCTTACCTAATGCAGCCGACTTCACGATCATTTATGGTTACATACCAGTGTAGTCAAAGGCACGCTTCATCCCTGAAGCGAGGTTTAAAATGTGTTGAGCGCTTCGCGACGATTTATGTGCGCTTCAGTGTCATCATTGAGTTTCTAAGGCAAACTTTCCTTGCCAATGAGCCTACTTTGAAGAAGTGACACTTAACAATTGATATTTCACTTTATCATTTAAAAAATATCAGTTTATTTGGTCAAACATTTGTCATTCATGCTTATAATTATTAGCCTTGGACTAAACATATATGTTTGTATTTTTCTCCCTTTACTCCTCTTTTCATTAAAGCCCACGCTTTATTTGGGGTTTGCACTTAAAGCCCCCCATGGACCTTAGAGGTTTTTTGCGCTTTTTGCCTTTGATAACACTGTTACATACACTACCTTTTCCTCTCTCTAGTCATCAGCTTTTACATTAAAACCATAATTTTTTCACAACCAAACAGGCATCAGCCTCATTTCCTCAAGGCATATGCCTATCAGTAGAGGTAAAAAGTTCATTCTTCTTTTAACTTGTTTTTCTTTTTCTTGTAGAATGGTCAGATCCATCTAAAGGACTCATAACCAAGGAATATGCAATTCTAGACCATTGTAGATCGACTTAACAAGTCGGCACATTTCTTAGTGTTAAAGTTGACAGACACAGCGTCACAGTATGGCAAATTGTACTTGAAGGAGACAATTGCTATTATTTAATCACGTATTATAATCCCCACATTATCATTCAAGTACAAATTGTTCACAAACCAAACAACCTCCAGTACGGATAAGCTCTTGCTCTATTGAGTTTAAGGTGGGGCATACTTAAGTTCAATTTTTTAATTCTGGTTGGAAAGGAATTAATTTTATTCTTTTGTGTCGTTAAAAACGAGGGTGCCTTTGTTAATCAAACAAAATCTAATGAACAATTGATAGATTGCCTAAGAATTCAAATTTAATTAACGACAGGAAGGCAACTGAAGTTCAATAACCAGCAAAACGACAAGATTAACGACCACGCTACTTCAAGATATAATATAGGAAAAACTATTAGTTCATATAGAGAACGGTCAGATACCCAAAATTTTCGATGCCATTAATTGGCTCGAGAAGCTGCAGTTGATGTTGCTGTGTCTCCTGTTCCACCGGAAATTGCTGCAATGCCTGCACATTACCACCATCAATTGGTGCTGCTGCAATAGTTGGAGTCCCTTTCCCTTCCACTAACCGCCACATATACCATGCCCCTGCAGATCTATATGGCTTCCATTTGTCACATAATTGCTCCATCTGCGACGGCCTTGGCAGTTCCTCCAGTCCATACAGCAATTGCACACCTTTCCTGACCCCCAAGTCACTAACAGGCAAAATATCTGGTCTATGAAGTGAAAAGATCATGAACATATGCACTGACCAAGAACCAATACCCTTCACCATTGAAAGCATGGCAAACAATGACCTGTCATCCATCTTTACAAGAGTTTCATCAGACAAAATCCCACTTTTATACTTGTTTGCCAAGTCATGGAGATAACTAGCCTTCCGCCCTGAGATTCCTACTTGCTTGAGCTGTTGAGGAGATAGAGCGAGGACAATGTCAGGGCAAACAGCGTCCTCTCCTCCACAAAGGGACACAAAGCGAGTGTAGATTGAGGTGCCTGCTTTATAAGCTAGTTGCTGATAAAGAATGCTCTTGCTAAGAGCTAAAAACGCAGAATGGTGCAACTCAAATTGGGGGGAAGGAAGTGTATCTATTAAGGAAACAAGAAGAGGGTCCACAGAACGTAGATGCTGCAGTGCATTGTCAATCTCTCCATCAGCTGATAAGGGCTTGATGATTTGGGGCAAAACCCTTGATGATTTCGGTGCAGTCTTCCGACGATTCTTCGTTACGGTAATCGCTCCGCTGGTTGCAGTGGATGCTGATGGTACGGCGGTTTCCGGGGTTTTCCCATTGGAGGATGGGGTGGAAGAGAGTTTTCGGATTTTCTGTGGTCGAATTGGGATTTTGGAAGGGTTAGAGGGGTTTGGTGGAAGATCAACTGGAGAGTTCGATACAAGGGTGGAATCAGAAGAAGTGGGTAGAGGTTGAGGTGGAGTTTGCCTCTGTTCACTCATGAGCGCTAACAATGGCCACGAAAAATTCGCTAATATTTTCCGGCAGTTTTGTAGGAGGAATATTGGAAGTTTCCGGTGGCAATCAACGGCGGCGGCCCGAAGAGTAGCTGAAGACGACGGTAAGTTGTGTGGTCTCGTAATATTGAGGTGAAATAATCAAAATGTCCCCTTATGGCAAATGCTTTTTTAAATAAAATAAAATAAAATCGTCTTTCTTTCCATTTGTTAGACCTTTAATTATTTTTTAATTAAAAGTATCTTTTTTAAAAAAAAACGAAATCACAAACTGTTATATATAATTTATAAAGTTTTGATTAAATCGTTAATATTAACTTAACAATCTATATGTGGATATTATTAAGGCTAATTCATAAGTAATTTAATCGAACTAAATTTATTCGTGTTGATTGGAAATAAATTTAGAAAAAATGCATATGTTATGAAAAAATTTATTATGTATGAGGTACACTAATTGTATGAGGCATTATTTTATTATACATATATTCTAATTTGTGGCCATTCTTTTTTTTTTTTTTATGATATCTTAAATCTATATGCAATTACTGTCCCAAATCTATTCAATATAGATAAAAATATATTTTACTTGTATTTATTTATTTATGTTGTCTTAGCAAAAAATACTTTTTACGAAATAATATTTTTATCATAACTACATAAGATATCAAAAAGATTAACATAATTTTTAAATGATAAATACGATTAATTTAGTAAAATGATTCTCTAATGCAATATAATTAAATTTATATATATATATATATAAAAGTTGTAAAGAATAGTAAAACACTCGTCATTAAATTAAACATTAAAAATTATTTGGCATTTGAACATAGAATTTAAATATATTTTTACTGTAAATGAAATATATGGAGCAAGAGTTAGAAAATAAAATTATGTTTTATTTTTATTAAAAAAAAATAGGAATAACGTTCATATTAAATAATATCAAAAGTGAAAAATGAGTTTAAAAAAGATTATACTAACATACTTTTTCAAATTCGAAATATACCTTCAATTTTAAAAAGTTGTCTCTCAAATTTTCATGATCAAACATCGATTTTTTTTAAAAAAAATAGATAAATTTAAAAATAGATTTTTAAATGATACGAAATATGAAGGTGAGATTTTTTTATAGAACAATAAATAAGAATTGAGAGAAAAGAAATATAAATTGTTTTAGTGGTCAATTTTAATGACACAAGTTACCATTTAAAGAATTAATTTGAGCTTTTGTATGCTGATGTTTTTTTTATGATAAAATAGGTTTTTTAAAAAAAAAAAAAAAAGATTAAAACAAATAAGTCAAAAATTATTTTCATATGTACAAAATGAGAGGTTAAAAAACAAAATGTAGGTTCCACCAGTTTAAATAAAAAATAATAAAATAATATCTCATACAATTATTACTAATTGTATCTTATACATAATCAATTTTTCCATACGTTATAATGTGTTTTGGATCTAATTTTTTAAATGTGGTATAATGCTTTAAGTACACCTTTTTTTTGTATAGAAGTATTCAGTGTAGATGATATATGCATAATTTAACATGTGTATCTCATCTATTTTAAGCTTTGTATGATTATTCAGGCTTCTTATCAAATTACCTAGTGATTTAATAATTTTTATTACCAATAATAATTATCATTAAGAAAAATTATCTAATCATCTTAACCAAGCTCTTGATATTTTTATCCTCTTTATAAATGTCTATTTAATTGTCAATTAGACAATTAATATTTTCACATTATTTAGTACCTTTTTTTGAAGCGTTATTTTTCTAATGAATATAACGACTCAACATAATATTTCTTTCATGTTTTATGTAATTATAAAGTACGTTATAAATTTCATATGAAGTTTTACGATTTAATTTAAACACCATCATATAAAGTTCAATTAAACGTTAAGAATTTGAGTTCGATAAAAAACATGACATTTTATTATGAATATGACATCTATTCTCAAAATCATATTCATAAGTTTTTAATAAAACATAACATGAGGTATTAACTTCACCTTTCAAAACATAATTCAAATTTCTTGTAAAGTATATCATGACATTGTTAACATAATATGAATTATTACTCGTCTAATGTACATTGAGATCTAATTTACATTTTAGATATTTTAATAAACACGAGTATTGTGTGACTTTAGAAAAATAAATTCATAAAATGATATATTTAATTTTCTTAGACATGTTTCTTAATTCACTAAGCGATATCCAACAACCTCAATAACATATACAACAAACTCAACAACATCATAATTGAACTCAAGAATACCCAACAAGCTCAATTAACACCAACTATATACGATTGAACTCATATCAATAAATACTTATTCAATTTCATAATAAACGAATTCATCAGTGATTATATCACAATTAAAATCATCGTGATTGACACTCACACTAACCCTTCAGTGGGAGAACCACTACCACAGTGAATAATTGTCAGGCAAGCATTACAACAATCGTGCGGTCATCATGAAGTAATAAATAGGAGATGATAATTAAGTAATTGGATTGTTCCATGAATTATAAATTAGGTGGTTTTTGTTATTGTTGATATTATCAAAAATTGAGTTAGAAATCTTGTTTGGCCTTCACATGAATTTTAGTTCTTGGAATTATAGTAGGACCTTTTAATAGCCAATTAATGAATGGTAGTGGACCAATTTATTATAATCATATAGTATGTGTTATAACTTGATTGGAAAGGAAGGATGGTAATTATTAAATTGCATGGATTGTTGTTAGTGAATTAATGAAAATATGAAAGGGAAATGTATAGTGGCAATATGCATAAATTTGTACCACTGATTGGTTGGAACTTTGGATGTAAGTGAGGAACTAAATAATTTAACAATGGTTTGTTGCCACTGGTTCCTAAATTTGTACCACTGATTGGTTGGAACTTTGGATGTAAGTGAGGAACTAAATAATTTAACAATGGTTTGTTGCCACTGGTTCCTTAACCAGTGGCTTTAACTGTTAAATATTACAATTTTGGTATTATATTGTGAATTAAATTTTGATATATTGAGATAGATAATTAAATATTAGGTGTATCAAATTATTTAAATTTTACTAAACATATTTTAATTGGAGGAATTAAGACTTATTCTTAGGTTTGAACTTTAGCAAATTGAATTGGGTGAATTTTATCGTACATATAGTAACCTGGGTGTCTATAGACTCGTTAACTTAACAAATTATGCATATATACTTGATAGATTGTAAAGGTTCAGAGACATCGAGGAAAGGAAAAGTATTGGAGAAGTAGCTTGCTCGACTTCCCTTCTTCGGTGGAGGTAGGTTATGGTTTATGCTATTTGGTAGTAAACTCTTAATTGTGATTGATATGCATTAAATGATATTGTGAAGTTTTCTATGTACTTGATTGTGTCGTTGTGTGGCTTGGTTATGTGTTTTGTGATTGGTCTAAAATCCTGAGACATTGGAATTTACATTCTTAAACCCTTTTTATCTAAGTGATGCTTTGAATAAAGAAGGCTTGATAAAATATTATCAATGAATTGAAAGTGGTGATAATAAATGATAAATCAATGGTACAATTGGATCGGAGTGTCACGTTTCGACACGGTATTCTTTAATCGGTCTGTCACGTTTCAACACGGTATAATTGGATCAGAGTGTCACGTTCCAACACAGTATTCTTGGATCGGAGTGTCACGTTCCGACACGGTATAATTGGATCGGAGTGTCACGTTCAGACACTATAATATTAAAGGAAAAACATATTGAATTAATGAAATGTACTCAATCTCAAAAAACTCAATTCCCCAAATGATTTAGTTGGTGGCATGAGTCCTCATGGATAATCTTGATATTGTTGACTTATTACATACTTACTTAGTGTTTTTGACACTGGTTCATGTTGTTTGTTGCTTATCACCTACTAAGTGTTGTAGTTGAGTTCATACTATTATTTATTGTATATTAGTTTCTATTTTGGATTGACCGATAATACCTACTCAGTACATGTTGCCCCATGTTGAGCCCTACTTGTGTTTTTTTGTTTTCCTTTTATGGAGTGCAGAGAGTGTACCAGTGACTTCGAATTTCTCTCAGCTCTAGTCAGTCTCCAGCATATCAGGTTCCAGGGTGAGCTATTCATTCAAGCTCGTATTGGATTTTCTCAGTCATGACATGATATCCTATGTTTTTGGGCATATATCATTTTTTTTCTTTTATTTTGGTGTAGTTTATATTCTTAGACTTAGTATTTGGAGATTAGATGTCCTTGATGTGATGACTATCAGGTTCTGGGGATAATATGTAATAGACTTTAGAGATCGATTAGATTAGTTACTTTAACAAGTTTTGAGCTTCCACATATTTATCGTTATTCATGATTAAAATATTTATATATGTTGGAGTTTATATTCCTTGGTTCTCCCACTTAGGAGGTTAAGCGTGAGTGTCATTCACGACTCCATTTGGGTCTTGACAATGATGAATTAAGTACTGAGTTTCCATAAATTCTGAAGGTTTAACAAAAACAAACATACATGAACCTCGTGGAAATTCAACCCGAAGACCTGAAAGTCATTGTACCAAAACTCTACTAATTAACAAGTTTGAGAAAAAATGGGTGCTACCCCGAAAACTAAACAAAGGTAAAAGTCTGAATATATAGTAGAGTTTGAAAAGAATGGACAAAACTAATGATGGATCCATAGTAGTCTGAAAGAAATGGCTCATCCTCCAATTCGGTCTCAGTCAATGATCTACTAGCTGGGGTCTGTCAGTGGCCACATGAAGATGTCTTGTACTCAATAAAGAAAGAGCAAGTGCATTATGAGTACATGAAACAATGGTGTACCGATAAGACCACAAGGCTACTCCAGTAAGCGAAATATGAGCAAGTAATTAAAACTCGGTAAACACACATATACAAGATGCACAATCTAACTATCATTTTAGGAGCAATATACAATTCCACAATATCAATGACAAGTTGATATGAATGTAATAGTCACAAATGGTCCTCTCATATAACCCACATGCAAACTGTAAGTGTGTCAGAACGTGATACCTGATCTAATATATATGTATAGGAACGTGACACTCGATCCAATATATGTGTCAAAATATAACACCCCATCAAGTTAGCACAACTGCAATCACAATCACACCGATAATGAAAAGTGCACATAGTCACACCGTTAAGTAATAGGTTCATGACATGTACACTACAAAAAATCCATGAATTACATGAAAATTTTTCTGGAGATTAGTTTAAAAATTCGTAAACTTATTTTCCTATAATTTTTCATACTAATTACTAGAAAAATCTCTATATAATTCACAGCTTTCTTATAGTGGTAATTGTTCGTACTTAATCATTTCATTAGATTCGATTCGTGTTTCCCTATTCACATACATTCATGCATACAATGGATCAATTTCAAATATATACAATACAACGGGAAGTCAAACCATTACCTACCTTGACACCAAGTCTGAATATTCCTAAGACACTTGACCCTTCCCTTTTCGGAGTCTTGTAGCTTGTTCTTTGTTTAAAATAATTAATCAATGCAAAGATCAACAAACAAGGCCTAATTCATTCAAATTATATCAAAAATATCAACCCAAGGCCAAACCCATGATCCTAATGCTCAATTAGGGATTTTCCCACCAGTAATTTCAGGTTAAAACTCTCATCAACGATAATTAGTAAAGATTCTACGTTCTAAGAATTGAAGTATGAATTAGGGGTGCAATACTTATGGCGCGAGGATTCGTGGGAATTTGATGAGGAATTGCCCTAGATCGTCCCTTAGCTTTTAAGAATGAGGTTGTGTAGAAAATAACATTCTTAGGAGTTTTCTCCAATTTAAGTCGCAATTGGCCCATCACAGCGGCCCCGCCAAAGTAGGATTCATCCCGCCCCTGCATTTGCACATAGATAAAAACTTGAAATTTGAGTTCCAAGCTCCCATTTCGCAACACGTCTTCAGACCTTGACGTTCTAAAACTACCCTTTCACGCCAAGATAAATTTCAGGAGTTGTACTCGTCCGAGTTTAATTATGTAAAGCCTTACAAGCTCCTAATGTCTTGGCGATCCACTCACATGATAAAACTCATAAGTAAATCTCTCATCCATTATCGGATTTCCCTAGACCTCACATTATTCAAATTTCGTCCAAGTCTGGCCTACGCGGAAATTTTTCCAATTTACTACTCAGAAGTTTTCTAGCATAAATTTCTTCCCCGTTTTATGTCTTTGGTTTTCAACTCAAGTTATGTTTAGTATAAAATGAAAAATATTTATTTATTTCTCGATATGATAAAAGTAATAAATAAAAATAATAATATATTTTTAAAAAATTGGACAAATAAAATTAAATGAAAGTGGTAATAGCGTAACAACAATAAATGAAATAGACTGAAACTTACCATAAATCACATTCATTGAATGTATTTTATGTCTTTTAGTTCTTAGCTCAAATTATGTGTAATATAAAATATTTTTTAAATCATTTTCTCGATATGATAAAAGTAATAAACAAAAGAAATAAATATATTTTAAAAATACTGGACAAATAAAATTAAATGAAAGGGGTATTAATATAATTTCATCAATAAATGAAAAGAGACTGAAACTTACACATAAATCGCATTTGTTGAATACATTTTATGCATTTATTTCTCAGCTCAATTATTATTGAGTATAAAGTGAAAACGATAATTATCTTTTCTTGCTATGATAAAAGTAATAATAGAATATATAATTGTATTTTAAAAATATTGGACAAATAAAATTAATGAAAGGAGTAATAACTTAATTTCAACAATAAACAAGAAGCAACTAAATCTTACACATAAATCGCAGTCGTCGTTTTATGTCTTTAGTTCTCAGCTCAATTAATGTTGAGTATAAAATAAAAAAATGATTATAATTTTTTCTCGATATAATAAAAGTAATAAATAATAAAATGCATTTTAAAAATATTGGACAAATAAAATTAAATGCAAGGGGTGACAACGAAATTTCAACAATAAAAGAGAAGAGACTAAAACTTACAAATAAATCGTATTCGTTGAATGTGTTTTATGCCTTTAGTTCTCAACTCAGTTTATGTTAAGTATAAAATGAAAAATAAAATTATTTTTTTCAATATGATAAAAGCAACAAATAAATTAAAATATATATAATATAATAATATTGGACAAATAAAATTAAATGGAATGGATAATAACGTAATTTCAACAATAAATGAGAATAGATTGAAACTTACGCATAAATTGCATTCATTAAATGCATTTTATGCCTTTAATTCTAAGCTCAATTTATGTTGAGTATAAAATGAAAAAATAATTATCCTTTTATCGATACAATAGAGGCAATGAATATATTTTAAAAATATTGGACAAATAAAATTAAATGGAATGGATCATAACATAATTTTAACAACAAATGAGAAGAGACTGAAATTTACACATAAATCGCATCAGTTGAATGTGTTTTATGTCTTCAGTTCTCAATCAATTTACGTTGAGTATAAAATGAAAAAAATAATTGTCGTTTTCTCGATACGATAAAAGTAATAAATAAAAGAAATAATATATTTTAAGATATTGGACAAATAAAATTAAATGAAGGGTATAATAACGTAATTTTAATAATAAATAATAAGACACTGAAACTTACACGTAAATCGTATTCGTTGAATGTGTTTTATGTCTTTAGTTCTAAACTCAACTAATGTTGAGTATAAAATGAAAAAAATAATTATTGTTTTCTCGATATGATAAAAGTAATAAATAAAAGATATAAATATATATTCAAAATATTGGAAAACTAAAATTAAATGGAAGGGATAATAACGTAATTATAACAATAAATGAGAAGAAACTGAAACTTACATATAAATCACATTCGTTGAATGCGTTTTATTACTTCAGTTCTCATCTTAATTAATGTTGAGTGTAAAATGAAAAATTATTTATCATTTTTCTCGATACGATAAAAGTGTTAAATAAAAGAAATAGATGTATGTTAAAAAATATTGGAGAAATAAAATTAAATGAAAGGGTAAAAATGTAATTTCAATAATAAAAGAGAAGAGATTGAAACTTACACATATATCACATTCGTTGAATGTGTTTTATGCCTTTAATTTTCAAGTCAATTTATGTTGACAATAAAGTTAAAAAAGTAATTATCTTTTCTCAACATGATAAAAGAAATAAATATATTTTAAAAAAATATTAAACAATAAAACTAAATGGAAGAGATAATACTGTAATTATAAGAATAAACTGAAACTTATACATAAATTGCATTCGTTGAATTTGTTTATGCCTTTAGTTCTCAACTCAATTAATGTTGGGTATAAAATGAAAAAAATTAAATGAGAAGACACTTAAAAAATATTAAACAAATAAAATTAAATAAAAGGAATAATATCGTAATTTCAACAATAAATGAGAAGAGATTGAAATTACACAAAAATCACTTTTGTTGAATGTGTTTTATACTTTTAGGTCTCAACTCAATTTATGTTGAGTATAAAATGAAGAGATATTATCTTTTTCATGACGCGATAAAGTAATCAATATATTTTAAAAAAAATTGACAAATAAAATTAAATGGAAAGGGTAACAGTGTAGTTTCAAGAATATATGAGAAGACACTTAAACTTACACATAATCGCATTCGTTGAATGTGTTATGCTTTTAGCTTTCAACTCAACTAATGTTGAGTATAAAATGAAATAATAATTATCGTTTTCTCGATACGATAAAGTACTAAATATATTTTAAAAATATTGGATAAATAAAATTAAATGAAAGGAGTAATAAAGTAATTTTAACAATAAATGAGAAGATGTTGAAACTTACACAAATTCATTCGTCGAATGAGTTTTCTGTCTTTAGTTCTTACCTCAATTAATGTTGAGTATAAAATTAAAAAATAATCATCTTTTCTTGATATGATAAAAATAATAAATAAAAGAAATAAATGTACTTATAAAATATTAGAGAAATAAAATTAAATGGGAATGGTTATAATGTAATTTCAAAATTAAATATGAACAAACTGAAACTTACATATGAATCATATTTGATGAATATATTTTATGCCTTTAGTTATCAGCTCAATTAATAGTGAACATAAACTGACAAAAAGAATTATCTTTTTATTGATATGATAAAAATAATTAATATATTTTAAAAATATTGGACAAATAAAATTAAATGAAATGTTTAATAACGTAATTTCGACAACAAATGAGATCAGACTCAAACTTAAAAACATAATTCGCATTCGTTGAATGCATTTTATGTCTTTAGTTCTCAACTCAATTAATGTTGAGTATAAAATGAAAAAAAAATAATTATTGTTTTCTCGATACCATGAAAATAATAAATAAAAGAAATACATGTATATTTAAAATATTGGAGAAAATAAAATTAAATGAAAGGGATAATAATGTAATTTCAACAATAAATGAGAAGATACTAAAATTTATACATAAATTACATTCATTGAATGTGTTTTATGCCTTAGTTGTTCTCAACTGAATTAATATTGAGTTATGAATAACAAAAATAACTATTTTTTCTCGATATGATAAAAGTTATAAATATATTTTTAAAATATTGGACAAATAAAATTAAATAAAAAAGGTAAAAACATAATTTCAATAATAAATGAGAAGAGACTGAAACTTACACATAAATCACATTCGTTGAATGTTTTTTATGCCTTTAGTTCTCACTCAATTAATGCGAATAAATAAAAGAAATAAAGATATTTTTTAAATATTGGAGAAATAAAATTAAATGGAAGGGTAATATTATAATTTCAACAATAAATGAGAAGATAGTGAAACTTACAAATAAATCGCATTCGTTGAATGCGTTTTATGCCTTTAATTCTCAGCTCAATTAGCATTAAGAATAAAATGAAAAAAAAAATTATTTTTTCTCGATGTAATAAAAGTAATAAATATGTTTTAAAATATTAGACAATAAAATGGATAATAACGTAATTTCAACAAGAAAAGACTAAATTTATTATAAATTGCATTTGTTGAATACGTTTTATGCTTTTACTTTTCAACTCAATTAATGTTGAGTATAAAATTAAAAATTAATTATCATTTTCTCGACACAATAAAAGTAATAAATATAGAAACAAATATATTTTAAAAATATTAAAGAAATAAAATTAAAATGAAACGGGTAGTAATGTTGTTGACACCGAATGTTGGCCTAACATTTTTAAAATTCGTAACTTTTAAGTTTTATTTATTTAATAGTTCATAATATTTTTTTTATAGTTTTAAATAAGTTTATCGATAATTATCATTTTTTATCAAATTTAGAATTTTTTATCAGTTAATGTTTAAATTGCTTTTTTATATGTCATTAGTTACGTTTATTACATTTTTAATATTCATTTGATCCATTACATTTGTTAATATTATTTTGATAGTTTACGCAATTTAGAAATTCATTCAAACCTGGATAATATTTTTATTAGCTAGTGATTTTAGGCCACGATTTTAAAAGAATAGTATTGTACTATAGGTAATTTTTTATTTTTTCTATATAAACAATAGCTTATTCATTAAGCGAGTGTGGTGGAGAATAATTTTAGACATTGGGAGAAACTATTTTGAAATAGATAAAACCCTAATTTTTCCTCTCCCATTTTCCCCCCTTAACCGTCACAATCCAAAACCCACCTCCGTTTATCACCTTTTTTGGGCCAAACAACTCTCATTTTATTAACTGTTTCAGCCACCAAATCAGTAGCGAACCACCACATTCTCCATACCACCAATATCCACCGAGGAGCAGCTGAAATATTACCAAACAACAACAAAAAGAACACCCAACAAGTCACAAAAAACCGACCCGACAAGCCACCAAACCAAAACCTCCTTTATGTGTTTCTTCTTTTCCAGTGAAACAACCACCCAAACCCATGTTCACTACCTCAAGGATCCTTTGCATTTTCTATTTTTTCGGTGAAAAAAGCAAACCAAACCAGCAACCAAACAGCCACCAAAAATCCTATTAGAGCAGTTGTACAACCACCCAATCTCCATCAAGCCGCCATAAAAACTCATCTCCATTTTTGGCAAAATCCAAAGTCAAAGACCATCAAAAAATCCCAGACCCTATCGTCCCTCCTCAACCAAAAATCCTGTTGAAATGTGTATTACATGTACTGAAATTAGTTAGTTAGAGTTAGTCAGCTTATTTGTTAAATTAGTTAGCTCAACAGTTCTGTTAGTTAGCAAATTAATTAGTGTGATTTATCAAATCATGTATTGTATATAAATAGAGCATTGTTGATAATGAGAAAGTAAGTCGGTTAATTTCAATTCACTGTTCCATTCATTCTCTTCTTCTCCTTCCATTCCTCACACATTCTTCTCCGTTGCAACTCATATGAAATACAACTAGGAAACTAACTTTTATCAAATCCATTGAAAAACAACCACAGAAATCAACAAGCTCATACCACCAAGACCTTGTGACCATCGAAAACAAAGTTGAAACAACCACTGCTTCATAAGCTAGATTTTTGAGAAGCCATCGCCCAACCAACAGTCGTTCCACGCCGACCATCCATCACTTTAGCACACTACAGTGATGAGGAGTACAAACCGCACAAAATGTGCTCGTCTTTTAAGTAGGTGTAGTTTATTTGTTCTCTTACTCTATTTGTTGTTGAGTTGATTTAAATGCTAGATTCAAATTTTTATAATTCATTCAATTTTTGTTGTTGACTACTACTATCTTTTTTATTTATTATTTTGACTTTGGTTGACTGTTGTTATTATGTTACTCCCCCGTTTCAAAAAGATTGTCTCTATTTCCTTTTTAGTTTGTTTAAAAAAGAATGACCTTTTTTTGCAATAATTTAACTTTAACTTTGCACGTGACATTTTTAAGACCACGAGATTAAAGGGTATTTTGGTACATTTGACATAACTTTAATTTTGAACCACAAGATTAAAAAGTCTTTTTTTTTCTTAAATTCCGTTCTAAATCAAACTAGGTCATTATTTTTGAAACTGTAACAACCTGTTTAGTCGGTTCGAGCAGTAGAATTATGTTTGATAAAAACTGACTGGGTCGACGGATCACGCGACGGACCGTCATGGTCACGACGGACCGTGATGGACTCCGTCGTTCCATACTTGTGTAAATTCTTCTGCTGCTCTCCTCATTACCCTCGACGACAGGTAGGACGAGCCGTCATAGGCACGACGGTCCGTCAAGGGCCTTCGTTCCAAAACACTTCAACTCTGAAATTTGGGTACTGGGATCGACTCTCTGAACTTCACGACGGAACTGCAGCACAGACCGTCGTAGATACGACGGACCGTCACAAGTTGCTTAACTTCACTACTGAATTTAACTCTTTGAACTTTGTGACGGACCTGCAGGACGGACCGTCATAGATACGACGGGCCGTCACAAGCGGCGTAACCCAAACTGGGTCGAATTTCTACTAAAAGTTTCAAAGGGGTGTTTTGGACTATTCATGATTATAACTATGGAATTAGTGGGGTAAGTTTAATAATTTATTTACTTGGGGGTTAAAGAAGATAATAAGGAAATAAATAGTGGGTTACTTTTATCATAACGGATTATATGATAATTAGGGTAAAAGAAAAAGAATCTGCAGAAGGAAAATAAAAAGAACAGGAAGAGGGGAGAACGAGCGAGAGAGAGAGAACGAAGAGGAAAGCAAAGGCATTGGGAAGTAGCTTGCTTGATCACGATTCTTCGGTGGAGGTAGGTTATGGTTTATTTCTATGTGATAGATAAACTCTAGATAGCGATCGATATGTATTGGGTGGTATTGTAAAGTCTTCTATATGCTTGATTGTGTGTTTGTATGTTGTGATTGTGTAATTGTGGTGGTCAGAATGATGAGACTGTTGAATCTTCAATCTTAAATCCTCTCTATTAAGATGACGTCTTGACATAAAAAGGGATCGGAGTGTCACATTCCGACACGGTAGCATTAGGGGATCGGAGTGTCACGTACCGACACGGTAGTATTAGGGGATCGGAGTGTCACGTTCCGACACGGTAGCATTAGGGGATCGGAGTGTCACGTTCCGACACGGTAGTATTAGGGGATCGGAGTGTCACGTTCCGACACGATAATGATAAAGAGAATGAATCTTGAATTATGTTAATATACTCAAATTCGAAGAACCTATTTCCCAAATGAGTATGGTGTGGAGGCTTGAATCCTCATAGGTGTGCTTGGTGTTGTTGCCAATGGTTTTTATACTTGTTGATTGTCACCTGTTAAGTATTGTGGTTGATTTTATATTATTATTCAGTATATATTGTTTTCTATTTTGAGTTGGTCGATGATACCTACTCAGTACGTGTTCCTTGTACTGACCCCTACTTGTGTTTTCTTCTTTGTTATTTGTGGAGTGCAGCGAACGTGCCATCGACTTCGACTCGCCCTCAACTCTAGCCAGTCTTCAGCACATCAGATTTCAGGGTGAGCTATTATTCCTAGCTCGTGCTGGATTCTCTCCTTCACGTCTTGATGTCTTGAAGTTCGGACATGGACCATCTTTTTACTATTTTTAGCTTCTTAAATACTCTTAGATTTAGAAATTCGAGGATAGATGTTCTTGGTGTGATGACTTCCAGATTTTGGGAATAATAAGTATCTAACTTTAGAAGTTGATTTAATTGATTTCGTTAATGAGTTTTGGATCTTCCGCATTTTTTTACTATTTATAAATGTTTTACTGGTAAATGTTGGGGTTAGATTTGTTGGTTCGCTCACCTAGGAGAATAAGTGTGGGTGCCACTCGCGGCTCGTTTTGGTTCGTGACAGAAACAGATGGAGTATTACTTTTGTGGTAGTATTATTATTGCTTTGTTTTACGGTCTGTACATATAATAATAGTAATTATGTGGTTCACTTTTCTAGTTGGATTAGTATTATTTGGAGTTTTCTATGTCAAAATTATTTATATACAATCATATTTTAATTATTTTGGCTCTCGATATATTTTAATTTAGTTATTTTTGCTTAGTTTATGTTCATATCTAGTTGTTTCTTAATTCATTAAACTAATCTCATGCCTTTTTATCTAAAATGTTTCCAGCAACATGTCTCCTTGGTTTGTATTGTTTTGTCATTTAGTTATTGTTGACAATTATTGTATTATCTTTTGATGATTTGGCCAATGAAAAAATTTCTCTGTCGATCTTTGAGGCCTATACAATGTAAAAATGGAGTTTAGTTAAGTTCATATTTCGTTGTATGATAAAATTGACTGATGAAGAAATTAGCGTCGATTTCTAAGGCCTCCCAAGTTAATAAGACGAGTTTTTATTTTTAAGTTATTGTTTGAGTTATTCATTTTTACTCATATTTATTTACTACTAACACTTTTACTAAGTGTCTTTACAGGTACACAGAGTTGCTTCTTAATAAAGTTATTCGAATTATATTCTTCATGCATTATTTTGTATATATTGATGTTAGACAAACTTTAGGCCGATTCTTACATTATTATTTTATTTTATTATTTATGTATATTGCATGTTTATTGTACTTGTATATTGTTTTTATCTCCTCCTCAATTTGACAAAAAATGAACTCAGTCGAGACCAACAATTGTGGATTTCAAAGGATGTCTAACACCTCTCTTTGGAGTAATTTGAACTCATTACCCAAAATTTCTTGGTTTCGTAGATAATTTAAATAGTTTCCTAGTTTTCCTTAAAATTAGATGTCGACTCCTTTAAAATTTGTTTATTCTTAAAACTCTTTAAAATTTTAATTAATTAATAATTTTTTGAGTCACCGCGACATTTTGCCCTATTTGAATAGAGTAGGGATGTAAACAAACGTAAACAATAAATGAGAAAAGACTGAAACTTACATATAAATCACATTCGTTGAATGCGTTTTATTTATTTAGTTCTCAATTCAAGTTAATATCTAGTGATGAACTTAAACGATGAGATATATTAAAATTTAAGTAACGATCAAAACAAACATGACATTGAAACTAATTATAATAGTTCATATGTCTTTTCTTTCTTCGGAAAAGGGCCTAAAATACCCTTCAACTATGCGAATTGGTACAAAATTACCCTTCGTCTACCTTTTGGGCCTAAAATACCCTTGACGTTAACCTTTTGGCTCTATTTTACCTTTATCTTTAACAGCCAAAATAATAACTAATTCATTTATGACGTGTCGTTGTCCTATTGACTACCTAATAATTAATTAATAAAACTAAATACCCACCCAAAAGCCCTAATCATAACCCAAATCTTTTAACTCAAAAGGTTAATGTCAAGGGCATTTTAGGCCCAAAAGGTAGACGAAGGGTAATTTTGTACCAATTCGCATAGTTAAGGGGTATTTTAGACCCTTTTTCGTTCTTTCTTTTTCCTTTTTTACTTGTTAGTTTTTACAAATCGAGAATTTTTTTTAAAAAAAATCTATTATACCCTCAATGTATTAATATTAATGAGAGAAGTGTTGAAAACACTCCTAAATTTGACGCAAATTATTAATATCATCTTTGAACTATTGACAATCTTAAACCCATATATTTAACTAACTAAACTTAGATACACCTCTGATTTGCCACAAGACATATCAAGTAGTCTAAAACTCTTGTATGACATGTAACTCTTAATAAAAACCGAAAGGTATTGAAAGCACCCCTAAACTTGACGAGAACTCGGGAGCGTATTTTACTCATATTATAAGATCGAGGGTGTATTTAAGTTGAGTTAGTCAAGTAAATGGTGTTTTTAAAGTTGTCAATAGTTTTGAAATGAAACTGATGAGAAAAGGATCAAAATAGTCCCTTTTCTTTGGGTTAAGACTCAAAGTGACCCTTGAGTTTTTATATGGAGCATTAATAGTCCCTCATGTTTGCAATATTGGTGCACTTTTGGTCCTCCTCCAAATTTTTACCTATTTTTTTAGCATTGATTTTATCCACAACCTATGTATGGGATGTTCAATCGTCATTTTATATATATCGTAGAAATAACAACACCATATGAACGAATGTGAGAAGAAAAATACTTTATTTTGTTTTGTAGAAACCGTATTGCAGGTAAAGTCGAGAGGTTTATTATGATAATTTCACGTGCAATAGTACAATTTTTTCTTTTCCTGCAAAGTCATATGTTGAGATGTTTTTAGTTTAGCTACAGTAATATTTCTAGTGAACAAAATAAGGTGTTTTTCTTATCACCTTCTCTCAGATAGAGTTATTATTTTTATTATATATATATATATATATAAAAAGACGATTGAACATTCTTATATAAAATTTTGGACAAAATTAATGCTAAAAAATAGGTAAAATTTTATGGAAGGATCAAAAGTGCACCAATATTGCAAACATAAGGGACTATTAGTGCTCAATGTGAAAACTCAAGGATCACTTTGAGCCTTAACCCAAAGTTGAGATACTATTTTGAGCCTTTCCTCGAACTTGATAATTCATATCTAATTTAAGGATGTTTTCAATATTTTTATTATATTAAGTTAACGTGTTTAAGATATTTGAGATCCTATCAATTAATAAGTATGAAATGGTAAACTCAGTATAATAATTAACATTTTTTCTAATAGATTTAACAAATCAAAATTTGACAAGTAAAACGGATGGACAAAAACAAAATGTAAAATCTTTTAATATAATAAAGGTTGGTGATTGGTTGAAAAAAAAGAGGAATCCTACGTGTAGGCTAGTGGCAGTGGGTTATCCAATGCGGCGCGTACACTTCATAGTTTGTACCGTCAATTGGTTGACGGGCGTGGGGGTGGGGTGGGTGGGTGTTCTCATCTCAGTACATTTCAATCTCTCTCTCATCACTCCACAAGAATCTCTCTCAACTCCTCTTCTTCCTTCGCTCTCAAATCTATGTATGCTGATATTTTCTTGTGGTTTTTGAATTTGCTGAAACTGTGTGTTCTCTCTGTTATTTTGATTCCTTTTCATTCTTTTTTTTTTGGGTGATGCAGGATATTAAGAAGATTTATGATATAGCGCAGCACGGAGTTGCTTGACACCCTTTGATCGACAAGGATTCTCAGGTAAGTTTCACGGTTTTTAATTTTCTCAGTAATGAATGTGGCGAACCTAATTTTTTGTGTGCATGGAACATTTTTTGGTGATAAAACCTAATACCCCAATTCGCAATAGTTAACTCCAACCAAAAAAAAAAACCTAATCTTGCTAGAATGTGAAGAAATCAATTTTACATATCGTAATTGGTCTTATGCAGTAGCAAAGGAACAATCTTGGTCATTGGTTTTAGACCAATTTCTGTCTTTGTTGTACTTCTTGCCATGAGGCTTATTTTGGACAAACACAAAGTAATTCTTTTTTAACTTTTATTTTTATCGTCAACATGTACTTGCTCGATGAGACATGTAGTTTCGACCACCTTAGGATTGAGTTCAACAAATGATGAGTCTTCCATCAAATTTCCTCATGAGTACGGATAAGAGTCAAAACATGAAGAAGTAGGTGTGTTACAGTTAGAATAAGTGAGTCATCTCTCGTTTCTTTTCTCTCGATCTCACTTGGCATCCCATTCTCTTCACACAACAGCACACCAAACTATCCTCATAACTTCCGAGAGCAAGCAACAATAACACCCCTTTTTACCTTTATTTCTTTCCACATGTAGGATGAAATAAGCTCAATACTAGGTAAGTTCAATCTTCCAACCATACAAGTGCCAATTAAGTTTATAGCTAGACTCTTTATCAATTCTCATGGCACATAGATTAGACAACACGTTAACTCTAGTTTAGTAAAACTGGATAGTACATGTTTAAATTTAGGTGCAAAGTCATTTGATCAATTCATTTCCTTTTAAATATAGGCCTTGGTTTAGTAATTTTGAATTTTTAAATTCTTTTGGTGGTGATTAAGTGGTGTTAACTGGTCGCTACACTGAAGTTGTTAGCTATGGCATGGGGTGGTGGCTACATGGAAGGCAACCTGATGGAGAGGAGGAAAGGAAAAACAGAAAAAGAAAGATCAATTAAAGAAACATTGAAGAGAAAATTACAAATAGGATCAAAAAAAGAAGAAAATAAGGTGGCATCATGTGATTGGTGCTTGTGTTTCACATATTGTTGTAAATCTGGTGCTTGCCAGAAAAGGGGCAGTTACACCTTTTCAATGATCATAGGGGGATCTTAGGACCCTGGCAAAGTTTACATGTTCAATGGAAAAAATGGGACAAGTCTTGCCTTTATGTCAAGACATGAAGAAGCTTTTGTTTTTGAGCTTTCTGTGAGAGATTTGATGGACTAACTTTCGGAGGAGGGAGCAAAAGCCACAAAAAGTGGTGGAGGTAATACCCCAAATGCATTTGGTGGACTGTTTGAAGAGAAAGAAATGAAAGATGTTTTAAAGATAGATCCAATTCCATTCGAAAAGTCAAATGGAATTATATAGTATCTTGTTATTTTGGTGCAAAGAGATAGGTTTAGAAGATAACGATCAACTTGTAGATTTATTAGGATCACTGTATGTTATTTTCTTTTGTTTCTGTTTGCATGTTTCTGTAAGTCGCCAGCATGTCCTTAATGCGACATGCTGAGGAATACAATATTACCTTTTCAAATTTTTTTGAGGGGCTAACTTTTGCTTTGTTAATGGCAGTAGTTCACGATTACCTTCTCATGTTATGTAGGGTGCTCAATTACTCTTCGTGCTGAACACTTTAGAGTTCTTTTCAGGCTTACATTGTGAAATGGTAAATTTATCTCGTTTCTCGATTCTCTATTACTGTGCAGTTTTTCGACTTCCTTCTGGTTGTACAGATCAGAAAAGAAAGTATATGATCCTTTTTTATTCAGGTTTTTGATAAATGGAGAAAAAATATTTATACTTTGTATTTCTTGTTCAATCCTGTGTAGGACAAACATCTTTCTGAAGAAGATAGTGACAACATTGACTGGGATACTGAAGATGAGTTAGAAATACAGGATACAACATTTTCCTCATGCAGGGAGTTAAGAACTAATGGACAGTATGCTATTAGTGGTGATGGGGAGGTAAACACTTTTAGCCCATATTGATACCCTACTGTTATTTCTTGTCAAGAACATTTCTTTGACACAAAAAAGGAAGAAAGAATTTAGAAAAAAGTTTATACCATTGCATCTCAACTTATGGTCTCTTTTGGTCTTCTCTTGCGTGAAGGCAAGCTCATCATCAGTACCTGGCCAGTCTACGTTCATTCAGAAGTTTTTAGTGATGGGATTTTCTGAAGAGTCCATTGCAAAAGCAATAGAGCAAAATGGTATTTGAATTTACCAAGTATTTATACAACTTAGAAATCAATTTTACAGTTATGGTATTTATGTTACTTGACTTGGGACTGCAGGAGAAAATTCAGATTTGGTGCTGGATGCTCTTTTGACATTAAAGGTGCGGAATGTCTTCCTCTTTATTTGCAAGCTACTCATTTTAGATTTTGTAGCATGTTTACAAGCTGTTCATTTTTTATATTTTGTAACAAAGGGTAACTATGTGAAGGGAATGAAGATATTCTTGTTCAATCCATCCCTCCTTTGATAACCAGCTCATCTAATAATTATTTATCAAGATCTAGAAAATTATTAGCATGCCAAGAAGCCATTCCTTGTGTATATAGGATAAGTTTAGAATCCTTTAATTTTGTAAATAGGAATAGGAATTCTTAGGACTAACTTACTTTTCCTTTTAAGATTACTGTAAACACTATATGAACCCCAACATGCTTGAGGAAATAATTAAGCAATTCATTCCCCAAACTCTTTTCCTTCTCTTTTCTTCACATGGTATTGGATACTCTAAGATCCTGGTAGAGACTCAAATAGCTTCCGTAACTGGCGCCTGGCCACTCATTTTTTTCTTCTTACTTTTGGTGTCTAGCACAACTCCTCTCTCCAGCAATCGATGTACCTCTCTGCATTCAAGCGCTGTTCATCTGTTTGGCGAACAGTTAGGTGCCACTATCTGTTCAGCTACTGGTGCTACTACATTTTGCGTGACCGACACCCTCCTCTGATATTGAGTTTCTGTATGAGCTGAGGGTTTGAGTACCTAATTTGAAATTTCTGTTATTAGAGCCAAAGTTAGGGTTTGAGTTCCTACTCTGAAAATTCTGTCCCTCTTCTAATGCTTCCTCTAATTATTTTTCTGCTAATGAATAAAGGTTCTCTCTTGTCCAAAGTTGCTTCCTTTTGTTTCAACTAGAAAACACCATTTCCTTTCTTGGAAAAAATCTTATTTTCCTTCAGAATCTTACACAAAAACAATTTCTTCTTGTATCAAAAAACAAAAATGACTGGTGCTTCAGACCAATAGAATAGGAATCATACCTTCATTTTATGTAAAGGATCAAGCATCTCATTCTGTTACCCATTTGATATGTGACAATCAAGCTGCTATTGCATTGCTTTAAATCCAGTGTTTCATGATAGAATGAGACATATGGAAGTAGATTATTTTTTGATGCGTCAAAAGATTGAATCGGGGTGCATTGTGACTGGTTTCATCAACTCAAATGATCATTTAGGACATATTCTTACAAAATCAGTTCGTGGCTCTAGAGTTCAGTGTGTGACATGTTAGGAGCACACAATATGTATGCTCCAACTTGGGGGAATCTTAAACACTAGGAAATTATTAATATGTCAAGAACTCATTCCTTGTATATATAGGAAGGATATAGAATTTCCATAATTTTTTAAATAGGAATAAGAATTATCAGGACTTACTTTCCTTTCTTTCTTGGATTACTTGTAGAACACTATATAAATCTGAACATGCTTGAGAACATGGTGCGAGTCATTTCCAATTCTCTTCCTTCTCTTTTCTCATGCCTATATATGTCATCACTTGCTGAAGATGGTCTAGTGAGAGAAGTTAACTTGTTCAGAACAAAGTTTAGACGAGTCAGGTCTTTTGGTGAGACCTATTAGGACCCATGAAGAGATTGTGCCATGTGAACATTGGATTCTAGGTGTTGATTGTGCGATAAACAATGCCAGTTGTTCTTTACATGGTTTTCACAGCTCTGTAGCAAGGTTGTATTGTGTTGAGAATGCTTTGTTTTTGTTTGTCTTCTTTGTAATGATGGTTTTCTTCTGTCCATCATTTTTTCACAAAGTAATGACCCTTTAACACTAGCAAACCCCCTCTATCTCCAAAAAAGGGGAGAGTGAAATAAAATAATATAATTATGTTATTATTTTAGGAAAAAGGTAAGAGTTTTATTAAATGAAATGGCCATGCAATAAGCTAGTTTGTGTTATCAAAAAAAAAAAGGAAGATGTCTTCTTACAACAACAGAAGCAACGTAGTCCCACAAGTGGGGTTTGAGGAGGGTATGATGTACGCAAATCTCACCCCTAGCTCTATTGGTAAATTGGTAGAGAGCTTGTTTCCATTGAACCCTTTGTTCTACAACCTGAAAATACACCTTAGATTCAGAAGGCATAAACATCTATATTTCACCGTCTATACAAGGATTTTTTCCCCTCAAAACATCTAAAATTTATTTCCACCATACTACCTGATATATGCATGGGGTGATGGCATTCCAAAGCTTATTCATTGATCTGCTTCTGCCCTTTATACCCCAACTTGCCAACATTTTCTGAACTGACTGCAACATCACTCAAGACCTCCCAAATAGGGAGATGAACAAACTCCAAAGCTGTCTAGCGCATGATGAATGCAAAAACAAGTGACTGCCATTCTCTTCCTTCTTGTTATATAGGAAACACCTGGTCAACATTGTCATTTTCGTTTTGTTGCGAAAGAGTGCACATCGTCATTCTCGTCTTTTAAAGATTGTATTGAGTCAAAAACAAACATCATGTGCTACCTCCCACATAAAACAAGAAGCTTCTCAAGGTGTTTGTGTGTTCCATATTTTCTTCCCTGGCTAGTTAAAATTGCTTTCATTTCTATTATTCAGCCTCATGTTGCATGACTTAACTGAGTACTTCATTCTTTTATGCTCTACCCAGAATAGAGAATTTGTTTCTTCAGGTAATAATTGACAGTTTTTCAAGTTCTTGCAAAAGTAACCATCATGGGTACTTCCCAATCGAAACAGTCCCTTTTGATGTAAAGGCACCAACACCTATTGTTTCTACAATCAAATACTGCAATCCTTGCATCCGCTCAAAAGTTATGCAAGTTAGCATATTTAACTCTAAGAGGGGTGTGCCTATCCATGAGTCCTGCCAAAATTTTGTTATTCTGCTTCTCCCACTTTGATTTCCACAGTGTTCAAAGTTTGGCCATAGACTCTTGATGTATTTCCGAAGTCCCAAACCATGTGGAGAGTAGTGATCCATTCCATTTGACACCATGTTTGTCGAAAATCACCTTTTCCTAACCTGGCTTCCATTCCACGTCTCCACAACCACTTCATCAATAGCCTTTCATTGTGCATCTTCGAATTCCTAATATCCGATCCACCCTCCTCATTGTTTAGCAATCATGGCTTCCCATTTTACTGGGTGGAATGATTTTTCTTTCTTTGTTTCCACCGCACAAGAAATTCCTCCCAATTCTGTCCAGAGTTTGTCTCACCTTTGCTGGCATTGGAAAGAAAGAAATTAAATAGGTAGGTAATGAATCAAGCACTCTATTGTGTCTTTATTAGAGTTACTCTCCCACTAAGTATTGTCTTTTCCATACTGCAAGTTTCCTTCCAAACTTTTCATTAACCATCTCCCAAATTGAGCTTCTCTTGAATTAAGCCCCCAAAGGATTCCCAGGTAAGTGGTGGGCTTACCTACCTGACATCCTAAGTTATCAGCCAAACTTTATACATCTTGTACCTTGTTTACTGGGTACAAATAGGCAGTAGGTCTTGAATAGATTTACTTTTAGCCCGAAAGCCGCCTCGAAGTTCAAAAGCATCACGCCTTGAATATCCATTTGACTTTTCTTTAGCCCCACAGAGAATAAGGTATCATCAGCATATAAAATAGGGGATATTTCCACCCTTCCTTGCATTCTGACACCACCTTAAAACCTCTGATCCAGTTTAAAGACATTGCTCTGCATATCATGTTGCTTAATTCTTCCATAGCCAATGAAGAGAAAAAGAAACAGCCGATATGCTTGCCTGGATCCCCCTTGAGATGGGAAAAATCTCCTGGAGCTCCATTTATGATGATTGAGATAATAACCGTGGATATACAAAATTTGATCCACCCTATCCACCGTCCCACCAAAAACCATCTTCCTCAACAAGTTTAGCAAATATCCCAATTTAAGTGGTCATATGCTTCTCTATATCAAGCTTACACAATACACCAGCTTTTCTTTGCCTCTTCCTTTCATCAAAACACTCATTTGCAATAAGTACAACATCTGCAGTTTGTCTCCCTTGAATAAAGGCGATTTGTTTGTCGGCCACCAGCTTCTTCATTATTGTTTTCAGCCCTTCTGCCAACAACTTGGCAAATTATTTTGTAGAAGCTAACCAGTAAGCTAAAGGCCTGAAGTCTTTCAGCAGCTGTGCACCTGCATTTTTTGGTATAAGAGAAATGGGGGGAGCATTGAATTTCTCTACCCTTCCCGCGTTGGAAAAAGTTGATAGCTCTTAGTACACCTACTTTTTTTACCGACCAGCAATGTTTCTAGAAAGCCATGTTGAAACCATCTGGGTGGGTGCCTTTTCTCCTTCAAAACTTTTTATGACCTCTTCTTCATCCTCCTTTGAGAAATGTCTTTGCAACCATTTATTTTCCTCAATAGTGATTCTTGGACACTCTACTCTGAATGATGGCCTCCAATTTTCAGTTTCTTTGTACAGATACTTGTATAAAATCACTATGTCCTTTTTGATACCTTCCGTGCTTCAATTATTTCATCATTGATTTTTAGCTTCTCAAACATGTAGTATCTCCTATTAGCATTAGCAATTTTATGGAAAAATCTGGTGTTCTATATCATGACCAGCGATGTTCATGGAAAGCCATATTGAAACCATCTGGGCTAGGAGCTTATTTTCCTTCACGAATTTTTACACCCCTTCTACTACCTCGTCTGAGAGAGATCCTTGCGTGATTCTGGGACACTTAGTTCTGAATGATGGCCTCCAATTTTCAGTTTCTATTTACAGATCTTTATAAAAAAATTCATGATCTCCTTTTTGATGCCTTCTGTTCAATAATTTCATCGTTGAATTTTGCTTGTCAAACACGTTGCATCTATCTAATCTTGATGCCCGCAACATAATTTTCCCTCCTGCCCACCTGACATTGCCACCTCATAGGTGAGGGTCAATGAGCTATAATTCATGTATGAACTCTGAAAAGTCATAGAACATTATGTTATCTGTTTGTGTAAAGTTTAGACATCAATCAAACTTTTTGTTTGTCTTGATGTTGCAGGCCATCGAAGATTCTCCTGAAGAACAGCCCAGTACTAGCCCTCACCTGGAGCCCTGCATTAATTCTGATGATAGCTCTTCTGAATACAACGAGAACTTTCTGGATGATGTTTATGATGAAGATAGTTGGTCCTCTGACTCAGACTACTGTACAGTATGTTATCCCCAATATACACCATTCTCCATTTCTCTTTTCAGCGTCTTACTGTGGCATAAGTCAATCTAATTTTTCTTTGTTCAAAAGATACATTTAGTGTTTTTCTTTTGTTTGGGTGCTTTATTGATATATTTAACTTGTTATTATGTATTCAATGTTGGTTTTATGGTATTTTTGAACATCCATGGCTTCACCTACTAGCTTGAATGAGTAAAATGTGAAGTGGTTTAGTTTTACGAATTTGTGTAGAACTACAAATAAATTGAAGATATCTGTGGTTTTAGTAGCTGTCCTGTATTCTGTTACGCGTAGTCTTGGCACAAATATGTCAAACTTTTCTAACATTTTCCTTTTACAACGTGTGATAGAATTCTGTTAAACAGTGCTATGTGAAAGAAGAGAGCAGTTCTTTGTCTGAAAAAGAGCAGACAATCTTATTTCTGGCAAATATGGGATACCCAGTGGAAGAGGTTTCTATTGCAATGGAGAGATGTGGTGCGTATATTAAATTATATTCTGTCCCTACATTAATAATTTATCCAAGCCTTATATCTGATTAGACATATAGTTTGGTTTTGATATGTATTTATATGCTAAAGGTTTTATCATTGGCTGAAGAAATCTTATTCATGCAAGTTATATGGTAGATGCTACTAAGTTGAGTTATCTTTGTTTCAATGCTCTTGCATTTGGAAGAAAACCTGCTTATTGATGCTGCAATATTCCTGAATATCTTTTTATAATTGCAGCACCTATCTTGATCTCATTTCCAGGTAATTAATGTCCTCTTTACAACTCTCTAGGTCCAGAAGCATCGGTTTCTGAATTGACAGATTTCATCTATGCTGCTCAAATGGCAAGAGCAGAAGATCCCTATTTGCCAGAAGATGTAAAGGTCTGCTTTCCCCTCGCCTTGTTTTGCAATGGACTCATGTGAATTGACATCCTGTTCAACTTTGTCAAAATAGCAATATTATTTTTCATAGAATTGATGCCTCACTTCCATTGTGACAGCCAAAACTGAACCATGGTAGTGGTGGATACAAGAAGAGGAAGATGTTCAATCAATTGTGCAAAAGCAAAAAGCCAAGGGCGATTTTTGATGAAGAGACAATTCGTTTGCCCAAACCTATGATTGGATTTGGGGTTCCTACAGAATCAGTTTCTGCAATTGTCCGAAGAACTATTCCGGAGCAAGCTTTTGGCCCCCCTTTTTTCTATTACGAAAATGTTGCTCTAGCTCCAAAGGGTGTGTGGGATACCATTTCCAGATTCTTATATGATATTGAGCCTGAGTTTGTCGATTCAAAGTATTTTTGTGCTACTGCAAGAAAAAGGGGTTATATTCATAACCTACCTACTGAAAATAGATTTCCCTTGCTTCCACTTCCTCCACGCACCATTAATGAGGCACTTCCCCTTACAAAGAAATGGTGGCCATCTTGGGATCCACGGACAAAGTTAAATTGTTTGCAAACAGCTATTGGAAGTGCAAGATTGACTGATAGGATCAGGAAAGCTGTGGAGGCCTTTGACGGTGAGCCACCTATGAGGGTGCAAAAGTTTGTTCTTGATCAATGTCGGAAGTGGAATTTGGTGTGGGTTGGGAGAAACAAAGTTGCTCCTTTGGAGCCAGATGAATTTGAAATGCTATTGGGGTTTCCAAAGAACCATACCAGGGGAGGTGGTATAAGTAGGACCGATAGATACAAATCGCTTGGTAACTCATTCCAGGTTAGCCTAACCTTTTTTGTTCTAATTTTCACGTGTATATCTAAGTCTTACTGTAATCTTTTCTTTCTTTTGTTTTCTCTTAACCACAATTTTTTGCTGAGATCATTATGCATCAAGTGGCTTAAATCCTATAATTGACATAATATATTAGTTTAAGCTGATTAAAAAGCTCACTACGTATACCAGTTTTCAAACAAAACAACTTATACTACGTAATGTAGCTTTATTTTTTTCAGAAGGGGAATGACATTGATGGTATTTGAAATTTTGAACAGAACATTCATCGACGCTACAATTTCAGCGTCATCTTAATTTTCTAAAATTTCTCTATTAAGTCGAGGGAAGTGGATGAATTGTTGGGAAAAGGAGGTAGAGAACCTATATAAAATGAAATGAGGATGTATAACTGGTGCTGTTAAATCTATAGTTAAGGGATATCACTCGCTCTAGACTATGAGTTCTGGGACTTCATGGCTTTGAAGCACACAAGTAGTGTAATGTGCTTTTCCATGGGTATCTGGTAACCATGTGTGTAGTGGGTAATGGGCGATTCGGCAACAAAAGGACTAAAGAATCTTATATTGAATATTTTTTTTTTGGGTGGTGGGGTGGAGGAAGAGGGGAGGCCTGTGAATAAGGGGAAAGGGAATCCTGTGGGTGAGATTTTAACCATGAAGTACTTGAGTTTTAGATGAAATTGCACACTAGGTTACAACACCAGTGTTGTCTCACTTTAGCTTTATTTTAGATGAAGTTGTTTGGGGAGTTTACAGGGGACAAAGTACTCTAGCTATACAACAAAATAAGACACAGCCTTGAGACTGTGATTAGGAGTTGCTATTCCATGAACATCTACAATCCTTTCTATCAGAATACACCAAAAAATCCAAGCAGGGACCATCTTTCAGATTTTCCTGATGGCTCTACAACCTTCCATGTACTCCAGCATATGTAACATCGTTAATCCTCTCAGGCATAACCCAACTGAGCCCAAAAACTGAAAAGAATATTCCAGATATCTGTAGCAACTGAGCAGTCTAGTAGTAGGCGACTGTTGGTTGCTATACATTGTTTGCACATGTAGCATCTGTTGACAAGATGCATTTTCCTTCTGTTTAGATTATATTGAGTCAAACATGTTTCGTAGAGTGCTGTCCAAGTGAAGCAAATCACCTTTGGGGATAATTTTTTTTTTCCAAATTAGTTTCCTTGACCAGCTTTCCTCTATCTCATTCTCGGCACAAAGGGTTGAGTAGCCTGTTTTGACAGAGCATAAACAATCAGCTTTGTGTTTTTGTGTTGTCCTTTCTGTTTCTTGGAGGAATGAGGTAATTAAAAGGATTGATGTAACAAGGTGAGACATTTCCTGTGACTTCAGCTTCTTTTTTCAATTATTATATGCATTAAAATTGTTTAAGCATATACAATGGTTGACCACTTCTTTATAATGAAGAGAAGCTTTGTCCTCAAAGGAATGGTTGATTTTTGAAGCATATGAGAGACAATCTGGAAATTTCAGTCTTACCCTGGTGCAACACTTGGTGTGAGGTTTGCTCCAACCTCAAACTGACAAATAACACTCTGTCATAGAGAACAACGGTTGGAAAGAAGCTGTGTTACACCTATTATCCCTCATTGTGCAATTGTGAACTCTGTGGTAGCAAATTTTGATAGTTATAAGAGGAGTTTTAACTTCTACGCGCTAACCAAAAAAAGGAGCAGTTTTGCACTAGCTATGTCCCACAAATGATGTGTGTAGTTGTGGTGGCTGACATATTGTAAAAATTAATTAGCTGAACTGATGAGCAAAGCAGTTGTCCCTTTTTCGTTGTTGGTGTTTTTGTAATTTATCTATTTAGTTATGGTTTTCTGGGGGGTGGAGTGGGGTGCAAGAGTGACTATTCATTACTAGTAAACTCATTACAAAGTCTTTTTTTCCCTCCTTTCAGGAAAGACGTCGTTTTTTCCTTAGGATCAACATATAATGAACTCGTGTATTCAAAAGTCTAGAGAAAGAAAACGGAAAGAATGACTTGATTAAGTTCTTTTTGTGTGTATACCTTTTCCAAAATTAGTCCTCTTCTGGAGTTCTGATGTTCCTGGGAGGCATTTAACGTTTTAGCGTGTGCAGATGAGTCAGCTACAGGGAGTTGTAGCTTAAACTAATCTTGAGTTGCTGAATGATTGTATGATTTGTTTACATGCCTACTTGGGTCCTTGTAGTGGTGAACTGGTCATAGAAGTGGAGAAGGAGGTGGAGGTAGGTGAATAGAGAAGGGATGATAGAATCTATGACCCTATCTTAGCTATAAATATCTAAAGTTTACCAGTCATATGCTCTATGTTTAAAAAGTTGATAGTAGTAAAAGTCGTTATTCTCTGTTAGCAAACAAACACTTGAGGAAGTTCTTTGAATAGGTTGAACATCTGATCCAGTTAACCTGTCTTTACTGATTTAGAAAAAGACATAGCTTTATATAATGAGGACGTTTTTTGATTCATATGGACGGTATTAGCTTCTTTTGCAATAGTATCCTGTTGCTCTCTCATGGCCACCATTTGGTTCTGGTGCTGCCTCAATAAGGTCTTGTCTCTTTCTTCTTTCCTTTTTCTTGGTCAACATCGTAATATCACCTCCTCTTGTCCTCTTTACCAAATAGTATTATTGCTTGGGCCATACTAGACCACTTTCTCTTTTAAAATTTCTTTCGGTGGAAAGATATTTTGTTGGTGATTTATGATCCTTATCTTTGGATGTATTGGGCCGGGGGTCTATCGGAAACAACCTCTCTACCCTTCTAAGGTACCCTCCCCATTTCCCCACTTGTGGAAATACACTGAGTTATGTTGTTGTTGTATGTCCAAGTCTTGCCCCCCTTCCTTTCCTTTTCTCCCCTTAACTTGGGATTACAAGATGTAATTAAGTAACTCCTACCTCGACTTATACAATTTCTTTTCCTTAGAATAGTTTTTAACATGATACTTGGATTGATATTATTATAGGTTGACACAGTGGCATACCATTTATCAGTGTTGAAAGACATGTTTCCAAATGGGATGAACGTCTTATCACTCTTCTCGGGGATTGGCGGTGCTGAAGTTGCTCTTTACCGTCTTGGGATTCAACTAAACAATGTGGTCTCTGTGGAAAAATCTGAAGTGAACAGAAACATTGTGAGAAGTTGGTGGGAGCAAACTAATCAGCGAGGCAATCTTATTGATTTTGATGATGTGCAGCAGTTGAATGGAGACCGCTTAGAACAACTGATAGATTCATGTGGCGGATTTGATTTACTGATTGGTGGAAGCCCGTGCAACAATCTTGCAGGCAGTAACAGGGTGAGCAGGGACGGTCTTGAAGGCAAAGAATCGTCTCTATTTTATGACTATGTTCGGATACTGGACTTAGTCAAGTCCATAATGTCTAGACAGAGATAGTATGACAGAAATTCGTTCTAGCTTCAGATTTTTAGTTATCTTTCAAAATTATGAAACATTTTTATTGATGAATACATTCAGGGATAAAAGCCATTACATAAAAATTTCTGGCTTAAGATTCTACATCGACTGGTCTCCTACAATACCAGTTGATGAGCATTCTATTTCGCTTTGAAGCGAAAACAAACATGAAGTGTAAAGTACATTGTTACTATTAGTTATTGGCCTAACATGCCATTTCAGTTGATGAGCATGCACAGTTACAGTGTTGTATCCTCCATGAATAATATTCTGAAATTTGCACAAGAAAGCTCTGCACTTGAATCTCAATGTTATTTTTTCACAAAAATAAAGAGTTCTACTTTTATACCATGACAATAGGACTAAGTTTTTTTAAACACGATTTGGTCCCCTAAAAAGGATTGTCTTACTGTTAAACTTTGTTGCCTGGAAAATGAAGTACACAACTTTTTTCTTATAGCTACTTACTCTTATAATATGTAGACACTAAATATTTTAGAAACTAATATAAATGCAAAGCTTTTTTTCTCTGCTAAAGTTCCTGTGTAATAATATTATTAGATACTATATGCATATCCCAACTTTCATGATCATAATAACATATCTAATTTTCATTTTAGATTGTCTTATAAGCGCAAGAAAGTTATATAAATTTGGTCTGTCGACTAATTATTTTTAATTATGAACATATTCGCGTAAAAGCCACGTAGGATGATAAAAGTGGAGTGAGGCGACTTAACGTTCAAGGGCAAATATGTATTCAAAGTTGGATGATATAGATGAGGCTTAACCGTCCAAAAGCAAATATGTGTCTAAAGTTAAATAACAAGAGCAAATATGTGTCCAAAGTTGAATGACAAGGGCATATATATCAAAGAAATTATAAGAACGGGTAAATATTACTTTTTTCGGAGAGTACAAGAGCAAATATGATCCTCTACTGATCTTAATTTATGTGACATAATTTGGCTGATCGATCATGAAGCTTAAGAGATATAGGAAAACTTCACCACATCTCAAAAGTACCCTAAAAAAGATTACACCTTTCTGGATTTTATGCCAAATAAGTGGATCTAACATGAATCAAATATCGATAATTTCATTAAATATTTGTACGTGTTATTCTTTTTATGACTTATTAAAAATAAATCGAAACTATGTCATATAATTTGGGACAAATGAACTAATATTTAACTATAACTGCTCTGTTTTTCTTCTTGACACTCATATATCTACATTGGTCAGCTTCTCCATGTTTATAGCAGAGTTTATTGCTGATCTATTAGTATTCCTCCATTAACATCATTATTTCAAGCTTCAATTTTTCATTAGCTAAGAAAAAAATAAATTAAAGTAAAAAAAAAACATTTTTAATATTGACAAGATGAGTTTCCGAGAGGATTATGCCAGCAATTCAGATGAGAACTCGATTCGAAAGCCATTATTACTCCCTACTACGAAAGGTAAAGACGTAACGAGGACGAGTTTTCGAGATGATTCTGTTATCTCTGAGGATGGTCTCCGGAAGCCATTGTTACATACTGCAAGCTGGTATAGAATGGGCTCTAGACAGTCCAGCATGATGGAATCATCAGCCCAAATTTTACGCGAATCCGTCTCCATTTATCTTTGTGTCCTCATTGTAGCATTGGGCTCTTTTCTATTTGGATTCACTGTATGTATAACTAACTTTTCACTGTCTGACTTGACATAAAGTTTAAGAAAGTAAAAATAAATAAATTGACGTATAATTAACTTGTCCTGTTTGCAGTTGGGATATACTAATCCTACGCAGTCCGATATCATGAATGATATCGAACTTTCAATTTCAGAGGTTTTAATCTTCTTTCTAGTAGTACATTGTTGTTATATATATCATTTGCATTGTTGATATAATGTTATTATAGTGTTTCAGGGAATTTAAATTACGCGGTATTGAAGTTATGTTAGAGTAATTTCTCTTTTTTTTCATGAACAGTTTTCGATCTTTGGATCTTTAGCAAATGTAGGTGCAATGGTTGGTGCAATTGCAAGTGGTCAGATATCTGAATACATTGGAAGAAAAGGGGTATAAGACTATGCATATACGATTGTACAATGTCGATATCATCAGTGTATAGAAGTTGCTTTTTTTTTTTAACTTTACGAGTTACTCCTTCCTTTCGTATTGAAATGCAGACACTGATGATTGCAGCACTTCCTAGTATAAGCGGATGGTTCGCCATTTCAATTGCAAGAGTGAGTGGTTAGTTGCTCTATATATATATGTTACACATTTCGGTTGTATTTTTTTTACAGGAAGTTTACTTGAATATATGCATTTTCCATCATTTGCAGGACACATCATTTTTATACATGGGAAGATTGATGGGAGGTTTTGGCGTTGGCATCATTTCGTATGTGGTAAATGTTGTACTTGTGTTGCTTTTGTGATAGCTCTAGTTAGAGTTATAATGAGAACTTCCTGAGGACCTAAATTCTTCATGTTTGTTATGTATAGGTTCCTGTATATATATCGGAGATTTCACCTCAAAACATGAGAGGAGTTCTTGGATCTATTAATAATGTTAGTTCTGTTATGTGTTTTCACTTATAATGGTTCGATATTTCAACGTTTCATTCTTGGTGTATAGCTTTGTTTAACAGTTGGGATAATGGTCGCATATCTATTGGGACTCTTTGCGAGCTGGAGAATGCTTGCAGTTATAGGTGAGCAATGCACGAGTTCTTGTTGAAATTCAATCAATTCCAAAGAAATTTTCTCATGCATCTAATACTTATCGACAAATAGATTGCTTTTCCCTTGTATTTGTACTAGAATTCAGTGGAGATTCTTTATCAAATAACAGCATTTGGTGACATTCATCAAGTTTTTACTGAACCATTAGTACCTTATCAAGTGTAGTACTTATACATATATATAGATATATATGCTTTTGAAATAGTACGAGAATAATGGATCAGATGTTCTTTGTTGATGAGTGGATCTACACGTATAACATCCTATACATTGGAAGTTCAATAGGATGTTAATTGTTATGTATTCGCGAGTTAATTGAAGCAATGAGATTATATATAATGTAATGCTTCTGTCTATATTCTCTTGAATCAAACACATTTTGTTTCAGTCTTTCTAATAGTGAAACTTTTTCAACTTATAATTTCACTCTGCAGGAATGTTGCCTTGCATGATTTTGATACCTGGTTTATTTTTTATACCAGAATCTCCTCGTTGGTTGGTATGCGTAACAAACTTGTGTTTTTTGTCCTGCTTCTTTTCGGTGTTTATGTTATGCTAACATTCTATAGTGTAATTTTTAGGCTAAAATGGGGAATTTTGAGGATTTTGAAACTTCGTTGCAAGTTCTAAGGGGATTTGACACTGACATATCCTTAGAAATTAATGAGATCAAGGTAAATCAATTCATGAGCTGGTTATTTTCTGATCTTCAACTGTTTTGAAAATTCAATTTGCTCATAAAATGTGTTTTTGCTTGTTCTTTGTCCAGAAATCTGTGGGATCATCGAGTAAAAAAGCTACTATTCATTTTTCTGAGCTTAAGAGAAGGCGATACTACTATCCTTTGCTGGTATACTTGTGCATTGTACCATTATGTTTCACGAGATGGTAGTCTATGAAAATATGTTTGAATTCCCCTTACTCCTGTCAACGGTCACTCTAATGAGTTGGTTCTAATAATATGCAGATAGGTATTGGATTACTCAGTCTCCAGCAACTCAGCGGTATTAATGGTATCTTAATGTATTCCAGCAACATCTTCAAATCTGCTGGTTAGTCAGTTCTTCGATTATCTGTGAAGTTGTCAAACTAGAATCATCAAATGATTTGAAACGAAATCCTAGATGAACATGTTAGTGGTGTTAGAGGCCTTATATATCGACTAGTACCTTGAAGAACTTCTCGCTCATTAGATTGTATGTAGCTGTTAGTCATAGAGAAGCTATGTACAGAGTGAATGGTTCAACTTTTGCAATGCTTTTCAAATTGACAGGAGTTTCATCCAGTAAAGCTGCAACATTTGGACTCGGGGCTATTCAAGTAAGTCACTCCCGCGATACATAGTTTTCATTTCTATGCAGATATTGTTCTTCAGTATTAACGAAACTACTTTCTATAGGTTATAGCCACAGCTATAGCTGCATCACTGGTGGACAAGGTGGGTCGTAGAGTACTTCTAATTGTATGTCTAGGCAGAAAATTTTCATTTGATACTAACTAACTACTACTACATATTCAGAGAAAAAATCTTTTATATTGACACATTTTTTTCAGATATCCTCGTCGTTAATGACAGTTAGCAGCTTCCTTGTTGCAACAGCATTCTACCTAAAGGTCATTAACTTAAAATTCACATCCATGAGAATTTATCAGTCTGTTATCCGATTTAACGATCTTCCTTGCTTAACATTACAGTACTATTTTTCTACTTGAAAATCAGGATTTCGCGCCCAAAAGTTGGCATCCTGCATTAGGAATATTATCACTAGTTGGACTTGTGGTATAGTTCATCCTTCAACTTCTACTTATCTCCCCCTTACTGTCCTACGCTTTGCTTCTCTGCGTATTATCTGTGATTTCCAGCATTTTTCAGAGCCTTTAGTCTTTACCAATGAATTTTCCAGGTTTTAGTGATGGCATTTGCTCTGGGATTGGGGTCTATTCCGTGGATCATAATGTCTGAGGTACGTCGAAGCTAAACAAAAGACAGAACATGGATCATTAACACTTACCAAAACAAGCAAAAGTAACATTCAAGATACGAGCAATTCAACCGTTTATATTATATATTTTGTGCAGATATTGCCAGTGGACATTAAGAGTCTTGGTGGCAGTGTTGCTACATTGGCAAACTGGCTAACATCATGGGTTGTTACAATGACAGCTAACTTGCTTTTGAGTTGGAGTGAAGGAGGTGCGCGTTTTATTAGACTTGATCTCTCCTACTGTACATTGTTTGTATATAAGAATGCTATGAACAAGTCGAGAAAAATTGGTCATATTGGCAGGAACATTCATCATCTATACAATGGTATCAGCATCAACAGTTGTTTTTGTTAGGCTTTGGCTACCTGAAACCAAAGGGAAAACACTTGAAGAAATTCAACGTTTTTTCAGATGATGCAAACCAATTCTATGCAATCTAATAGAGCGAGCGTTCCAAAGGGGTTAATTTCACGTATGGTTACTGAATTCACTCTGTAAATTCACAACATTATTTGTTGCCGACTTTGAAATAGCAGAGGAAATGAAGTAACTTTGGAAATGAATGGTCTTGAACTTTTGATTGCGCTTGTTTAACTGGTGACTTTCAAGTTTGACTTTTGAACAAGCATATTCAAAATGACCAATTTTCAAGGTTGGAGTAATTTTTATCGTATTTTGTTTTATATTTACGATACCACCATTGAAAAGTATTATGGTTGGTACATGTGTTTAAAAGGGATACCTACTAATATATATTGTTTGATCAACCAGTTTACAAAATACGTATAAAAATGACTGAAGTGTACATAATATATACACTAGTAATGTATATTGTATGTACATATTGTATAGGCCTATATACTTTGTGTATATATTTTGTAAACTAGATCACCCAAATGCATTTGATGTAACTTTCCCTTCTATAAAAATGATTCATTGCAAGTTTGCCCTTCAAATGTACTTATATTTAATTTTTGCCCTTTAAGATCAATCTTATGCATATAGGGACAAATCATTTAATCACATGAAAAGAAAAAACTTGAATGATACTGTGATACAAAAAGACAAATTTATATCTGTCAAAAAAATTATTTACCTTGAGATACAAAAAATAAAAATCAACACAAAATAGGAAAAATATGCAAATGACCCGTTTAACCCCCCACCCCCCCTTTTTTATGGGCTACAAGCCTTATTTGGCCCATTAGTTAGGCTACTCTTGTGGCTCAAGAGAACACTTAGGTAAATGAATCCATTAAGAACATGGTATATAAGATAATATATACATTATATTTATAATAATTCATAATAAGTACACTTTTATAAAATCATAATTCTTAAATAATATTTTATGTTTTTTATAGCATATTTTTTCTCGACTTTCTCTTACTTGCCTCTCGCTGTATTTCACTTGTATATTGTATTTTGAAGGATATTTTTTGGCAAATTTCTATATTTTTACCTCGAATCATTGATGTATTTTTGTAATTCATTTGTATTTCTGTATTATAAAGGAGAAATTTTTTAACAGTCGCTACATTTTTCCTTGTATACACCCATGTATTTCACTCTTGTTTTTCTATATTTGGCCTTACTCAAGTGAAATTGAGTGAATATATACAATCAATTGTGACTATATCCATAAAGATTGTATGTGTTGATATATACATCCATTAGAGTGAATGAACACGCATGATACAAATTGGTAACAATTGATATAATAGAGCAGATGAATACGAAGTCAAATTGAAGCAAATGCACACAATCATAGTATTTTGTTTTTGTTTGTATTCTTATATACATATGGATTGTATTCGTCGATACAATCTAAATATGCATATATAATACAACACATATACATAATCATGTGATACCTCAAGCCTTTTTTTTTGGGGTAACTTTCACATATAGCAAATAAAAAATTCATATTTTTATGCTATAGCAAAGTTTGCATAATTGCACTCCATAGCAAACATAGAAACTGTATAATTCGCTATACATATACAGTTGAAGCAAATTGTATAAAACGAAGTGTATAAAACAAGAAAGAGAAAGACACTTGGGCAGAAAACTGTATAAAAACGAAGTGTATAAAACGAATTGTATTGTCATAAGTGTATAGAACGATTATATACAATTTGAATTTGTATAAAATGAGAAAGAGAGAAAGACAAAAGAGACTTGACAAGGAATATACAATTGAATCGAATTGTATAAAACGAGAAAGAGAGAAATTAGATACAATTTGAAAATTGTATAAAACGAGAAAGAGAGAAAGGCAGAAGAAACTGGGCAGGGGAGTATTTTTATTGTATAATTATAAGTGTATAGGACGAAAATATATGTACTTGCATGAGTATATACAATTTTCTCACGTTTTATACAAACAGAATCGCAATTTATACATTTCGTTTCTGTTTGTATAAGTGAGAAAGGCGAGGGTGGCGAGCGAGATCTGGGAGAGTGGCGAACGAGATCTGGAGAGGGGAGAGAGGAGAACAAAAATATATGTATTTTTACAATTCTCTTTGTTTTATACAATTAGAAACAATTTAATACACTTGTGTTTGTATAAAAAGTGAGGAAGCGAGCGAGAGATTGGAGGAGAGTGGCGAGCGAGATATTTGGGAGAGCGGCGCCTGACAATTTTTTTGCAAACGTTTGCTATGGAACACAATTAAATCAAACCCCAGTTACTCCATTTATTTTAGATTATTAATTTGCTATTATATATAATTTTCCCTTTTTTTTTTCCTAACCCCCCAAACACTTTGCTATAAATGATAAATACCTATATCATAACCATAGATTATTAATAAAGCCCAACCTATGTTTATTTAGTAGTGCCCTTCGTGTATTAAAAAAATGTTTTTGATCAAAATGAAATTCTGAGAGAGTGCCACTATATAGGCAAATATAAAGTAAATTTAATATTGAAAATCAACAAAATCATGTGGCATATTACATGAATTAAGAAAACGTAAAGTGTTAGACTAGCCAGATTAATTAGTTTAATTACACAAGTATTATTCTATTAAGTAGGGTAGACGATCGTTTAATATTTTAATTACTTCAAGGTAAATTAATTCATAGATCAAAAAGAAACAAATCTTACACATTTAACAAGAAGAGACCACAAGAATATACTCAGGATGTTGCCTCTTTATTATATTATTATGTCTTCCAGAGGATTTTTATAGTGATTATTACCATTTCTTTTATTTAATTAAATAAATATATATTACCACCTAAATGCCGATTGTCGGCCACACTTTACTATAAATTTTTATTTATTAGAAAAAATAAGACAGAGAAATTTAGTGCTAACCCTTGTTTCTTTGCTTTTCCTCTTTTCAATTTTTTTTTAATTTTTATTTAATGTCTGATAGTCGTATTAAGACTCGACTAATTAAATATTTGATTTCGAAAACTTTTAGATATGAAGATAAAACGTTTCTTAATAAAAACAATTGCATACCTCTATTTCCAACTCTTTTGCCTACAAAATTATGGCACTAAAAAGACTAATCTATGTTTTCTCTTATAGATAAAAGGTCAAGTATGGTTGTCTTGTAAGTGAAGTAATAGTTCATACGTACAAGTATTTGGAAAACATTATATTTGGGGGGGAAATTAAAGTTTAAAATTATGAAAATATTAAAAAAATTAAAGTTATGTTTGGGCTTAAATTTCACTTGGGAAAAATATAAAATATTATCATCCATTGAAAATTAGATCTCATCTGTCATAAATTATATTAATAAATAACTGATTAATCATGTTTACGAGATTAAATATAAATTTATATTATGAAGACATATTAATAACGTATAAAAATTTAAATAATATAACATCATCAAATATATGTTTCGCAACCTCTCGATCGTGACACCCAAGCTCACGACCAAAGCTAAGGATATAATGACTGGCACTATGAACCAACCAAAAAATTGGTGCCATCACTTGATTCATTTAAGTGTCCAAACTCTGCAAATTAAATATGTAAATCACTCCCTAAAATAACGTAATAATTTGTTGAAGCACTCAAATTATCGATCAGAGATCTTCTAGCGACATATCATTATAACAAATTCGATTATCAGGGATAAATAATTTTGTTATTTATAAATCATATTTCGTCACTAAAAATTTGATGTGATGAAATAACGTATCACCGATAATTTTAAATTCATCACTAACAATACTTAACAAATGATGCCAATTAATTTTTTGGTGAAAAATTTTATTGGACAAAACTTTGATGCAAATTTTTATGTTTCGTCACTAAAAGTATGTGTCTCACATATTTAAGCACGAAAAGTAAATTTTGTCACTAAAAGCGAATAACCAGTGACAAATTTGATATGGTAGTTTGTCATGAATTACATATACTATAGTGACGAAATTAAGTGTCACCGATAACTTTAAATTCGTGACTAACACTACTTAACAAAATGACGCCAATTAATTTTTTGGTGAGAAATTTTAGTGAACAAAAATTTACTACGAATTTTAATATTTCGTCGGTGAAAGTATATGTCTCATATGTTTAAATACAAAAAATAAATTTTATCATTAAAAACGAATAATCAATGACAAATTAAATATCATAACTAATACGCAAAACAATTAAATAGATCATTACAATATAAATATTAATCACTTGTTAAAGAAATAATAAAAAATAAGCAAGCAAAAAGGTGGAATTAGGGGTAGTGACAAGGCAGACAAAACGTATATAATGAGTGGATAGAAGAAAAAAAAAAGGTAAATCTAAGTTTTCTTTGGGTTCAAGACTAGAACCCTTCATAGGAGACAATAAGAGGCTACAGTATTTATTCTTTAGAGAAAAGTAATAATAATAATAATAATAAATATAACACATTTATATTGTTGACCAGACCAGATCAGAAACTTACTAAATAACTTTCTATATAGGTTATCTTATCAAGTGTTACTCTCTTTATTATTAATTTACATCTTTTTTTTTATAATGTTGTTATCGATCACTTTTTTTCTCTTTACTCTAACCAATTGACCAATCGAAAACTTAGTCCTATAAGACATAAAAAGCTAAAAATAAACTGGACAAGTGAGATTCATTCCAGTTGTATCTTGTTGCTTTTGAGGAATGTACGTTACCTTTTCCTTTTTATTTTTATTTTTTATAATATAGTTCTCTTCTTTTTTTAGAATTTATAGAATAATACACTGTTCTTTTCGTCTTTTGTAGCATATAAAAAGTAGTATATGAAGTAATCAATCTAGATTTGAATCTTGGTATTCAAAATCTTTTTAGTATTCAGATTTTGTTTTTCTCTTAGTTTATTTGCATGGATTGGATAGTTGGATAATTATAAGTTCATGCATGCAAATATTCACAAAGTGTAACGGGGGGAATTTCAAAATGGCTAGCTAGTAGTAATTATTATTTACGTATGGCACGGGTTTAATGTGTAATCATGAAATTAAACCTTTATCTTTATAGATACACTTAATATTATTTATTTAAAAGAAAAATTAACATGTTATAATAAGGTCCTCCGTCCATCTAAAAGATTATTTAACATTTTGTATTTTTAATACTCATAATTGTTTTAAATTCATTTTTCAAACGTATAATAATTACGGACAATATAACAAAATATATTATTTTTTATTTATTGTTTTAAAGGTATACGCCAAAAGAAGTAAACATAAGCAGATCGAAGAAAGTTCTATCAATAATTGTTCTTAACAAATTAAATAAAAATTATAGTGATCAACGAAACTCCTAAATCATTAAGTCAACATCTACTTTTGTGTTTAGGTAATTCAAAATCTTTTGTATATATACTAAAAGTAATTAAATAGCTTATATATAATGTAATTTCTTATCGAAGGAATTGAGATGAACAACGTCGCCTCCTCCTAGATTCTCTCTTGAAAAATTCATTGATTAATATATTTCTTTACGAATTTAAGTAATATATTATCATATAAAAAGAAAAAAAAAGGTATAATCATAAAAAAATGTTTGATGTAGTAAATAATATATTAATATTTTTAAATTTATATTTTAAGAAATGATATCTTTTAAGTGATGTGATGATAAAAATGATTTAACCTTAAACTGGTCGGTGATACAATGGAGGAGCAAAGTTGGATAATTTAGGACTATAATTAGGGAGATATTTTATATTTAATGTTTAGGATTATAATTAGGACTAGATGGGACCCACAAAATCGAAGGTGCCACGTAAGATGATGATCATTGTTATCATATTTATTTTTATATTATAATGTTATAATATATAGTTTTATTATGGTAGATTTGTAATGTATGATGATTTTATGAGGAAGCGTGAGCATATTTGTTAGCCTCAAAAAATGTGAGAATTATGGATGTGTTCGTGGGGGGTAATTGGCTTCCATGATTAATCAAATCCCAGAGTTACATTAAAAACCGTATTATTAGATTTCATTTCTATTGACTCATTTGCATTGACCCTATCTTTATCTATGTGTTAAATTTTACGTGTCATATTTAGCATTTTTTTTAAAAAAAAATAAAAAATAATGTACTATTTTTAATATTAATTATTTTTTAAGATCTAATACTAAGTATTAAATAATATAAATATTTATATGATAAAATATTAATATCAATTATTATTTCTTAAAAAATGTATCGATCTGAACGAGAAAAATAGAACGACACCACAAAGTATATATGTTACTCCCATTTATCAAGCTACTAAATTGTGTATTTTAAGTGTGGAATAGAAATTGTAGGTATGGTATATAAGAGTTCCAATTATATGCATTTTTAAAAAAAATTCTTTATTATAGGCCGAACTCATAAACAGATTTTTAAATTTATTGGGTTTTTCTCTTCAGGTATAACAATTATATCATTTTTCCTATTGAATCGTTGAACCACTCATAATTTGTTTCTTTTAAATATTGTTGGTTGATCTTGATCGACTTTTCTATTTGTAAATGTCTTCAATTGTATTTGTATTGTAATTATTTTGTTTGAAAGAATGAAAACAAACTGTGTGTTAATCTCACTTGATTTCTAATGTATTCAAATTAAATGACTCAAAGTAAAACACAATTATTCTCGAATAATTTCACTATCAATTGGACTAATGAGCTTTGGTACAACATATGTATCCTCTATCAATACCCCTCACAAAATCTGATCTCACATCAACCAACAGTGTTTAAAAGAAACAAAATATGGATGGTTGATTCACTAGAAAAATAGCATAATTAAGATACCTGAGGTGAAAAACCCAACAAGTTTAGAAATCTGTTTATATATTTGATATATAATATTAAATCATTTTTACATGTGGTAGGATGTAATCTATATTATTTTTAAGATTACAAATTTCATATTTCAAGAAGAATAAAAAAGATAAATATCTTTAAAATAAGCCAATGATGATATTATTAAATATATATAATTAAGTTAACAATATATATAACTTAAACTCTCCATACGATAAAATAATTTAGAATAGGGGATGTGGGGATAGGGGGTGGGGGTTATTCCATGCAAAGTTTATAATGTATGGTAGTGATGACGATATAAATAATTATTGGGTAAATGAATATAATATAATATATAGTTGATAGAGCATATTTTGGAAAGTGAATGGCAAGTCTGGTCTGGTCTTGTTGTTTGTCGAGCAAAGGGGACGCCAATCTCAAGATCATTTTATTCTCTTTCAACTTTTTTGAATCTTGTTATTCATATTCTTGAGGGAAGTTTTTTGTTTCTTCGTTGGACCCCATTTCATCATTACATTTTGTGGGGTTACAATACCAAATTATTATTATTATAACATATAGTTTTTTTATATATATTATATATATATAAAAAAAAGAGAGGGTGGGTGGTACACCTTTTCTTTTTTGTTTTCCTCCCTTTTTTACCATTCTAAGTTTGCATCTTCTGAGTCAAAGATTTTGCTCTCTCTTAGTTCTGATGAAAGAAACATGTTGCTTTGATGATTGCCAGAGTATCCCTTCCCTTTTCTTTCTTTTTTTTTTGTTGTCCACCATCCACAATTGCCAATGCATTTTATATTTTAACTTAATTGTATCATTAATTGAAATTAATAAGTTCTAATCACAAGATAATTGGTTGCGTTGTATGATTGCTCCACACCCCTTTAATCAAAACTCTCAAATTCGAATGGATATGATATTCAAAAAAAAAATATTAGAAGCACCACCTTCTAATGATTAGCCCTGCCGTATGTGGATTGGTCAGAACTCCAATATAGACATCAAACATCGGATCGAATGAGGATTTTCTTTTTTTTAAAAAAGAAAAAAAGTTGATCATATGACTCTATCGACACGTCTACCATATTAGTTGTCGAAGTTACTAAGAAAATATTTATCTTAATTTACTTGTTATTTTATAAAATCAAGATCAAATTAATTATTTTATTTCATTTTACTCTTTGTATTAAACGTTCTTGAAATATGATTATTAGCTTAGTCTTGTTCTCAAATAAAATATAATTTCTTAACGAAAGATATGTTAAAAGTAAATTTTACTTATGATTTTTTTTAAAAAGTGTAAAAGAAAAATTATTAATCAGTATGAGACGAAAGGATAGTATTTTTACTTTGGAAATTTATTAACTTATATAAGTTGGATGGATATGTAATTAAGAATAAGATTAGGTATACATATTTGAAAATGAGTTGATCACGTGAATTGAGGGTACGGTTACTGAGTAATGGACATGCAATGCCAGAAACTGATTGTTCTTGTGATGTGTACCTAATTTTGTTGATAGGAGGAATGGTGCAATTCAGTGTTAGTAAACTTACTCTCATAAGTATCATTTCCATATCTACTTTTATATTTCTTCAATTATCTACCTACCTACCTCGGAATGGAACAAAATCTATGCTACAACTTTGCATCACATAAACTTTACATCGATTACGAAGATTTCGCGTTTGATTTTTGAATATATATTTTATTTATTAAAAGGGTAAATGAACCTTGTATTCAGGGGGTGAAATCAGAATTTTCAATAAGAACGTTTAGAATCTGAAGAACACACAAACTAATTAAAGAGGGTTCGACATTCATCATATATATAAAATATAGAATTTCAATTATATATATATATATAGTATTCTCTCCGTTTCACAAAAAATGATCTAGTTTGACTTGGCACGAGATTAGAAAATAAAGAAAATTTTTGATCATGTGCCCCTAAATTAGAGTTATGTTAAATGTACAAATTACGCTTTAATCTTGTGGCCTTAAACATGTCATGTAGAAAATTGTTATATATAAAAAAAAAAAAGAGGTTTAAACAGACTAAAAAAAAAGGAGACCAATCTTTATAAAACAGAAAGAGTAATATTTTCTACCAAAAAGAATTCGGATGAACCTCTAACTATATGTTGGATATGCCCCTGCTTGTAGCAAACATGGACCCACCTATATAGTTGAGGGTGCACATACACTTATTAACTTTGAAAAAAATCATGAAATATATATCTTGAGAAACTAAAATTAGGATATAATCATCGATACATCCATAAAGCGTATCATAGTATCTTTGTGTTGCTGGTACAAGCTAGGAGAATCGCTCCTCGAGACGGGAGTTGGGTCGGGGCGGAGATATGGATACCGACAGATATTGGGTGGCCTCGTGATCGGAGAAGGCAGATCCATGGAAGACTGTTCCTCATTGTCACGTGTCTTTCTTTTGACCAATTTATCTCTTCTCTTTATTTGGTTACATCAAAAATATTAACTTTATGTATTCAAATATGACATGTTATTAATTATATGTAGTCCAATTTTCAAAATATATTAGTATTTAACTTAAAGTTACCTATTCAGTTATGTATAATAGATTTACCCCTACATTTATACTAGTTGTGTTTAATTTGATAATACATAAGTATAGAACACAAATAGTAACGCCAGTTACTTGTACATATATAGCTTATTAATTATGTATTAATCAGATATTATAAGTAAACAGTACACTAATCACTACACATAAAAAGTTAAAACCTATACATATAAATCAAATTTGCAGATTTCTGCTACGATAGATCTGCCAGTATTACTCAGGTAATATAAAGACCACTGCCACTTAACTATGCAATTATATTATCTCTTTTTCAATTAGTCTATTTTACTTTTTTTTTCTAATATCTCAATATTTTAAGAATCTAAAATTAGATAAATAAATTAAAACGTACGAAAACTATCTACTAGAACTTAAGTCTCTTCTTTACTCTTCTTCAGTAGAAGTATCACTTTGAGTTTTTGCTTTTAATTTCTTCATCTATCCCTATCTCTTTTTTCTTTTCTCTGACTTGTTCACTAAATAACACATTAATCTGGGTCCCCACCTCTTCATTCATCTGCAAACAAAGAATCCAAAAAAAAAAAATTATTTTTTATTTTAATTGTAGACCACATTTGACGACAACGTGGACTCCTGTATTTGCTGACGTGTATTTATTTTAATTATATTATACACTAAAGTTTTATAAGCTTATATAAAGCTAATAAACTACCTCACTTACTCCATATCTTGTACGCTACAAAAGCCCACAACTCTCTCCTTTGATTCTTGTCATTTCATTTTTATTTTCGGAAAACAAAACACAAACAGAATGAATAGTTGTGGTAACGCTTATTGTCATGGTGGTCCTTGCACTTGCAATTTGTACTACAATCATGAGAATAACAACGCTTCTTCTGCATACTCAATGTTGTATCATGAGTATCATCAAAAAGACGAAAACCATTCAGAGAACATGTATTCGTTTGCTTCTTCTCCTTCTTCTTCTTCGTCTTCCGTTGATTGTACTCTCTCCTTAGGTACACCTTCCACTCGTCTCAGTAACGACGAACGACGACTCCACGATTCGTCTCATGAACCACAGCGTCGCTCTTCTTCTTACATGTCAAAATGTTGGAATCTTCTACAGAACAAAAACAATCATTCTTCATCAACTCATCATCACAAATCCGGTCGCGGTAGCAGCAACAACAACGTCAATTCAAGCAGCAGCAACAACAACGCTGACCCACTTGTTGCCCGGCGTTGTGCTAATTGCGACACTACTTCTACACCTTTATGGAGAAATGGTCCTAGAGGACCTAAGGTAAATAATATATACATTTATATGGCTATTTATAAAACGTAATTTCACTTATTTTGATATTATTAATAATTGTGTGTAGTCACTATGTAACGCGTGTGGGATACGTTTCAAAAAAGAAGAGAGGAGAGCTAGTGCAGCAGCTGCGGCTAATGGAATTGGAATTGGAAGTGAGAGCAGTACCCAACATACGATCAATGGATCGTGGGTTCATCATTCACAAGGACAGAAAATGCCATGTTATACATCAGCATATGGAAATCATGAATTTAGGTTTATTGAAGATCATGATGATCGTGATTCTGATAATGCAATCTCATTTTGGCCATTTTTAGCATCTCAGCATTGTTGATTTTGACAAGGAAAAAAAGAAAAGAAGATTATGATATGATGATGGAGGCAACATTATTCATTTTTAAAGTTTTTTTAAAAAAAAAAATCAAGCAAAGGAAAAGAAAAAAAAGGAAAAGAGAATTTTGCTTTTTTTTTTGGTTTTTAATTTTGTTTTTTTTGATCGTTATGATATATAGTTAAGCACATTTAATACTTTGAAATGTGCGCTTTTTTGATCCCTTCTACTTATGATTTTTAACAATTCAAATGCTAAACTATTTAATTATTGATGTGTTACATTGTATCTACCTTTGTCGTTTCAGATTAATTAATATATGCTACTTACTAAATATTGTCTAATCATCTACATTGTATTTTTCGTTATTTGATTTTAATATATTTTATTTGAGTTGATAGCTATAAAAAGACCTTTACAAGCAGGATTACTTCAAGAAATAGAGGCCTTCTAATTTCCAATGCAAATATAGCGAAAAAATAAATTTTCGCCGAAATAATAAAAAAGTTATTAATTTTTAATATGAAAATACTGTATTTATTTTAAATTTCTCAATGTACCAATCAAAATATTGTTAAAAAATAGTCACGAAACATTTTTCAGTATTATTTGAAAATTAAGGATTGAATAGAAAATGAATAAATTTATAGTCAACCCCGTGAACATTTATGTAAAAATGATGTATATATATAATCTAAATTTAGCATTATGTTATATATTGACACTTATATTACAAAAAGATTAAATGGTGAATTTAATTGAAGGTTGAGTTATTTATCTAGAAAATTAGAAATCAATTTACACTTTTTTTAATGGCGCACTCATATTCAAAAAATTATAAATTTTAAATTCGTCACCATTCAACAAGACAAGAATAAAATTATTTCAAACCCGGCTTATAAATTGTGAGATACACTAGGTATTTTATTGTACTAAAATCGAAATATTAGATATATTTCTTTGTAAGGGATGAAAAGTATGCATTTTAATTAAGTGAAAGTAAAACATACTTAATGATGTTATGTTAGTGATATGATAGTTATTGTCCTACAACAAAATTGTTTTCTTTTAATCAGTTGGTTTTCTTTTTGGTCCATTTATTTTTCAAAGAGTTGGAGTCAAAAATGAGTTCATTCTATGTTTTTGCTTAGTAGCTTTTCCTTCTTTTAGTAGCACAACACTACTACTTACTTACTTTAACTTTAATTTCTCTTTTGATGATCAGTCAAATAGATTGACTAAAAAGTACTCTTAACATTCCTTTTTTCTGTTAATAAGACTGCTTCACAAATCACAATGTACACATATTTTCTTTTATTTTACAATCCATATATATTCGATACTTCATTAAATTTGAATTTGTGTTAGAAAGTTTCAATTCAGTATAACATACCATATTTTACCTTACAAGGCTCGAGCTCACTGCTTTTAATTAAATACTTGTCATTTCACGATAATCCTAATTGATACAATTGTACAAAATATATATATGTATACTTTCTTGAATGTGATGATCCACTAATTCACTTTATCAACTGAAAGTTTGGTGTTATAATATGGCTTGTTTTCATTTTCATTCTCTGTGTGACACTCCATCAAAATTATGTTAGTTTTCATTGGAAAAATAATATTCTCTCTAGCTACAGTGTTTTCTCTTTCTTTTACTTTGTTTACAGCTGAACATAACACTGTGCACAATATGGTATGATGGATCAATCAAAATCCTTCTGTTCAGTGTTGTGACAGAAAAACTAGTGAGGAGTAATGTAATATGTCTCTCTTTGTATTTAGAATATATAAAGTGACATTATTTTTCTTTAGTGAGATTAATAAAAAGTGTGTTTTGAAAATTTGTTGTTTAATTATGATCATAAGTTACAATATACACTGATATTTGCTCAATCACATAGTTTTGATATGAAATTATAATTTATTTCTAATTACATTAATATCTTAAAAATTAAAAGAATCATATACAATAATTAAAACTCGAATCCATTAGTATGTAATTTGAATATATTAAATATCGTCTCAAATACATTACAATGTAACTAAGATACATTAAAAATTAACTCAAGTAACTCAAATATATTAAATATTAACTTTCATACATTAATATATAGCTCGAATACATTAAATATCGAGTCACATACATTAATATATAACTCGAATGCATTAAACGAATAAGTGATTTTTGTGTAAGTCCCATTTAAGAAGAAAATATTACAGTGCAAAATATTTTCTTTTACTCAAAATATACTCAAAACTCTAATTCAAAACCTTTGATCAGTAAGATAAAATGGCATTGGTATGCAACATTCATATAATGATTCACCAACAAATGCCATAACATGACCTTTTTCTGTTGGATAAATAAATCTCCTATATCTTATCTAAATCTCATTATCTACATCCCTCGAGAGGCGAATTGAGAATTTTAAATCAAACTTTTCAACATTGAACCAATCTATTGTTGAAAGGGTACATTTGCCTTTGTACAAAATCAAAGCTTGTTACCCACTCACAAATTAGTGCCAAACATGTAAGGAACATCCTGTCCAACTTTTTGTTAGGAAAATTGTGTTTCTTTGATAAATGCAATGTCATATAGTTAATGCTAGCAACATTTTGACCAAAAAGTAGAAAACAAATGAACTATATATTATGATGTTACCAACAGTAATAGCTTATTATTATTGAAGAAATTCTTTCTTGAATATGATGATCCACCACTTCACTTTATTTGGTTCTATATACTATTTACTGTACAACTTCTTATGTATGAAATGATCAAATAATTGGCTAGCTAAAGCTGCTGCTCCATTCATAAGTTATTTCATCTTAGAGCAGATTATTACTCTCTCTACCCACACTTTTTTTTCTCTTTTTTCTTGTATGCAGCTGACACAACAGTGTCATACTTAAGCAACCAAATTAATAAGAGATCTCTTTCTACTTAATCAAATGCTAGCAACATTTTGACCAAAAAGTAGAAAACAAATGAACTATATATTATGATGTTACCAACAGTAATAGCTTATTATTATTGAAGAAATTCTTTCTTGAATATGATGATCCACCACTTCACTTTATTTGGTTCTATATACTATTTACTGTACAACTTCTTATGTATGAAATGATCAAATAATTGGCTAGCTAAAGCTGCTGCTCCATTCATAAGTTATTTCATCTTAGAGCAGATTATTACTCTCTCTACCCACACTTTTTTTTCTCTTTTTTCTTGTATGCAGCTGACACAACAGTGTCATACTTAAGCAACCAAATTAATAAGAGATCTCTTTCTACTTAATCAAAATTCACAATATAGCCCACCTTAAAGGGATTTGAGAGTTTTGTTAAAAAAAGAATTATCAAATATTTGTTTAAATTTGTTAAAAAATAACAAAAAATTCACATCAACGATAAATAAGATGGCTTAGCTGTACCCTTGACAAAATATAAGCAATCCTCTTCAAAGCGAAATACCTTTTGAAGCTTAAATCAGACATGAGACATAGTTTAACATGATATCAGAACAGAGCTCGACCCGATCTTAGAATCCCAAAATCAAAAAAAATCAAAAATTATTCATGCAACAGATGGTAAGGATATGAGATGAATTAAAAAATGATAAAGATATCTATAACGAACTTTCAGATGCTAAGCACTTTGATATGAGATGAATTAAAGAATGACAAGGACATGTATAACGGGCTTCCCTCTTTCCTTGGCTCGGCTCACTCAATCAGTTATCCCCGCAACAGATGTTAAGCACTAACCGTGACATGAGGGTCCTTTCAAACAAAATCAATACAAAGAAAAGAGATTTTCTTTATTTTTCTTTTATTAAAAAATAAAAAAATATCCACATCAATAATTAATAAGATGGCTTAGCTATACCTTTGACAAAGTATAAGCAATCCTCCTCAAAGTGAGGTACCTTTTGAAGCTTAAATCAGACATAAGACATAATTTAACATGATATCAGAGCAAAACTCGTTCCGATTTTAGAATCCCAAAATCAAAAAAATCAAAACTTATTCATGCAACAGGTGCTAAGAATATGAGATAAATTAAAAAATGACAAGGATATCTATAACAGGCTTCCAGATGCTAGGCACTGGATAAGCACCTGATATGAGATGAATTAAAGAATGACAAGAATATCTATAACGGACTTCCACTTGATATGAGATGAATTGAAAAATGACAAAGATATCCATAACAGATGAATTGAAAAATGACAAAGATATCCATAACGGACTTCCAGATGCTAAACACCGGATAATCACTTGATATGTGATGAATTAAAGAATGACAAGAATATCTATAACCAGCTTCCCTCGACTTCCAGATGCTAAGCACTGGATAAACACTTGATATGAGATGAATTAAAAAATGACAAGGATATATATAACCGGCTTTCCTCTTTCCTTGGCTCTGCTCACCAATCAATTTTCCCCGTAACAGATGTTAAGCACTAATCATGACATGAGTAACGGTGACATGAGATGGAGATGTTCAAAGAATAACCAAAAAGTCCAAAAAAGAAAAACATAATAATGAAATATCAAACGTTCCTTCATACATAATAAGGAAACTAAACATCTCACCCAATATTGGGACTCCAGAATAAAAAAATTGTACACGTCACAATGTTAAGACACTCATTTTTAGGCATCAAGCGTGAAATGGAGTGTTAAAAAGAACGACAAAAAGTCAAAAGTCAAAAAAAAAAACATAGTAATGAAACATTAAACATTCCTTAATAATATTACAACGAAACTAAACGTCTCTTAGTAAACCTTATTAATAAATACACATGTATTTAAGATGCGTTATGATAAAAAAAAAAAAAATCAATCTGCTTGAGGCTGATTACGAGCCTTCTCCTTCTCTTTGACTTCACTTCCTTGTTTAGTTTCATGCTCTATATTTTTTAACAATAAAATTAATCAGAAAATTATATTATATCAACACTTTAAAAGAGAGTAAACATGTATTTTTAATTAATAAGTAACAATACCAGGAGCTTTGCCATGTTCAATATTTTCTTCATCCTCTTTGTTTCCACCATAAATCCCTCCAAAACCTTCTTCATCTGATCTTGTTGCATATGCAGCTCCATAGCTACTTGACATCGTATCCCTTCAATCAAATTACATACATATTATTATTAATATCATCACTACTCAACAAAAAATAAAATTGAACAATATATATTGTTCTAGAATTAGAACCAAATAAGCCAAACGACAGTAGTTTAATTATCGCTGAATTAGTTAAAACTCTTATGTAAAATATCTCTAAACCTATACTGATATTGAATCTAATCAAGACGCAAATCCAAAATAATTCAAAATTTTTAAATGCATCAATATTACCCCAGCTCAAATATATAAAATTTTAAAATAAAGAAGTCATAGCTACTCAGATCTACCCAAATCTTGCTGGTAGATTCTCTAGCTTGTAACAGTAGCACAACAGTGACACTCCTTTGCTTTTTATGAGTATACTGATAATTATATATTAATTTCTGTTAGTTTCTCAATATATACATAATTTTTTAAAGTTAAAAGATGCATGTGCACTCGTTGAATCTAATGAGAATTATCTAATCACAATTAACTAGTAATGCTTTTTATGAGTATTGTTAATTATAGTTTCTCAATATATATACATAATTTTTTAAAGTTAAAAGATGCACGTGCACTCGTTAAATCTAATGAGAATTATCTAATCACAATTAACTAGTAATGCTTTTTATGAGTATTGTTAATTATATACTAATTTCTGTCAATTTTTTAATATATATACATAATTTTTTAAAGTTAAAAGATGCACGTGCACTCAATCGAATCTAACCAGAATCATCTAATCACAATTAACTAGTAATGCTTTTTATGAGTATTGTTAATTACATATTTTTCAATATATATACATAATTTTTTAAGTTAAAAAATATAATTTTTTAAAAGTTAAAAGATGCACGTGCACTAACTGAATCTAATCAGAATTAACTAGTAATGCTTTTTATGAGTATATTATTAGTTATATATTAATTTCTGTCAGTTTCTCAATATATATACATAATTTTTTCTCAATATATATACATAATTTTTTAAAATTAAAAGATGCGCGTGCACTCGCTAAATCTAATCAGAATTAACTAGTAAGATGCATGTTAATTAAGTGTAAAAAGAAAAGGGGGAGCTTACGCAGCTTTGTCTTGTTGAGGTTTGTTATTAGTTTGATCCATGTTGTTGTTGTTGTCTGGTTGTCCAGCAGAGGTTACAAATTGTCGAAATCTGATGTCTGAATTGTTTCTAGCAATATGGTATGGCAAAGGATTTGACAGAACAGAGGGTGGTATTTGTGCTCTGTTTGCTAATTTTATTGTGTTAATCATATTCTTTAAACTTTGTTGTCTTTGATCATTCGATTTTATAGATAAGGAGTTGTATCATCATCATGTGAAATAAATAAACAAACAACAAGATGATGAAATAATGTCATCAAATACACTTATTGTTGTCTCTTTAAGACAAGTGCTATGCCTTAAAAATAGCCACACAGGTTTATTTCTTCTCTCCTATGTGACACGTTAAAGGATTTAAAATCATTCTCATTTTATATTACTACTTTCTTTTTTATTTACTACGCAATACGGAGCTCACATTGAAGCTTCAAGTAAATTTAAATAATCGTGCTCCGTATAGTTTATCTAGTGGTGATGTTCTTAATAAAATTTTCTCCATATATAAGAATTGTGTTAAAAATCTGTGGTTAAAGAGTGAAACATGTCTATCAAACTTTTTATCAAATTAAGTCATTATATAAAGCAATTTATCAAAATAATACATTTTAAAAAATTAGTATAAACGTATTTCACAGTAATGTTTTATGCTATATTTTATTTTTTAAAAATTGACGGCGTTAGGTTAATATAAGTTACTCATAGTAACGTTTTACTTCTAAAACGTTACTGTGAATAACGTTTTAGAAGTAAAATGTTACTGTGAATAACGTTTTAGGAGTAAAATGTTAATAACAGTAACGTTTTAGTTAAAAAAAGTTACTATGAGTAACGTATATGAACTAATGCCGTCAGCTTTTAAAAAATAAAATATACCCTAAAACGTTACTGTAAAATACGTTAATACTAATTCTATAAAAATTTTAAAAAACATATTATTTTGATAAATCATTTTATATAATGAAGGAATAAGAGCTTGCCGGTCACGTGGAAGGTCTTCGGGGAGCCAAAAAGCGCTCCATACGAGGCCGATCCGATCTCCATTGTGTAGCCCTTCAAGTGCTGATAGACCGCGAGCTCCTGTTGTTTTTTATTGGCATGGACTGAACATGGTCCCTAGCTGTGAACGTATGTGTTGACTTCGTGAAACCTTAGTAGGATGGTTCACTGGAGATGCAGTGTGCTCGGCTTTTCCGTTTTTTCTTTGTCTTTGCCTCCAACAGTTGACTGGGCTAACTTAATTTAATCTAAACGATCATAATTCATATTGGTCATTTTATATTACTTTTAATAATACATACAGGTGGTTTATACTCTATTATTTTACGGTTTATACTCTATTATTTTATTTTATAATGGGGTTCGAGATAGATTATTTATTATGGCCTAGACTGTAAATATGACCGATTCAGTTGATAATATCGAATTAAAGTAGTATACGATAGAGTTTTATTTGGATGTTTAGATTCAATTAATTAATGATTTAAGGATTAAAAAGAATGATTATGTAAATTCTGTAGAAGCTTTGATTCTTAATTATCTTATTTTTAATATCTCATCCCTTTTAATTATCTTTTTATTATGTATTTTATTTTTAATTACGTTTTTGTTACCTTTTTAGAATTCTAAGTTGTAATTTGAGTTCAGTGATTATAAATATATTCAGAACTTGTGTTGAAAACTGGTTTGCTTCATTATAACTATATCTTGTTTGAGTATAATTCAATTTGTTTCTCAATCATCTTAAAAAATTCTTCAATAATTCGAATCTTGAATCAATATTCAATTTAATTTTCTTGCAATTGTGAAAGAGCAAGCACTATTAATTTATTGGTAAAATTTTAGCTAATATATGTTCTATTAATTTTTCTAGCATAACAATTTATTTGCCTATAAGTTCAATAGTCAAACACAATTTTAACTCGAACTGCAAAAATTCCAAATTATAATGAAAACATATTTATTTGTATTTAGTAGCTTGTATGGGATTTAATTTATGATATTATGTGACTGTCTATTTTCAGAAGTTATTTTTTTTAAACAAAATATTGATTATATGTTTAAATTAGACAAATCAAATAATTTTATTAGTTTTTGAAAGGATATAAATTATATGTAGAGAAGTACATACAAATTCGAAATATTATTTTGATTTTATAATGAATCCAATTATAATTTTAAAAATATAAAATGAGGGCTTCTTTTTTTATGGCCAACCATCCTATAAATTTGTTATTTTATACATTTTCTGCCATTCGTACATTCATCTCTATTAGTTAAAGATTACTATTGTGTCATTTATAAAACAACAATCCGTTATCGTCCAGCGGTTAGGATATCTGGCTTTCACCCAGGAGACCCGGGTTCGATTCCCGGTAACGGAATAACCTTTTTTCTTCTATCTTTTTTCACAAAGGAAAATACTTCTTTTTTTTTAAATAAAGGGGAAGACTTCTTATTTATTTTACTTTTTTACGTTTGTAGATATAGTAATGATACAATACAATAGGTAACAATGATCCAAACATAGTGTAAAAAGATATTATTCTGAAAACAGTTTTTTAATGTAATAAAGACATCATGAAGTGGAGCAGGGAATGAGAACTACACGATTGAATGAAGGTTAAGTGTATTAAAACGTAATAAAGATACCATCATTTAAAATATAATTTGTGAAATTTATTTGCCCATTAAAGAGTTATTTTCCATAATTTTTAAGAAAAATAATTCCTTAAATGACGTTTTCAAAAAAAAGTTGACCAATTAAGTGAAAAGAATTATTTATCATTTAAACTTGTGGAACTTAACTAAATATAAACAAAGTAAAAATGCCAGGACAAGTCTGTAGGGGCAGAATGGGTAGAAGAAAAAAGAAAGTTAAGAGGAGCGATTGCTGACCCAAAATAAGATTTAGGAACCAAAACTTTTAACTAGAAAAAAACACATGGAGTATAGTTATGGTCAATTTAAGATTAATAATCTGAAAATATCATAAATGATTTACAAAATGCTGCTAATGTTATCAAAAAGACATTGCAGTGATAAATAGGGATTGTCAACAAGACCATAAATTTGCAAACAGTAGATAACATCAACGTTGCTTAGCTCCCAAAAACATCTAATTTTGTGCATATGAACCATGCCCATGGGTCCCTTCCCTTCCTTATCAGCTGTTGAGAGTAGAAAGCATGCCTCCGCTTGCGGTTGGAACAACAACATCCCAACCGGGTCCTTTAAGTGGAACCACATTTACCTTTGATTCATCTTCACTTGCGGAACCAACAACCAAGTCACTTCGGTCTAAAATCCTCTGTAGATCCTCATCGCTGATATCTGTCTGCGTCAACCTGTCCTCTTCGGTATCATCATCTCTCAACAGTGCTAACAAGTCCTCTTCCTGAAAGATCAGTCATCCAAGGTGGCAGAGGTTTCAACATGAATATACTATTTAAAGGATGTCAAAATTCAATTACAATACAGTTGAAACACAAAAGCATCTCAAAACTATAGCTTGCTACAAAGCGCCATACAACGAAATATGTATCTTGCAGGGGTTAGAAACACAAACCTCCATAGTATCTGTAGTACTTCTTTCTTGCTTAAACTGTCCTTTTCCAATCACCACATGCTCAAGCTTCAACTTACTGAAAGCTCTTTTCAGCATTCGACCCTGAAGCACACATTTAACTCTTAAGAAAAGAGTAGAACTCAAAGAGCAGCTAAAATGTATCTTTACAAAAGCTGTTTAGTACCTCCACAGACAGAGCAGTTGCAAGCCTGTAAACATGAACAGGTTTTGTCTGGCCAATTCTATGACACCGATCCATAGCCTGTAGATCCATTTGTGGATTCTGAAAGCAGAAGTGCAAGTTACTGATTTATCTAACTGACCATAGTATGAAGTACCAAATATAGTTAGTAAAAAAGAACATAGAAAATAAATAAGTGGAATTATTGCTTCTGAAGTGAGGACTCAAGCATGGGATATCAATACAGTGATGCTATATGAAGAGACAATTCAACATGCAGTAAAAGCGTGTGATTACTATGTTTCAAACAGAATCTATTCAATTGGCACATCACCACAGTATATCATATCAATAAAAGGATGGAATGGGTCATAAATCCAGTAGTTCCCAAACCACCCCACCCGCAAACACAAGTTGAGAGCTAATACATGCTTGAAACCTAAATTATTGCTTCTTCATGCTAAAATAATACCATTTTATGGAAGCTGTCCTTCAGTCCTAAGTAATGCATGTATTTTCAGTTTACTAATATCAAAAAATCATAATAACAATTACGCTTCAATCCCAAACTAGTAGGGTTTGGCAATGTAAATCTACAATATCGGTTCCACTCTATTTGGGATCATACACTCAACAATTACGGATTTTCTAGATATCACCACTTTCTTCTTCACTTAACACTCTCACGAACTAAAGATTCCTGTCAAACATGAGTCCTCATGGAAGGTACCAAAAATGACTAAGCAAGAAAACGTTAATCTTGACTTATTGGTACTGCCTATAATGATACTTCCATTGTGTTCTGATTTCACCAAGTTCAAATGAATTTCAAGGGCTTCCCTCCATGAGATTTACGTCTATCTCGTTCCCTTAGACATCTTCAAAAATATGATGTCACCCAGTGCACTTGGAGGTCAACATAGAATGTGACCAAACCATCTAAGGTGAACTACTCTCTTTTTCCCTTCTAATTGTACCCCTTGCAGGCTTGCACCTTCTGTAGAATGCACATCTAGTCGCGTACAATTACATATCGATCTTCACATATGTTCTATTTTCTATGACTATCTTGTTGATGTATTGGGTCTTTAAGGCCCAACATTTACTTCCATTTAGCATTACTAGTCCTGAACCATCCTATCAAAGTTATCTTTCACTCATTAAAGTATTCCCTGACCCCCTGTAAGCTAGCACATAATATTAATGTAGTCATCCTCTCTTTCAGCTAATCTTATTTAATGTGATATGTGTTACATCTAGCCCATCATGTCATTCTCTTGAAAAGTTTAGCCAAAATCTGGATTGTCTGCATTAGTCATCACAATCTAGAGTGTGTTTAGTGTGACGGAAAACATTTTCTGGAAAATGTTTTCCAATTTTCTCATGTTTGGTTGGGACAAAAGTTCTGGAAAATGTTTTCCAAATCAACTCATTTTCCTCAAAATTAAGGAAAATGACTTCCCTTCAAAAATTAAGGAAAACATTTTCCAAAGCTCTGCTCCAATTTCAAATTACATTTTTTTTTGGAAAAAACATCAATTTAAAAAAAAATATTTTCAATTTCAAAGTTTTATTTTTTCATCCCTGACCACCCTCCCCCCCAACCCCCTACCCAAAAAATTAATTTTGCTTTTTTAAAATATTTTCAACTTCAAATTTTTATTTTTAAACTCCTACCTCCCCCTACCCACCCATACCAGCCCCCCCACCCCCCAAAAAATTAATTTTGCTTTTCAAAAATACTATCAACTTCAAATTTTTATTTTCTCACTCCCACCCCCTTCCCGGCCCCCATCCCCACTACCCTCCCACCCACTCACACACCCCCACCCCCACCACACCCAAAAAAAATTATTTTTAAAAAATATTTTCAATTTCATAAATTATTTTCGACTCTAGTAAAAATAAAAGATATTCCTCAAAAACATTTTTCTTACATAAATTAAACACTAAAAATCATTTCCGAAAAATATTTTCTATTCACCAACCAAACATGAGAAAATAAGTCCAAAATCTACTTATTTTCCAGGAAAACATTTTCCTTCATACCAAACACACCCTTAATCTCAACTCAATTTCTTTCTTATGCTAGCAAAAACTTACAACACGTACAATCCTTGCTTATAATTAATCCTAAAACCTTTACTCTCTAAACCATCATTGGTATAAGTTATTCTTTATCCTAAAATACATTGATTTTGCAATGCTCGTTAAATAGCCTGTCACATCAACCTTTTTCATATTGATCAAGTGTGAGAGCATCATTTAGCCACAAAAAATAAAAAAAGAGGGGTGCAAGAAGGTACCCACCCAGTCACTGTCGTATAAAATGCAGGTGTCTGCAGCAGTAAGATTAATGCCAAGGCCACCAGCCCTGGTGCTCAGCAGAAATACCCTGCACTCACTGTTAACATCATTGAACTCCTTGATCTGTTCAGAGCAACAAGTGAGTATAATAAGATCTTTTACATTATTACAAAAGGAGTATAATTAGATCAACTTAATAAAAAACTTCCAGATAACCCAATAATTTCATGTTCCCGCTGGGCCAATTTACATTTTACTCAATCTGTTCAAATAATATTATTTGTTATCAAGAAGAATACCTTTTTTTAATCTTCTTTAAATAGGTATTATCATGTGAAATCATAAAGATTAAACCTTGCCACTTCAGGACAAAGGATTAAAAGGGAGAGCAAGTAAATAGCAAGGAGGGGCATGGAGAGAGATCTAAATGCGATAAAGAAGAAAGAAACAACTTTGAGTCTAGGTGGAATACATAAGCAACGTAACTAAGAACACCTCTGATACTGACGCTGTGTATACTTGATTAATATAAAATGGCAATTCAACATCCAATAACAAAGATGTTGGCACAAAATCTAGATGACAGATCTATCCATTGATAGTGCAGTATCATCAGGTTTCTTCCTTAGCCACAATGAAGTTCTACACGCAAGTAGAGTTCTGGAGTACCAGAAGTTAATAGACAGAGGTGTTCAAGAATATGTTTGTAGCCTATGTTGATCATGTTATCATGACTTGCTTAAATTTTTCTTGAGCAAGAAAAATTACACAGCCTAAGATTCATTTAACAATTGGCGTCATCAATAAGCGGCAATCATAGTTTGAAATGTCATCAAATGCTTATAAACTACTCAATCTGTATCACAATTAGAGTACCAATCACCTGTCTTCTCCTTTCATCCAATTTCACACGGCCATCAATTTTACAAACATCAAAGCCCCTTTCACTAAAATAGTAATCCATTATGTCCAGGACTCTAGTCCACTGAGAGAATATCAGAACCTGTACAGAAAACAAGTAAAATTAATAGAAAAGTTTCAGCAAGGTGGGCACACAAAAAAGCACAATGAAGCACATACTTTGTGCTTGCGAGCAAACAATTCTGACAAAAGCCTTTCCAGTAAACGGAACTTGCCACATTGCCCAACTATTTGTTCTATAGGTGGATAATGATCTGCCAACAAGATAAAATAATGCAAGAGCAATGTCAACACACCTCAATGCAATCAGTTAAATAAACCATAGTCACTTACAAGAACCATCAAATGCTGACTCCAAGAGATCAGGATGATTGCAATTTTTGCGGAGTTGAATCATCAAGTTAGTGAGCTTTCCTCTAAAATGATTCCCTGCACATTCAGAATATGAACTTTGATACTGCAAACACTGAAGTATCATGAGGGGTATCTTGCACTTAGAAAACGGCAATAAAAAGGAATTGTTTGCTTCACCAAAGAAACCCATAACGCATTCAAGCTAACTACAGATGACATAATAAAGCTAATCTGGATATATGTTCTGTATGTATAATCATATATAAATTTGAGTACAATCTACATAGGCTTGCCAATTGAGAAAACATTGAAATTTTTATACAAACTATACTTAAATTTTCCATTCAGCTAATTCCCTTTTAAGAACTTATTTGTTGGAGGATGGAACATTGGATCCGTCAATACTTCAGTAGCAACTTAGAGAAAGAGAATAGTTAAGAAAGTGCAATTGTGTATAGAGGATATGGACTGCAATGTTAACTCAAAAATGAGGAAAAACAATAGACACTCATTTTCTCTCGGAAGTAGATATTTAAAATATTTATACAAGTGAAATTATTGCCGATGGACCGAGAATATTTAAGATATTTATATAAGTGAGATAATTACCGAGGGACACGTTCTCGGTCAAATAACCCTCCAACGTCCGGTTAATTAGATGGTCCTGGAACTTCTTCTGGTGCTCAGTCATGGTAGCATATAAAATTATTTCTTTCTTTCGGGGAAGCATTTGCTCAACATCTACTTTCAATCTCCGAAGAAGAAAAGGACGTAAAATAGCATGGAGTTTCGCAACAACCTGCAATTATGACACTCATAAACAAACATCATCTGCTTTAAAATGGAAAAACGGAATACTGAACAACATCATACTTGTGTCCTCCTTTTCTCTTCCATTTCTTCCTTTTGGGCTTCATTGCCACATCTCCCAGATAGATCAAACCTGATAAGCAAATAAAAACAAGGTCATCATTCAACACTTTTGACTTCTCATGATATCATTTGACCTACATTAAAATCTTTACATGACCATTTGAGAAGAAGAGTGAGTCACGTGTTTCAAATGATACAATGTACTCTAAACAAGGGAAGTGCAACGCAATATATCTGCTATAAGCTCTAATAAGAACCAGGACAATTAACCAGATACTCGTGACTAGTCTACCCTGTGTGTTACACATCAGTGTTCTAAGATAGAACTTTCTGATATCACAAACTAAAGCACTTGATCGGCCATATTTACAATTTGGTTTCATCATATATGCACTACATTACATCTGAAAACTATGTCAATATGCTAGCCAAAAGTTTGCAATTCAGGGCAGTAAATAACCGGTTCAAGAGAGAACCATATTATATGCAGGATAAAGATAGAAAAAAATGCTAGCAAGGTAGGCTCATTAAAGAAAATAATAAGACAAACATCATTTAGAATTAACAAATATTTAGCTATTGAAACAAGCACTTCAAGAAAAATGGTAGAATGTCTAATCAGCTGTTTACCATGACTCAAATTCTTCTAGGGATGAAAATATATCTGGTAAAATGAAATTTAACAATGACCACAACTCAGCTAAGTTGTTCTGCAGAGGTGTTCCAGTTAATAGAAGCTTGTTTTCAATTGGTAACAGCTTGAGTTCCTTGAACAGTTTGCACTTTGAGTTTTTCAACCTGTGCCCCTTGGGAAGAACCAAGAAAGAAACACAATAACAGCATGAAATGCAGAACAAGTTGCCTTTCAAATTAAAGCAAAAATACATATAAAAAAAACCTGAACTTGGCACGATAACTTACTTTAGTACTTAAACTACACGGGTGTTTAAACACCCCCTTAACATCTTTGAAGTGAATTTAATCCCACCCTAACAGTACAATACCAGTCTCACACTGGGAAGTGCACTACATACGCCTCATCAGGGCCACATCAGATCCATGTAAGAAATAATATTTTGAAAAAATTATAAAGGAAAATCAAATTTAATTTGGAATTATACTAAATTTAATTTTTTTCCTTCTTAATTATTGTTAGTTTTTTTTATTAATTGTAGTTTCGTAAATAAATTTTTATTAATTATTAAAATCCCCTAAATAACTAAATTTTCCCCATTGTTGTCCTCAAGTTCACCTCCTTCTCATTTTCTCATTTTCAAAGAGAAATCCAAACAACCTTCGCAACTCTAAGATGTAACAAATTTTTTGTCAACTTTTCTTCTTGCATGAACTAACAACAAAGTCTATAAAAACTTTTCTTCAATTCCTATTTCAATTTCACTTCTGATTTCAGCTACTCCTCCTCAACCCCTCTTTTGAGGATCGAAATATTATTCCATAAGAATTTTAGTTTTTTTTTTAAGATTCTCGATCTATTTTTTGTTGACTTCTTTAACAGATGATTTGACACTTTCTTGATGTCAAAAATAAGTCAACAGAAATCGTGTCGAGAAACTGAACATCAAATTTCTTGTCAAAGAACACAAAAACAAAGAAAAAAATAAAAAGGAGAAACGAAACGAAAAGAAAAATATTGACATTTGGGGAAAATGCTCTGTTGCAACTGGGTGTGATGGACTGAAAAAGATGAAAGAAAGAGGAAGGTAGAAAAAGTAGGAAAAATGTATTAGAAATTTTGAATTAAAAAGAAAATATTTTAGAAGTAGTAATATGAAGCAATTAATTTATTTTCTCATCCAATGAGAAGATGACACGTGCATAGTTTGAAACAGCTTTTTGTTTTTATCCATCTTCACGCGCATGTAGAAACTTGATGATACAAATCTTGCCATGTCATTTTTAGGGGGTAATTTAATTGCAGTGGAACTACGTTAGGGGGTTAAATAGCGTCCGTAAAGTTGCATTGCTAAGCTAAGTTGTGCAGACAAGTTTTGTGTGTGTGTGTGTGTGGGGGGGGGGGGGGGGGGGGGGTATGTATTTTCCCTAAATTAAAGCACAAAATTTGTAGAATAAAACAGTATAAGTATGACAAGTTAAGACTATGTAAGCGAGAGGTACCTCATCTACCACGAGATACTTCCAAGTATAATGCCTCAAGAATTTCTTTGCATCAACCATTGCAATCTCATAAGAGGTAAGTACAATTGGAAATTTGGGACCTATGGTCCTTGGCATATGCTTCCTCCTTATCTCATCTCTTTGTTTCTTGTTTCCATGGTAGATGATTGCATTAATGGATGGGACAAACCTATCAACAATATAAGCACCTGCATCAACTAAACACGGATAGCACTTCTACTAATTTCACAAAAGGATATTAATGTACCTTTCTATCTCATTCATCCAATTAGAAAGAGTTGACAGGGGAGCAATGACCAAATAAGGTCCATCTAACCCATTTCCCTTCAAATGTGCAAGAAAAGAAATAGTTTGAATGGTCTTTCCAAGTCCCATTTGATCTGCTAGAATCCCGTTCAACCCATTTTGCCATAATGAAATCAACCACTTGACACCTTTCAGTTGATAAGACTTCAACTTTCCACCAGTCAGCAAGGGCACAAGTTCAGCCTGCTCCTTGTCAGCTCTCTCCTCCTCCGTGAGGGTTGAATCCTCAACAGAACCACCTTCTTTAGATCTTGAAAGCATGGCAGCAACAGCTCTCTTCGCCTTTTTCTGCATAGACATTTAAAACTATTTCACAGAATGGAAGACGGGCAACAACTGACAAAATGCATAGAAACTAAATGACTGACCCGTCCAACAACAAGAAAAACTAGCTCCAATAAAGCTCTCAAATTACCTTTAAGACTTGAAAAATCAAAAACTAATGACCTCCAGAATCAGGCAAGTGCTACACAAAGCAATACCAAGTGCTATTTTACAATTCATGCGAGACAAAAAGGAAAACATAACTGGTTGTTGGACGGTATTAGTAGAACTCACCTAATCAAGTGCCGCATACACAACATGTAAATATACACTAACAATTAACCAAGGTGTTGTGCATAATGATTCACAAGATGAAGAAAAACTCAATGTAGACCTATTTTCTAAGGAGGACAAGAGAAGAAATACATTATTATAACTTGTCTCTCCCTTTCTTTTTCTGCCACGGCCCCTCTTCTTGTCTTCACTGCCTTCCTCTTCATCTTTCACTCCAGTCTGCAAATGAAAAATGCAGAAATGAATTGGATTAGCAAAATAGAGATAGCTTTTCGCACGCAGCAGTCAAGATTCTTCACAAAATAAAGGATATACCACTGTGATGTTAATTATCTTCTCCAGCAGGAACTCTGAGTAAAGCTGGGTTTGTGTAAGAAGCTCGTCCAACTTACTAAATTGAAGGTCATTCAAGTTCGGGGCCTCTTTGGGATTATTTACTTCTTCCTCCTTTACACGTGCTTTTATCAAGTTCTCCTCTTCTTTCTTCATGGATTCAGATAAAAGAGAGACATCCCCATTTTTTGCATCAAGAAATACTTCATCCTCCAATTTGACAGTAAGCTTCTCTTTGCATGTATCCTTCAAGTTGAGAATACACAAGTGTATTGCATAAGCAAATATATTGCTAAACATCCCTCCGAGCCAGCAACTGGCATTCGGACAAGGAACAAAGGAATTAGCAATTCGAAACTTAGAAGAGGGCATCTAACTTGAAAACCAACAAAATTAAAGAACATTCTGATTTTCGTTCAAACTAATTCCAAACCGTACAGATCATATTTACTTTTACCTTCCTAACTCTAACGTGTACGTCAACAGGAAATAACTGGTAAATAATACAAGAAGCTGGCATGTGACTCAAACACATAAACTCAAATCAAGATAAATTAATTGTCATAGTTTAGACACATTTCAAGAAACAATACGTTGTAGCTCTTATCTCATCCAATTACCTTGATTTTTTAGAAGTACGCCAACTAACCACAAGACCAATACTAATGACAATTAAGTGCAATGTCACACCACACACATTTTGGTACATCTCACAGCCATACAACTCTATTTCCCCCACCCGCCCAGAAAAAAAAATGCTAGATTCCTTCAAAACTAGCTTAAAGTTTCTTAACCCACCACCCCAAACATGAAATATCATAGGCTTTTAAGCAACAATCAACAGTAACAGACAAGGCAAGTTTTTTTTCCATTTTCCAGTACTTACTTCTTTCCTCATATGGGACTGATACACAGAATGAAGACACAACAATAATTAGTAAAAAATTCAAAAGCCTAAAAGAACGCAAGTACTAGACAGAGTACCTAAAGGAGAAAGCAACATCAGCAAGAAGCAACAATTACTATTAAGCCTAAACCCAAACTAATGAGACTCTAGTTATATGAACCTTCTATATCCACCATTCCACTCTATTTTGGTTCATTTCATTTCGTTCCAATACTCCATGAGATAACAAAAAACTAATTATACATAAGCAATACCTCCTCTGCAAGAACGGAAACAGGAGAATCCGCTTTAGTAACAACATCCTTCACTCCGTTAACTCCGGTATCGACGTTAGCAACAATATCAGTGTGTCCATTCACTCCGGTATCGGCGTTAGCAACCATCTCAGTGTATCAAAACCCTAACCTCCAAAAAGAAAAGATTTTTTCACAAAATGCACAATACAAAAGCTTCATCAACTAGAGAAACAAACTTATCATTGTTCTGTCTCTCCAAAAAATAAGTCCAACAAAAAATGTACGGAAACCGAAATCCAACAAGTAGTCAGAAAATAGGGCAAAATCATAAAAATTTGAAGCGAAAATGAGATTGAAACAAACGAACATACCTACTCAACTCCGGCAACGAGTAACCGGAATCAATGGAAGAGATTGAAAGAAAATGGGCTGCGAATAACCGGGATTTGAGCGCGCGTGGGTATGAACGTGTAGGTTTAATATTTTATTACCTTGCCGGTGTAAGAGAGACCAAAAAGGGCGGGAAATCGATCTCGTAAAATTGCCCCTGGAGTTGGATGTAATAACGAAATTGGGACTGGTGAACGAATTGATATATTTTAAATTTAAACGCTTTAAAATTAATTTAAAACTGATATTTCTATTTGAAGTTAGTGTTGTTTACATTGATATATTTGGACAACTTTCACTATAACAAACATAAAATTCATATTTGTATTTATAACAAAGTTTGCATAATAGCGTTGCATAGCAAACTTATATACGTATAATTCGCGAACTGTATAAAACGAGAAAAAGAGAAATCATGTATAATTTGAATTGTATAAAATGAGAAAGGCAGAATCGAATACGAGAAAGAGAGAAATTATATACAATTTGAATTTGTGTAAAATGAGAAAGGCAAAAGAGATTTGGGTAGGGAAATATTTGTATTGTATAATTATAATGGTAAAGGACGAAGATATATGTATTTGCATGCGTTTATATAATTTTCACTCGTTTTATTTATACAATTCAATTGTATAAAGCGAGAGAGGCGAGCGACGGGAATAAGCGAGCGAGAGAGGGAGAGTGGCGAGCGAGAATATGAGGGAGAGAGGGACTGACAAACAATTAGGTATGGATCATAAATAAATTAAAAGATAACTACTATATTTATTTTATACTATTAGTTTGTCATTCTATACAATTATCTCTATTTTAAATGTATTTTAGCTTTTAAATTGTATTTTTATTTTACAAGTGTTAGGAATATTCTTAAAACTCTTTAAAAGGTTTTATATGAGGTGTTATCAATTTTGCTTTTTGATTTTTAATTTATAATTTATTTTTAAAAAGTCAATCAAGATAATCGTGTAACTTGACAATATCCAATTTCAAATGAGATATAAATGAATCACCTCATATTTTTATTTTTTTTAATTTTAATATGTCGTAGTTTGAAATGTGAATTATGAAAAGTCTAATTGTGGTTTGATTTTGAGTTGTTAAAATTTGAGTTAGTGATTTATGTGCTTCAACAATTAAGTTAATATTAGAACTCATTAATTTATCGTTATATGTGAAGTATGTTTTCATAAGTTTGATAAATATTGAATGTGGATGAAAGAATAAGAAAATTTTCAAATATACATAGCTTTTTTTCGTTCTTTCATTTTTTAGTTGTTATATATATCTAAGTTTCATATTTTTCGGCATAATTTCATTTTTCCCGATGAAGATAACATTTTTTTCCGGCAAAAGTTTCTCACATAATTGTAATAAATGATTAGTAACGGAAAGAAAATCAATGGAACGAGTGAAAAACTTTTGATGTTATTCGATTGAAAGGGGAATTAATTTTTAGCTTGGGTGCGCAACCATGTCATACTATTCGGGGCGAAGAGGCAAGGCTTACTCACTGTGATTAGGATACCGGCGGGGAAACTGATAGTACGTGATTTAACGAAGAGGACTGGTGGCGTGGGTGTGTATGTGGCTTTTTTGAGAATAGACGTTTTTAACTTTTTTTAGTTAGTTTTTTTAAAAAAATAATTCAAAATAGACTAAAATTGTTATTTTTTAGAATTTCATTTTAAAAATACATTTTTAGATTTAAATTACATATGGCATCATTTAATTTATCAATTTGTCATGTCACTGCCATGTCACAAAAAATGGCAAATATGTATCAATTATAAGGTGTATATATGTATTCAATAGATACAAGCTTTAGTTGAAGTAATTAAATGTAATGACCTTTCATGTCATTTTTTTCCTTAATGCCTCCATTCTGTCGTTTAGAACATTTCTATAGCAACCCCAAGTTATTTATAACTTGTTGACACTGACAGTTCGATCGCCTGGTTGTTCGTTTGGATTTTGTGTAGCTTTCCGTGTTTAGAGGTCTTGAAGCTCGAAAAGTGACTTTTAGCCAGTTTGTCAGTTAAACGACCTCAAAATGGAATTATGAGATTTCCATAAGCTTTGGAATGGCCAAAGTAGGCTAGTAGCATAGTCGGCACATGTACCGAGGCCTTCGACGCGAGTTTGGACCATTAGGCGTTTTAGCCTTTGAAATTTGGCCTAAGGTTGACTTTGGTCTATATTCTTGGAAAACACGCTCTGATGAAAATTATATCAGCGCATTTAGCCCTGAAATATCGAGTTTGGTCTAGAACGACCTTTTCTTCGACTCCTGAAACCTCCGGACTCATTCTGAGCTCCTCGGTGGATTTTGGTTTAAAAGGACCTTTGAAAGTCGGATCCAATTTTTATCGAGATGACCTCGTACGAAAATTTTGACTGTGTTATTGAGTCCTGAATATCAATTTTGGTATGTTTTCGTATCTAGTTTTATGCACGGGATTCCGAACGAGTTTGGAGCGTCCCATCAGAGTTCTTAAGTTTCCAAAAAATGCTGAATCTTGTGCATTTATGACGAAAGTCCAACACTTGTTCTAAAATTTTTTAAAAGGGCTTAACTTTCTCAATTCATGTCCAAATTCGGTGATTCAAAGGTTCATCTTGTGGGGTTCTTGTTTAAGGTAAAATTCGTAAAATATATGTTGCCACGATCCCCCTTTTTGTGAGCTTAATTGTGGAATTTTTTAGACTTGTTTTCTCAGCCATTTTAGGTCTGATTTCAGTGATTCTTGAGGCTATCTTGAGTGGTTTTTCAAGGAGAACGTGTTGGCGTGGTTGGAGTTCGTATTTGAAGTTTCGTTGAAGGTAAAAATTGTGTTTTACCTGCTGTCGTAGCTCATTTTTTAACTCAACTTTTGGAAATTTTTAGTAGATGATTTCTTGGCTATTGTAGGTCTAAATCTGGTGATTCACGAGTCCAGACTGTGGGGGGTTTTGTGGTGTCATTGGTTTCAGTAGTTGAATCCTCGTTTTTGGTAAATTCTTGTAAATTAAAAAGTTGTTGTCATTGTTGTTTTCTTAAGCGTAATATTGAGTTTTTGATTGCATGTTCGTCTTGGGATTGTTTTGAGCTCCGAATTGTGTTACAATTTGGAACACAAGTTCAGAGAGATGTTTAGGACCTATATTTAGGGTTGATTCTGAAATTTTCATCGCAGATCCCATTTTCCTCATTTTGAGCCCGAAATTGGCCCGTTATTGTTTCTTGCAATTTTAGTGTCTAAACGATCGTAATAACGTTGTGACTTTATTTTTGATAGTGTAGCAGTGCTTTGAGGCCATTTGGAAAGGAAAAGCTCCAGAAAAATGTTTTTGGAGCGCGCCTGATCGGTCCACGGGTAGGCTACGGCTTCCCTCTCTTAGATTGAGCTCGAGCATGTGAATGCATGTTGATTACTTGGGATTTGGGTTGGGTAGCTATTGAATCACGCATAGTTTTTTATAAATCATGTGATAGAATCGATAATTCTACTACAAGAATATAAAAGTCGATGTTTTGATGATAGACAAGAAGTGCAAATAATCAGTAGAAAATTGACGCAGCAAAGAAGCCAAAAACGAGTCAAATGGGTCAGCCATGTAGTCAAGGAAATAGAGTTATTTGTCAAAGCCAAAAATAATATATTAAAGGTATAAGTTGATAGAAATAAGGAAACCTTAAATATATTATTTAAGGAAGGAAGTTGTATATAATAAGGATTGTACTTTAAAGTAATCCTTGTTTAACAACAATTTCCTTACCTTATCTAATAAGGATTCAAGGCAAAAAGAACTCTATAAGAAGAGAACGATGCAGATGAAGAATCCTACGACTTCACATAGAGAGAAAAGTGGGATTTATTCATCAAACTGAAGTCTTCAAGATCGATAGGTTTGCTAAGTTTAAATCGTTCTTGAGTGAGAAGGTTTTCAACGTGTAAAACTATCTTCTTGTTTTGTTCTTGATTGTTAGTTACGATTTATTGTACAAAGGGTGGGTTTGGCTCTTTGTAGGGTTGAGTTTCAGTGAGGGTTGTAACAAAAGGTGGGTTTGGCCTTTTGGAGAGATCGATTGTGTTATGCGAAATTTGATATAATACGAGAAAATATAAACGCGAAAAATAAGACAACAGATTTACGTGGTTCACCAATAAATTGGCTACGTCCACGGGAAGAGGGGGAGCAGTTTTATTATGGAGAGGCAAGAACAGAATTACAGAATAGGGTTTGCCATAGCGTCTATATATAGTGCTAAACTACGCCCTAACAGGCTTGGGCCCAAAAAGACCCCGTCCTTTCCGGTTGTAACGGGTTCGATTCAAGGCATTCAACAAATTGTAGTCAATCGAGAGAGGTAGTAGAGATAAGGCTTTTTGATTATTGAGTTGTAATCACAAAATCTTATAGTTGAATTAATAAAACGAGGCTTTTCCTTCCTTGAGTGAGGAAGATTTTTAATTTAATAAGTGTTTGTGTCTTTACTTAAAAGCAACTTACAAGCTGGTTCTTGTTCTGGGGTACGGTTTCTTCATCATGTTTTCGGCTTATTTCAGGAATTATCGAGTAACTCTGAGCATGTTTTGTGTTATTAATTGACCCTCTTTTTTATGTGGAGTACTTGTATGCTTAATTATTGTTTATTTTAAGCATGTTGGGCCTTAGTTTAGGTTTGACTAGAGCTTATCTTAGAAATGCATGACTCAGAATTGATAGGACTTAGTTTTCTCCTGATATCGCTCGGCCGACTTAGATCCATATAGACTAGTGTAGCAGACTTGAGTCTGATAGTTTGGGCCTTAGCTAGGCAATACGCTTGCTCCGAAAATAGTTATCCTTGCTTTTTCGATGCTACGACTTCATGAGTTACGTCGGCGACACTAAGTTCTGCTCCACAATTCGATGTTGGTTTTTTATTCGATCCCAAGGACTTACATTAATTGGCTGCGTGTGGATGGCGTTCCATGGATATTTATGATTATGGATCGATAGAGACTCTTTCATCCGCTATATTGGCACCTTTGTCGGGCATCCAGATTCAAGGTTCGGCCTCGACCTTATTGATATTCTCGAAGAGCATCCAGATTCAAGGTCCGGCCTTGACCTCATTGATAATTTTCGAGGATCGTCTGGTTCAAGATTCGACCTCGATCACCCACATACTTATGTAGAGCATCTTGTTCAAGGTCCGACCTCGACCACCAACATACTTATGTAGAGAATCCAGTTACTTTATACTTGTGATTGAATACTTGTGTACCTTTGGTGAGCATCCAGTTCGAGGTACGGCCTCCGTATCGTCAGATTCTAGTAATTGGGGTTAAGGTTCTGGTTTGATGTTTTGCAGTCTTGAGTGCTCACTTTTTAGTTATAGTTATTATGTGCACTCGTCGCACTTATGTGGACCCATGCAGTTTTTTATTTAAACTTGTGCACGAGTATGCCTTCTCGGCTTATGGGGGTCCAGTTAGGTGTAGATAGCTTATATATTACTTTTGTTAGTTCTTCCTACAATCATTGGCATTGCGTTGTTACTTAGACTTCCGTTCCTAACCTCTGATTGTGCTATTTCTTCTTTTCATATTTTTTTTACTTTCAAGTTCAATGGGCCTATGATGCCTACTGGGTACATGTTGTTTAGAACTCATGCTATGCTTTGTATTTATTTTTGTGATGCATGTTCGAGCACTAGTAGCCTGTGTTGATCGAGTTTGGAGCAGTCTAATCCAAAGGCGGGGGTGAGCACACTCATTTTGTGCTATTTTAGTCTTCATCTGCATATATATTAGACTTGTCTTTTGCCTTTCGAGACAGTCTAGTTGTTGTGATCCACTTTTGGGACTCATACTTGTTTTGTTGGTAGCTCTATACAGTGACTTTCAGGTTCTGGGAGGGATCTTTATTTGTATATATGTTTTGGTTTGCTTTCGCCTGTTTTTATTTTTATCTTAAATTTTGCCTATTTTTGTTTAGTTTCTACTCTCAAACCCATTACTTGATGTTCCGATTACGAGTTGACTTACCTACTGATGGGTTATAGTAGGTGTCATCATGACTTAAAAAATCTAATCGTGACATTAAACGAAATATGTAGATAACTTTAAGGGATCGTGGATGAAAATGCTAGAGATTATCTGAAGAGGGACAAAAATAACTCAAACATTTTCAAGTAGTTGGAATAATTTGTGTATATCACAGTGAAGGAGTGATATTTGTATAAATCCTTAAATTCCTCTTCTATCTGAATCTGAGTGGCCATTGAAAGTCTTCTTTCATGGTTGCAATGGATGTAGGAATCAACAAATAAAATGGAAAGAATATATTCAAATGATTGAGTCTATCCACCATCTTATATAAAAAGTTGTAGGGATTTATGAAACTATCAAGAGTTTAATTTATAGAGACCAAATTAATTGATTCAACAGTACCAGCTGAAGCTGTATTTGCTCAGGAAGTGAAGAAGCTACAAGCGGAGCAATTTAAACCAGTGGAGCAGGTTACTCTTGAACCATTTGAAAGAGACCACGCTTGTGTTGTTGGTGCAAAAGGCTGCTGCCTAAAAAATTTAAGCTTATGATTTTTGTTAGTCAATGTTTTGTAGGAGGTTTGTTACAAACTCTGTCGACACTTGTTATATTTGATGGAAGTGTAATGGAATTTTGTTATATATTTTGGTTCTCCTTTTTTTTTTTTTTTTAAAGAAACTTAATTTTTGGGTTGGTAGAAAGGTGGTGTTGTGAGACTAACATTTTTGACTTTTCGAAGGGATAAGCTACTATTACTCTTGAAGATATGATGATTTCGAGAGGCTTCTCTGTTTTGAGTAATTGTTTTGTTCCCCTTCAATTTCCTGAGTTGGTGGAGATTGAAGAATATCTTAAAAATGCGCGAAGAAAGCTTATCGGATAGAAAATCAATAACCAAAGTAGATGATTTAATTTTTTCATGAACAATGATATGAAATTTGAATATGAAGTTTTTTTTCTCTTTGATTATCAAGATTTGTGCTTTCAGGCAAAATAAATACTCCTATTTTCTCAATAGTTGTTAATCTTCCAAGAGGTAAACAACTAGCGTTAGTCGCATCTCTCTTGCCAAATTAATAATTATTGAGAAAATATGAACACCTATTTTATCCAGAAGAAATAAATCTTGATAATCAATCATCTACGTTGATTATTAATCTTCAATCTGGTAAGCTTCATTCGCTCATTTCAAGATTTTCTTCAATCAATTCGGAGGTTTGGTGGGTGGGGGGGGGGGGAGGGGAGAGGGACAGAGTCACTGAAAACAAAAATTCCTCCCAAAATATCATATCTTCAAGAGTAACAACAGTTTCACTCAATGAAACATAAAAATGTTAGTCTCACAACACAACCTTTTTACTAACCCAAAAATCAAATGTTGATTTGTATGGACTTTATATATTGAACTTTTGATAGCTTCATAAGTCCATGCAGCTTTCCATATAGGGTGATAAATACACTCAATCGTTTGAACCCATTCTTTACATTTTATTAGTTGATCCATCCACCCATTGAAATCATGAAATAAGACTTTCAATGGCCACTCAGATGGAATTGAAATTGAAGGACCTAATACATGACCTTTTGCATACTAATTACATATTACACTAGTTTTTAAATTATAGACACAAATGAATTGATTTAAAGAATGAAAAGACCCAATAAGTTCATATAATATCACTCATTTACTATGATCTGTACAAATCATGCTAAGTACTTGAAAATTTTTAAGTTATCTTTGTTCTTCTCTAGGTAATCTTTAGTAACCAAATCTTCGAATGATAACGAAGCAATAGGTACAAATCTCAACTTTTCCTTTCTCATTGTGGATTCTTCAAAAGTTGGGGTATTTAAGGTTAAATGTTTATGGGCTTCAATAGTAAGGATATTTACAATGAAAAAATAGAATTTTTTTTCACAAATAGTTATGATAATAAATTTAATTAAGCTCCTTAGTTATAGTTTGCATATTTATGATTTATACCTTATTTGTATAATTCATGAGTACATTGGTATAACCAATTTATGAGAATGTGCGTTAAACGTTTGACCTTTATTATTATTAAATTTGTTTATACTAAAAAGTTGAGTTATAAAATAGGATATGTTGAAATTAACAATAGTAGTTTTACCTTTTATATTTTATTCACTAAATAATGAAAAATATATACTATGAAGAAGAATATTAAATAGATGACATACTCCAGCATTTTTTGTTATCATTTATTTGTAGTTTCACTTTCTTTTTTTCTCGTGTTGAAATTTGAATTGTACAATTTACTTCGTATGATAACATCAATCTTTGTAAATTAGTTCTTAAAAAACAAATTAACATTTTGATTCTGAAAGTATTTTTTACATAATTGTTGAGAATGACTCTTCACTTTCAACTTTTTATTTTGAACAGTAATGGATAATTACTTTTCAAATGCAGATCTACTTTTTTTTTAATCGAACATTTATTGAATCTTTAATGTGTATGTTATTTCATTTATCAGGTATTTGATTTTGTGTAGGGGCAAAATATAATTTAATTATCACTTCCGAGTTTTCACTTTTAGTAAGTAATTATAATTATAATATATACAAAAAATTAAATCATTTGATATTAAAAAATTATAGGTATGAGCAATAATTAACATTCAATAATCAATTAAAAGAATATATCACATTCTCATAAATAATATCGGTAAGGCAAAGTAGACATTCTAATTTGGACTATTACTACTTAACTACTTATGGGTCCAACCAATAATCTGAAGACCGGAGTTTGATAATTTTTCACCCATAATTAAAATTTTACATCAATGATAAATAGCTTCTCATCACAATAAATAAACGTTTGAATAATTCATATAAATTAAGCAACACAAATGATTCAAAATGACTTGTTCTAGATATATAATATATGGGGTCAATTTGAAAAATGAATGTTTCAACACATGAATAATAGACTAATAAGGTCAATAGATTATAAACAAAAAGTTTAATAAAAATATAGCCTCAAAATCACATACTATTATGATCCATTATTTATCTAGCAATGCAGTGACCCATTTTATTTTAGGGTTAAAAAAAAGGGTAACTTTCACATATAGCAAATAAAAAATTTATATTTGTATGTTATTTCATAGTTTGCATAATTGCTCTTCATAGCAAACATAAAAACTGTATAATTCGCCATACATATACATTTGAAGCAAATTGTATAAAACGAAGTGTATAAAACAAGAAAGAGAAAGACATTTGGGCAGAAGACTGTATAAAAACGAAGTGTATAAAATGAATTATATTATTATAAGTGTATAGAACGATTATATACAATTTGAATTTGTATAAAATGAGAAAGAGAGAAAGACAAAAGAGACTTGACAAGGAATATACAATTGAATCGAATTGTATAAAACGAAAAAGAGAGAAACTAGATATAATTTGAAAATTGTATAAAACGAGAAAGAGAGAAAGGCAAAATAAATTGGGCAGGGGAGTATTTTTATTGTATAATTATAAGTGTATAGGACGAAAATATATGTACTTGCATGTGTATATACAATTTTCTCACGCTTTATACAAACAGAAACGCAATTTATACATTTGGCTTTTGTTTGTATAAGTGAGAAAGGTGGGGGTGGCGAGCGAGATTTGGGTGAGTGGCGAGCGAGATTCGGAAGAGGGGAGAGAAGGGAACAAAAATATATGTATTTATACAATTTTTCTCTGCTTTATACAATTGGAAACAATTTTTATACACTTGTGTTTGTATAAAAAGTGAGGAAGCGAGCGAGAGATTGGAGGAGAGTAGCGAGCGAGATATTTGGGAGAGAGTCGCCTGATAATTTTTTGCAAACGTTTGCTATGGAGCACAATTAAATCAAACCCTAGCTACTCCATTTATTTTAGGTTATTAGTTTGCTATTATATACAATTTTCCCTAAAAAAAATCATATTTAATTTTTTTCTCATTTAGTTATTTCTCTCTCTACTCATAAATAATAAACTAAAAAATATCGAGAGCCAAAAAAGCATATCAAATTGACTAATTAATCTTTCATCAATTATTAGTAGAACATGAATTGTATATCATTAATTTCCTCACTTAGGACACAAGATATTTCAATAGAAAAATAAAATCATAAGAAGGTATATCAAAATATAAAAAAGGACATATAAAATACTTAGGCTAGACAAAAAGGATTGAATAAAAATAAAAGAAAATTACTGCACATACAAAATGATGAGCAAGATTAGTTTTCTGCACAATAATCATTCATCCCCCTCTTATTATTTTCATGAATATTGAAGATCATGCTAAGCATTTTATCGTAATAGCTAGGTTGGCCTTTGAGCATAAAAATAATTTGCATTAAATTAGTTTAATGATTTTAGTCCATATCAAATTTATTTAATGGAAAATCTTTTCATATATTCTTGATTTTTATCAAACCAGAGAAACTAATATTAATGTGAATTTTGAGTCCCACGTTTTTTTATTAAAAAATTGATACATATAATAAAGAAGACAACTTTTTGAAAGGATACGTAATTCAATATTTATTATATTTGAGGAGCAATTTTTTACTATATATATATATATATATACTAATTAATTATATTTTATAATATTTATTTTAATTCTTTTAATATAAGGGTAAAATAGTAATTCAATTTTGACCTTTGAATCTTCCCACTTATATATATACTAGTTCTCGAACACGTACGTTGCACGTGTATCTCATGTTATTTAATACCAAACATTTCAAATGATATAATTATTTTAGAATAATTGATGCATTATACAATATTTAAAGGATAAAAATGATGTTTCTGGTAAACATTCAACTAAGGTTGCAACTTGCAAAGATCAATAGAATTTGAAGAATTTCTGATTGTATTGATAATTTTTTTTTATTTTAATCATGTGGAATACACTATATTTATTGGTAAAAAAAAAGATTACTACTTCAATTATATGATTTGTCAAGATTGTCAAATATCTAACACTATATTTCCATACAAATGAAAGAAGTTAATTAAACAAAGTAATATATCAATAAGAAAAAAAATGAGCAATGAATAAAAGATTACATAAGAACTATAAGATGTGAAAATTATAAAGTGTAATGGACTAATATTTTCTATTTAACTTATAAAGAGAGAATTGTGTGTATGAAAAGTTGTGAATGAATGTATTTTATTGTAGAAGCTAAAAAGTTAAGCAATTAAAGTCATTAAAAAGTGAAAAATAATAAATTGTGACATGTAACCATGTATTCTCTTCAATTAAATATTGATATTGTATGACTCTCTCCATATGCTCTAACCTCTCTCTTCATATGCTCTAATGTTAAGTTTTTTTTAATCTAAAATGGTAATTGTTTTAAGTGCTCAAAATTCAGCAATTAAGAAGAAAAATTGTTAATGCAACTCAATGATAATGGCAAAAGGAATACTCATAAATGCACTTAGTGGTATGTAAAAAGTTTTCTGTTATGGAACTTAAATTACTATTTAATAATAATAATAATAATAATAATAATAATAATAATATAATGGTATTATTGTAGTAACTCAACTATATAGGGTTATTTTGGTATTTCAACTTTCAACTTTTTTGTTCCCACTTATAATAATATATGATATATATATGAGATTAGTATCGCATCATCCTATGTACAATATTATTCTCTCCATTCAAATTTACTTATTACTTATTCCTAAAAATACTTTTGAAATTTACAATCTAAAATATTTATGTGATTATAACTAATTTTATCCGGACAAAATGAAACATTGAAGTTAAATTATTTAGATACACTGGTAACAGAAACTGTTGATTGTATTTTTTTTAATTTTTATTTTAACAAACAGGAGTTGTGTCTGTGTCTGTGAGAGCAGAATTAAATTTTTTAAAGCAGACTTCTGATAAAAGTTAAAAATAAATTATTTAAAAAACAACAACAAGATTTTGGTACTTAAAATGGAGATGAATAGAAATAGAAATATGGTAAAAATAAAGATTTTCAACATTTTTGTAGGAATAAATTGTATGTGAATTGCTGTACATATTGAAACAAAAAAGGTATAATTGTATTCTGATCCTATAATCTTTGTTATTCAAATCAAGATATGAGTAATGAATGTACATCATAAACATTAATTTTTGTAATCCCAAATCTTTGTTGTTATCAGTTCCAGCCAAGAATATGTTTTGAAAAAATATCTCAAGCTTTAGGTACATTCTTTTTTTCTTTTACTCTTGCTTCGCGAGTTGAGTCGTTGCTTGAGGAGGAGTAAGAAGGGTTGATTCATTACTCACTCGGACTGCTGCTGAATTCTTGTGTTGGCATAATCATTTTCCTGAACTTCATCATGTCAGCATTATACATACCAGTATCATAGCTCTGAGTGGGTGCCCCCGCGAAGCTAGGAACCTTGCTTGGTTTTGGATTATCGTTCAAGTCCTCCAACGATGAATTGCCTTCCAGTGCACGTACAATCTGTTCATCATGCATAAGTGAAACTAGTCATTTTGTCCAAACGGAGATGAACCTGACTCTGATATCATGTAAAGAGGAATTCTAGAGTCCATATAAGTAAACCACCAAAATATGCTGCAACATATTTGTTAATTATCTTGTGGAGAGGGTAATCATACCTGACTCATTTTGGGACGTCTTTTAGCAGAATGGCGAATGCTAGATGCAGCACAACCTATCATGCGATGTAGCTCATCTGTATCATAGTTCCCTTCAAGACGTGCGTCTACCAATCCATCATATATTTCCTCTTCAAGTGCTCTTGTAAGAAGGGGCCTAGCCTGTATACATTCATATATTAGATCAATACCTGAATTAAAAGTTGAAAGTCTAAGCACGTCTTGGCGCTATCAAATGTGAAGTGAGGATCTAGAACAAACCCAATCTACTAAACTGTCCTCCATCATATTGCTAGGATCAACTGGTTTTTTCGCGGTTATGAGTTCCAACAGCATGACTCCATATGAAAACACATCGGACTTCTCTGTTAGTTTGCCACTTGATGCATATTCAGGAGCTAAGTACCTGCAAGTAACTTTCTTGCTTAGATACATCTGAAGTATGTTAAAATGCATAATTGGTTCTGATTGTTGATACAAGTTTTATACGATTAAGTAGTTATGTTTGACTCACCCGAATGTTCCCATAACACGAGTTGATACATGAGTGTTGTTATCCGAAGTAAGCTTAGCCAATCCAAAATCTGCCACCTAATGAACCAAATTTTTTCCTTTAATAAACCTTTCTTAAACAAAAACGCGAGGTTTTAACATAAAACTTAAATGTGGTTGATCATTTAATTACCAAGGCTTCATAATTGAGGTCAAGTAGAATATTTGCAGCCTTGATGTCGCGGTGGATAATTCTATGTTGGCCTGCATGTATATAGCAAGAAATGAGAGAGAAAGAGAGATAAAGAGAGACAGAGAGAGGTGAAAGTGTAGATTAGAATGTTCATACAATCTTCATGGAGATAAGCAAGTCCTTTAGCTGATCCCAAAGCAATTTTAAGTCTGGTCTCCCAATCCATGACAGGTTGACCTTTTCCTGCAATATTGTATTTGATTTAACCCTTATCAAGACTAGATCGAAATTCGGGAATCAACTAGGAAAAAGAATTCTCTTATTTCATAATAGAGAGTATTGAATAGGCAAAGAATGTACCATGAAGGTGAAACTCCAAGGTTTTGTTGTCAACATATTCATAGACCAACATGCGTTGTCCATTAGCAATGCAATATCCAACGAGGGACACAAGATGACGATGATGAACTCTGCTAATGATCTCAACTTCAGCTTGAAATTCTCGTTCTCCTTGTCCACTTCCTGCTTTCAAACTCTTGATAGCAACCACTCTTCCATCATTCAAAACACCTTTATGCACGTATCCGAAACCACCTTGTCCTAACAGATTGGCCTGAGAAAATCCATCTGTGGCCTTAGCTAGCTCCTCATAAGTGAATTGGCTCTGGGAGAAACCACCAAGTCCCATGTTAGGTGATTGAGAAGGCAATGGCGCTGCTTGACCTGAATAACCTGATCCAAATTCGCCGCTTGAATTTGCTCCCTGCTGATGTGGAGTAGCTCCAGCCCAACCACTCTGAGTCCCCATTTCACTTTGTGGTACCTTCATTACATGATCCATCGACTGACGTCTATTCCATTGATTGTTGTTATTGTAGTATGGATCACCACCTAATCAAAAAACATATTAATCGAAAGTAATATGCTTTATAATTAATAATTTTGTAACATACACACCTTTAGGTCCAGGAGCCATATAGTATCTCTGTTTCTTCTTCCTTCTACTACACCATACACATAGAATGATCAACGCGACTATGACTATGCCTCCGACAGCAATTCCAGCTACTATACCAACAGTACTTGAGGAATCATCGTTTGCAGGCGATGGTTCATTAGATCCTGAGCGCGGAGGAGGAGACAAATGTGCATGAGGAGGTGCAGGCGTGAGAACAGGTGGTGGTGGGGAAAATAACAGAAATGATGGAGGATTTTTAGGACTATTTGGGGTTGATGGATTATTGGACGTTGATGATGGTGGTGGTGATTGTGATGGTGTATTAGACGAAGGATTTGGGGATTGATTATTAGTATTATTATTATTGTTGTTGTTATTATTATTATTATTATTATCGTTATTGTTATTATTATTGTTATTGTTATCTTTTGATGGTGATGCATTAGAACCAGGAGAGGATGGTGGTGGTGAAGAAGGTGGAGGAGAATCATTTTTTGGAGGTGGTGATGCATTAGAAGACGGAGGAGGAGATTGAGGTGGCGGTGATGATGAAGGTGGAGATTCATTTTTTGGCGATGGAGATGAAGACGAAGAGGAAGGAGAATCATTTTTTGAATCTGAAGATGAAGGCGGAGTTCCATTTGAAGAAGGGGTTCCTTTAGAATCAGTATCATTGGAGGAAGCAGTTCCAGGAGATGAATCCATATCTTTGACTAAAATGATAAAAAAGATTCCCAATCTATATATCTATCTCCCGTTAACTGCTCTTTCTTCTCAACGATTCTTCAATGTCCCTACAAAACAAAACGATATTTTGCATGTTACATACGAACAAAGAAGAAAGAATGCAAATAAATAAAAGATGTTTTACCTCAATGAAGAACAAGAAATTGTTGTCAAATGGAACAGAGAGAGAAATGTTAACATTGTAAAATTTTCATCTTAGTGTAGCAGTTTTTCCCCAGCCCCAACCCCCCCAAAAAAACAATACTTGGAGTGTTCCTGAAAACAAGGGGGCCTCTCTCTCTTGCCAAATCTTTAGAGGGGTTGCCATTTAACACCTCTAATTTCATCAAACATAATTAGTTTGTTATTCTTATTTCCAGAATTATAGTTCCTCATTACCCCACAATTCTCCTCTCCCCATATTACCATGAAAACAAAATAATAAACACACCCCCCTCCTCCTCATTTATTTATTATTATAAAACAAATGGTGTACCTAAAGGAACCAAAAAATGAAAAAACTCAAAAGACATTACATTCCAACGGCTCATTCAAATGCAAGAACAACCGCGGGTTCTTCCCCATGATAATACTGAAGCATTTTCCAGCCTCGGGTTGCAGGATTACAAACATAATAATTCTCCGACCCCTGACCAGCTGCAAGAGCTTAGAATTTTGACAAAGTTCAGGCAAGAAATCAAGAGTTGGGCTGGGAACTCATAAAATCTCCGAATTTGAATCTCATAAATACAGAACAGGAGCATACAGAATTTCAGTATAATACAGAACAGAATATACCATAATTTACAGTAAACTATAGCTGAAAAATAAACCACAAAAATTAATAAATAAATACTTATGTTGATGGCCAAAGATAATAAAAATGTCACTATCCAAATGAAAGCTACTTAGACGAAATCCATTGTTCACAAAAAAACAGAATGTCAACTTAGTTTTATACACCATCTAAGTCATAATGTAAGCAAAGATTCAAAAGAGCTGTAAAATCAGTGATTTTCACTCATGGACAGAGAGTGAATTAAGGCTTCAACTGAATTGTAGCATTAGCAAGGCTGTTTATGTAGGGCAGGAACCTTTTGGCTGGACCGATAGCGTTTGGACTTGCTATAGACTCGACTTTCTGCTCCCTGATGTGATACAAGTATATGTGTTCGCGAACCTGAATAGCCACAGCATCACTGTTAACACAGGGTAGTACCTTGCACGCACAAGTAAGACCCCTCTCAGGTCCAAGATTGATGCTAACACTGCGCTTCAGGCTCATTTCCATGCCTTGGTAGATATCTATTAAGAAGACATTTTCACATTCATTAAAAGCAGTAACGTAGCTCAGCTCACCATCCATCTGTGTTAAGGATCCATGCCTCCCAACTTGAGCAGGTAAAGATATTATTGCAGGGATCTCTTCTTTCACATCAAAGGCCAATACTTCGTTTGATTTTGTCTCGAAGTAAGCAACCCCCTTCATAAACAAACTCCCACCATCAAGACACGAATTTTCTAGATCAGAACAGTATGCAGAAGAGCAGCTCCAAGTATTTGATTCTGAAGAGTAAATCTCAAATCCGATGATTGGCTGATCAAGCATAGGAAATGCACAGATAACATGATAATATGCCTCAATGTTACGGAGAGAAGGTTCAAATGCAAGAACAACTGCCGGTTCATCACCATGATAGTACCGGGGAGGAGGGAGAGTTTTCCAGTCTTGAGTTGCAGGATTGCAAACATAATACTTCTCTGACCCCTGACAAAGGAGCAACCCGCTGCAAGAGCTTAGAATTTTGACAACTTCAGGCAAGAAATCAAGGGCTGGGCTGGGAACTCCAATTGTAGAAGGGTCCAGAGATAAAAACATAGTATTCATATCCCATGCACTCATATTTTGATAAATGTAGCCCGAAAAACTCTGGCAAGAAAAACTTTGTTGGTGGATTAATAAGGGACTAGCGATCCATTTATCCCAATCTTTAGACACGGCCTTAAACTTCATAAGCGACTTAGCAGGAAGGAAAGGGAGTACATGCTCCTTGACCACATCTTTTATCTTCTTATCCCCTTCTCTTATAATGTGTGCAGGAAATTCATCTACCTTCTGATAAGCCTCAGTCTTAAAGTCATATCCTGCAAGCTGCAGTGCAAGCGAGGTAACTTCTCAAAATCAAGAGATGTTGCTCTCATAGACTCTTTCCCTTGTTTCTTTGTCTAAAAGATGACGCTATAAAGGAAACAGGGACTAAAGATTGGCTCATCATGAAACACAATGGACATTCAATTAATTGAAGCTTGTATATTGCATGAATTGTTAGTCAAGTGCATTTATCGTCAAAAATAAAAGAATATGGGGAAGCAGGTGGTAATACAAGAGAACTAGGCTACACCACTAATCAACAGAAGAACGTTTCGAACTTATATTCAATATTTTTGCAAAACATGACCCAAAACTAACAAAATGTCCTTTTTGACTGCTGTCTTAGGTCACAAAGGAAATGCATACAGCACAATAATGGTTAAAAAGAGAAGGTCTTAAAACAATAAATATAGAAAACAGTTGCTAACTACTAAAACGATGAATGTTTCATAAAGAACTTAAACATACCCGGTGAATAGCGGGCCTCTGAGATGTAGTTGCTGAGGAAGATCCCTTGAAGATATAGGGAGAATTATAGTCAGAGTCATCATTCATGTAGTCTACTCGAGAGAATTCCATTTTTCTGCGTTTTTAGAAAATAGTCACTCCGACAGTCAAATATTGTACATTACCAAATACAAACAAAGAAAACTATTACTATCCAAGACTAATGGTCAACCCCCCACACAACTAAGAATTTGAAATCGATATCCTGTAATCACACATTGGGATCATGTTACCAAGATTTACAAAAAGCTCTCATACGGCTCACTTGCATACCAGGAACACTAATTCTTGGGTGATATAATTTCCTGTCAACATATTATATGTATTTACAGAAAAGAGAAACAGAAAACCATCAAGAAAATCGAAGCACAGATTATATCATGCAAAAGGAACATAGTTAAATTCCAAGATTCATATAAAGCCACTAATTATAAACAATTTCACGCGAAGAACCCCCATCAAAGCAAACAAAAAAGATGGGAGAAAACAATGGAATCAAAAACATATTTCACACATTGAAAACACAGAAAGGAAAAGACAAAAGTGTGAAAGTATTGATAGGGAAAACGACCCATGGAATCACAATCACAGAGCAATGTCTAGTCTTTTTCTCTGCAAAAAAGTTGTAGATAAAAACAGAGAGAACTATCTCAACTAATTTGTTTCATCTTCATCTAACACTTGTACATTATTGTTCATTTCTAATACTCAAAATACTATTCAATTTGATTATTGATATTTAATATATATTTTTCTCCTAAAAATATTTTTCACTCACCAACGAAATATCAAAACCAGAATTCCATCATTCCAACTACCAAATACTTTCAACCTTTTCTGCAACAAAATCCTTGTTCCAACATCTTTTGATTGTTATAAGTTCACTTACACACACCTATAACCCAAAAAAATATATATACACCTATAACAACATTTGATGTTTAAATAATATTTGGCCAGCAAAAAACAAAAAAATAATATTATCATTTTCATTACCAAATGATCAATATAATCATTAAACAAAAAAGAGTATTGCTGGACATCATGCCCCAGCAGCCTCCTGGCAAAGAAACATAATTGCAACATTTACTATTCTCAGCAAAACAATTCTCTAAGCCTACTATATTTTTCATTTCTTAATATTATAATAAGTTTGAAAAGTATATATTTAAATTTCAAATCTCTAGTGGATATTTAATTTAAATCTGAGACCTCTACATTCTTAATCCACTTTATTAATTACATCCTTAAGTACTATCCAATTATTACTAATATCATCATTCTTATGCAAAACTTTATCTTACTATAAATCATACTATAAAATGATAAAACTAAATTATTAGGTATACTAATTTCATGTAGAAAATTAGTGAAACTAAATGAAATAGGATGATTGGCAAATAATTCATGCTATGTTTTGTCAACGCATGCAAATTTGACTGAGACTTTGTAACAAAGAATTGAAATCATCACTATGTGGAGTCTATTCCCACTTGGCTGTAGTTGATAGGAATGTACCAAAATTACTTGGGGGTCAAGTTTTGCATGATAGGGAGGGAAAATTTAAAAAGACAAATTTGAAACTTAGCGTACGTAAGAATAATGTTGAATAAGGCGTATTAGTAATATTTGTATTAGTTATGCAGATTGTAATTTATATCCACTGTTTGATTTGATTCATAAAAAATAACACGTATTGCACAATTTTTAAGAAATAAATATTTATATGCAAAAATACTCTACTCAAATATGATGGGAAGGATATTAAAAATATTTCAAGGGGTAAATATATTTTTAATCACGCTAATGAATGCACTACTCCTTGTATATTATAGTTATTGGTGTCTTGATACCAAATAAAGTGTATAACTAAGTGGGTGTTTAAATCAACTTATTTTTAATGACTTTCGCTTTAATACATTTTTTTGTTTTGTTTTGAAAGTATTTGTATGGCTTCAAAAGTGCTTTTAAGTAATTTTATAAAGCTGAGAGAGTACAAACAAAAAAACAAAAAGTCAAAAGTTAGGTATTGCCAATTTATAGAGTAACTTTTATTTTATGCTCCTTCTGTCTCGTTTTAGGTAGGGTATTTGACTCAATACAGAATTTAAGAAAGAACGAAATTTTTTAAAATTTGTAATTCAAATGAATAATAAAAATTCATATAGTTGTAAATCATTTTATTAAGAGTAAAATAGATATTTTATAATTAAATTGTTAATTAATATAAAAATATAGCATTCTTTTTTAAATTAACTAAACAAACAGTAAATCACATGAATTGAAATACAGAGTAAGTCATTTAAAAATATCAATCTAGACATCCCACTAAGAGATATGTTGAAAAATGTACACAAACAAAACATTAATAACACAAAAATAATGTATGTATTATTTTTCCTAATGCAACAAAGAAATAACACTATTAATATTAGAAAATATATGATATAAACACCAGGTCAAATTAAAAATCACAAAAATTCAAATTATTTTTTAAATTACATAACATATTAAAATAAAATAAATAAATAAAAACAATTTTTTTTTATCACTATGACACATGAATAACACGTCATGTCCTAGCCAACTTGACTCTCGAGTCTTAATATGTTAGAAAACCACCAATTTATTCTCGCTGAGTCACACACGCACAATATAAGTAAAACGAAAAAGAAAAAAGTCCGTAAGAAAATGGTGAACATAGAATCTATTAGATACATGAATTATTACATATGTGTTAAATTCCTAGTGTTCATATAATTTCATGCAACAACAGCAACTAAGATCTAATAATTTAGAATTGGTAAAATTTGCATTTAATTTAGTTTTGAATTATTGAATGGTTCATTCATTTATTTAGCCCATCAAAAAAAAAAATTGTATCGATTTGTGCTCAAATCAGGGCGAAGCTAGCAAAAAGCCCGAGAAACTTTATCGACGGAAAATTAGTCCGTTTTTACATTATTTAAATTGAGGCTGAACCCTTTGACCTCTACCTAAATGAAATTTCAATTGCTACTGAGATTCTAGCTTTTTCTGAAGAGGTTTAGTTGAATCATGTAAATAGCATGATTTGCCTGATGAAAATTCTGATTTCAGTCACCGAAATTTGGAAAAGTTATCAAATGTATCAAAACAGATGCCATATAATCGGAATACACAAACACAAAACGAAAAAAAATCAATAACTCTGGTTGCGAAAAAACAAAATCTCAAAACAGAATCAAAGATGAAATCACAACTAAAAACATGATCGGTACTATAGATGAAAAAAAAACTCACAGAGATGGCGGAGTTAGCCGTTTTCTGATCAACAAACAAATCAACTCCGGAGAATGAAACTTGAGAAATTGATGGTGAAGTTTGAGATTTTTGGTTCAGAGAAACTTTTTTTTTTTTTTAATTTTTAATTTTTGGGGTTTGAGAGTGATGAGTTCAGAAATGGTGAAGGAGAGTAGGAGACTCATGAAGAAATACAATCTTCGGCAATAAAGAGGAATTTCTTGTGTTGTTTTGCGCCGGGGGGGGGGGGGTAACGTGGCGGATATTTATTGGGTTTACTCCCGTCCTCAATTTTAAGTCAAGTCTCCGTTTGTTTTTTTCCTAAGAATTTTCTACTATTACATTTTATTTTTTTTCTAAATATGAAAAGAAATGGAAATCTCTTAGCTTGAAAAATAGGCACCTTTTTTCCTAAAAAGATTAGAGGGGTTACCAAAAAAATAACTAATTTATATTTATTTACACTAAATACATTAAAGGATATATGATGAATGTACACAAATTTATTACTAGTTTATTAAGATGTTTTTTTTTTTAAAGTTAAAACTTTGAAATTTAGAAATTAGTAATTATTTTGGTAAGATAAATAGAGTTTTTTTCAATAAAATTAAGTTTTATATTTTAAAAAAATTATAATCAATATTTGAAATTCAAAATAATCTTTTTTTAAAGCAAATGAAATTTGAAATCATTATCCCAATTTACATATCGAAATGTTAATTTGAAATCATATGTTCAAACACAAGTTAAAAGGACAGTCTAGTGAATTAAAACGTTAACTATATATAAAATATTCTGAAAGAACTATATTACCAGAATTTATTACTCTCTATACAATCTTATTCGACATCTGCTTAAACTTTTAACCTCGTAAATCCTAATTAGTAACTTTATCAATACACCGAAATTCTCCTTCAGTCCATTGATACAACTCTTTATATAGTTTATAGTATACGACAAGTGCATGTATGTTTTCGAACCGATCAATATGACAATGAAAGGAAACAAATTTCTTGTCTATATTTCCTTTATTTGGTTAACATAGGCTTATTTAAGAACACGTCTTAATTCAAGTTTAACATTACATACTTTTAAAAAACTTAACTGGAAAATAACACAATAATACTGCCTCAATTTTTTGTTGGTCAATATACGCATTAAAATAGAAAAATATCACCATTCAATTGCCCCAAATGTTTTCCTAACAAGGTGTAAGAAAAATATGAGAAACTTCCTATTATTTATGGTTTGATTGATATTTATAAAAGTATACATTTTTTTTTATACAAAATAGAGTAAACTTCTTAGTATTGTATTTGTATCAATTTGTTATTTTGAATTTTATTATATTTGTATAATTTTTGATTTTGTTTTACTCAATTATACAAAAACACGCGAATTATATAAATGTACCCATAAATTATACATATACAATTCACCTCTCTGTTACTCTCTATCCTTTTTCGCTCGTCTCTCTCCCCCCTCACTCAATCTCGCTGGTCACTCTCCTTTCTATAACATGTAGCTATGAATCGTAATTAGCAAATTATAACTATGAAGCGTAATTAATTTTTTTATTAGATATATGCGAAATAAAGTTTGATATACCCCTCAATTTTATCATTTAGAACTTCTGTATCTCTCGTTACAAAAATGACTCGCATATACCATACCATTACAAAAGTGGAAAAACTAATTGAAATTATTTTTTAAGGGGAAACTTCGCAAATAATCCCTATAATAAACTCAATTATGCTCCTTAGCTATAGTTTGCATATTTACGGGTTGTAGCTACAATTTATGTTGCATCGTTTGTAATAATTCGTGATTTATATAATTTCGTGGCTGTGTATAATTCATAGATGAGTTTGTATAATTCGCATGTATGTTTGTATAATTGATTTTTTTTTTGCATAAACTCGAACTAACAAATTTATACAAATACAAACATCTGAACTTTGAACAGTTATACAAATTATATGATACAAAATTTATATATATTATGTTTTACCAATTTCGAATTATACAAACGTGCGAATTATACAAATTTAAATCTCTAACCCACGTAATTATCACTGAAATTGATGCTTGTGGTAATTAACTAAAACTATAGCTATAATGACTAATTAACTAGTATATGTTTTGCTTAACCGTGTAATTTTCCTCTTTTTTTTTTCTAATTGTTGATGTTTAAAAAAAATCATGTATTTTTTATCTTTTTCACACACTGTTTTTTTTTACGACAAGGGAAACCCGTAGCCGCTACCCTTTTTGGGTGCACACAGGATAAAAATCATACTACTTTTTTTTAATACCTATTCTACATTTTTCACACAATACTTAATTTCTGACTTCTTTGATTATTATTATTTGAGTTTTTATCTCATTTTATTTTTCTTTTATTATTTAGTGTAGAAATAAGAAAAATAAAAAGAAAAAAGTGTGAATAAAAGCAGATTAAAAAGTAATAAAGACTTACTTTTTTCGTGGCTATATTATAATTTATTAGTTTTATATTTGTAAAAAATATATTTGGGGCAACTATAATACATTCTACAAAAAAAAATAAGTGAAAGAATAAATTTAACCATCAAAAGAAAAAATCAAATCGATTGATTATTAAAAATTGTAAAAAAAGAAAATGTGCGAGAAGGATCAAATATAATTTATATGAATTAATTTATTTTTTAATAAAAAATAATTTAAAATTTATATCTTTTATTTTCTTTGGAAAAAAATGTATTTATAGCGATTTGTTTAACAATATTAATATTTCTATTATATTAAAGAGTGAAGTGGGAGGACGATCAAGGGCGAAAATGTAATTTCACGCTAACAAAAATCTATTAAGAAAGATAATTAATAATTCTAGAAACATCCTTCCGCATATAAAGTGAATAATGATCAAGGGTAAAAATATAATTTTACTCTAACAAAAATCTATCAAGAATAATAATAAAAAAACTAAATAATTCTAGAAACATCTTAAGTTATTGTTATTACCATTAACTTATTTTGTTATTACTTCACTTTCTTTTCTTTTATGAGTTATTGTGATATCTAGTTTATTATTACTCTACTTTACTATTACTTTAATTTAATTCTTAATATATTTTTTATTCGTTGTGCTTATACAAATGCCTACTTTTTATATAAAAATTTATCATGAATTAATTATTTTCATCTTTACTTTGGCTCTAATAATATATTTGAAAATAAATAAGTTTGATCAAATTAATAATATATATTTGATTGAAATTAAAGAAAAAGATGTTGAAAAGTAACAAATAAAAATGAATAGGATGATATATTTGTATAAAAGACGACTAAAAATGTAATTTCATTCTAACAAAAATCTAACAAGAATAAATAGTTCTAGAAACATCTTTATATATATGAAGTGAATGATGATCAAAGGTAAAAATGTAATTTCATGCAAGCAAAAATCTACCATGAATGGTAACAACAAAATTAAATAGTTCTAGAAACATATTTAGTTATTATTACTAGTATTAGCTCACTTTTGTATTTTCTTCATTTTTTATGAGTTATTGTGATATCTATTTATTATATGAAAGTAAATAAATAATGATTACGCTTAGCTTTTAATAATTATATATCAAGTATAATATTAGGTGGAATCAATCAAAATTAAAATTAGAATTTATATATATATATAAATTTTGTATATTGAAATACTTTTAATTTTCTGATTTTAAATATGCTATATAAAAAATTAAAATTCAGAAGTTAATTTTCTTTTTGAAATAAAATAAAACAATAAGTTCATATAAATCGAAAAAGAGGGATTCATATATTAAAAATGAAATGTACATGTGTTGTTATTAAAATGAGCTTTCATATATTTCTTTTTAAGAAGATCGTTTGGCTTCCTTTGATTAATTTGTGCATATATGTGGAGCTTTAACGATTTGAACATTTTAATATAGAAATATAATAATTTGAAAGCTTTAATTTCTTCGTTTTAACTTCTAATTTGTTACATATTTAAAAATTACATTAAAAAAAGGGATAATGCCCAAGTACCCCCTCAACCTATGCCGGAAATATCAGGGACACACTTATACTATACTAAGGTCCTATTACCCCTCTGAACTTAATTTATTAATAATTTTTTACCCCTTTTTAGCCTACGTGGCACTATCTTGTGGGCCCAACGATGGTTGACTTTTTTTTTCAAGCTAGTGCCACGTAGGCTAAAAAGGGGTAGAAAATTACTTATAAAATAAGTTCAGGGAGGTAATAGGACCTTAGTATAGTATAAGTGTGTCTCAGGAATTTCGGGCATAGGTTGAGGGGATACTTGTGCATTTTCCCTAAAAAAAAAACTAAAAACTCAATGTAACAATTTAAGATATTTTTAGAAAAACATAGTTAAAATAACATAATAAAATTTGATTGATTCCCTTATTTTTGTCGAAACCAAAAAAAAGTTGCATATATTGTTCGAAAATAATGTAAGAACTAAAAAGTACTATGAATCACAGTAAAATCACAACTAAAAATATGTGAGAATCATATAAGAAATTTCGTTCACTTTTCTAATAACACTTGTATCACATAAAATAAAGCAGATATAATAACATATATTATTCGAAAATGACACAAAAGGTACATAATTTAATAATTTGAAATATTTAAAAAAAAATACATGTAAAAAATTTAGTTCACTTTTTCAAATTTTATTTGTGTCATATAAATTGGAAAAAAAAATTAACATACGTTGGGTCTGCGCTAGCACACACACCTGATATCTAGTTATATAGAAGAGCGAAGTGGTAGGACAATCAAGGGTAAAATTAAAATTTCATTCTAACAAAAATTTATCAAAAAAGATAGTAAATAATCTAGAAAGATCTTTCTATATATGAAGTGAATAATGATCAGGGTAAAAATGTAACTTCACGCTACAAAAAATGATAATAAGAAAATTAAATATTTCTAGAAACATCTTTAATTATTTTTATTACTATTCATTTATTTTGTTATACTTCACTTTTTTTATGGGTCATTGTAATATCTATTCATTAATCTATTTTACTATTACTTTAATTAACTCTTAATATTTTTTCTATTCATTATGCTTATAAAGATACCTACTTTAATATAAATATACATTATGAATTACTTATTTTCACCTTTATTTTGCCTTTAATGAATATACTTGAAAAGAAAAAAGTGTGATAAAATTAATAATATGTATTAGATTGAAATAGAGAAAAAGTTGTTAAGAAATAATTTTATCAATAAAAATGAATAGGATGATATATTTACATTTAAGACGATCAAGAAATAAAATGAAATTTCATTATAACAAAAATCTATTAAGAAAAATAGCAAGAAAAATAATTAATTCTAGAAACATCTTTCTATATATGAAGTGAATGGTGATCAAATGTAAAAATATAACTTACGCAAACAAAAATCTATCAAGAATGATTAGAAAAAAAACTAAATAGTTCTAGAAATATTTTTAGTTATTATTATTACCACCACCTCAATTTGTTATTACTTTATTTTTTTATGAGTTATTGTGATATCTACTCATACCTCTATTTTACTATTACTTTAATTTAATTCTAATATTTTTTCTATTCATTATACTTACTAAAAATGTCTACTTTAATATAAAATTCATTATTCAAAAATATAATTAATTACTTTTACTTTGGCTCTAATTAATATACTTGAAAAGAAATAAGTGAGATAAATTAATAATATATATTAGATTGAAATTAAAGAATAAATAAAAATAGTTTTAATATTGAAAAATAATATTTTAAAGATGTCAAAATATAACTTTACAAATAAAATGAATAGGATGGTATATTTGCATTGAAAGTAAACTAAAACTGTTTACTAGATTTAAAAAAGGTAGTTCTTCATTAAAATATAGGGATAATATTTAATTACCCTCCTAGCCTATAACCAAAATCCCTGAGACACACCTTATCTTTTATAAGGTTCTATTAACCCCCCTCCCCCTCCCTTAACTTTTTTTTAAGTAATCCACTTTTATACATACGTGGAAATATACGTAAATTCACCCATGTAGGGCGCGTGAGTGAAGATTTTAGATAACAATGACCAATAAAAGTTAGCCACGTGTCAAAGTAATTTGAAAAAAACTCAAAAATAAATATTAATGTTTCTCTCTAAAGGTGTTGTCTTCATCTTTTGAAAAAAAAAACTCCATTTTCAGTGTTCTTCATTTTTAAAGAAGCTCCATTATCATTCAAGTTAAATAGCTCCTTGATTTAAAAAGGTAAAGTAAAATCCAACATCGAAAATCAACTATCAGTTTGAAATCAAATTTCTAACCTTTGTTGATTTTTTGAAACCAAGCTAAACTTTCCCTCTTTCTTTCCTTGTTCCTTTATCTTCTTTTTGGTAAAGTAATTTTGAAAACGTAAATGACCAGCTTTTTCGAATTTGGGAAGTGTAAAAGTAGCTGATAGTCACTTTTTAGAAAGCTGCAAAAGTGGGGCCCGGCGCGTGTTGAACAAACCGATCAACCTTTCTGATTATTATTGCCACGTAGGTACGAAAGTGGTAAACAATTACTTAAAAAAAAGTTGGAGGGAGTAATAAGACCTCATCAAAGATAAGGTATGTCTCAGAAATTTTGGGTATAGGATAGGGGGTAATTGAGTATTACCCCTAAAATATATAATAATTTTTTACTTTTATTTGATTTCAAACATATTAATCTAAATAGTGAACTAATGTAAGTTTGATTTAAATTCAAAGTTGACAGGTCAAAATGTGATACTTTTCTATTATGTAGAAATATGAAGTTGAGGACGATCAAGGATACTATGGTCATTTTCATATATATATATATATATATATATATATATATATATATTTCATTTTAAAATTCTATTTTTAAATTTGTCAAAATATTTCTTCAAGTGGCTAAATCACCTGCATAAGTTACATGATTATTCTAGAAACTATAAGTTATAAGATTTTTCTAGAACTAAGTCAATGATACAAGTAAATAGACACTAACACATTCTTCATTTCATTCACTTTCTCCCCTCTCATGTCTTATACTAATAAATTTCTCGCCATTTATTTCTAATTTGCATCTTAAAATAATATACACTTCGATATAGATCTCTTATTAGGAAGATAAATAATGCAACTTTTTTTTCAACATTAAGAACTTCATTTTTGTTTAATTCCCTACATAATGATCCCACTTTTGTAAAACAATTATAAGACAAAAGTAAAATTCACTATTTCTCAATGTTACTTTAAAAGAAAGTTCTTTCCTTGCTATCTTAAATTGTTCTCCTAATTTTAATGAATACAAAGACAAAATATAAAGTTGTAACTTTTTTTAAAACTTTTTATCATTTCGTAAAGAATGAGATGATTCATTCAAATATTTTATCAAGTAAGTCATTATTTTTGTTTGTTAAACACCTATAATTTTTTTATAAGTTTACTCAAAACTAATCTATAGATGGAATCAGTACGAAAATTATTAATTTATTAAGACTCATAATTATAATCTATTTTATTAAGTGATTTTTAAATAAAATAGAAAAAGAATTTCATTAAATTAATTATTTAATTCAAATATATATTTTTGACATGATATTAATCATTGAAGGATCTAATATATTATAATTATCTCTTATTATATTTATTAATAAATGTCAAAATAATTTTTCTATTCGAAACTAATTCAATTACTATTATAAATATATATAATATTGTAATATTGAACCTGCAAATGAACTTTTCATTAAGAATTGGTTGATCAATGATTAGTATTTTATTAAATGCAAAGATTATGATGCAAATATTACAAAAAAGAAGATGATAACATTGTAGAAAATAGATACCACTTGTAAAAATATATGAAGATCGATAAACTTTTTCAAATATATCAACATTTTATGTTCCTCGAATGTGAAATGTTTTAACTTATAAACTAACACAATTCTCTATTTCCTTGCTGCATAGAATTTTTTGAAATTTAACTTTCTCGATTTGGGTTGTAAACGATGCATTTATGTCGTCTGAACATTTGAAAAAGATTATTAAGTATTATATTGAAGTTGTTTACCGCAAAAAAAAAAGGTATAAAGTATAGAAATATCATATATTTAGAGGCTAATTACATCCTATCATAGAAGTTTTCTCAATTATAAAAATCTCAATTTTTTTGTTGCTCTCGAATACATTCCTTGGTTGTCTGGTACATTACTAATGATATATATTACTTCATGGGAGGGATGTATCCAAGAGGGGATAAAAATATATCTGAGAGGGGTTTATGATATCTTACATTGTAAATTTATGTAATTTTCTCAACAAAATATATAAAATTATATTGGGCTCGTATCACGGGCCTTAAATTATCTAGTTATATAGAAGTGTGATGGAGAGGGCAACCATTGGCAAAATAGACATTATACCAAATATACAAGGGTAAAATTGTAATTATAGTTTGGTAGCCCTCATAAAAATTTTGCAAAAGATTTTTTATGTTCATTCTAGAAGCGTTACTTAACTCTAGAAGTATCTTCTCTCCACTCTCTCACTCTCCTCCATAAAAATCTCATTGCAATCAGAAAGTATCATCATTTCTTTACTCCTCCATGGCCAAATCCTCGAGTGGTTATCCTCAACCAATCGAATTCAAGAACAAATCACTACTACTCAAAATCAAACACCCAACCCCGATTAATTTTTACTCCAATTGAATCAAATCCTTCAAACGAATCTCGAATCACTCAATTTTATGAAAAATCTCTAATTTTTTTAAAACAAGGTACGAATGGATGCTTTCTTTTTGGATTGTATGGAGCAAAATTCTTTTCACTTTCTTAGTTGGATGGATATTATGATTCTATCTTGTAATTCTTTCAATCCTATTTCTCTAAATGCATTTTGGTATTTATTAAGGGGATTGAAATTACATGAAGAATTAGTTTGGTCAAGGTGGAAGAGTGTGAAATTGACCGGAAATTACATCGGAGAAATTACAACTAGGTAAGTATTAAGGTTCCTTAAATTTTGATGCTCTACTTCAAATCTTATTGAAGTATAACATGTTGCTTCTTAAGTCAAGTAAGTTTCTGATTTTTCCTTACAAGAATTTAAATAAGTTGGTGAAATCTGTTTTTCCTCTACTTGTGCAATGAAATGTATCTCTGCTCCTCATTTCAATGTTCTTGTTGATATTTGTGTTCTCATGGCTTAGTTAATCAAAATGTTTTATATAATTTTTGTAGTAATAATGCTATAAGCTTACTGACAACAAATAATATTATAAAATTCTTTGTATCTTTATCAAATTATTGTTATTCATTTCATATCCCAAACCTATCAGCTACTTGAAAAAATATCGACACCATCACTGTGGTTTGTACATCAGATAATTGACTACTTAATTTGCTTTCTACATTTTCTTTTCATAAGACAAAATCTTCATATTTAATTAATGAACAAGTAATTTTTTCCCTTGCATAGTATGTTTGGATGGGTTTAAAAGCTGATCAAACTGACTTAAAAATCAGTTTTTGACTTATTAGAGTGTTTGACAAATATCAAAGTAACTTATTTTAAGAGAAAAATAACTTATTTTAAGCCAAAAGCTAAAAGTTAGGTGAATGATGCTTTTTTTCCAACTTAAAAGTCATTTTATGTTGACTGTGTATATTATTTTTACCCTTAATTCTTTTATTTTATTTTTTATTATTATTATTTATTATTATTATTATTATAATTATCAGTATTATTAATACGGGATTATTTTATTATTATTACTATTATTATTTTATTATTTTTTAATATATATTGTTATTATTATTATTAGGACTTTATTATTTTTAGGATTAGAGGATTACTTATTTTATTAGGTTGTTATTATGGGGATAGATTAGGGAGGATAGAGAGGAGGAGGAGAGGAGGAGGGCAGAGGAGGAAGGAGGAGGAGGAGGAGGAGGAGGGAGGAGAGAGGAAGGAGGAGAGAGGGGAGACAGAACGAGGAGGATTTAGGGGAGGATTAGGGACGAGCAGGAGATTAGGGGAGGAGGAGGAGGAGAGGGGAGCATTAGGAGGTAGGAGGGACGGATTAGGAGGAGGAGGAGAGGGGAAGAGGAGGAGGAGGAGAGGGAGGAGAAGAAGAAGAAGAAGAAGGAAAGGAGGGAGAGAGGGGAGAGGAGGAGGAGGAGGAGGAGGGAGAGGAAGGGGGAGGATTAGGGAGGGAGGAGGCGGGATTAGGAGGAGGAGAGAGGGGAGGAGGATTAGGAGAGAGGAGAGGAGACAGGAGGAGGAGGAGGAGAAGGAGGGGATTATTAGGAGGAAGGCAGGGAGGAGGGGGAGGGTTAGGATTAGGGAGGGATTAGGAGGGAGGATTTAGGATAAGAAGAGAAGAAGGAGGATTAGGATTATTTTCAGATTTTTTGGGATGGAGAATAGGAGGGGAGGAGGAGGAGGAGAGAGGAGGGGAGAAGAGGGATTTAGGAGGGGGAGGGGAGGAGATTTATTTTATTATTAGGAGGGATTAGAAGGAGGAGTAGATATTATCATTATCATTAGGATAAGATAAAGAATAATAATAATAATAATAAGAATTATAATTATAATAATTATTATAATTATTATTATTTTCATAAATTATATTATTATATTTATTATTAATTATTTTTATTATTACCTCTTATTATTATATATATTTTTATTATTATAATTATTATTTATAAACAATATGTGATAATAAAGAAATATGTGAATGATAGCAAAATATAATTACTTATGGATGTAATATATAAATTAATTTTGTTTCATTTTTTAAGTGTAAAAATCTCAAATTAATCAAATTTTATCATGTTAACAACTTTTAAGGGTATTTCAGACATTTTGGTTAAAGAAAGTGTGTACCAGTAGTTATTTGCCAAACACATCAACAATTTTTTTTAAATTCAGCGCTTTTATCCAAACACATAACTACTTATATTAAAAATAAGTTCCAACACTTTCAAAAGTACTTTTCAAAAACTACCTTTTTTAAACCCATCCAAACAGGCTCTAAATCTGGCCATATGTTAAATTACAAATTTGTGGACAACATAACCATTGTTGAACAAGTTATCTTGTTGCATCAAACACTTGAGATGTAGGCAAAACCACTTGTTCAACAATGATTCTGTTGTAAAAAAATAAAATTAGTTTGTACTGCCTGAACACTTATTTTGCTTATTAAATTGTCTGGCTTACTACTCTTTTGGCTATCAGTCGATCCCTAGGTAAAGCCTGAACACATGCAAATTATCCTAGATGTTTTTTGATGCTATAATCAGAACAATTATATTCATTTCTTATTTCTCGCAGTGAGGACAATGATGTGTGTACCATTCATTGGTTCTGAAAAGTAGACAACATCATTTGGATATACAAGAGAGATTTTTCATTTTCTTGTGACAAACAAGAGACTTTATTAAAAAAAATAAGACAATGGAATATGATTTTATTAATTTTTAACCGTGCATGCCTTCTGTTTCTAGGAACAAACATTGGTGAGCTGAAGCTCGTGTAAATTTGAGCATTAGACGAATCTCTTTTAATTGAGAGCCATGTTTAGGATGTATACTTCTCTCCAATATTCTTTTCTTTTCCGTCTCTTCTTTTCCCTCATCAAGAACTTGAAAGATAGAGTTGTATTTTGTCAAAAATCTGTATTGTTTGTTTACTTTTCTTTTTCTTATAAAATGTTGTAAGAACTTTTAGTTTCTTATTTTATTTAAACTTTCATACAAACAACAAAGGGCTATTGACATTCCTCCCAAACTAAGGCGCAATTTTTTAGTATATTTGTAAATATATATTTGCATTCCTTGCAATTTTGGTATACAAATAATTTTTCTTTCAAATATCTCGTAATAATTTAATTTTTCTGAAGTAAAATATATTTAAAATGTTCCTTAATCAATTTGTTGGGCCCATGCATAACATAGGTTGCACTAATCTAGTAGTATATACAAAGTCATTTCTTAACAAAGATATATTACCTCTAAACAACAAATTGAAGGGTGTTATCAATCCATTTAACTAAGTGGATTGTTCATTGAATATATTCATGAATTACTTGAATTCATGTATGTATATTTTCAAGGTGATATGATCTACTGCGGATAAACATGTAAAAAAAAATGTGAACGTGAAGTTAAAGGAATAATTTTTTGCATAATGTTGCGAATTTATTGCCAGATGAATTTACTATATTATAATTCAGCTGCAAATGCTACAACGAAAAGTCCTTGAAGAAAAGAGTGCATGATACACTTAAAGCATAATAGACCAATTGATTCCAAATGTAAAATTTCTTGAAGAAGGAGAGGAGAAAATGATCAATATGGTCATGATAATGAGCCAAGTGCCATAAGAGAGCACCATGACATAACACTTCATAAAACCTTGGAAAAAGTTCAGGTACTTGAAAATGATGAAAAATGAAGAGATCTCAATAAGTTATGTCATGTTGGAATCGATATCAAATAACCGTCGATGGTATCTTTGATATGAGGTAGCGTTCGATGAAATAAATTGTAACGAGGATCTTGAAGTTAAATCTGTCATAGAGTGTCGACAGATAAATGGTTGGCAAAGTAGTTGCATAATTCAAGTATATTTTGTTTTACTTAGAAAAGTGACTTTTGGATTGACAGTCCATAAATCAAGATGTAATGTCAGTAGGGTACAAAGAAATTATTATAAGATATTATAACCGTAAGATATCAAGTACGGCTTGTGCCTTGGGGCATAATGATTTATCGCAAACATACTGACATTATTGGAGATGTTTTCTCCTATGATGGATGCAATGAGATTTCTTTTGATTTGACAATATATGAAAAACTTGAATACATATAATGGAATTTGAATTTGACATATCCTTGCAGTTTTATGAAATGGTCAGAATCTGAATTTGTTATAATAGTTGTGTATGTTGATGACTTGAATCATTAGCACTCTTAAAAAGCTTTCAAAAGTTGTCGAGTGTTTGAAAAGGTGAAAAAGTCTTGGTAAAAAAGAATTATGTTTTGACCTACAGATTGATAATTTGATGAATGAAATATTTGTCCATCAGTCAACATACACAAAAATATTTTGATGCGATTTTATGTGTAATTTACATTCATTGAGTACCCTAATGACTATGAGATTGCTTGATATAAATGATGATACAGTTTGATCTCTAAAGAAGGATGAATAGCTTCTTGGTGATGAAACTCCATATCTTAGTGCACAATCAAGACACTAGTGCATCTTGCTAATAATACTCGATCAAATATCAAGATTCAGTTCCTCTCCAACAAAAGGACATTGAAATGGTGTTAAAGTACGCATTTGAATATCTTCGAAAGACCATAAACATGAGTTTTTATTCGAGGAATTCAAGTCAGAGCTGACTGGTTACATAAATGCAAAATATTTATCTGATCTCCATAAAATTCAATCTCAAACACGCTATTTATTTAAATGCCGAGACACAATAAATTTCTTGGCGATCAATGAAGCAGATATTTGTAGCCCCCAATTTGATCACAAAGGCACTTTCATTATTAATATTAGGAGTTGGTATATAAAATTGGATGACATCATCGTAAGAAATTAAGTGATGTTTTAATTAGGGGGAGTATGATATGCGTTGCACTCTTTTTTCCATGATCGAGGTTTTGTCCCACTGGTTTTCCTGGCAAGGTTTTTAATGAGGCAACAAATTATACGTATCAAAAGATGTGTATTTTTTTTTTAAACTAGAATTTTTTTCTCATAGGGTTCTAGTAAAGTTTTAACGAAATACATTATCTATGGACATCTAAGGGGGAACATTATAAATTGATTTAACTAAGTGAAATGTTCATTGAATAAATTCATGGATTACTTGAATTCATGTATGTATATTTTTAAGGTGATATGATCCATTGTGGATAAACATGTATCTATTAATTTGGTAACATATGAAAGTAATATCTCAACACTATAAATAAAAATATCACTGTCACGACCCAAATCGGGCCGCGACTGGCACCCACATTTTACCCTCCTATGTGAGAGAACCAACCAATCTAAACCTTAACATTTCAATATAATATCAACAGAAAGTAATGCGGAAATAACCATTATTATCCCCAAAATCTGGAAGTCATCACCACAAGAACATCTATGATCAAATGACTAAACTAAGAGTATTCTAAAAGCTAAAAATACATAAGAAGCTAGTCCATGCCGGAAGTTCAAGGCATCAAGACTTGAAGAAGAAGATCCAGTCCAAGCTAGAAGCATTAGCTCACCCTGAATTTCCGATGTAGTAAGACTAGCTTGAATTACTGTTGAGTCGAAGACGACGGCACGTTTGCTGCACTCCACAAATAAACAAGAAGAAAACATAAAAGTAGGGGTCAGTACAAAATACGGGTACTGAGTAGATATCATCGGCCAACTCAAAATAGAAATCAGTATATATTAAGCAATATTATAAAATCAACTAATATCCTTAGCATGCAGCATTTACAGTTACCATAACCCTTGGTTACAACACCTAGCACATCAATGAGGACTCACGCCTCCTCATCATACTCATTTGGGAATTAGGTTCATTAGATTTGAATATATTATCATCTTTCAAGATTCATTATCTTTATTCCCCTCGTGTCGGTACGTGACACTCCGCTCCGCTCCTCACTATCCTGGTGTCGGAACGTGACTTGTGTCCGGAACGTCCTCACTATCCCGATCCTCATTCTATCCGTGACACCCGATCCATATTTATCCGGGAACGTGGTACCCGGAACATATTCTATCCTGGTACCGGAACGTGGCACCCGATCCATATACTATCCTGGTGTCGGAACGTGACACCCGATCCTTATATACTATCCTGGTGTCGGAACGTGACACTCCGATCCTCATATTCTATCCTGGTACCGCAACGTGGCACCCGATCCATATACTATCCTGGTGTCGGAACGTGACACTTCGATCCTCATATACTATCCTGGTACCGGAACGTGGAACCCCGATCCCCTAATCTCACTACTTTCGTTCATCAAGCTTCTTTTATACCAAGGCATCATCATTAACAAAGTAGATTAGGGTTTCTTTTCAAGATTCAGGATTCAATAGCTTCATCATGCTTATTTATCATAATTACATAATCACATCATCATGCAAGCATACAATCAAGCAATAGAAGGGTTTACAATACTACTAACACATATCATTCACTATAAGAGTTTACTACGAATAGCATGAAAACCATAACCTACCTCCACCGAAGAATTGCGATCAACAAGCTATCTTCTCAGAATCTTGCTATCCTCTTCGTTTCTCTCTCTCTCTATCGTTCTCTTTCTTTTCTGTCTCTCTTTGTTCTTTCTTATTTTTCTTATTCAAACCTCTTTCTTTTACCCTAATTAGTATATAATTAAGAATAAAAGATGGCAATAATAACCCACTAATTAACTTAAGGTTACCTCTTTTAACCCCCCAAGTAATTAGACTTATTAACATTAACCCACTAACTTTATAATTAAAGCAGGAATAGTCAAAAACGTCCCTTAAAACGTATAAAGAAATCCGACCCGAACTGGAATTGCGTAGCCCGTGATGGGCCGTCGCGCCTGCGACGGTCCGTCCTGCTGTCCGTCGCATAGTTTAGAGACCCAAATTTCCACCAAGGGTCTGTGACGGTCCGTCCTGCCATTCCGTTACGAAGTTCAGAGAGTCGATTTTCAGTACCCAATCTCAAATTATCTAAGTGTTTTGAAACGAGACCCTGCGACGGTCCGTCGTGCCCATGACGGTCCGTCGTGGGTTCCGTCGTTTCTGCCAGTTTTTCCAAAATTGAAGTCTGCTGCTCAAAACGACTAAACAGGTCGTTACAATAGATACCAATTTACCCATCGTTCGTCCCCGAACGATCACAAGAAGTAAAACAAGGGAGAAAAGGAGTACCTGAATCTGTAAACAGATGTGGGTATCTTTCTCGCATATCTGCCTCCTTCTTCCAAGTGGCTTCTTCAACGGGTCGATTCTTCCATTGCACCTTGATAGATGCAATCTCCCTTGATCTCAAATTGCGAATTTCCCTATCTAGAATGGCAACAGGTTCCTCCTCATAAGACAAATTCTCATCAAGCAAAACTGAATCCCAACGGATAATGTAGTTTCCATCCCCATGATATCTTTTCAACATAGACACATGGAATACCGGATGTACTCCGGACAGCCCTGGAGGCAAGGCTAACTCATAAGCCACCTCCCTACTCGTTTAAGTACTCGAAGGGACCAATATACCTTGGGCTTAGTTTACCTCCTTTTACCAAACCGCATCACCCCTTTCATTGGTGAAACTTTCAACAAGACTTGTTCACCCTCCATGAACTCTAAGTCTCTAACCTTTCGATCTGCATATTCCTTTTGTCTACTTTGCGCCGCTAGAAGCTTTTCTTGAATAGACTTCACTTTCTCTATCGAATCCCTCAAAAGGTCAGTACCCCAAGGTCTAACCTCGAATGCATCAAACCAACCAATGGGAGACCTACATCTCCTCCCATACAATGCTTCAAATGGGGCCATATCAATACTTGAGTGATAGCTATTATTGTATGAAAACTCCGCTAAGGGCAAAAAGCTATCCCAATGGCCACCAAACTCTATCACACATGCACGAAGCATATCCTCCAACACTTGAATCGTTCGCTCAGACTGACCATCGGTCTGAGGATGGAATGCAGTACTAAGGTCCAACCTAGTACCCAATTCCGCATGCAATGTTTTCCAAAACTTAGAAGTAAATTGCGTACCTCTATCTGATATAATGGAGAGGGGAACCCCATGCAATCCCCATGCAATCGCACCACTTCCGAGATGTAAAGTTTTGCTAACTTCTCTGCATTGTAAGTCACCTTGACCGGAATGAAGTGAGCAGACTTTGTTAACCTATCAACAATTACCCAAATAGAATCAAACTTTCCCAATGTCTTTGGAAGACCAACCACGAAATCCATTGCAATCTTTTCCCACTTCCATTCAGGAATGGGCATTCTCTGAAGTCTTCCTCCGGGCCTTTGGTGTTCATATTTTACTTGTTGACAGTTTGGACATTTGGCAATAAAATCCACAATATCCCGCTTCATTCTACTCCACCAAAAGTGTTGCTTTAGGTCGCGGTACATCTTGGTTGCGCCCGGATGTATAGAATACCTTGAACTATGAGCCTCTATCAAAATAGTGTTGATCAAATCATCAACTCGGGGTACACTTACCCTTCCCTTGATTCTCATAACACCTTCCTCATCGATTGTCTCTTCTTTAGCCTCTCCTTTCAACACTTTATCTCGGATCCGGATCAATTTTTCATCATTAAACTGTTTTCCCTTAATCTTGTCAAGGAAGGAAGATCTTGCCTCTACACAAGCTAAAAATCCTCCCTTCTCATTTACTTCTAATCTCATAAGGTCGTTAGCCAGAATCTGAACTTCTCTAGCCAATGGGCGTCTAGAAGCTTGCAAGTGAGCTAGACTTCCCATGCTTCCCGCCTTTCTACTTAAAGCATCCGCTACAACATTCGCCTTCCCCGGATGATACAATAGTAATGTCGTAGTCCTTCAGTAGTTCCATCCATCTCCTCTGTCTCAAGTTCAAATCTTTCTGAGTAAAGACATACTGTAGGCTACGATGATCCGTATAGACCTCACACTTAACCCCATATAAATAGTGTCTCCATTGCTTTAATGCAAACACTACCGCAGCCAATTCCAAATCATGAGTTAGATAGTTACGTTCATGCACTTTTAATTGCCTCGAAGCATAAGCAATCACATTCTTCTCTTACATTAGCACTGCACCCAAACCCGAATAGGATGCATCACAATAGACAATGAAATTCTTACCTTCCACTGGCAATGTGAGAATTGGTGCAGTAGTCAACAGAGTCTTGAGCTTCTGAAAGCTTTCCTCACACTCATCTGACCATACAAATGGAACATTCTGCTTAGTCAAGTTCGTCAATTGGGAAGCAATAGAAGAGAATCCCTTGACAAATCGGCGGTAGTAGCTAGCTAACCCAACAAAGCTCCTTATTTCTGACACATTAGTAGGTCTTACCCAATTCTTCACTGTCTCAATCTTAGAAGGATCCACCATCACTCCATCCTTAGAAACCACGTGCCCCAAGAAGGACACTGCATCTAGCCAAAACTCACACTTAGAGAACTTGGCATAAAGCTTTTTCTCCCTCAACATTTCCAATACCATTCTCAAATGCTCTTCATGTTCCTTCTTGCTCTTTGAGTATACCAATATATCATCAATAAATACGATCACAAATAGATCCAAATATGGCTTAAAAATCCCGTTCATCAAGCTCATGAACGCAGCAGGGGCATTCGTAAGACCAAAAGACATCACTACAAATTCGTAATGCCCATACCTCGTTCGAAAAGCAGTCTTTGGCACATCCGTTGCCCGTATTTTCAATTGATGATAACCGGATCTCAAGTCAATCTTAGAGAAGACACAAGCACCTTGTAACTGATCGAACAAGTCATCAATGCGAGGAAGAGGATACTTGTTCTTAATAGTTACCTTGTTCAACAGCCGGTAGTCTATGCACATCCGAAAACTCCCATCCTTCTTCTTTACAAACAAAACCGGAGCACCCCAAGGAGATGCACTTGGTCTAATGAAGCCTTTGCCCAATAACTCTTGAAGTTGGGCTTTTAACTCTCTTAACTCCGCGGGAGCCATTCTATAAGGGGGTATAGAAATGGGGCGAGTACCCGATTCAAGATCAATACAGAAGTCAATGTCCCTGTCTGGTGGCATACCAGGGATCCAAAAACTCACGGACCACCGAAACCGACTCAATCGAAGGCACTTGGGTAGTGTCATCCTTGAGATGTGCCAAGAAAGCTAAACACCCTTTACTAACCATTTTCTTAGCACGAAGAAAGGAGATGATACGCACCGGACTGGAAGTGTAATCACCCTCCCACACTAACGGATCTGTCCCAGGCTTGGCTAACGTCACCGTTTTAGCATTACAATCCAAGATCGCAAATTGCGGAGAAAGCCAAGTCATACCCAGAATTACATCAAAGTCAACCATTTCTAAAATAACCAAATCTACATAAGTGTCGCTCCCCACAAAGTTCACCAAACAAGACCTATATACCTTTTCAACTACCACAGACTCACCCACCGGAGTAGAAACACGAATAGGCATATCAAGTAATTCACAATGTAAATTTAGACCATTAACAAATGAGGAAGATACATAAGAAAATGTGGATCCAGGATCAAACAATACAGAAGCCATGCAATCACAAATCAAAAGATTACCTGTGATGACAGCATCTGATGTCTCTGCTTCAGATCTCCCAGGAAAAGCGTAGCAATGGGCCCCATTACTTGTCTGTCCGTTGCCCCTACCATGTTGTGATGTAGTGGCTCCAGTTTGCCCATCACCCCGGCCGTTTTGGTGACCACCATTACCTCGACCACCACGTCCTCCAGAATAACGGCCTCTACCATGACCACCTCTACCTCTAACATTTGGAGGTCTGTAACTCTGTTTTGGACAATATCTCTTAATATGTCCAATCTCCCCACATCCATAGCACTCTCTGGGTTCATGCATAGGTCTCTCAGAGAAGTGTTGACCGGTCGGAGGTGGACCCCCAACTACAGTCTGTAGTGAAGATTGAATTGGTCGGACTGAGTAACCTCCGGAACCTTGTCCTCTAGAGTAAGAACCATTAAACTCACCTCCCTTTCGAAACCTTTTTGATGTAGTTGCCATGGCGAATTCATCTGGCTTCACTCCTTCCACCTCTACCACGAAATCTACCACTTCTTGGAAGGATTTTGCCGTAGCCGCTACCTGTAAGGCTGAAATCCGCAACTCTGACCTCAACCCCATCACAAAACGACGAATCCGCTCTTGTGGACTGAAACATAGTTGGGTGGCATACCGGGATAATGCACGAAACTTAGCCTTGTATGCAGTAACCGACATCCTACCTTGCTCTAGACTTAAGAATTCATCTCTTTTCCTATCCCTCAAAGTCCGCGGGATATACTTCTCCATAAACAAACTAGAGAATGAAGCCCAAGTCATAGGTGGTGCCTCTGTTGGTTGACACTCAACATGTGACCGCCACCACATTTTGGCGTTCCCTTGAAACTGATAACTCACGAACTCAACACCAAACCGTTCCACTATACCCATCTTGTGTAGTAGCTCATGACAGTCAACCAGAAAATCGTAAGCATCCTCCGATTCAGCACCCTTGAAGACTGGAGGTTTCAATTTCAAGAACTTACTGAAAAGTTCATGCTGATCATTTGTCATTATAGGCCCAGTAGTCAGACGTGGAAATGTGCCTATTTCCAATGGAACATCCATGCGGGGAGCCATAGTAGCCGCACGTTGTACCTCCGGAGCCTGAGGTGCTGGTGCAGAAAACACTGGAGGTGCCTGACCCTGATCAGATAACCCGCTAAGATAAGCAAGAACCTGATTGATCATGTCTGGGGTAGGTTGGGGAGGCAATCCCTCATTCTGTACTTGTTCAGTTTCCCCTTCCTCACCCTCTCTCACTACCTCTTCAGTCGGTGGAGGTGCTCGTCCTCTTCCCCTAGAGGACGTCCTCCCACGACCTCTACCACGGCCTCTTGCCGCTACTCTTCCTCGAGCTTCAGCCCTAGTGGCTGGCTCGGACGCTTCTTATCTTGCCGGTGTTGGTGTTGGCGCAGTCGTTGCTCTAGTTCTAACCATCTGCGAAATAGAGTGAAGATGGTCAGATACCAATTTGTATCACCTAGATACCAATTGGATCCAAGTAATAGCACGAAGAAAGAATGAAAGAATGAAATTTTCCTAAAGTCTTATAGCCTCTCAAAGAAAAGTAAAGGCGTCCCCCTACCGTTCCTTAAGACTCTACTAGACTCGTTCTTGTGTGATGAGACCAACGAACCTAATGCTCTGATACCAAGTTTGTCACGACCCAAATCGGGCCGCGACTGGCACCCACATTTTACCCTCCTATGTGAGCGAACCAACCAATCTAAACCTTAACATTTCAATATAATATCAACAAAAAGTAATGCGGAAGACTTAACTCATTAATAAAATCAATAACCATTATTATCCCCAAAATCTGGAAGTCATCACCACAAGAAAATCTATGATCAAATGACTAAACTAAGAGTATTCTAAAAGCTAAAAATACAAAAGAAGCTAGTCCATGCCGGAAGTTCAAGGCATCAAGACTTGAAGAAGAAGATCCAGTCCAAGCTAGAAGCATTAGCTCACCCTGAATTTCCGATGTAGTAAGACTGGCTTGAATTACTGTTGAGTCGAAGACGACGGCACGTTTGCTGCACTCCACAAATAAACAAGAAGAAAACATAAAAGTAGGGGTCAGTACAAAACACGGGTACTGAGTAGATATCATCGGCCAACTCAAAATAGAAATCAGTATATATTAAGCAATATTATAAAATTAACTAATATCCTTAGCATGCAGCATTTACAGTTACCATAACCCTTGGTTACAACACCAAGCACATCAATGAGGACTCACGCCTCCTCATCATACTCATTTGAGAATTAGGTTCATTAGATTTGAATATATTATCATCTTTCAAGATTCATTATCTTTATTCCCCTCGTGTCGGTACGTGACACTCCGCTCTTCATATACTATCCTGGTGTCGGAACGTGACACTCCGATCCTCATTCTATCCTGGTGTCGGAACGTGACACCCGATCCATATTCTATCTTGGTACCGGAACGTGGCACCCGATCCATATACTATCCTGGTGTCGGAACGTGACACCCGATCCTCATATACTATCCTGGTGTCGGAACGTGACACTCCGATCCTCATATTCTATCCTGGTACCGGAACGTGGCACCCGATCCATATACTATCCTGGTGTCGGAACGTGACACTCCGATCCTCATATACTATCCTGGTACCGGAACGTGGCACCCGATCCCCTAATCTCACTACTTTCGTTCATCAAGCCTTCTTTTATACCAAGGCATCATCATTAACAAAGTAGATTAGGTTTCTTTTCAAGATTCAGGATTCAATAGCTTCATCATGCTTATTATATCATAATTACATAATCACATCATTCATGCAAGCATACAATCAAGCATATAGAAGGGTTTACAATACTACTAACACATATCATTCACTATTAAGAATTTACTACGAATAGCATGAAAACCATAACCTACCTCCACCGAAGAATTGCGATCAACAAGCTATCTTCTCAGAATCCTTGCTATCCTCTTCGTTTCTCTCTCTCTCTACTCGTTCTCTTTCTTTTTCTGTCTCTCTTTGTTCTTTCTTATTTTTCTTATTCAAACCCTCTTTCTTTTACCCTAATTAGTATATAATTAAGAATAAAAGATGGCAATAATAACCCACTAATTAACTTAAGGTTACCTCTTTTAACCCCCCAAGTAATTAGACTTATTAACATTAACCCACTAACTTTATAATTAAAGCAGGAATAGTCAAAAACGTCCCTTAAAACGTATAAAGAAATCCGACCAGAACTGAGATTGCGTAGCCCGTGACGGGCCGTCGCGCCTGCGACGGTCCGTCCTGCTGTCCGTCGCATAGTTCAGAGACCCAAATTTCCACCAAGGGTCTGTGACGGTCCGTCACACCTGTGACGGTCCGTCCTGCCATTCCGTTACGAAGTTCAGAGAGTCGATTTTCAGTACCCAATCTCAGATTTTCTAAGTGTTTTGAAACGAGACCCTGCGACGGTCCGTCGTGCCCATGACGGTCCGTCGTGGGTTCCGTCGTTTCTGCCAGTTTTTCCAAAATTGAAGTCTGCTGCTCAAAACGACTAAACAGGTCGTTACAATCACTCACCATTTGAAGAATATACTTGAATATAAGAAAAATTTCTCTATTTTATCTTACTCTGTTCTTCTTAATATTTTATTGTAAGTTTATATTTTATAACAATGGGTATACATTTTTTTTTTAAAGTTTAATATTAATAATCTCGCTAAGTTCAATGAAGTTTACCCCACTATATTTTATATTATATTTATTTTTTAAAATTGGTAAAATATTAATTAATTATTATTATATTTTTTTGTTAATTTTTTTTTTCAAGAAGCTTGTAAAAAAAAGAGGAAGCTGGTACTAATATTTTTTTTTAGAGTACATCTATTATCTACTTTTATAAAATTAACGCCATTTTCTACAGTCGTCTTCTTTGTTCTTCCGTCTGCGCACAAAAAAGGGCGAGAATCAAAGGCCATCCTCAACACCACCCAGGTATTGATTCTGCCATTGCTGAGATTATAGTTAGGGTTTTCCTAATTCTTCCATTTTTGTTGAATTGTCTGTTCTTCATATCAATCTCTTAACCACAGATCTGAAAACTTTGACCATCTGATTCCTTCATAGCTGAATTTATTTGAGCAACTTCACAAATAGTGCTTATCGTTATTTGTTTACTTTCATTTCGCACGAATTTGATGTTTTTAGGTTGTGTTCCCTGGAAGAAACAGAAAATAAATCAAATGAGAAAGTGAAAACATTTGTGTTAAGGGATATGGCGATTAACTAGTTAAAAGTAAGAATCTTTTTAACCCCAAAAAATTAAATTGAATCAGAAAACGCTCGGCCATTAGCTGGAAATGGGGAAGCAGAAGGAAAGTACTGCTATGGAAATCGAGGATCAGAGTTCTATTCCTTCTGATCAGATCAGTAACCTTAAGTTCTCTGTCAACGGTACTCTCTCTCTCCTTCCTCAAAGGTTTATCCGCTGGTTCCTTTCTTCAATTGCATTGAAAGTTGTGGAGATTTCACTGAATTTAGGTGCATTTTTCTAGTGTTACAGCTTTTAAAATCTGCTCAAATGCAGCATGGATTGAGATTCGGTGATTATGCTCGTTACAGGTGATTCCGACACATCCATGTTCCTCAAAACAATGAATATGTGATTTAGGTGTGATTTGTTTTTGAGTGATTTTGGTGTTAAAGGTTTAAGAAAATTGGAATTTGCAGGAGGTATTGTACGGCTCGATTAAGGAGATTGTATAAATCACTCAAGTTTACTCACGGTCGTTTGAAGTACACTAAGCGTTCAATTTCAGTAACTACGGTCACTGAAGTGAGGTGTGTGTATCTGTATTTTGTTTGTCATGTTTTGTATGGCTAGTATTTGTTTTGTTTATAATTTGAGTCATAGATTTGTTGAAAATTTAGGGGTTCTTTTTAGTTTTTTGGTTCTTTTAAGCAAGGGGACCCTAGCATGCCAGCACATATGGTAATGTGTTTAAAGATTGTATTTTATTAATACAGCAACAAAAATTACCCATCACTCAAACTAATTAGGGTCGATTATATGAATTCTCTACTTCTTGTTCAGTCCAAAATTTCACTCTTTTCTTTTTTAGATAATTGTGACTAGGGGCAAAGTCAGGATTTTCGTTGAGGGGGTTCGAAACACGAAGAAAAAAAATACGAAGAAGTCGAAGGGGGTTCAACATCTACTGTATACTTACATATATAATAATTTGAACCATGTATAAATTGTGTTGTTTTCTGCTGAAAGGTTTAAATGAACCCCTGGACCCTTACTAGCTCCGCCTATAATGGCGACGTCCAGGCCAGCTTGTGCATCACTAAACTATTTCACCACATACTTGCTAGCTCCCACTAGTAGAGTTACTTGTTAACTTTATCCACCCGGGTTTAGGCAATTGAAAAGAAATCACCTAGTGTTTCTCTGTTGAGATTTCAATCCAAGTCTCACATGTTTTTTCATCCCACTTCATTGACCTCTAGACTACACTTATTACTAAAATGATATATATCTAACCGTACTAAAAAGGGGATCAATTGAAAATTCATGCAGGCATTGCCTAGTGAAGGTTTGTCAGACTCAGAGAAGGGATAAAAGAGAGGAAGTAGAAGAGTTTCTGCTGTATTGGGTTATTTTAATTAACAATTGTATGTTTGCAAGTCTAAACTAATAATTTGATGAAGCTATCATGACGCCCTTTTTGGAGCACTTGGGTGCATTTCTTGAGTTAATTTCTAAAAGGTTGACATGTTAAAGATCTAGTTCCTTGAAGAAGTATAAAGAGAGAAGTGTTATACTTATTTTTGTAGTGTGATCTATACTTTCTGCGGATATTGCAGTCTATTGAATTATGAACAATCTACTCTGCCTAATATGAGTCATAATTTCTTTGTTATCTCTTGAACGTACAAAGTTGATCAATGCTTAACAATCTCAATGATTTACGCTTGTTGTAGGTTTCTTCACTTGGTTCTCTATACATCTGAAAGAGCTTGGAGTCATGCTATGGAAAAGAAAACATTGCCTGATGGACCAAATGCACGCCAAAGAAGTTATCTGATTGGTCGGTTGAGAAAGGCGGTTAAATGGGCTAGTCTTTTCCAGGAATTATGTTCCATCAAGGGAGATTCAAGAACATCTTTAGAAGCGGAGGTATGCTTTTCTTATGTCATGATTCTCATATACATGGCAATGTGCTTGCTCATGAGAGCATTTGAGTTTATTCATTAGCCCAAACCTTCATTCATTTCGACTCCTGAGGTGCTGCCAAAGTTGCTGAGTTGTTGATCTTCTCAAAATGCTTTTTCCTTTCTATACTTGAAGTCTCTTTGTTCATTTTTCTTTTGAGGCATGCTCTGGACTTAAGGTGAATTGGAGAAAAGTAGCATTTTTCCTATTGAAGAGGTCCAACAGATTCAAGCTTTGTCCAATATATTGAAGTGCAATATAGAGAGGTTGCCTACAGTTTATCTAGGTTTTCCATTGGGTGCTAAGCATAAAGCGATTAGCATCTAGGATGGTATACTAGAAAAATCGGAGAGGAGACTGACACTTTGGAAATCTCGATATCTATCCTTGGGGGGAAGAGTAACTTTGATTAATTCTGTTTTAGACTCTTTGCCAACATGTGTGATGTCACTTTTTCCCATTCCCGGCAAAGTAGTCAAAGCTATAGACTCATTGAGGAGAAACATTCTTTGGCAAGGTAACAAGATTGAGAAGATCTACAACTTAGTTAAATGGATGGCGGTTCAACAGAGCAAAAGATATGGGGGTTTGGGAGTAAGAAACCTTAAAATACACAACAACAACTGACTTACCAAATGGTTGTTGAGATATTATTTGGATGATCAAGCTCTATGGAAGGAACTCATTCAACAGAAGTATGGTCAGAAAGATCAATGGCGTTGAGAGGAAACATATGGTGTGGGAGTATGGAGGACTAAGAAACCTATGTCTGGCTTTCAAAGACAATGTAAGGATAAAGGTTGGTCGAGGAAATAAGGCCTTGTTTTGGAAGGAAGACTGGACAGGTCAAGGGTCCTTGGAAAATTTGTTCCCTGGGTTGTTTTCCATTTGCCTGAATCCTGACAGCAAAATACAAGAGGTTTGGTCCCTAAAAGGATGGAATTTGCTTTTAAGGAGATTTCTTAATGATTGGGAGACAGAGTGGGTATTGGATATGCTAGCTTTGATTGGAGATTTTCCTGGCACAAATCTGGAAACAGATAAATTGCTATGGAGGCATCATACTGATGGCCAATTCTATGTGGACAGAATGTATAAAAGGGATCTAGCCACAAGTGCAGGGAAGAAATCAGGGCCATGGATTGCTATATGGAAGAGTTTAGCCCCTACTAAGGTGAAGTGTTTCACTTGGTTGTTAAATAGGAGAGCTTGCCTGACACATAATGAACTTCAAAAGAGGGGAAAAATTATTGCCTCAAGATGTTATCTTTGTAAAGAGGCTCTAGAAACCAGCAATCATCTGGTTCTCCACTGTAAAATAACAACACAAGTATGGGCTCTATTCACCAATATAAAGAGCCTAAATTGGATTATGCCAGAACATACAACAGACCTACTAAGTTGTTGGGTCAAAAGGGGAGGTAGTAAGAGCCAGAGGAGGTGGTGGAGAACAGTACCTGCTTGTATCTGGTGGATCATTTGGAAGGAGAGAAGTCAGATAATTTTTGTAGGAAAGAATGCACTATAGAGAAGATTAAGTGGAAAGTAATTACCACTTTAGGTTTTTGGTGTAAAGAAATGAAAATAGAAGAAGAAATCAACTCGTGGATTGCGTAGGAGCTTTGTAAGTAGTCCTGTTTTTTCTTTGTTGGTTTTTCTATGTAACTTACACTTTTGGAGGTGGCCAGCATAGCCCTAAATGCTGAGGAATACGATGTTACCAGTTTCAATAAAAAAAGGGAAAGGGAACTCATGCCACTAATGTGTAGTGGTGGCAGGGAAGTCATTGGGTCCTTTAGATTAACCATGTTATAGATTTTGGTTGATAAGTTTGATTAACATGTTAGTATCTTATGACTTTAAATTATACTGAAAGAAGCAGATTCTTGTGCGACTTATTTCTCTATTTTCCTTTCAAACTTCGGTTTTGTCAGTGCTAAAACTGAATTTACTTCACTCGCAAGGGTGAACGATTTGGTTGAGCATGGGATCTCCCAAATGGGGGGCATCAGGTTCAACCTCCCTGCATTCTTTCTTGGTCTAGCTTGTCACACGGGTCTGCCTATTGCAGATTTTCTCTCCTGTTGTTTTTGCCTGTATGGATTTTTTTCTTCTATTCTGTTTTATTCTTAGTTAAGTCGTCAGTGATTCTTATAAATTGTAGATCTTTTGAGACAATCTTTCCTCTTGTGGTTTTAGTTTTACCTTGTCGTGCACCTGTAAGCGGATAAAACCCAAACAGATATTATTTCTATGAAAATTCATCAAAGTATAACTATTTTTCAAATACTGACCGCACTTACCACAATCATCTTTAATTTCTTAATGGAACTGGCTTTGAAGCTTACATAGTGGAGTTGTCTTGTACTTGCTAATGACTTCATAAATTGAGTAAGTTCCCAAGTGTTAGAATATTTGTCTAGGTAAAGTTACCTTAAAAAAAAAAAGAATCCTTGTCTAGGTAGTAGCTGTACTCTTGGAAGGATAAACAAACTAATCCTAGTGACTTACTTGGATAGAAAGGATAAAAGCAAAGAAAAGAGCTTCATTTGGATGACAATTAGGGGGTTAAACTTGCTGCTGAAATTCTGAGGAAAAGAAAGATAACTATATTAGCTGGTGTTATATGTGTAAATGCTCGAGAGTCGAGAGAAAACTTGGTCCACTTGTAGCTACATTGGAAGGTTGTTAGTCAATTGTGATGTACACGGGACAGTAGTGAATCAGTTCGAGTATAGTCATTAATGTTGGCTATGGTCAAGGATGTGACATTTAGCTACTCTCGCAGCTGATGAAAAAATGTAGATCCTTTTCTATTATTCCGGTTCTAAAACGGTCTAAAAGATGCCTATTTCCATTAATCTATCTGCCCTGTTGTGTGTCTAATCATTTACCTGACCCAGTATATCAACTTTGTTCCTTAATGAGAACTTACTACAATGTAAAATCTGTTTTAAGTTTATATAATTGGTAGTGCCTTTCACCTTGCCTTTTGGAACCTTGCCTGTATATGTTGGTGGTAGAACAGAGAATCAAATGTAAAGAATCATATCATGTTTTTGACTCTCTACTTTTTAATGTACTACTTTTATGTGGGAGAATTTTGGATGATTAGTAAAATTATTTACCTTGTGAAAAAAATATTGAATCAAACTTAGAAGATCTGCAAATTGTCGACATAGGGTTTTTTTTTTTTGTGGAGATTTTGCATAGACGATAGTTAATTAATCTGAATAACTGAACACCCTGATCATCCCATTCCTTCTCTAATCACATCCTTTTAGCATTGTTATGAGTTTCTTTCATTCTCTTGTGTAGACGGGGTGTTTCATTTTGTGTTTCAATGCTTAAAGCGACTCAATATAGTTTTTAATTATTGACACAAATCTTCTAGAGTTTGCCTTTGTAGTGTAATTTAGCAATCTTGTTTCCTGATCTGCAGGCTTATGCTGCATACATGAAAGGGAGTTTATTGTTTGAAAAAGATCAAAATTGGGACGTTGCTCTAAAGTGTTTCAAAAGTGCCAGGTACCGTAGTCTTTATGGAGATGTATACTAATCTATTGCTGACATTATAATGGCCAGAGTGTCTAGTTTGTTTCCAAATAATATCCATGGATGAAGTTTTGGAATAATCTCTTCATTCTGCTCGCCATATCCGCTTCTCTTATTTGAATTATACTATTGTTTCAACAAGGTCCTGAATTCTCACTTATCTCTTATTTGGATAGGGCTGTGTATGAGGAACTTGGAAAATATGGGGATCTAGAGAACCAAGTATTGTGCCGTGAGCGAGTTGAGGAACTAGAACCTAGTATCAGATATTGCTTACACAAGATTGGTGAGTCTAACTTACAAACTTCTGAACTCGTTTCGATCGGTGAAATTGAAGGGCCTGCACTGGACCTTTTCAAAGCAAAGTTGGAGGTGAGCTGTCATTTCTAAGTGTATCTACAATTCACCCGATAAAATAAAAGTGTGTATGGTTTACAGGCACTATTTTTTTTTTGTATAATAATGCTTCCATTGGTACTTCTTGGTGCTGTCTTTCTCAAGATCTTTTTTTTTTTTTTTTAAAGAATGAGTTTGGAGGATGATTTGCTCCTAATTGATCTATCACTCTTTTTTCTTTGTTAACAGGCTGCTATGGCAGAGGCAAGATCTCAGCAAGCTGCATCTATGACAGAATTTCATTGGCTTGGAAATAGATTTCCAATTTCAAATGCAAAGACACGTGTGTCCATCCTGAAAGGTATGTTTACTTTATGCAAAAGGTTGCACTTTGAAAAACGCACCAATAGTCAACTTACTGGAGCTTCAACATTAGGAATTTTTTTGTCTCTTGAGTTTGGAATTGTTCCAGTCTACTATTTTGAACCAAATTTTGTTCCTTCAACCTTGTTTTAGATTTTGGTCTGCATACTTGTGTTCTTTGTTCAACAGGGCATTTCTAGGAGTTCCTTGATATTTTCCACTTAGCTTTTGGATGTCTGTACTTGAAATCCTTGTAGGCTGCAGAGCACTCTCTATGACCCTTGTGAGTTGTCTTCTAATGTTAATGATGTTCACAGTTACAGATTTGCATGTCTAGTCCCTGCAACAGTCATGAGGAATATAACAGAGTATAAAATATGTGACAAAATGAGGCAAACCAAAACTTGAAGGAATTGTCCACTAGGAATGCCATGTTATACAATGCAACAAGTCAGTAATCTTACAATAAATAAAGTACACAGATGCATGTACTAATGTATTATACCTAAAAAAGTTTGCATCAACATTGTTGATTTTGCAAACTTGAGTGGGAAATGCTAATTTTCACTGGCATCAACTTGAACGTTCGTAATTTAGTTTTAAATTTCTCCTCATTTTTGCACCTCTAGTGAAATTCTCCATTTGTTTAATTTATGTGACACTTTTTCCTTATTAGTTTGTTCCAAAAAAAAACGGACACCTTTCTATACTTGCAAACAAGTTGACTTTAAACTTCTCATTTTACCCGTAATGACATGCATTTATAACCACAAAAATATCATTGCATGTATTAAAATTAAAACGAGAAGATCTAAAAAAATATTCTTTCTTATACTTCGTTCGTAGTCGAACACTGACACATAAATTGAAATGGAGGGAGTAACTTTTAACCACTTTGTGTTTTAGTCAACTAATTGCATATTCACATATCTGCCTTTAAAACATCATTTTCAAGCTTATATTATACACTGTACCATTCAATCAGCCCAGGAACTGGAGAAAGATATCCATGGTTCAGCTGCTGATTCTCTTCCAGCAGAGAAGAAACTTGTGTTATATGACAAAATATTTGCCGCATATCACGAAGCCAGGAGCTGCATCCGGAATGACCTGGTGAGTGACTACTCCTTATATTACATTATTGTAGCTGGCTCTTGGAAATTTCAAGTTGATCTTGATATATATTGCATAAATCAAATTGAAGTCCTGAATTTGTTCATCTTATACTCATGGTTCGTCTTTTAGGTTACGGCTGCTAATTCAGAAAATGTGAAGGATGAGTTAAGTGGACTGGATAAAGCCGTTGGTGCAATTTTAGGTCAGCGAACCATTGAGAGGAACCAGTTGCTAGTTAAAATAGCTAAAAGCAAGCTCAACAAGGTCCGTGATGATAAAAATGAAAAGGTCACGAAGCCAGAGGAGCTTGTTCGTCTGTATGATCTACTGTTACAGGTAAAATTATCGAGTCTGAATTTTTTTATTACATCCTTAATCAGTGCATTTAGATTAGAATTGGCAATATGACAAAGCTCACTCATATGGCTGTTGGACTACACTGTTAAGTATTAACTGCTTTCTCTGGTGCAGAATACTGCTGATCTTTCTGATCTAGTTAGTTCTGGAAGAGATAGAAAAATTGAAGAAGTTGCGTTAGCTGAAGAGTGTGAGCTGAAAAGTATGGTTTTCCGAGCAGAAAGGTTGGCTATTATTACTTTATTAAGTGAAATGTTTTTTTTTGAGCCAAGGGTCTATCGGATACGGTCTCTCTAACTCTCAAGGTAGGGGTAAGGTTTGTGTACACACTACCCTCTCACCTGTGGGACTATAATAAGTATGTTCTCGTATTTTTTCTTTTATCATGTGATAGTTGAAAAAGTTTCTGGTGAGAAGAGGAGTTTGAAAAAACTATCTTCATACGGTTTTAGCATTTCTTGTGGCTATCTAAAACTAATATTATTGGTGAATTTATGAAATGAAGATCTGGAACTTTTAGTGTCTTAGATAAGGAAGTTGTACCATTTCAATGTACAAAATGCTTAAGCGGTGATCAATTAAATTATGGGTCAGCGATACTATGTAAGATTATACTTTGCCTGTTTGAACTTAGGTGTAATTTGAAATTGTGGTTCGTGTGCTAGTATCTATTTAAACTATTATAAAATGTTCATTGTCTTAGACAAAGGACATTATTCAATTAATCTATTTGCCTCCTGCTAGTTACTTCATGACTTAGACTGAGTTTAATTCTGCACTTATTTCTTCATGTGCAAAATTTTTTGTTCAATTTGATGTGGCAGGCTTGTAGTTTGGTGCACTAATTTCGACTTCTGGCTAGACATTAGGAGTCCTACCGATCCTCTTATTTTCAGCCTGTTCTGAAAAATAATTTTGGTTGTGCACTGTGATGAGGTCTTGTTATCAAGTCCTCTTGCCTTCCTCCTTCTGTTCCCCATGAAGCGCTAGTCATCTTAGATCTTACTTGGTTTATGGGGTTGCAACTTCCTGAATCTGTAACGTTGTCCCTAGGATTAATATTTTCTTGTTCGAAATCTATTAAAAGCTCTGTTATCAATTTCCCTCCAGGTGCTTCTACTTAGCAAAATCCTACAGTTCGGCGGGAAAGAGGACAGAAGCTTATGCCTTGTACTCTCGAGCTCGTTCTTTAGCTGATGCAGCTCTTATGAAACTGCAGACCGCGAATGCTGCTGATCAGGTAAGCACTTAATCAGTCAAATTACCTGCTTATATTATATTAAAATTTTGTTGTGCATATTCTCTAAATCTTCATTGATAGAGCTTCCTAGCTGTTTCTTATAGGGAGAACTAGTATGAAGATGCCCGTGTTAGATTTTGTACGCCCAACTCCAAAAGAGTTCTATTCCGAAATGTTCAAATTTGTATCTTTACGTATTCATAATTTTCCCAACATCCTCAGAACTTTAAATCTCATCTTAAGATCTTTCTTTTAACTTAATAGTAATACTACAGTTACTACAATATTAAACTTTAGTTGATTACATTTTTCCTGACGGATAAAATATGATGGGAACTTCTATGGTTTTAAATCTAGTAATGTATCTTTATACACATAAATATTTACACTTGTTTTTTATATGTTACTAACAAAATCAAATATAATAGTGTTTGCAATAAATTTTAAAGTGAAAAAAAATAAATTGCAATCGCAAATCAAATATGAAGTAACATAATTTTATTGATAAAGAATGTGGGTACATTTCTGTTCCTCCCTTTTGATTTTTCTCTTTGAATTTTCTTCGTGATTCAAGGGCCATTAGTAGCGTATTTCTCTAATGTAGAATGATGTAGACCTCCTTGAGATTTATTTGATCTCCATGAAAGGATTTTATGGATCTTCTTGAAGTATTTGGTTGTCAAGAAGAGTTCAACCACATCTTATCTTTGTTTATATTCCATGACTTTATAGAATTTTTGAGATGCATCTACAAGGGAATACATTACACTTTATATAGGCATGAACTAGAGTGGAGGAGGCATCAGCGCATCTTATGTGCACATGCCCAAACCATCTTACCCAGCTTTCCTCATCTAATCTTCTCTCTTCTAGTATGTCCATCTCAACATCCTTATTTCGCAACTTGCATCTTCTGAACATGAGAGCTCTTAACTAGCCAGCACTCTGCCCCATATATCATAGTTGGTCTAACCACCACAATGCCATGGAATTGGATTTTATGGCTTTAAACATCCATGTTGACCTTAATATATAAGTTACTTAAGTTCTGATGCATAATTGTAGCATTCTTATATTTTCTACTTATGTCGCTTCAATCAGTAATATGAGTGAATAATTTTTCTTCTTTGTTTCTCCTTTTGTCATTGTTTTCTATGTGTAACAGGTCATGATCAAGGAACTGAGAACACTGTATAACGAGAGCAGATCTAACAGCTGTGCTGAGCATGCCAGAGGAATTATGGAGGAGGAAAAGGCTCCAGAAAATCTCTCGAAAAAGATATCTAATATCTCATTGAATGGAACTGATAAGAAGGTATGATCTGGCCTTCCATATGTCTGTTATACTTTTGCAGTCATTCCCATTAGCTAATCTGTTGTTGTATTCACCGTCTCTTTGATGTTCTTTGGTGCAAATTGAACCAGTTCCACATATTTCTATATGAAACTAGGAAGAAACCCATGGAGATTTTCTGTATTGTTAAAACTACTTCCAACCAACTTCTTTGATGATCTTTCTGATTGGATTTGATGACATTGAAGAAAGGAAGTTTGGATTTCTTCTGAAGATAAAATATCGACTGCGAGAATCATGAGAGTTAATAAAAAAGTTTGAACTAAGAGGTTTGAATTCTTGGTAATTCAAAATGTAGTTAACATTAGATGAACCTCTTGCTTATCTTAGTAGAAGCATTAATAGTTTTCTCCTTCTCGTGTCCCTCAGAGGATACTGCATTTTGTGTGCTTAATTCCTCAAATTGATAGGCATATTGTGAAGTGAAGTTGTAAATTCCGTTGTTTTTCAAGTGTTTGTGCTGGAAAAGATTTCAACTCAATGAAATGATAACGCAGTTTGGGAATTTCTTCTGGTGTTATAATTCTGCTTGTGTCCCAATAAAAATCAAACATGAACAAGTAAAAATGGTGTTTCTTCATCGATAGTTTGTCTAGTTTCTGCTTCCATTTCCATTTGTATTCTTCTGATCCCCGACTTGTGTAACCCATGCTTTATACTTCTTTCAGATGGAGAAACTTCTCATGGAAAAATTGGACACATATGAATCAGCTGTTGGTGAAGCCAACGTGAAGGTTGTTCCTCGAATTGAAACATTTCCACCTGCCTTTCAACCTGTTGCTCGTAATCCCATCGTATTGGACCTGGCCTATAACCTTATTGAGTTCCCATCACTGGACTCTCGTATGAAGAAAGATAAGAAAGGTTTCATTAGTAGGTTTTGGGGCTGAGCTGCTTTTTTTCATTGGTCATTGATTTTTCAGTTGCACCATAGAGTTGAGTTGAGGCAATTTTATCAAATTTTTAAGCTGCAAAATTCTTCAACATGACTTCAGAAAAAAATTCTGTACCTGAAGTCACAGAAAAATTCCATTTTATGTGCACTGTGTTTTTTCTGAAGTTCTAATTTTGGAACAAAGTTCAAAAGAATCATTAAGAGGGCCTTCATTGGTTGCATAAAATGGTTTAGATGCTTTTTTTATTTTTTATTTTTTTATTTTTTATTTTTATCATGATAAGTGAAATCCGCATTCGCTATCTTTTGGGTGCACACAGGGTAAAAGACTAGAATAGATAATTATTCTAGTCTTTTATTTGCATATTTGAGACTTTCAACGTGGAAGTTCCAAACCCAAATTACTTGAGATCACGGGTAGATGAAATTTTTTTTAGAAGTGCATTGTACTACCAAGTTGCATCTCTTTGTATTCCAAATAATAAGAAATAAATAAAAATTAACAAAGTTTGTTTTGGAACAAAGGGCTCATGGAACTTATTTATTTTTTTTAATTGAAAAAGAGATCTATTTTTTCAAACGAAGAACAAATCTACATGTATACAGTATACATACTTTAGAATCAAATTAAACGTTTGAAAGGTGTTAGAGAAACTACATTATTCCTTCTTCAAAAGTATTACATGACAAAATGTTAGTTACGGGTTCAAAATATAAAATTATAAACCCATAAAGAAGTTAAGGCGTTCAACATATGCATAAAAGTATGGAAAAATTACATGAATAAATACATTTTTAAAAATAATTACTGATATGAGTGATACTTTTTGTTTATTACCATTTATGGCAATATTGTGATAAATCTGTAATATGTATTAAAAGTGAATTATGTATGCAAATATATTTGAATTATAATTATTTTTGAAATATATTATGTTTGTTTGGTAAAAAATTGTCACATTGTATTATAAGTGTATTAAAATGTGTGATAAATGTATTATCCATCATTAAAACTTGTATTATACTTGAATAATAAATTTATCTTTGTAATATGTATTAAACTTGTATTATAAGTGAATTAAAAGTGGTCAAATGAAAAAAAATATTATTGCTATAAACGGTAAATATTTTTTTATTATCATATATTTATATGTAAGTTTCCTTAAAAATATTAATCATACTTAGACTTTCGATAATCAACTATCAAGTTTGACAGAGAAAGGAAGCACAAATATTATTCATGTCTTTAGTCAAAAATTTGAAGAATTGCCAAAAATTATTTATAATTCGAAAACATGATGTGACTGTAATTCACTGTATAATAAGAAGTTTATTTACATAGAATAAAATTTACTAAATGAATCTTGCAAATTTTTTTTTTTATAAATAAGGGCATAAGTTTACATTTTGTGCATAAACCCAAGTCAACATTTTGGGTTAATAAAGCCGGATTATGTGCATAAACCCAAGTCAACATTTTGTGCATAAACTTAAGTCAACATTTTGGGTTAATAAAGCCGGATTATAATCTTTTTAATATTAATGACACAAAACAAGAAATGAAAGCTAATATCATAAATTATGGGAGGTCAATAATAGCAGAGTTAGAATTTTTATTAAATGATGCAAAATAAAAAGTAAAAAAATAGGTGATAGTTTTTACTCTCTTGAATAAAGATTTTTTCACACAAAATACTTATGGAAATGAAAAGAGCTTTTTGCCATTGAATGAAAAATGATCATAAATAAAATGAAAAGGGCTTTTTGGAATTGAATAGAAAATGATCATTATTACAACAATAATATAAATATTAAATGAAAAACCATAAATATTAATTCGTTAGAGATAAATAAATAAAATAAAAATAACTATTTGGTATTAAAGGAAAATGACCATTAATAAAATGAAAAAAGTTTTTTTAATATTGAATAAAAAATGACCATTAATTATATTACAAGAACAATATATCTTAGCCTTTTAGTACTTGAATGGAAAATGACCATTAATAATCAATATATCTAGTTAAAGGTCAAAGAAGGGTTAAATGTGTATATATTTAGTCAACGATAGAAGCGTAGAATGGACGCAAATCATTAGTCGCATTACAATAACAATGCATCTAGTCAAAGGTCAAAAAAGAATTAAATGCCTATTTATTTAATAAAAAATAGAAGCGTAAAATATACGCAAGATTTGACTATATATATCTTGTCATAGTAGAAGTGTAGAATGTACACAGAAAGATTACTATGTGTGAAGTAGGCGACACAATACACATAGTAGTCTTTATAAAAAAGGAACAAAATTTCCCCATTTTTTCTCAAAATTCGTTTTCTAGGCTTCGTTGTTAGTACAATAAAAAAATTCCAATAGTGCCAATTCGTTCTTCTGCCTTCAAGGACTCCACTCCATTTCCCCATGATCAGAGGTAAATCTATTACTAATCTATTGATATTGTATATACATGTATAGAAAACTGTTTGCTTTTTTTAAAGTTATAAAATCATTTTCTAAATTCGTCTAAATAGTTATAGGCTAGGTTGCTTATTTTTTATTAAGGTTAGACTTGAAGAGACCAAAAAGTGTCTTATGATCAAAATACTAATAAATATATATATATAGAGAGAGGAAAATAGTACTGATGTTAGCTTTCACAAAAACAGTTTATAGAAAAACAATAGCAAAGAAAATCAAATTCAGAAACACCTTAAGAGACAATGATCTGGCTGGTTTGTGATCCTTGTTTGCAATAAAAAACGTGAATAAGATGTCATGTTAGACAAACTTTTGAGTTCAAATCATTGTCATTTTCATCGAAAATCTAACAAACATAACAAGAAGCCGACTCTCAAATTCTGAGGATCCTAAAAATATGATAAATAATCAATAATTACAGAAAAAAGAGTTAAAACACTACAAACCTGTATTTTGAGATATTCCAAGTATGGGAAATTTTGTATCAAGCAAATAATATATGATAGCTTATATGATTTCACCATCAAAATATCGAGCAGATAAAATCGTTTGACATTGTTAGGATTAAAAGGAAGTCTTCTTGGTGCTTTATATTCTTCCTCAGAGTGAAGAACGATATGAATCACCAACAAAACTTCCTTTTAATCAGAACAGTGTCAAATGATTTTACCTACCTGACCTTTTATTGGTAGAATCAGATAAGCGTTCATGTATTCTTTTCTTGATAGGAAGCTTTCCATATTTGAGATATTTCGATATGTAGGTTTGTATTGCTTTTAGTTTTTTTTTATAGAGGTCATTGGTCATACTTTTTTGATTTCTCAATAATCCGAGAGTTGACTTTGTATTATCTTTCTTAGGTTTTCGATAAAAATGATATATAATGATACTGAAAAATTACTTGAACTCGAATGTTTGTCGGACATGGCATTTGATCACCTCGAGAAAGTTAAGCAGAAAATTTTTATAAAAAAAATATCTGAGATGCAGTTTATTAAGCTTTAATTAATAAACTCATCGGTGTTGGAGAGAATGCTAATAGATCGACAGTTTCTTAATTTGACTTTGCTAAAGCTAAATTTATGTATTGCATAACTGATGATTGAGTTCTCTCATCTCTTACGTACAATTGTCTTATTTGAACTAACTAATAATTTGTCATTTATGTGAGCATAAAGAAAAAGAGAAGGTACAATGAATTTTGTCATTTTTCTCTTTAATTTGGTGGTTATTTTTTCTATATTATATGAATAATGAGAATACGACTCTAATTGGATATATTTAATTTTAAATTCATCCTTAGTTAATTATAACTACATGAAAATACCTTTTCTTTATGTTGCTATGCACAAAATAATGATAATGGCTCATATTACAAATAAAGATATGTTACATAATTACATTAAAAGTTAACATGTTGACACGAGTTATGTCAATATTTAATAATTAAAATTTGAATTTTGCAAAATAATAATAGTTTGGAGTGATATCATTATATTTACTCAAGAATTTATTACTAATTGATTGAATACTTTTTTTTCTAAAATTATAGATATTTGAAATATTCGATCCAATAAACTTTTAATGTTTATCTTTAGTTCATAATCAAATATTATACTTTAAAATTTCCATGAATTTCCATAAGCAAATTAAATAAATATTATAATCTTAACTTCCCAAATGTGATGATACTTCAATATTCTCCTTAATAAATGAGTCAATTCCCTAAATGGTTATCCATCTTAAGGAAATTGTCTTGAAATATTATTTATGTTTTGTTTACGACCAAAGCATCACTCAACTATCACTATTTTTCTCCAATATACTTTGACACTTCAGAAGGTTCACTCATTCCTAGTTGGCATGACATGCCATTAATTTTCTTAATAATAGACTAATTTAATTTATTAAATCTATTTAGCTAAAATAATGATCATATTATTTTTAAAAAATAAAATAAATTAGTTTATTTAGAATAAATTTTCATACTTAAGAATTTTTTAATCATAATTAAACTTTTTATTTTTTAATATTATGAGGAATACGTTTTTAAACGTACTATAATATCTTCAATTTTAAATACTTATAATCACATACATTAAAAAAAAAACTGATATACAAATCACTCATGAATGCTAACTTACATTAGTTAATCATAAATTGTATAATGAATCAATAATATTAAAGGTTAATTCACTATTACAATAATAATAAATTGTGTATTTTGAGATTAATGCTTACAATTTTTTTTTTGAACAAATAGAAAGTGAATAATATTAACTTTCTATTCAAAAAGAAAAAAAAACTAAATACCTCAAAAGTCTCCTTCTATTCTAGTTAATATGTCATGTCATTAAATCATCATTTTAAAAAACAATAGGCCTAATTCATCAAACTTATGTCTTTAAAACAAAATAAATATATAAATTTCATGAGAATTTACAAAGATTATAAAAAAATAAAAAAATTTAATTCCATTATATATTTTTACCAAACAAAATTCAACGAAAAAATCTCTATTCACAATTATTACCTGGTAATTTTTAATATTCTTAAAAATTTAATGCAATTTTTCACAAAAGTATTCAAAATTGTAATATTGACAAAAAAAGGCAGGTAAGAAAGAGAAAATTGTTATTTAACTTTTTGAATTAAATTTTTATTTTTATTCTCTTATCATATATAATATTATATTTTAACTTCTCATACAATCAAACATCGATATATATTTTTATCTCATTCCAAATTAGGCAATACAAGTAATAATTAATTGCATTGCCTATACATTTTACAGGAGATTAATATATTAATAAATCAAGATGAAATTTTGTTTTCTAATATCATTATTATTCACTTTCTATTTTACTTTTTTTTTATAAAAGACATTGTAGTATGTACAATTTCAAAGCACCTAACTAATTATTGTAACGACCTGTTTAGTCGTTTTGAGCAACAGACTTCAATTCTGAAAAAACTGGCAGAAGCGACGGACCCCACGACGGACCGTCATGGGCACGACGGACCGTCGCAGGGTCTCGTTTCAAAACACTTAGAAAATCTGAAATTGGGTACTGAAAATCGACTCTCTGAACTTCGTGACGGAATGGCAGGACGGACCGTCACAGGTGTGACGGACCGTCACAGGTGTGACGGACCGTCACAGACCCTTGGTGGAAAATTTGGGTCTCTGAACTCGGCGACGACCTGCAAGACGGACCGTCGCAGGCACGACGGCCCGTCACGGGCTACGCAATCCCAGTTCGGGTCGGATTTCTTTATACGTTTTAAGGGACGTTTTCGACTATTCCTGCTTTAATTATAAAGTTAGTGGGTTAATGTTAATAAGTCTAATTACTTGGGGGTTAAAAGAGGTAACCTTAAGTTAATTAGTGGGTTATTATTGCCATCTTTTATTCTTAATTATATACTAATTAGGGTAAAAGAAAGAGGGTTGAATAAGAAAAATAGAAAGAACAAGAGAAAGAAAGAGAGGGAGAATCGAACGAGGAAGAGGAGAAACACAAAGCTTTGGGAAAATTCTTGCTTGATTCAATTCTTCGGTGGAGGTAGGTTATGGTTTCATGCTTTCATAGTAAACTCTTAATAGAGAATGATATGTATTGATAGTATCGTAAACCCTGCTATGTGCTTAATTGTATGCATGCATGAACGTGATTATATAATTGTGATTATATTAAGCATGATGAAGTTATTGAATCCCAAATCTTGATAAAAACCTAATCTCTTGTTAATGATAATGCCTTGGTATAAAAGAAGGCTTGATGAACTAAAGTAATGAGATTGATGATGCCTTGGTGAGAAAGAAGGCTTGATGAATTGATAGAAAGAGATTAGGGGATCGGAGTGTCACGTTCCGACACACAGAATTAGGGGATCGGGTGTCACGAACCGACACGTAGATGTAGGGGATCGGGTGTCACGAACCGACACGTAGATTTAGGGGATCGGGTGTCACGAACCGACACGTAGAATTAGGGGATCGGGTGTCACGAACCGACACGTAGAATTAGGGGATCGGGTGTCACGAACCGACACGTAGATTTAGGGGATCGGGTGTCACGAACCGACACGTAGATTTAGGGGATCGGGTGTCACGTTCCGACACATAGTAGTAGGGGGATCGGAGTGTCACGTACCGACACAAGAGGATTAATGAATATGAGGGAGCGGAGTGTCACGTACCGACACAAGAAGAATATGAATAATGAATCTTGAAAGATGTTAATATACTCAATCTAATGAATCTAATTCCTAACTGAGTATGATATTGAGGCTTGAGTCCTCATGTGTGAACTTGACGGTAATTGTTAATGATATAGTACTTGTTGTTGCTACATGTTGAGTATTATAGTTGAGTTTATGATATTACTTGGTATATACTGTTTTCTATTTTGAGTTGGCCGATGATATCTACTCAGTACCCGTGTTTTGTACTGACCCCTACTTTTATGTTTTCTTCTTGTTATCTGTGGAGTGCAGCAAACGTTCCGTCATCTTCAACTCAACAGTGATTCTAGCCAGTCTTCGTCATACCGGATATTCAGGGTGAGCTAATGCTTCTAGCTTGGACTGGGTCTTCTTCCTCATGTCTTGATGCCTTGAAGTTCCGGCATGGACTAGCTTTTATTTGTTTTAGCTTTTAGGATACTCTTAGTTTAGTCATTTGATCATAGATGTTCTTGTGGTGATGACTTCCAGATTTTGGGGATGATAATAATAGTTTTGAATTGTTTTTATCAATGAGTTTAAATCTTCCGCATTACTTTCTGTTGATATACATTGAAATGTTAAGGGTTAGATTGGTTGGTTCGCTCACATAGGAGGGTAAGTGTGGGTGCCAGTCGCGGCTCGGTTTTGGGTCGTGACAAACTTGGTATCAGAGCATTAGGTTCGTTGGTCTCATCACACAAGAACAAGTCTAGTAGAGTCTTAAGGAACGGTAGGGGGACGCCTTTACTTTTCTTTGAGAGGCTATAAGACTTAGGAAAATTCCATTCTTCTTTCTTTCTTTCGTGCTATTACTTGGGTCCAATTGGTATCTAGGTGATACAAATTGGTATCTGACCATCTTCACTCTATTTCGCAGATGGTTAGAACTAGAGCAACGACTACGCCAACACCAACACCAGCACCAGCGGGACAGGGTGAGCCTGAGCCAGCCACTGGGGCTGTGGCTCGAGGAAGAACAACGGCAAGAGGCCGTGGTAGAGGTCGTGGGAGGACGTCCTCTAGAGGAAGAGGACGAGCACCTAGTCCATCTGATGCTAGGGCGGTGACTCCTCCACCAACTGAGGAAGTGATAAGAGAGGGGGAGGATGGGGTGAATGAGCAAGTACAGAATGAGGAAATGCCACCCCAACCTACCCCAGAGATGATCAATCAGGTTCTGGCTTATCTTAGCGGGTTATCTGATCAGGGCCAGACACCCCCAGTGTTTTCTGCACCAGCACCTCAGGTTCCAGAGGTACAACATGCGGCTACTATGGCTCCCCGCATGGATGCCTCATTGGAAATAGGCACGTTTCCACGTCTGACTATGGGGCCCATAATGACAAATGATCAGCATGAAATTTTCAGTAAGTTCTTGAAATTGAAACCTCCAGTCTTCAAGGGTGCTGAATCTGAGGATGCTTACGATTTTCTGGTTGACTGTCATGAGCTACTACACAAGATGGGTATAGTAGAACGGTTTGGTGTTGAGTTCGTGAGTTATCAGTTTCAAGGGAACGCCAAAATGTGGTGGCGGTCACATATTGAGTGTCAACCAACAGAGGCACCACCATGACTTGGGCCTCATTCTCTAGTTTGTTTATGGAGAAGTATATCCCCCGGACTTTGAGGGATAGAAAAAGAGACGAGTTCTTGAGCCTAGAGCAAGGTAGGATGTCGGTCAATGCATATGAGGCTAAGTTTCGTGCACTATCCAGATATGCCACTCAACTTTGTTTCAGTCCACAAGAGCGGATTCGCCGGTTTGTGAAGGGGTTGAGATCAGAGTTGCGGATTTCGGCCTTACAGGTAGCGGCTACGGCAAAATCCTTCCAAGAAGTGGTAGACTTTGTGATAGAGGTGGAAGGAGTGAAGCCCGATGACTTTGCCTCGACATCGACATCAAAGAGGTTTCGAAAGGGAGGTGAGTTTAATGGTTCTTACTCTAGAGGACAGGGTTCCGGAGGTTACTCAGTTCGACCCATTCAGTCTTCACTACAGACTGTAGTTGGGGGTCCACCTCAGACCGGTCAACACTTCTCTGAGAGACCTATGCTTGACTCTAGAGAGTGTTATGGATGTGGGGAGACTGGACATATTAGGAGGAATTGTCCCAAACAAAGTTATAGACCCCCAATAGCTAGAGGTAGAGGTGGTCATGGTAGAGGCCGTTATTCTGGAGTACGTGGTGGTCGAGGTAATGGTGGTCACCAAAACGGCAGAGGTGATGGGCAAACTGGAGCCACTACATCACAACATGGTAGGGGCAACAGACAGACGAACGATAGGGCCCATTGTTACGCTTTCCCTGGGCGGCCTGAAGCGGAGGCGTCTGATGCTGTCATCACAGGTAATCTTTTGGTTTGTGATTGCAAGGCTTCTGTATTGTTTGATCCTGGATCCACATTTTCTTATGTATCTTCCTCATTTGCTAATGGTCTAAATTTACATTGTGAATTACTTGATATGCCTATTCGTGTTTCTACTCCGGTGGGTGAGTCTGTGATAGTTGAAAAAGTGTATAGGTCTTGTTTGGTGACTTTTGTGGGGAGCAACACTTATGTAGATTTGGTTATTCTAGAAATGGTTGACTTTGATGTAATTCTGGGTATGACTTGGCTTTCTTCGAATTTTGCGATCTTGGATTGTAATGCCAAAACTGTGACGTTAGCCAAGCCTGGGACAGATCTGTTAGTGTGGGAGGGTGACTACACTTCTAATCCGGTGCGTATCATCTCCTTTCTTCGTGCTAAGAAAATGGTTAGTAAAGGGTGTTTAGCTTTCTTGGCACATCTCAAGGATGACACTACCCAAGTACCCTCGATTGAGTTAGTTTCGGTAGTCCGTGAGTTTTTGGATGTGTTCCCTGCAGATCTTCCTGGAATGCCACCAGATAGGGATATTGACTTCTGCATTGATCTTGAACCGGGCACTCGCCCCATTTCGATACCCCCTTATAGAATGGCTCCCGCGGAGTTGAGGGAGTTAAAGGCCCAACTTCAAGAGTTGTTGAGCAAAGGCTTCATTAGACCAAGTGCATCTCCTTGGGGTGCTCCGGTTTTGTTTGTGAAAAAGAAGGATGGGAGTTTTCGGATGTGCATAGACTACAGACAACTGAATAAGGTAACTATTAAGAACAAGTATCCTCTTCCTCGCATTGATGACTTGTTCGATCAACTACAAGGTGCTTGTGTCTTCTCTAAGATTGACTTGAGATCCGGTTATCATCAATTGAAAATACGAGCAACGGATGTGCCAAAGACTGCTTTTCGAACGAGATATGGGCATTACGAATTTGTAGTGATGTCTTTTGGTCTTACGAATGCCCCTGCTGCGTTCATGAGCTTGATGAACGGGATTTTTAAGCCATATTTGGACCTCTTCGTGATCGTATTTATTGATGATATACTGATATACTCTAAAAGTAAGAAGGAACATGAGGAGCATTTGAGAATTGTATTGGAAATGTTGAGGGAGAAAAAGCTTTATGCCAAGTTCTCTAAGTGTGAGTTTTGGCTAGATGCAGTGTCCTTCTTGGGGCACGTGGTTTCTAAGGAAGGAGTGATGGTGGATCCTTCTAAGATTGAGACAGTGAAGAATTGGGTAAGACCCACTAATGTGTCAGAAATAAGGAGCTTTGTTGGGTTAGCTAGCTACTACCGCCGATTTGTCAAGGGATTCTCTTCTATTGCTTCCCAATTGACGAACTTGACTAAGCAGAATGTTCCATTTGTATGGTCGGACGAATGTGAGGAAAGCTTTCAGAAGCTCAAGACTTTGTTGACTACCGCACCTATCCTTACCTTGCCAGTAGAGGGTAAGAACTTCATTGTTTATTGTGATGCATCCTATTCTGGTTTGGGTGCAGTACTAATGCAAGAGAAGAGTGTGATTGCTTATGCTTCAAGGCAATTAAAGGTGCATGAACGTAACTATCCGACCCACGATTTGGAATTGGCTGCGGTAGTGTTTGCATTAAAGCAATGGAGACACTATTTGTATGGGGTTAAGTGTGAGGTCTACACGGATCATCGTAGCCTTCAGTATGTCTTTACTCAGAAAGATTTGAACTTAAGACAGATGAGATGGATGGAGTTACTAAAGGACTACGATATCACTATCTTGTATCATCCGGGAAAAGCGAATGTTGTGGCAGATGCTTTAAGTAGAAAAGCGGGAAGCATGGGAAGTCTAACTCACTTGCAAGTTTCTAGACGTCCATTGGCTAGAGAGGTTCAGACTCTGGCTAACGACTTGATGAGGTTAGAAGTAAATGAGGAGGGAGGATTGTTGGCTAGTGTGGAGTCAAGATCTTCTTTTCTTGACAAGATTAAGGGGAAACAGTTTTATGATGAAAAATTGATCCGGATCCAAGATAAAGTGTTGAAAGGAGAGGCTAAGGAAGCACAAATCGATGAGGAAGGTGTTTTGAGAATCAAGGGAAGGGTATGTGTACCCCGAGTTGATGATTTGATCAACACTATCCTGACAGAGGCTCATAGTTCAAAGTATTCTATACATCCGGGTGCAACCAAGATGTATCGTGACCTAAAGCAACACTTTTGGTGGAGTAGAATGAAGCGTGATATTGTTGACTTTATTGCCAAGTGTCCAAACTGTCAACAAGTAAAGTACGAACACCAAAGGCCCGGAGGAACACTTCAGAGAATGCCCATTCCGGAATGGAAGTGGGAAAGAATTGCAATGGACTTTGTGGTTGGTCTTCCAAGGACAATGGGTAAGTATGACTCCATTTGGGTGATTGTTGATAGGTTAACTAAGTCTGCTCACTTCATTCCGGTCAAGGAGACTTACAATGCAGAGAAGTTAGCCAAACTTTACATCTCGGAAGTGGTGCGATTGCATGGGGTTCCACTATCCATCATATCAGATAGAGGTACGCAGTTTACTTCTAAGTTTTGGAAAACATTGCATGCAGAATTGGGTACTAGGTTGGACCTTAGTACTGCGTTCCATCCTCAGACCGATGGTCAGTCTGAGCGAACGATTCAAGTGTTGGAGGATATGCTTCGTGCATGTGTGATAGAGTTTGGTGGCCATTGGGATAGCTTTTTGCCCTTAGCGGAGTTTTCATACATTAATAGCTATCACTCAAGTATTGATATGGCCCCATTTGAAGCATTGTATGGGAGGAGATGTAGGTCTCCCATTGGTTGGTTTGATGCATTCAAGGTTAGACCTTGGGGTACTGACCTTTTGAGGGATTCGATAGAGAAAGTGAAGTCTATTCAAGAAAAGCTTCTAGCGGCGCAAAGTAGACAAAAGGAATATGCAGATCGAAAGGTTAGAGACTTAGAGTTCATGGAGGGTGAACAAGTCTTGTTGAAAGTTTCACCAATGAAAGGGGTGATGCGGTTTGGTAAAAGAGGTAAACTAAGCCCAAGGTATATTGGTCCCTTTGAAATACTTAAGCGAGTAGGGGAGGTGGCTTATGAGATAGCCTTGCCCCCAGGGCTGTCCGGAGTGCATCCGGTATTCCATGTGTCTATGTTGAAAAGATATCATGGGGATGGAAATTACATTATCCGTTGGGATTCAGTTTTGCTTGATGAGAACTTGTCTTATGAGGAGGAGCCTGTTGCTATTCTAGATAGAGAAATTCGCAAGTTGAGGTCAAGAGAGATTGCATCCATCAAGGTGCAATGGAAGAATCGACCGGTTGAAGAAGCCACTTGGGAGAAGGAGGCGGATATGCAAGAAAGATACCCACATCTGTTTACAGATTCAGGTACTCCTTTTCTCCCTTGTTTTCCTTCTTGTGATCGTTCGGGGACGAACGATGGGTAAATTGGTATCTATTGTAACGACCTGTTTAGTCGTTTTGAGCAACAGACTTCAATTCTGGAAAAACTGGCAGAAGCGACGGACCCCACGACGGACCGTCATGGCACGACGGACCGTCGCAGGGTCTCGTTTCAAAACACTTAGAAAATCTGAAATTGGGTACTGAAAATCGACTCTCTGAACTTCGTGACGGAATGGCAGGACGGACCGTCACAGGTGTGACGGACCGTCACAGACCCTTGGTGGAAAATTTGGGTCTCTGAACTCGGCGACGACCTGCAAGACGGACCGTCGCAGGCACGACGGCCCGTCACGGGCTACGCAATCCCAGTTCGGGTCGGATTTCTTTATACGTTTTAAGGGACGTTTTCGACTATTCCTGCTTTAATTATAAAGTTAGTGGGTTAATGTTAATAAGTCTAATTACTTGGGGGTTAAAAGAGGTAACCTTAAGTTAATTAGTGGGTTATTATTGCCATCTTTTATTCTTAATTATATACTAATTAGGGTAAAAGAAAGAGGGTTGAATAAGAAAAATAGAAAGAACAAGAGAAAGAAAGAGAGGGAGAATCGAACGAGGAAGAGGAGAAACACAAAGCTTTGGGAAAATTCTTGCTTGATTCAATTCTTCGGTGGAGGTAGGTTATGGTTTCATGCTTTCATAGTAAACTCTTAATAGAGAATGATATGTATTGATAGTATCGTAAACCCTGCTATGTGCTTAATTGTATGCATGCATGAACGTGATTATATAATTGTGATTATATTAAGCATGATGAAGTTATTGAATCCCAAATCTTGATAAAAACCTAATCTCTTGTTAATGATAATGCCTTGGTATAAAAGAAGGCTTGATGAACTAAGTAATGAGATTGATGATGCCTTGGTGAGAAAGAAGGCTTGATGAATTGATAGAAAGAGATTAGGGGATCGGAGTGTCACGTTCCGACACACAGAATTAGGGGATCGGGTGTCACGAACCGACACGTAGATGTAGGGGATCGGGTGTCACGAACCGACACGTAGATTTAGGGGATCGGGTGTCACGAACCGACACGTAGAATTAGGGGATCGGGTGTCACGAACCGACACGTAGAATTAGGGGATCGGGTGTCACGAACCGACACGTAGATTTAGGGGATCGGGTGTCACGAACCGACACGTAGATTTAGGGGATCGGGTGTCACGTTCCGACACATAGTAGTAGGGGGATCGGAGTGTCACGTACCGACACAAGAGGATTAATGAATATGAGGGAGCGGAGTGTCACGTACCGACACAAGAAGAATATGAATAATGAATCTTGAAAGATGTTAATATACTCAATCTAATGAATCTAATTCCTAACTGAGTATGATATTGAGGCTTGAGTCCTCATGTGTGAACTTGACGGTAATTGTTAATGATATAGTACTTGTTGTTGCTACATGTTGAGTATTATAGTTGAGTTTATGATATTACTTGGTATATACTGTTTTCTATTTTGAGTTGGCCGATGATATCTACTCAGTACCCGTGTTTTGTACTGACCCCTACTTTTATGTTTTCTTCTTGTTATCTGTGGAGTGCAGCAAACGTTCCGTCATCTTCAACTCAACAGTGATTCTAGCCAGTCTTCGTCATACCGGATATTCAGGGTGAGCTAATGCTTCTAGCTTGGACTGGGTCTTCTTCCTCATGTCTTGATGCCTTGAAGTTCCGGCATGGACTAGCTTTTATTTGTTTTAGCTTTTAGGATACTCTTAGTTTAGTCATTTGATCATAGATGTTCTTGTGGTGATGACTTCCAGATTTTGGGGATGATAATAATAGTTTTGAATTGTTTTTATCAATGAGTTTAAATCTTCCGCATTACTTTCTGTTGATATACATTGAAATGTTAAGGGTTAGATTGGTTGGTTCGCTCACATAGGAGGGTAAGTGTGGGTGCCAGTCGCGGCTCGGTTTTGGGTCGTGACAATTATTTTTAATAATTAATTGGCCTTTAGTATTATTAATCCGTTATATAATATATGATTAATTGATGTAAATTGACATTCATAAATGATACATATATCAATATTTTTGATGTGTTATTCAAAATTGATGATACTATGGTAAGTTTTTAAAAACTATTCTTCATAGCATAAAAAAATAAAAAAAAATAATCATGATAAAAGATTTTTAAGTATGAAAATTTCTTCTTAATAAACTGATATATATTTTTTTAAAAATAATAAGATCATTATTTTAGTTAAGTGAGTTTGATGAATTAAATAAGTCTTTTTTTTTTTTTTTTTTTTTTAAAAAAATCAGATTTCAATGACATGATAACCAATTAGGAGAGAGTGAGGCTTTTGAAGTGTTAAATATATTTGAAGAAAAATAGTGATAGTAGTTGAGTGATATTTTGGTTCTAAATGAAATACAAATGATATTTCAAAGCAAATCTCTAAACATGGGTGACCATTTAGGACATTAACTCTTAATAAATGCGTTTCCATTAGGAAATATTATTGAAAGAACGCTTAATATCACCTTGAATCAAAGTCATCCTTCTTAACATTTGTGATTCATCCCATAAGTAGGGACTAAGTCAATGCTTTAGTTATGTATTCGATCGAGCCCAATAATTTTTGTTTTAAATTATGAATTTGTAAAAATAAATTTACTTATGTACAAAATTATTTATTTATAAATAAAAGTACGCTTTTTTTTGTTATTTTCTGACATGTATGGTTTTATCCTTGTATCCATGCTTATATGCATTTTTTTTCTAAAAAAAATAAAATAAATTAATTTTCTGATTGATCTGTTTCTAGACATCTATAGTGACGTAATCAGAAATTTTACGAAGGATGTCAAAAGTTGAATGGTAAAAATCTTTTTTTAAAAAGTAACTCTATATATAGAGATTCAATCTTACATATGTGGTATACTTATACACTTAATTGTCATCAAGCTACTGTTGATCAATCAGTTTACGTCAAATTTAGGTATTTCAAAAAAAAATTACATCAAGAAATCAAATCTAATCGCTGTGTAAGTCACTACTAGAATTTCGTTGGTAGCTGGTTGCAAAATAACAAAGTATGTAGTCGGTAAATGAAGATTTCCGATGACTTTACGACTACTTTTTAATAGTCGGTATATTGAGAGTCGGAAAATCTTTACCGACTACAGCAATCAGAGTTTTTCGATTACCATAGTCATAAAATATAATACAAAACCCGACCATTTAAGTATCTATATGGCCGACTACTGTAGTCAGCATATATAATATATTTATGGGAAAATGCACAAGTATCCCCCTAGAATATGATCGAAATTTCAGAGACACCTTAACTAAACTAAGGTCTTATTACCACCTGAACTTATTTTTTTTTTTGTAATTTTGTGCATATTTTGTCTTACGTGGCACACTTTGTGACTCCACACAATTGAAGCGCGTGGAAGATATTAGGATGCCATGGAAGTCAAAAATGTGCAGAAAATTAAAAAAAAATTATTTTAGGGGTGGGGGGTAATAGGTACTTAGTTTAATTAAGGTTTGTCTCTGAAATTTCGGTCATAGACTCGGGTAATTATGCATTTCCATTTCTTTATTGATCATTTTAGTATTCTTTCGACCACTACCATCGGTATAAATAATTAATTTATTCACCATTTAGGTGATCTTCCGATTACTGTAATTGACATTTTGAATTTTCTAAAAAATATTATATGATACGTTATATTATTGTAGTCGAAAAACTATATTCAATTACTACCCAAAAATGTTGTTATTTGGTACACCAAACATCCATAAAAATTCAACAATAAATTCAAGCACCAATACATTCCTAAAGATTCAAACTAAAAGTTCAAGTATCATCATAATCAAGTCAAATAAACATTAGGTTATTGGTCAAAACAGAAGTAAATAGTTCAAAACACGTCTAAATCTCATAGAAAACGTGTAAACCACCATAAAACAATCTAATCTTTGTCAGATAGAGTCTGTCCCTTCTTCACTATCATCACATTCATCCATATGTTTCTCCATAAACTTCTGCTCTTTAGCAAAGTTAGATTTGGATGTTTGAAGTCGTTTTGTAAGCTCAGAAAATTGTCTTCACATTGCTTCCACTTCTTTCGAAGATTGAGAAGTGGAAGCACCAGACAACAATGGTGATGGATGACACGAGGAAGGTTGTTCTCCAAGCCCATAAACTCAACCTTTTTTCACACGTCCTGCCACATTTTGTCCATATTAATGTTATATCAGTGATGATGAGGAGCCAGCCTCTGAAGTAGGCTGTCTCTCCAATACCTGAATACATGAACAAACTAGATAAAAAATCATATCATTCAGACAAAAACAAGAGGACCATTAACAAATCTAATCTAAAAACAAGCTATTAATTACAACTCTTAAAAACCATTAGATTAGATCTGTTGATACTGAAAGTAAGGGTCAAGTTAGAACTTATATTGTTGTCCCAATGAGGGCCCTAAATCAATGGTGTAGGGAAGAAATATGAAGAAAAGAACCAAACCAAAGAATTTTTGCACCTAACAACCAAGAATAGAAAGGGAAAAAAAATACTGTAAAGCTAAGTTAAGAATACTTCAGTTGTTGCTATACAAATACACTTGCCTACAGTAATCTCAAACATGAAATGCTGGAAAGTGAGATTTTTAAAAAAAATTCTATGAGCATTACACTGAATCCAAGATCAAGGGTGTGTTTGGTAGGATTTTTGACTTATTTTCTCATGTTTGGTTGGTGAGTGAAATATTTTTAGTATTTAATTTATAAATGAAAAATATTTTTAAGAAATATCTTTTATTTTAACTGGAGTAGAAAATAATTTTTGAAACTGAAAATATTTTTAAAAAACAAACTAAATTTTTTTTGGGGTGGGTGGGGTGGGGGGCTAGAAGGGAGACTGCCGGGGTGGGGTGGGGGGATCGAGCGTAGGGGTGAAAGAATGAAATTTGATATTTTGAAGTTGAAAATATTTTAACGACAAATTAAAAATCCTTTTTTTAGGGTGGGGGGCTTGCCGGGGGGAGGGAGGGGGGGGGGAGTCGAGAATCGGGGTGAAAAATAAATTTTTGAGGTTGAAAATATTTTTTAAAAACAAACTTAATTTTTTTTTTTTTTTGGGGGGGGGGGGAGGATAGGGATTACAAAATATACTTTTGAAGTAGAAAATATTTTTTAAAAACAAAGTTAATTTTTTTTTTGAAGAGGATGGAGTGAGGGTAGGGAGATAAAAAAAAAAATTGAAGAGAAAATACGCAGTTAAGCAAACTTATACTATTTAATTACTCATCTAGCTATAGTTTGCTATAATTTCATTTTATATGGACTGTGTTTTTTCTGAAGTTCTAATTTTGAACAAAGTTCAAAAGAATCATTAAGAGGCCTTCATTTGTTGCATAAAATGGTTTGCTTGAGCAAATGGTTTTTTTTTTTAAATTTTATTTATTATGATAAGAGAAATTCGCATTCGCTATCTTTTGGGTGTATACATGGTAAAATTTTCGTTTTTATGCAATAGCTTGCAAATCATATAGAACTTGAGACTTCCAACAAGAAAGTTCCAAACCCAAATCACTTGGAGATCCCGGGTTGATGAAATTTATTTTAGAAGTGCATTAACAAAGTTTGTTTTGGAACAAAGGGCTCATGGAACTTTTTTTTTAATTGATACATACTTTAGAATCAAATTAAACGTTTGAAAGGTGTTAGAGAAAACTACATTATTCCTTGTTCAAAAGTATTTTAAGACAATGTTATTACGGGTTCAAAATATAAAATTATAAACCCATAAAGAAGTTAAGGAGTTTAACATATACATAAAAATATGAAAAAATTATATAAATAAATACATTTTAAAAAATAATTACTGATTTTAATGATACTTTTTGTTTATTACCATTTATAGCAATATTGTGATAAATCTGCAATATGTATTAAAAGTGAATTATGTATGCAATATATTTGAATTATAATTATTTTTGAAATATATTATGTTTGTTTGGTAAAAAATTGTCACATTGTATTATAAGTCTATTAAAATGTGTGATAAATGTATTATCCATCATTAAAACTTGTATTATATTTGAATAATAAATTTATCTTTGTAATATGTATTAAACTTATATTATAAGTGACTTAAAAGTGATCAAGTAAAAAAAATATTATTAATATAAATGATAAATATTTTTTTATTATAGTATATTTATGTAAGTTTCCTTAAAAATATTTATCATACTTGAACTTTCGATAATCAACTATCCAAGTTTGACAAATAAAGGAAGCACAAATATTATTCATGTCTTTAGTCAAAAATTTGAAAAATTGCCAAAAATCATTTATAAATCGAAAACATGATGTGACTGTAATTCACTGTATAATAAGAAGTTTATTTATATAGAATAAAATTTACTAAATGATTCTTGCAATTTCTTTTTAAAAAAATAAGGGCATAAGTTTACATTTTGTGCGTAGATAATAATCATTTTAATATTAATGACATAAAACAAGAAATGTTAGCTAATATCATAAATTATGGGAGGTCAATAATAGCGGAGTTAGAATTTTTATAAAATGATGCAAAAAAAAAAAGTAGAAAAATAGGTGATAAGTTTTACTCTCTTGAATAAAGATCTTTTTACACAAAATACTTATGGAAATAAAAAGAGCTTTTTGCCATTGAATGAAAAATGATCATAAATAAAATGAAAAGGGCTTTTTGGAATTGAATAGAAAATGGCCATTCATTATATTACAACAACAATATAAATATTAAAAGAAAAACCATAAATATTAATTCGTTAGAGATAAATAAATAAAATAAAAATAACTTTTTGGTATTAAAGGAAAATGACCATTAATAAAATGAAAAAAGTTTTTTAAATATTGAATAAAAAATGACCATTAATTATATTACAAGAACAATATATCTTAGCCTTTTAGTACTTGAATGGAAAATGACCATTAATTATCGATATATCTAGTTAAAGGTCAAAGAAGGGTTAAATGTGTATATATTTAGTCAACGATAGAAGCGTAGAATGTACGCAAATCATTAGTCGCATTACAATAACAATGCATCTAGTCAAAGGTTAAAAAAGAATTAAATGCCTATTTATTTAATAAAAAATAGAAGCGTAAAATATACGCAAGATTTGACTATATATATCTTGTCATAGTAGAAGTTTAGAATGTACACAAAAAGATTACTATGTGTGAAGTAGGCGACTCAATACACATAGTAGTCTTTATAAAAAAGGAACAAAATTTCCCCATTTTTTCTCAAAATTCGTTTTCTAGGCTTCATTGTTAGTACAATAAAAAAATTCCAATAGTGCCAATTCGTTCTTCTGCCTTCAAGGACTCCACTCCATTTCCCCATGATCAGAGGTAAATCTATAACTAATTTATTGATATTGTATATACATGTATAGAAAACTGTTTGCTTTTTTTAAAGTTATAAAATCATTTTCTAAATTCGTCTAAATAGTTATAGGCTAGGTTGCTTATTTTTTATTAAGGTTGAAGACTTGAAGAGACCAAAAAGTGTCTTATGATTAAAATACTAATATATATATATATATATATATATATATATATATACGCGCTCAATTTGTCCTAAAGTTTTCCCCTTTTGTTCTTCTCAATTTGATTTTCTTTGCTATTGTTTTTCTATAAACTATTTTTGTGAAATCTAACATCAGTATTATTTTCCTCTTTTAATCTGTTCAGAAATACCTTAAGAGACAATGATCTGGCTAGTTTGTGATCCTTGTTTGCAAATTCTTGATGATATACATGTATAGAACCTGTTTGCTTTTCTTAAAATTATAAAATCATTTTCTAAATTCCTCTAAATAGTTATAGGCTAGGTTGATTATTCTTGATTAAGGTTGAAGACTTAAAGAGTCCAAAAACTGCCTTATGATTATAACACTAATAAAAGTTATTCAAAATTTACTTCTTTTTTTAAAAAAATTACGTTTTCTTTTCGATTAGCGTCGTGCTATAATAACACAGGTTTCTTAGGATTTTGAATTTTAAACTAGCAAAATTGTTGATTTGATGTTCTAAATCTATAGAATGAAACAACTTGTTATGTTTATTTATTTCATTACTTAAAATAAAAATATTTTAGTAATAGCAAACTGATAGAAACGAAAATATTCATTATTTTTCTTTGTAAGACGATCTCTATAAAACAAAGAGAAATTTGAAATAAATAGCGTGAATAAGATGTCATGTTCGACAAACTTTTGAGTTCATATCACTGTCATCTTCATCGAAAATCTAACAAACATAACAAGAAGCCGACTCTCAATTTCTGAGGATCCTAAAAATATGATAAATAATCAATAATTACAGAAAAAAGAGTTAAAACACTACAAATCTGTATTTTGAGATATTCCAAGTATGGGAAATTTTGTACCAAGCAAATAATATATGATAGCTTATATGATTTCACCATCAAAATATCGAGCAGATAAATTCGTTTGACATTGTTAGGATTAAAGGGAAGTCTTCTTGGTGCTTTATATTCTTCCTCAGAGTGAAGAAGGATATGAATCACCAACAAAACTTTCTTTTAATCAGAACAGTGTCAAATGATTTACCTACCTGACCTTTTATTGGTAGAATCAGATAAGCGTTCATGTATTCTTTGCTTGATAGGAAGCTTTCCATATTTGAGATATTTCGATATGTAGGTTTGTATTGCTTTTAGTTTTTTTTTTATTGAGGTCATTGGTCATACTTTTTTGATTTCTCAATAACCCGAGAGTTGACTTTGTATTATCTTTCTTAGGTTTTCGATAAAAATGATATATAATGATATTGAAAAATTACTTGAACTCGAAAGTTTGTCGGACATGGCAATTGATCACCTCGAGGAAGTTAAGCAGAAAATATTTATAGAAAAAATATCTGAGATGCAGTTTATCAAGCTTTTATTAGCAAACTCATCGGTATTGGAGAGAATGCTAAAAGATCGATAATTTCTTAATTTGACTTTGCTAAAGCTAAATTTATGTGTCGCATAACTGATGATTGAGTTCTCTCATCTCTTACATACAATTGTCTTAATTGAACTAACTAATAATTTGTCATTTATGTGAGCATAAAGAAAAAGAGAAGGTACAATGAATTTTGTCATTTTTTCTCTTTAATTTAGTGGTTATTTTTTCTATATTATATGAATAATGAGAATACAGACTCTAATTGGATATATTTAGTTTTAAATTCATCCTTAGTTAATTACAACTACATGAAAATACCTTTTATATATGTTGACACAAAACAATTTTTACAAATAAAGATTATATGAATAATGAGAATACGACTCTATGCACAAAACAAAGATAATGACTCATATTACAAATAAAGATATGTTACATTAAAAGTTAATATGTTGACACGCGTTATGTCAATATTTAATAATTTAAATTTGAATTTTGCAAAATAATAATAGTTTGGAGTGATATCATTATATTTACTCAAGTATTTATTACTAATTGATTGAATATTTTTTTCTCTAAAGTTATAGATATTTGAAATATTCGATCCAGTAAACTTTTGATGGTTATCTTTAGTTCATAATCAAATACTATACTTTAAAATTTTCATGAATTCCATAAGCAAATTAAATAAATATTATAATCTTAACTTCCCAAATGTGATGATAGTTCAATATTCTCCTTAATAAATGAGTCAATCCCCTAAATGGTTACCCATCTTAAGGAAATTGTCTTGAAATATTATTTATGTTTTGTTTACGACCAAAACATCACTCAACTATCACTATTTTTCTCCAATATACTTTGACACTTCAGAAGGCTCACTCATTCCTAATTGGCATGACATGTTATTAATTTTCTTAATAATAGACTAATTTAATTTATTAAATTTATTTAGCTAAATTAATGATCATATTATTTTTTAAAAATAAAATAAATTAGTTTATTTAGAATAAATTTTCATACTTAAGAATTTTTTAATCATAATTAAACTTTTTATTTTTTTATATTATGAAGAATAAGTTTTTAAAACGTACTATAATATCATCAATTTTAAATACTTATAATCACATACATTAAAAAAAAACCCGATATACAAATCACTCATGAATGCTAACTTACATTAATTAATCATAAATTGAATAATGAATCAATAATGTTAAAGGTCAATTAACTATTACAATAATAATAAATTGTGTATTTCGAGATTCATGCTTACAATTTTTTTTGAAAAAATAGAAAGTGAATAATATTAACTTTTTATCAAAAAGAAAAAAAAATTAAATACCTCAAAAGTCTCCTTCTATTCTAGTTAATATGTCATGTCATTAAATCATCATTTTAGAAAATAATAGGCCTAATTCATCAAACTTATGTCTCTAAAACAAAACAAATATATAAATTACATGAGAATTTACGAAGATTATAACAAAATAAAAAAATCTAATTCTTTTATATATTTTTACCAAACAAAATTTAATGAAAAAATCTCTATGCACAATTATTACCTGATAATTTTTAATATTCTTAAGTAAATTATATAAAAATTTAATGCAATTTTTCACAAAAGTATTCAAATAAATTTGTAATATTGACAAAAAAAGGTAGGTAAGAAAGAGAAAATTATTATTTAACTTTTTAAATTTAATTTTTATTTTTATTCTCTTATCATATATTATATTATATTTTAACTTCTCATACAATCAAACACCGATATATATATTTTTATCTCATTTCAAATTATGAAATAAAAGTAATAATTAATTGCATTGCCTATACATTTTACAGGAATTAAAATATTGACTTTCTATTTGAAGTGTTAAATATATTTGAAGAAAAATAGTGATAGTAGTTGAGTGATATTTTGGTTCTAAATGAAATACAAATGATATTTCAAAGCAAATCTCTTAACTTGGGTGACCATTTAGGACATTAACTCTTAATAAATGCGTTTCCATTAGGAAATATTATTGAAAGAACGCTTAATATTACCTTGAATCAAAGTCATCCTTCTTAACATTTGTGATTCATCCCATAAGTAGGGACTAAGTCAATGCTTTAGTTATGTATTCAATCGAGCCCAATAATTTTTGTTTTAAATTATGAATTTGTAAAAATAAATTTACTTAATATGTACAAAATTATTTATTTATAAATAAAAGTACATTTTTTTTGTTATTTTCTGACATGTATGGTTTTATCCTTGTATCCATGCTTATTAGCATTTTTTTTTCTAAAAAAAATAAAATAAATTAATTTTCTGATTGACCTGTTTCTAGACATCTATAGTGACGTAATCAAAATTTTTACGAAGGATGTCAAAAGTTGAATGGTAAAAATCTTTTTTTAAAAAGTAACTCTATATATAGAGATTCAATCTTACATATGTGGTATACTTATAGATTTAATTGTCATCAAGCTACTGTTGATCAATCAGTTTACGTCAAATTTAGGTATTTTAAAAAAAAATTACATCAAAAAATCAAATCTAATCGCTGTGTAAGTCACTACTAGAATTTCGTTGGTAGCTGGTTGCAAAATAACAAAGTATGTAGTCGGTAAATGAAGATTTCCGATGACTTTACGACTACTTTTTAATAGTCGGTATATTGAGAGTCGGAAAATCTTTACCGACTACAGCAATCAGAGTTTTTCGATTACCATAGTCATAAAATATAATACAAAACCCGACCATTTAAGTATCTATATGGCCGACTACTGTAGTCAGCATATATAATATATTTATGGGAAAATGCACAAGTATCCCCCTAGAATATGATCGAAATTTCAGAGACACCTTAACTAAACTAAGGTCTTATTACCACCTGAACTTTTTTCTTTTTTTGTAATTTTGTGCATATTTTGTCTTACGTGGCACACTTTGTGACTCCACACAATTGAAGCGCGTGGAAGATATTAGGATGCCATGGAAGTCAAAAAGGTGCATAAAATAATTTAAAAAAAAAATTTAGGGGTGGGGGTAATAGAACCTTAGTTTAGTTAAGGTTTGTCTCTGAAATTTCCATCATAGTCTGGGGTAATTATGCATTTCCCTTTCTTTATTGATCATTTTAGTATTCTTTCGACCACTACCGTCGGTATAAATAATTAATTTATTCACCATTTAGGTGATATTCCGATTACTGTAATTGACATTTTTAATTTTCTAAAAAATATTATATGATACGTCATATTATTGTAGTCGAAAAAACTATATTCAATTACTACCCAAAAATGTTGTTATTTGGTACACCAAACATCCATAAAAATTCAACAATAAATTCAAGCACCAATACATTCCTAAAGATTCAAACTAAAAGTTCAAGTATCATCATAATCAAGTCAAATAATCATTAGGTTATTGGTCAAAACAGAAGTAAATAGTTCAAAACACGTCTAAATCTCATAGAAAACGTGTAAACCACCATAAAATAATCTAATCTTTGTCAGATAGAGTCTGTCCCTTCTTCACTATCATCAGATTCATCCATATGATTCTCCATAAACTTCTGCTCTTTAGCAAAGTTAGCTTTGGATGTTTGAAGTCGTTTTGTAAGCTCAGAAAATTGTCTTCACATTGCTTCCACTTCTTCCGAAGATTGAAAAGTGAAAGCACCAGACAATAATGGTGATGGACGACACGAGGAAGGTTGTTCTCCAAGCCCATAAACTCAACCTTTCTTCACACGTCCTGCCACATTTTGTCCATATTAATGTTATATCAGTGATAATGAGGAGCCAGCCTCTGAAGTAGACTGTCTCTAACTCTATTCGTCCAAACCCATGTGAAATCAAATCTGAAATAAATTTTAACCACAACAACCACTTATCGAAAATCTAGTACTCCAATACCTGAATACATGAACAAACTAGATAAAAGATCATATCATCCAGACAAAAACAAGAGGACCATTAACAAATCTAATCTAAAAACAAGCTATTAATTACAACTCTTAAAAACCATTAGATTAAATCTGTTAATACTGAAAGTAAGGGTTAAGTTAGAACTAATATTGTTGTTCCAATGAGGGCCCCTAAATCAATGATGTAGGGAAGAAATATGAAGAAAAGAACCAAATCAAAGAATTTTTGCACCTAACAACCAAGAATAGAAAGGGAAAAAAATAACTGTAAAGCTAAGTTAAGAATACTTCAGTTGTTGCTACACAAATACACTTGCCTACAGTAATCTCAAACATGAAATGCTGGAAAGTGAGATTTTTTAAAAAAAATTCTATGAGCATTACACTGAATCCAAGATCAAGGGTGTGTTTGGTAGGATTTTTTAGATTAGAATTGGCAATATGACAAGGCTCACTCATATGGCTGTTGGACTACACTGTTAAGTATTAACTGCTTTCTCTGGTGCAGAATACTGCTGATCTTTCTGATCTAGTTAGTTCTGGAAGAGATAGAAAAATTGAAGAAGTTGCGTTAGCTGAAGAGTGTGAGCTGAAAAGTATGGTTTTCCGAGCAGAAAGGTTGGCTATTATTACTTTATTAAGTGAAATGTTTTTTTTTGAGCCAAGGGTCTATCGGATACAGTCTCTCTAACTCTCAAGGTAGGGGTAAGATTTGTGTACACACTACCCTCTCACTTGTGGGACTATAATAAGTATGTTCTCGTATTTTTTCTTTTATCATGTGATAGTTGAAAAAGTTTCTGGTGAGAAGAGGAGTTTGAAAAAACTATCTTCATACGGTTTTAGCATTTCTCGTGGCTATCTAAAACTAATATTATTTTATTTTGTCTTTAATTCTAAATTAATCCCTCTTTTTAAACCTTGAATTAGGATTAAAGACAAAATAAAATAGATCATATCATATTTTTTAATGGGTCGAGTTAGGTGGATGGATCACTAAATGGTTTAAATGGTATTTTTATTTTTTAAAAATTTTGGTTTGTTATATAAATAATTAATATCAATAAATTTTAATTAAAAAACAATTTAATAGATTGAGTGACTTTTTGAGGAAAGAGTGGATAGTTGAGTGCTTTTGAATTAAAATTCAAAGTTGAGTGACTTTCTGAGAAATAACTGCGTAGTTGAGTGAAAATTGAAAGTTGAGTGACTTTCTTAGAGAAGAGTGCATAATTGAGTGCATCTGAGGTATTAACTACTATATTTTATAATATTTATTTTTTTAAAATTGGTAAAATATTAATTAATTGTTATTAATATTTTTTTTAGAGTACATTTATTATCTACTTTTATAAAAGGTATAAAACTAATGCCATTTTCTACTGTCGTCTTCTTTGTTCTTCCGTCTGTGCACATAAAAGGGCGAGAATCAAAGGCCATCCTCAACACCACCCAGGTATTGATTCTGCCATTGCTGAGATTATAGTAAAAGTATTCCTATATCTTCCATTTTTCTTGAATTTTCTGTTCTTCATATCAATCTCTTAACCACAGATCTGAAAACTTTGACCATCTGATTCCTTCATACCTGAATTTATTTGAGCAACTTCACAAGTAGTGCTTATCGTTATTGTTACTTTCATTTCGCACGAATTTGATGTTTCTAGGTTGTGTTCCCTGGAAGAAATAGAAAATCAATCAAATGAGAAAGTGAAAACATTTGTGTTATGGGATATGGCGATTAACTAGTTAAAAGTAAGAATCTTTTTAACCCAAAAAAATGAAATTGAATCAGAAAACGCTCGGCCATTAGCTGGAAATGGGGAAGCAGAAGGAAAGTACTGCTATGGAAATCGAGGATCAGAGTTCTATTCCTTCTGATCAGATCAGTAACCTTAAGTTCTCTGTCAATGGTACTCTCTCTCTCCTTCCTCAAAGGTTTATCCGCTGGTCCTTTCTTCAATTGCATTGAAAATTGTGGAGATTTCACTGAATTTAGGTGCATTTTTCTAGTGTTACAGCTTTTAAAATCTGCTCAAATGCAGCATGGATTGAGATTCGGTGATTATGCTCGTTACAGGTGATTCCGACACATCCATGTTCCTCAAAACAATGAATATGTGATTTAGGTGTGATTTGTTTTCGAGTGATTTTGGTGTTAAAGGTTTAAGAAAATTGGAATTTGCAGGAGGTATTGTACGGCTCGATTAAGGAGATTGTATAAATCACTCAAGTTTACTCATGGTCGTTTGAAGTACACTAAGCGTTCAATTTCAGTAACTACGGTCACTGAAGTGAGGTGTGTGTATCTGTATTTTGTTTGTCATGTTTTGTATGGCTAGTATTTGTTTTGTTTATAATTTGAGTCATAGATTTGTTGAAAATTTAGGGGTTCTTTTTAGTTTTTTGGTTCTTTTAAGCAAGGGGACCCTAGCATGCCAGCACATATGGTAATGTGTTTAAAGATTGTATTTTATTAATACAGCAACAAAAATTACCCATCACTCAAACTAATTAGGGTCGATTATATGAATTCTCTACTTCTTGTTCAGTCCAAAATTTCACTCTTTTCTTTTTTAGATAATTGTGACTAGGGGCAAAGTCAGGATTTTCGTTGAGGGGGTTCGAAACACGAAGAAAAAAAATACGAAGAAGTCGAAGGGGGTTCAACATCTACTGTATACTTTCATATATAATAATTTGAACCATGTATAAATTGTGTTGTTTTCTGCTGAAAGGTTTAAATGAACCCCTGGACCCTTACTAGCTCCGCCTATAATGGCGACGTCCAGGCCAGCTTGTGCATCACTAAACTATTTCACCACATACTTGCTAGCTCCCACTAGTAGAGTTACTTGTTAACTTTATCCACCCGGGTTTAGGCAATTGAAAAGAAATCACCTAGTGTTTCTCTGTTGAGATTTCAATCCAAGTCTCACATGTTTTTTCATCTCACTTCATTGACCTCTAGACTACACTTATTACTAAAATGATATATATCTAACCGTACTAAAAAAGGGATCAATTGAAAATTCATGCAGGCATTGCCTAGTGAAGGTTTGTCAGACTCAGAGAAGGGATAAAAGAGAGGAAGTAGAAGAGTTTCTGCTGTATTGGGTTATTTTATTTAACAATTGTATGTTTGCAAGTCTAAACTAATAATTTGATGAAGCTATCATGACGCCCTTTTTGGAGCACTTGGGTGCATTTCTTGAGTTGATTTCTAAAAGGTTGACATGTTAAAGATCTAGTTCCTTGAAGAAGTATAAAGAGAGAAGTGTTATACTTATTTTTGTAGTGTGATCTATACTTTCTGCGGATATTGCAGTCTATTGAATTATGAACAATCTACTCTGCCTAATATGAGTCATAATATCTTTGTTATCTCTTGAACGTACAAAGTTGATCAATGCTTAACAATCTCAATGATTTACGCTTGTTGTAGGTTTCTTCACTTGGTTCTCTATACATCTGAAAGAGCTTGGAGTCATGCTATGGAAAAGAAAACATTGCCTGATGGACCAAATGCACGCCAAAGAAGTTATCTGATTGGTCGGTTGAGAAAGGCGGTTAAATGGGCTAGTCTTTTCCAGGAATTATGTTCCATCAAGGGAGATTCAAGAACATCTTTAGAAGCGGAGGTATGCTTTTCTTGTGTCATGATTCTCATATACATGGCAATGTGCTTGCTCATGAGAGCATTTGAGTTTATTCATTAGCCCAAACCTATGTTCATTTCGACTCCTGAGGTGCTGTCAAAGTTGCTGAGTTGTTGATCTTCTCAAAATGCTTTTTCCTTTCTATACTTGAAGTCTCTTTGTTCATTTTTCTTTTGATTAGGATGATCTTTCTGAAATACATGGAGTCAGGGAAAGGGAACTTGTAGGTTTTTTTCCCGTTGAAAGAGGTCTTAGACAAGGAGACCCTTTGTCCCCTTTCATGTTTATCACTGCCATGGAAGGGTTGGACAGTTCGATGAGGAGAGCTTCTATAAACAACTGGATTAGGGGTTTCAGAATAAAAAACAGGGTTAATGAGGTGATGGATATGACTCATTTATTGTATGCAGATGACACAATAATTTTTTGTGAAGAAGAGCAGGAACAACTCCTGTCACATCAGAATGACTGAATTATTCCGGTATTTTTTGAGGCATGCTCTGGACTTAAGGTGAATTGGAGAAACAGATTCAAGCTTTGTCCAATATATTGAAGTGCAAGATAGAGAGGTTCTACAGTTTGTCTAGGTTTTCCATTGGGTGTTAAGCATAAAGCGATTAGCATCTAGGATGGTATACTAGAAAAATCGGAGAGGAGACTGACACTTTGGAAATCTCAATATCTATCCTTGGGGGGAAGAGTAACTTTGATTAATTCTGTTTTAGACTCTTTGCCAACATGTGTGATGTCACTTTTTCCCATTCCCGGCAAAGTAGTCAAAGCTATAGACTCATTGAGGAGAAACATTCTTTGGCAAGGTAACAAGATTGAGAAGATCTACAACTTAGTTAAATGGATGGCGGTTCAACAGAGCAAAAGATATGGGGGTTTGGGAGTAAGAAACCTTAAAATACACAACAACAACTGACTTACCAAATGGTTGTGGAGATACAATTTGGATGATCAAGCTCTATGGAAGGAACTCATTCAACAGAAGTATGGTCAGAAAGATCAATGGTGTTGAGAGGAAACATATGGTGTGGGAGTATGGAGGACTAAGAAACCTATGGCTGGCTTTCAAAGACAATGTAAGGATAAAGGTTGGTCGAGGAAATAAGGCCTTGTTTTGGAAGGAAGACTGGACAGGTCAAGGGTCCTTGGAAAATTTGTTCCCTGGGTTGTTTTCCATTTGCCTGAATCCTGACAGCAAAATACAAGAGGTTTGGTCCCTAAAAGGATGGAATTTGCTTTTAAGGAGATTTCTTAATGATTGGGAAACAGAGTGGGTATTGGATATGCTAGCTTTGATTGGAGATTTTCCTGGCACAAATCTGGAAACAGATAAATTGCTATGGAGGCATCATACTGATGGCCAATTCTATGTGGACAGAATGTATAAAAGGGATCTAGCCACAAGTGCAGGGAAGAAATCAGGGCCATGGATTGCTATATGGAAGAGTTTAGCCCCTACTAAGGTGAAGTGTTTCACTTGGTTGTTAAATAGGAGAGCTTGCCTGACACATAATGAACTTCAAAAGAGGGGAAAAATTATTGCCTCAAGATGTTATCTTTGTAAAGAGGCTCTAGAAACCAGCAATCATCTGGTTCTCCACTGTAAAATAACAACACAAGTATGGGCTCTATTCACCAATATAAAGAGCCTAAATTGGATTATGCCAGAACATACAACAGACCTACTAAGTTGTTGGGTCAAAAGGGGAGGTAGTAAGAGCCAGAGGAGGTGGTGGAGAACAGTACCTGCTTGTATCTGGTGGATCATTTGGAAGGAGAGAAGTCAGATAATTTTTGTTGGGAAGAATGCACTATAGAGAAGATTAAGTGGAAAGTAATTACCACTTTAGGTTTTTGGCGTAAAGAAATGAAAATAGAAGAAGAAATCAACTCGTGGATTGCGTAGGAGCTTTGTAAGTAGTCCTGTTTTTTCTTTGTTGGTTTTTCTATGTAACTTGCACTTTTGGAGGTGGCCAGCATAGCCCTAAATGCTGAGGAATACAATGATACCAGTTTCAATAAAAAAAGGGAAAGGGAACTCATGCCACTAATGTGTAGTGGTGGCAGGGAAGTCATTGGGTCCTTTAGATAACCATGTTATAGATTTTGGTTGATAAGTTTGATTAACATGTTAGTATCTTATGACTTTAAATTATACTGAAAGAAGCAGATTCTTGTGAGACTTATTTCTCTATTTTCCTTTCAAACTTCGGTTTTGTCAGTGCTAAAACTGAATTTACTTCACTCGCAAGGGTGACCGATTTGGTTGAGCATGGGATCTCCCAAATGGGGGGCATCAGGTTCGAACCTCCCTGCATTCTTTCTTGGTCTAGCTTGTCACACGGGTCTGCCTAGCGCAGATTTTCTCTCCTGTTGTTTTTGCCTGTATGGATTTTTTTCTTCTATTCTGTTTTATTCTTAGTTAAGTCGTCAGTGATTCTTATAAATTGTAGATCTTTTGAGACAATCTTTCCTCTTGTGGTTTTAGTTTTACCTTGTCGTGCACCTGTAAGCGGATAAAACCCAAACAGATATTATTACTATGAAAATTCATCAAAGTATAACTATTTTTCAAATACTGACCGCACTTACCACAATCATCTTTAATTTCTTAATGGAACTGGCTTTGAAGCTTACATAGTGGAGTTGTCTTGTACTTGCTAATGACTTCATAAATTGAGTAAGTCCCCAAGTGTTAGAATCTTTGTCTAGGTAAAGTTACCTTAAAAAAAAAAAAGAATCCTTGTCTAGGTAGTAGCTGTACTCATGGAAGGATAAAACAAACAAATCCTAGTGACTTACTTGGATAGAAAGGATAAAAGCAAAGAAAAGAGCTTCATTTGGATGACAATTAGGGGGTTAAACTTGCTGCTGAAATTCTGAGGAAAAGAAAGATAACTATATTAGCTGGTGTTATATGTGTAAATGCTCGAGAGTCGAGAGAAAACTTGGTCCACTTGTAGCTACATTGGAAGGTTGTTAGTCAATTGTGATGTACACGGGACAGTAGTGAATCAGTTCGAGTATAGTCATTAATGTTGGCTATGGTCAAGGATGTGACATTTAGCTACTCTCGCAGCTGATGAAAAAATGTAGATCCTTTTCTATTATTCCGGTTCTAAAGTGGTCTAAAATATGCCTATTTCCATTAATCTATCAACCCTTTTGTGTGTCTAATCATTTACCTGACCCAGTATATCAACTTTGTTCCTTAATGAGAACTTATTACAATGTAAAATCTGTTTTAAGTTTATATAATTGGTAGTGCCTTTCACCTTGCCTTTTGGAACCTTGCCTGTATATGTTGGTGGTAGAACAGAGAATCAAATGTAAAGAATCATATCATGTTTTTGACTCTCTACTTTTTAATGTACTACTTTTATGTGGGAGAATTTTGGATGATTAGTAAAACTATTTACCTTGTGAAAAAAATATTGAATCAAACTTAGAAGATCTGCAAATTGTCGACATAGGTTTTTTTTTTTTTTGTGGAGATTTTGCATAGACGATAGTTAATTAATCTGAATAACTGAACACCCTGATCATCCCATTCCTTCTCTAATCACATCCTTTTAGCATTGTTATGAGTTTCTTTCATTCTCTTGTGTAGACGGGGTGTTTCATTTTGTGTTTCAATGCTTAAAGCGACTCAATATAGTTTTTAATTATTGACACAAATCTTCTAGAGTTTGCCTTTGTAGTGTAATTTAGCAATCTTGTTTCCTGATCTGCAGGCTTATGCTGCATACATGAAAGGGAGTTTATTGTTTGAAAAAGATCAAAATTGGGACGTTGCTCTGAAGTGTTTCAAAAGTGCCAGGTACCGTAGTCTTTATGGAGATGTATACTAATCTATTGCTGACATTATAATGGCCAGAGTGTCTAGTTTGTTTCCAAATAATATCCATGGATGAAGTTTTGGAATAATCTCTTCATTCTGCTCGCCATATCCGCTTCTCTTATTTGAATTATACTATTGTTTCAACAAGGTCCTGAATTCTCACTTATCTCTTATTTGGATAGGGCTGTGTATGAGGAACTTGGAAAATATGGGGATCTAGAGAACCAAGTATTGTGCCGTGAGCGAGTTGAGGAACTAGAACCTAGTATCAGATATTGCTTACACAAGATTGGTGAGTCTAACTTACAAACTTCTGAACTCGTTTCGATCGGTGAAATTGAAGGGCCTGCACTGGACCTTTTCAAAGCAAAGTTGGAGGTGAGCTGTCATTTCTAAGTGTATCTACAATTCACCCGATAAAATAAAAGTGTGTATGGTTTACAGGCACTATTTTTTTTTTGTATAATAATGCTTCCATTGGTACTTCTTGGTGCTGTCTTTCTCAAGATCTTTTTTTTTTTTTAAAGAATGAGTTTGGAGGATGATTTGCTCCTAATTGATCTATCACTCTTTTTTCTTTGTTAACAGGCTGCTATGGCAGAGGCAAGATCTCAGCAGGCTGCATCTATGACAGAATTTCATTGGCTTGGAAATAGATTTCCAATTTCAAATGCAAAGACACGTGTGTCCATCCTGAAAGGTATGTTTACTTTATGCAAAAGGTTGCACTTTGAAAAACGCACCAATAGTCAACTTACTGGAGCTTCAACATTAGGAATTTTTTTGTCTCTTGAGTTTGGAATTGTTCCAGTCTACTATTTTGAACCAAATTTTGTTCCTTCAACCTTGTTTTAGATTTTGGTCTGCATACTTGTGTTCTTTGTTCAACAGGGCATTTCTAGGAGTTCCTTGATATTTTCCACTTAGCTTTTGGATGTCTGTACTTGAAATCCTTGTAGGCTGCAGAGCACTCTTTATGACCCTTGTGAGTTGTCTTCTAATGTTAATGATGTTCACAGTTACAGATTTGCATGTCTAGTCCCTGCAACAGTCATGAGGAATATAACAGAGTATAAAATATGTGACAAAATGAGGCAAACCAAAACTTGAAGGAATTGTCCACTAGGAATGCCATGTTATACAATGCAACAAGTCAGTAATCTTACAATGAATAAAGTACACAGATGCATGTACTATAATGTATTATACCTAAAAAAGTTTGCATCAACATTGTTGATTTTGCAAACTTGAGTGGGAAATGCTAATTTTCACTGGCATCAACTTGAACGCTCGTAATTTAGTTTTAAATTTCTCCTCATTTTTGCACCTCTAGTGAAATTCTCCATTTGTGTCATTTATGTGACACTTTTTTCTTAATAGTTTGTTCCAAAAAAAAAAACGGACACCTTTCTATACTTGCAAACAAGTTGACTTTAAACTTCTCATTTTACCCGTAATGAGTATAACCACAAAAATATCATTGCATGTATTAAAATTAAAACGAGAAGATCTAAAAAAATATTCTTTCTTATACTTCGTTCGTAGTCGAACACTGACACATAAATTGAAATGGAGGGAGTAACTTTTAACCACTTTGTGTTTTGGTCAACTAATTGCATATTCACATATCTGCCTTTAAAACATCATTTTCAAGCTTATATTATACACTGTACCATTCAATCAGCCCAGGAACTGGAGAAAGATATCCATGGTTCAGCTGCTGATTCTCTTCCAGCAGAGAAGAAACTTGTGTTATATGACAAAATATTTGCCGCATATCACGAAGCCAGGAGCTGCATCCGGAATGACCTGGTGAGTGACTACTCCTTATATTACATTATTGTAGCTGGCTCTTGGAAATTTCAAGTTGATCTTGATATATATTGCATAAATCAAATTGAAGTCCTGAATTTGTTCATCTTATACTCATGGTTCGTCTTTTAGGTTACGGCTGCTAATTCAGAAAATGTGAAGGATGAGTTAAGTGGACTGGATAAAGCCGTTGGTGCAATTTTAGGTCAGCGAACCATTGAGAGGAACCAGTTGCTAGTTAAAATAGCTAAAAGCAAGCTCAACAAGGTCCGTGATGATAAAAATGAAAAGGTCACGAAGCCAGAGGAGCTTGTTCGTCTGTATGATCTACTGTTACAGGTAAAATTATCGAGTCTGAATTTTGTTATTACATCCTTAATCAGTGCATTTAGATTAGAATTAGCAATATGACAAGGCTCACTCATATGGCTGTTGGACTACACTGTTAAGTATTAACTGCTTTCTCTGGTGCAGAATACTGCTGATCTTTCTGATCTAGTTAGTTCTGGAAGAGATAGAAAAATTGAAGAAGTTGCGTTAGCTGAAGAGTGTGAGCTGAAAAGTATGGTTTTCCGAGCAGAAAGGTTGGCTATTATTACTTTATTAAGTGAAATGTTTTTTTTTGAGCCAAGGGTCTATCGGATACGGTCTCTCTAACTCTCAAGGTAGGGGTAAGATTTGTGTACACACTACCCTCTCACCTGTGGGACTATAATAAGTATGTTCTCGTATTTCTTCTTTTATCATGTGATAGTTGAAAAAGTTTCTGGTGAGAAGAGGAGTTTGAAAAAACTATCTTCATACGGTTTTAGCATTTCTTGTGGCTATCTAAAACTAATATTATTGGTGAATTTATGAAATGAAGATCTGGAACTTTTAGTGTCTTAGATAAGGAAGTTGTACCATTTCAATGTACAAAATGCTTAAGCGGTGATCAATTAAATTATGGGTCAGCGATACTATGTAAGATTATACTTTGCCTGTTTGGACTTAGGTGTAATTTGAAATTGTGGTTCGTGTGCTAGTATCTATTTAAACTATTATAAAATGTTCATTGTCTTAGACAAAGGACATTATTCAATTAATCTATTTGCCTCCTGCTAGTTACTTCATGACTTAGACTGAGTTTAATTCTGCTTTTATTTCTTCATGTGCAAAATTTTTTGTTCAATTTGATGTGGCAGGCCTGTAGTTTGGTGCACTAATTTCGACTTCTGGCTAGACATTAGGAGTCCTACCGATCCTCTTATTTTCAGCCTGTTCTGAAAAATAATTTTGCTTGTGCACTGTGATGAGGTCTTGTTATCAAGTCCTCTTGCCTTCCTCCTTCTGTTCCCCATGAAGCGCTAGTCATCTTAGATCTTACTTGGTTTATGGGGTTGCGACTTCCCGAATCTGTAACGTTGTCCCTAGGATTAATATTTTCTTGTTCGAAATCTATTAAAAGCTCTGTTATCAATTTCCCTCCAGGTGCTTCTACTTAGCAAAATCCTACAGTTCGGCGGGAAAGAGGACAGAAGCTTATGCCTTGTACTCTCGAGCTCGTTCTTTAGCTGATGCAGCTCTTATGAAACTGCAGACCGCGAATGCTGCTGATCAGGTAAGCACTTAATCAGTCAAATTACTTGCTTATATTATATTAAAATTTTGTTGTGCATATTCTCTAAATCTTCATTGATAGAGCTTCCTAGCTGTTTCTTATAGGGAGAACTAGTATGAAGATGCCCGTGTTAGATTTTGTACGCCCAACTCCAAAAGAGTTCTACTCCGAAATGTTCAAATTTGTATCTTTACGTATTCATAATTTTCCCAACATCCTCAGAACTTTAAATCTCATCTTAAGATCTTTCTTTTAACTTAATAGTAATACTACAGTTACTACAATATTAAACTTTAGTTGATTACATTTTTCCTGAAGGATAAAATATGATGGGAACTTCTATGGTTTTAAATCTAGTAATGTATCTTTATACACATAAATATTTACACTTGTTTTTTATATGTTACTAACAAAATAAAATATAATAGTGTTTGCAATAAATTTTAAAGTGAAAAAAAATAAATTGCAATCGCAAATCAAATATGAAGTAACATAATTTTATTGATAAAGAATGTGGGTACATTTCTGTTCCTCCCTTTTGATTTTTCTCTTTGAATTTTCTTCGTGATTCAAGGGCCATTAGTAGCGTATTTCTCTAATGTAGAATGATGTAGACCTCCTTGAGATTTATTTGATCTCCATGAAAGGATTTTATGGATCTTCTTGAAGTATTTGGTTGTCAAGAAGAGTTCAACCACATCTTATCTTTGTTTATATTCCATGACTTTATAGAATTTTTGAGATGCATCTACAAGGGAATACATTACCCTTTATATAGGCTTGAACTAGAGTGGAGGAGGCATCAGCGCATCTTATATGCACATGCCCAAACCATCTTACCCAGCTTTCCTCATCTAATCTTCTCTCTTCTAGTATGTCCATCTCAACATCCTTATTTCGCAACTTGCATCTTCTGAACATGAGAGCTCTTAACTAGCCAGCACTCTGCCCCATATATCATAGTTGGTCTAACCACCACAATGCCATGGAATTGGATTTTATGGCTTTAAACATCCATGTTGACCTTAATATATAAGTTACTTAAGTTCTGATGCATAATTGTAGCATTCTTATATTTTCTACTTATGTCGCTTCAATCAGTAATATGAGTGAATAATTTTTCTTCTTTGTTTCTCCTTTTGTCATTGTTTTCTATGTGTAACAGGTCATGATCAAGGAACTGAAAACACTGTATAATGAGAGCAGATCTAACAGCTGTGCTGAGCATGCCAGAGGAATTATGGAGGAGGAAAAGGCTCCAGAAAATCTCTCGAAAAAGATATCTAATATCTCATTGAATGGAACTGATAAGAAGGTATGATCTGGCCTTCCATATGTCTGTTATACTTTTGCAGTCATTCCCATTAGCTAATCTGTTGTTGTAGTCACCTTCTCTTTGATGTTCTTTGGTGCAAATTGAACCAGTTCCACATATTTCTATATGAAACTAGGAAGAAACCCATGGAGATTTTCTGTATTGTTAAAACTACTTCCAACCAACTTCTTTGATGATCTTTCTGATTGGATTTGATGACATTGAAGAAAGGAAGTTTGGATTTCTTCTGAAGATAAAATATCGACTGCGAGAATCATGAGAGTTAATAAAAAAGTTTGAACTAAGAGGTTTGAATTCTTGGTAATTCAAAATGTAGTTAACATTAGATGAACCTCTTGCTTATCTTAGCAGAAGCATTAATAGTTTTCTCCTTCTCGTGTCCCTCAGAGGATACTGCATTTTGTGTGCTTAATTCCTCAAATTGATAGGCATATTGTGAAGTGAAGTTGTAAATTCCGTTGTTTTTCAAGTTTTTGTGCTGGAAAAGATTTCAACTCAATGAAATGATAACGCAGTTTGGGAATTTCTTCTGGTGTTATAATTCTGCTTGTGTCCCAATAAAAATCAAACATGAACAAGTAAAAATGGTGTTTCTTCATCGATAGTTTGTCTAGTTTCTGCTTCCATTTCCATTTGTATTCTTCTGATCCCCCGACTTGTGTAACCCATGCTTTATACTTCTTTCAGATGGAGAAACTTCTCATGGAAAAATTGGACACATATGAATCAGCTGTTGGTGAAGCCAACGTGAAGGTTGTTCCTCGAATTGAAACATTTCCACCTGCCTTTCAACCTGTTGCTCGTAATCCCATCGTATTGGACCTGGCCTATAACCTTATTGAGTTCCCATCACTGGACTCTCGTATGAAGAAAGATAAGAAAGGTTTCATTAGTAGGTTTTGGGGCTGAGCTGCTTTTTTTCATTGGTCATTGATTTTTCAGTTGCACCATAGAGTTGAGTTGAGGCAATTTTATCAAATTTTTAAGCTGCAAAATTCTTCAACATGACTTCAGAAAATTTTTCTATACCTGAGAAGTCAGAGAAAAATTTCATTTTATATGCACCGTGTTTTTTCTGAAGTTCTAGTTTTGGAACAAAGTTCAAAAGAATCATTAAGAGGGCCTTCATTGGTTGCATAAAATGGTTTGCTTGAGCAGATGTTTTTTTTTAAATTTTATTTATCATGATAAGAGAAATCCGCATTCGCTATTTTTTGGGTGCACACAGGATAAAATTTTTGTTTTTATGCAATAGCTTAATCATATAGAATTTGAGACTTCCAACATAAAAGTTCCAAGCCTAAATCACTTGGCGATCCCGGGTAGATGAAATTTATTTTAGACGTGCATTGTACTACCAAGTTGCATCTCTTTGTATTCCAAATAATAAGAAATAAATAAAAATTAAGAAAGTTTGTTTTGGAACAAAGGGCTCATGGAACTTATTTTTTTTTTAATTGAAAAAGAGATCTAGTTTTTCAAACGAAGAACAAATCTACATGTATACAGTATACATACTATAAAATCTAATTAAACGTTTGAAAGGTGTTAGAGAAAACTACATTATTCCTTGTTCAAAAGTATTACACGACAAAATGTTAATTACGGGTTCAAAATATAAAATTATAAACCCATAAAGAAGTTAAGGCGTTTAACATATACATAAAAATATGGAAAAATTACATGAATAAATACATTTTTAAAAATAATTATTGATTTTAGTGATACTTTTTGTTTATTACCATTAATGGCAATATTGTGATAAATCTGTAATATGTATTAAAAGTGAATTATGTATGCAAATATATTTGAATTATAATTATTTTTGAAATATATTATGTTTGTTTGGTAAAAAATTGTCACATTGTATTATAAGTGTATTAAAATGTGTGATAAATGTATTATCCATCATTAAAACTTGTATTATATTTGAATAATAAATTTATCTTTGTAATATTTATTAAACTTATATTATAAGTGAATTAAAAGTGATCAAGTAAAAAATATTATTGCTATAAATGGTAAATATTTTTTTATTATAGTATATTTATGTAAGTTTCCTTAAAAATATCAATCATACTTGGACTTTCGAAAATCAACTATCCAAGTTTGACAGAGAAAGAAAGCACAAATATTATTCATGTCTTTAGTGAAAAATTTGAAGAATTGCCAAAAATCATTTATAAATCGAAAACATGATGTGACTGTAATTCACTGTATAATAAGAAGTTTATTTATATAGAATAAAATTTACTAAATGAATCTTGCAATTTTTTTTTTAAAAAATAAGGGCATAAGTTTACATTTTGTGCATAAATAATAATCATTTTAATATTAATGACACAAAACAAGAAATGTAAGCTAATATCATAAATTATGGGAGGTCAATAATAGCAGAGTTAGAATTTTTATTAAATGATGCAAAAAAAAAAAAAGTAGAAAAATAGGTGATAGTTTTTACTCTCTTGAATAAAGATTTTTTCACACAAAATACTTATGTAAATGAAAAGAGCTTTTTGCCATTAAATGAAAAATGATCATAAATAAAATGAAAATGGCTTTTTGGAATTGAATAGAAAATGACCATTAATTATATTACAACAACAATATAAATATTAAATGAAAAACCATAAATATTAATTCGTTAGAGATAAAAATAAATAAAATGAAAATGACTTTTTGGTATTGAATGGAAAATGACCATTAATAAAATGAAAAGAGTTTTTTTAATATTGAATAAAAATGACCATTAATTATATTATAAGAACAATATATCTTAGCCTTTTAGTACTTGAATGGAAAATGACCATTAATTATCAATATCTCTAGTTAAAGGTCAAAGAAGGGTTAAATGTGTATATATTTAGTCAACGATAAAAGCGTAGAATATACGCAAACCATTAGTCGCATTACAATAACAATGCATCTAGTCAAAGGTAAAAAAAGAATTTAATGTCAGTTTATTTAATAAAAAATAGAAGCGTAAAATATACGCAAGATTTGACTATATATATCTTGTCATAGTAGAAGTGTAGAATGTACACAGAAAGATTACTATGTGTGAAGTAGGCGACTCAATACACATAGTAGTCTTTAAAAAAAAAAAGGAACAAAATTTCCCCATTTTTCCTCAAAATTCGTTTTCTAGGCTTCATTGTTAGTACAATAAAAAAATCCGAATAGTGCCAATTCGTCCTTCTGCCTTCAAGGACTCCACTCCATTTCCCCATGATCAGAGGTAAATCTATAACTAATCTATTGATATTGTATATACATGTATAGAAAACTGTTTGCTTTTATTAAAATTATAAAATCATTTTCTAAATTCCTCTAAATAGTTATAGGCTAGGTTGCTTATTTTTGATAAAGGTTGAAGATTTGAAGAGACAAAAAATGTCTTATGATCAAAATACTAATATATATATATATATATATATATACGCGCTCAATTTGTTCTAAAGTTCCCCCCTTTTGTTCTTCTCAATTTGATTTTCTTTGCTATTGTTTTTCTATAAACTGTTTTTGTGAAATCTAACATCAGTATTATTTTCCTCTTTTAGTCTGTTCAGAAACACCTTAAGAGACAATGATCTGGCTGGTTTGTGATCCTTGTTTGCAAATTGCTTGATGATATACATGTATAGTACCTGTTTGCTTTTCTTAAAATTATAAAATCATTTTTCTAAATTCCTCTAAATAGTTATAGGCTAGGTTGCTTATTCTTGATTAAGGTTGAAGACTTAAAGAGTCCAAAAACTGCCTTATGATTATAACACTAATAAAAGTTATTCAAAATTTACTTTTTTTTTTAAAAAAAAATTACCTTTTCTTTTTCGATTAGCGTTATGCTATAATTACACAGGTTTCTTAGGATTTTGAATTTTAAAACTAGCAAAATTGTTGATTTGATGTTCTAAATCTATAGAATGAAACAACTTGTTATGTTTATTTATTTCATTACTTAAAATAAAATATTTTAGTAATAGCAAACTGATAGAAACGAAAATATTCATTATTTTTTTTGTAAGACGATCTCTATAAAACAAAGAGAAATCTGAAATAAAAAGCGTGAATAAGATGTCATGTTCGACAAACTTTTGAGTTCAAATCACTGTCATCTTCATCAAAAATCTAACAAACATAACAAGAAGCCGACTCTCAAATTCTGAGGATCCTAAAAATATGATAAATAATCAATAATTACAGAAAAAAGAGTTAAAACACTACAAACCTGTATTTTGAGATATTCCAAGTATGGGAAATTTTGTGTCAAGCAAATAATATATGATAGCTTATATGATTTCACCATCAAAATATCGAGCAGATAAAATCGTTTGACATTGTTAGGATTAAAGGGAAGTCTTCTTGGTGCTTTATATTCTTCCTCAGAGTGAAGAAGGATATGAATCACCAACAAAACTTCCTTTTAATTCGAACAGTGTCAAATAATTTTACCTACTGGACCTTTTGTTGATAGAATCAGATAAGCTTTCATGTATTCTTTGCTTGATAAGAAGCTTTCCATATTTGACATATTTCGATATGTAGGTTTGTATTGCTTTTGGTTTTTTTTATAGAGGTCATTGGTCATACTTTTTTGATTTCTCAATAATCCGAGAGTTGACTTTGTATTATCTTTCTTAGGTTTTCGATAAAGATGATATAGAGTGATACTGAAAAATTATTTGAACTCGAAAGTTTATCGAACATGGCATTTGATCACCTCGTGGAAGTTAAGCAGAAAATTTTTATAGAAAAAATATCTGAGATGCAGTTTATCAAGCTTTTATTAGCAAACTCATCGATAATTTCTTAATTTGACTTTGCTAAAGCTAAATTTATGTGTCGCATAACTGATGATTGAGTTCTCTCATCTCTTACGTAAAATTGTCTTATTTGAACTAATTAATAATTTGCCATTTATATGAGCATAAAGAAAAAGAGAAGGTACAATGAATTTTGTCATTTTTTTTCTTTAATTTGGTGGTTTTTTTCTATATTATATGAATAATGAGAATACGACTCTAATTGGATATATTTAATTTTAAATTCATCCTTAGTTAATTACAACTACATGAAAATACCTTTTATATATGTTGCTATGCACAAAACAATGATAATGGATCATATTACAAATAAGATATGTTGCATAAAAGTTAATATGTTGACACGCGTTATGTCAATATTTAATAATTTAAATTTGAATTTTGCAAAATAATAATAGTTTGGAGTGATATCATTATATTTACTAAAGAATTCATTACTAATTGATTGAATATTTTTTTCCTAAAATTATAGATATTTGAAATATTCGATCCAATAAACTTTTGATGTTTATCTTTAGTTCATAATCAAATACTATACTTGAAAATTTTCATGAATTCCATAAGCAAATTAAATAAATATTATAATCTTAACTTCCCAAATGTGATGATACTTCAATATTCTCCTTAATAAATGAGTCAATTCCCTAAATGGTCACCAACTTAAGGAAATTGTCTTGAAATATCATTTATGTTTTGTTTAGGACCAAAACATCACTCAACTATCACTATTTTTCTCCAATATACTTTGACACTTCAGAAGGCTCACTCATTCCTAGTTGGCATGACATGTCATTAATTTTCTTAATAATAGACTAATTTAATTTATTAAACCTATTTAGCTAAAATAATGATCATATTATTTTTAAAAAATAAAATAAATTAGTTTATTTAGAATAAATTTTCATACTTAAGAATTTTTTAATCATAATTAAACTTTTTATTTTTTTATTTTATGAAGAATAAGTTTTTAAAACGTACTATAATATCATCAATTTTAAATACTTATAAACACATAAATTAAAAAAAAAACTGATATACAAATCACTCATGAATGCTAACTTACATTAATTAGTCATAAATTGTATAATGAATCATTAATATTAAAGGTCAATTAACTATTACAATAATAATAAATTGTGTATTTTGAGATTCATGCTTACAATTTTTTTTGAAAAAATAGAAAGTGAATAATATTAACTTTTTGTCAAAAAGAAAAAAAAATTAAATACCTCAAAGGTCTACTTCTATTCTACTTAATATGTCATGTCATTAAATCATCATTTTAAAAAATAATAGGCCTAATTCATCAAACTTATGTCTCTAAAACAAAACAAATATATAAATTACATGAGAATTTACGAAGATTATAAAAAAATACAAAAATCTAATTCTTTTATATATTTTTACCAAACAAAATTCAATGAAAGAATCTCTATGCACAATTATTACCTGGCAATTTTTAATATTCTTAAGTAAATTATTTGAAAATTTAATGCAATTTTTCACAAAAGTATTCAAATAAATTTGTAATATTGACAAAAAAAGGTAGGTAAGAAAGAGAAAATTATTATTTAACTTTTTAGATTAAATTTTTATTTTTATTCTCTTATCATATATAATATTATATTTTAACTTCTCATACAATCAAACACCGATATATATTTTTATCTCATTTCAAATTATGAAATACAAGTAATAATTAATTGCATTGCCTATACATTTTACAGGAATTAAAAGGGATAATGCACAAGTACCCCTCAACCTATGCCCGAAATCTCAGAGACACACTTATACTATACTAAGGTCCTATTACCCCCTGAACTTATTTTATAAGTAATTTTCTACCCCTTTTTAGCCTACGTGGCACTGGTTTGGAAAAAAAAGTCAACCATCGTTGGGCCCACAAGATAGTGCCACGTAGGCCGAAAAGGGGTAAAAAATTATTAATAAAATAAGTTCAGGGGGGTAATAGAACCTTAGTATAGTATAAGTGTGTCTCTGAGATTTCGGGTATAGGTTTAGGGGGTACTTGGGCATTATCCCGGAATTAAAATATTGACTTTCTATTTTATTTTTTAAAAAAAAGACATTGTAGTATGTACAATTTCAAAGCACTTAACTCATTATTTTTTAATAATTAATTGTCCTTTAGTATTATTAATCCGTTATATAATATATGATTAATTGATGTAAATTGACATTTATAAGTGATACATATATCAATATTTTTTATGTGTTATTCAAAATTGATGATACTATGGTAAGTTTTTAAAAACTATTATTCATAACATAAAAAAATAAAAAAAAATAATTATGATAAAAAAAATTTAAGTATGAAAATTTCTTAATAAACTAATATATATTTTTAAAAAAATAATAAGATCATTATTTTAGTTAAGTGAGTTTGATGAATTAAATAAGTCTTTCATTTTTTTTATTAAAAAAAGATTTCAATGACCTGACATGCCAATTAGGAGAAAGTGAGACTTTTGAAGTGTTAAATATATTTGAAGGAAAATAGTGCTAGTAGTTGAGTGATATTTTGGTCCTAAATGAAACACAAATGATATCTCAAAGCAAATCTCTAAACTTGGGTGACCATTTAGGAAATTAACTCTTAATAAATGCGTTTTCATTAGGAAATATTATTGAAAGAACACTTAATATTACCTTGAATCAAAGTCATCCTTCTTAACATTTGTGATTCATCCCGTAAGTAGGGACTAAGTCAATGCTTTAGTTATGTATTCGATCGAGCCCAATAATTTTTGTTTTAAATTATGAATTTGTAATAATAAATTTACTTAATATGTACAAAATTATCTATTTAGAAATAAAAGTACGTTTTTTTTGTTATTTTTTGACATGTATGGTTTTATCCTTGAATCCATGCCTATTAGGATGTTTTTTTTTCCCTAAGGCCAATTCCATCAATTTTGGTTGAGGCAATTCTTACTTGTTCATCACCAACTAATCTAGCTCCTGAAATATATAACATTCTTGATGTCAAAAGTTGGATAGTAAAAATCTTTTTTTTAAAAGTAACTCTATATATAGAGATTCAATCTTACATATGTGGTATACTTATAGACTTAATTGTCATTAAGCTACTGTTGATCAATCAATTTACATCAAATTTAGGTATTTTTAAAAAAATTACATCAAGAAATCAAATCTGATCGTTCTGTAAGTCACTACTAGAATTTTGTTGGTAGCTGGTTGCAAAATAACTTAGAATGTAGTCGGTAAATGAAGATTTTCGATGACTTTACGACTACTTTTTAATAGTAGGTATATTGAGAGTCGGAAAATCTTTACTGACTACAACAATCAGAGTTTTTTTGATTACCATAGTCAGAAAATATAATACAAAACCCGACCATTTAAGTATCTATATGGCCGACTAGTGTAGTCAGCATATATAATATATTTATGGGAAAATGCACAAGTATCCCCCTAGAATATGATCGAAATTTCAGAGACACCTTAACTAAACTAAGGTCCCATTATCTCCTGAACTTATTTTTTTTTTTTGTAATTTTGTGCACATTTTGTCTTACGTGACACACTTTGTGACTCTACGCAATTGAAGCGCGTGGAAGATATTAGGATACCATGGAAGTAAAAAAGGTGCAGAAATTTTTTTTTTAAAAAAAGTTTAGGGGTGGGGGGTAATAGGACCTTAGTTTAGTTATGGTGTGTCTTTGGGATTTCGGTCATAGTCTGGGGGTAATTATGCATTTCCCTTTATTTATTGATCATTTTAGTATTCTTTCAACCACTACAGTCGGTATAAATAATTAATTTATTCACCATTTAGGTGATCTTCCGAATATTGCAATTGACATTTTTAATTTTCTAAAAAAAATTATATGATACTTCATATTATTGTTGTCAAAAAAACTATATTCAATTACAACCCAAAAATGTTGTTATTTGGTACACCAAACATCCATATAAATTCAACAATAAATTCAAGCACCGAATACATTCCTAAAGATTCAGATTGCATTCGATTCAATTGAGTCTAAAAGTTCAAGTATTATCATAATCAAGTCGAATAAACATTAGGTTATTGGTCAAAACAGAAGTAAATAGTTGAAAACACATCTAAATCTTATAGAAAACGTGTAAACCACCATAAAACAGTTTAATCTTCGTTAGATTGAGTCTGTCCCTTCTTCACTATCATCAGATTCATCCACATGTTTCTCCATAAACTTCTGCTCTTTAGCAAAGTTTGCTTTATATGTTTGAAGTCGTTTTGTAAGCTCAGAAAATTGTCTTCACATTGCATCCAAACTCATGTGAAATCGACTCTGAAATAAATTTTAACCACAACAACCACTTATCGAAAATCCAGTACTCCAATACCTGAATACATGAACAAACTAGATAAAAAAAATCATATCATCCAAACAAAAACAAATCTAATCTAAAAACAAGCTATTAATTACAACTCTTAAAAATCATTAGATTAGATCTGTTGATACTGAAATTAAAGGGTCAAGTTAGAACTAATATAGTTGTTCCAATGAGGGCCTCTAAATCAATGATGTAGGGAAGAAATATGAAGAAAAGAACCAAACCAAAGAATTTTTGCACCTAACAACCAAGAATAGAAAGGAAAATAAAACACTGAATCCAAGATAAAGGGTGTGTTTGGTAGGATTTTTGACTTATTTTCTCATGTTTGGTTGGTGAGTGAAATATTTTTAGTATTTGATTTATAAATGAAAAATATTTTGAGAAATATCTTTTATTTTTACTGGAGTAGAAAATAATTTTTGAAACTGAAAATATTTTTAAAAACAAACTTAATTTTTTTTGGGGTGGGTGGGGTGGAGGGCTAGAAGGGAGGCTGCCGGGGTGGGGTGGGGGATCGAGCGTAGGGGTTAAAAAATGAAATTTGAAATTTTGAAGTTGAAAATATTTTTTAACGACAAATTAAAAATTCTTTATTTGGGTGGGGGGCTTGCCGGGGGGAGGGTGGGGGGGGGGGTCGAGGATCGGGGTGAAAAATAAATTTTTGAGGTTGAAAATATTTTTTATAAACAAACTTAATTTTCTTTCTTTTTTTTGGGGGGGGGGGGGGGGGGATAGGGATGAAAAAAATATAATTTTGAAGTAGAAAATATTTTTTAAAAACAAAGTTAATTTTTTTTACGGGGATGGAGCGAGGGTAGGGGGATAAAAAAAATAAAAAATTGAAGGGAAAATACGCAGTTATGCAAACTTATATTATTTAATTACTCATTTAACTATAGTCTGCTATAATTTCATTTTATATGGACTGTGTTTTTTCTGAAGTTCTAATTTTGAAACAAAGTTCAAAAGAATCATTAAGAGGGCCTTCATTGGTTGCATAAAATGGTTTGCTTGAGCAGATGTTTTTTTTTTTAAATTTTATTTATCATGATAAGAGAAATCCGCATTCGCTATCTTTTGGGTGTACATATGGTAAAATTTTCGTTTTTATGCAATAGCTTGCAAATCATATAGAACTTGAAACTTCCAACATGAAAGATCTCGGGTAGATGAAATTTATTTTAGAAGTGCATTGTACTACCAAGTTGCATCTCTTTGTATTCCAAATAATAAGAAATAAATAAAAATTAACAAAGTTTGTTTTGGAACAAAGGGCTCATGGAACTTATTTTTTTTAATTGAAAAAGAGATCTATTTTTTCAAACGAAGAACAAATCTACATGTATACAGTATACATACTTATATTAGAAAAGGCTTGTTTCAACATGCCTGTTTCATTGCTCTCAGGGTATTTTGTTTTTCTCATTCTCTATTGTGACTACGTGTCTCTTCCCATGCTATCAATTTGTCTTTTCAGTTCCACACGTGTCTTACTTCTATGTTATCAATGTATACAGTATGTTGTTTGTAATCTTCATTCGTGCTCCACCTTGTGTGCACAAGTTCTATTCTTTCACTTCAGCATTCTCCATGTAAGGTTCTTTCATATTTCAATTGAGTTTTTTTTTTTGTGCTATTTTCCTTTTCTTTAAAGTTGAAGTTCCAAATTGATCTGGGTGTGTGTGAATGTTTGTTTATTTTTTTTTATTTGGGTTTGTTATTGATGTTGAATTATTTGGAAGTACCAATAATTTCAATAGTTGTGTTTTCAATTTTAGTTGAGTGATTATGCTTTTCATGTTCTACTTTGGATTGTCAAAAATTGTTCAGATTAAGATTTTTGTGTATTTTCTCACGTGCAGTAATTAATTTGGTCTTTTTCCCTGGTGTTCATGGCTCGGCGATTCACTGTATAACAGTTTCATTCACCTTCTTTCTTCTCCCTCTACTTGGGATTCTTTCATGAGAACAAACGATGCAAAAACTAGGGTTCAGATTCACCTACAACTGCGTGTTCGTGCTCTCCTGTTTGATAAAGCATCTGTTTCTCTCTTCCTCCGATCCGATAAACCGCCGTCGTCAATTCACACTGCTTCCGTAATTCCGAAGTTCAATCTAAATTGTAAGCACTTTCATAAGCATTTGAATCGCAATGTGCGTTTTAATTAGTTTTTAAGGTTAATTGTTTTGCAATTGCAGATTTGCAATTACATGGTGATGATGTGTATTTTACACTTGACAATTGTTCGCAAGATGGGGCTCAACAACGTGAAGGTGTCTCTGGTACAAGCACTGTGTTATCTAAGGTGAAAGATATTTGCTTTCATGTGAAATTATTAACTTTAGTAGGTAATGTTCATACAACAACATCAATAACATATCCACTTTGGTCCACAAAGTGGGATATGAGGAGAGCAGAGTGTACATAGACCTTACTCCTACCTTACGTAGAGAATTTGTTTCTGATAGACCTTCTGCTCAAGAGAAAAATAGTCCAAAGCATTCCGGAATAAGTAGTATATGAAATAGAGTAGATAGTAACAAAAACAACAAATAGTAGCAGAACACTAACTACGATAGGAAGTTAGTGGTCATATTAGTTTATTGGATGCTGAAAGAACTATGTAAAGCACGATACTTGGGGGTGAAAAACCACAGCTGGAACAGGATTACTTTTTCTTAAATTGATGACTTGCTGTTAGTATGAATGGGAACTGGAGAACATTCAATCAATAGTTTTTTGACTCATGAATGTAGGGAGACAGGAAAAGGGTGGTACTATTGTTGTTACATGTATCACTTTTCTCTTAACTCTTAAAATCTCGCTAGATAGTGGAGTGTAGATTAATGTTTCATTTTGTATGGTTGCTGTGGGAGAAAATAAGTTGAAGCCGTGGAGATGGCTACTGCTCTGAAATCCATGATCTTGTTTGGTTGCATTTTTTGATTCTGTTAATATTTAGCATGACTCACATTCCTTGCTTTTTTCCAGGTCCAATCTAAGTCAAGTTTTGGTGTTGGATCGAGATATAGCGAGTAAGAATCTGATACAATGTCTCAGAGGTTGAAGCTTGATGATTTACCTGAAACATGGTATAACCAGTTCTTTGAAAAATACAAAGCAAGTAAATCATATAGGTTACAGTTTGGTGACAGTGAAACAGAAAAGCGAACACCAGAACAAATGTCTTTTTATCGTAAAGTTGTTGAGAATCATAAGAGATGGCGTGTAGCTTTTAAAGTAGATCAGAACATTGGTTTTGGCATGTTGGATGATGGATCAAACCTGCAAAACTCAAGTTTAATTAAAATAAAAATAATCTGATGTACGATATATTTAGCAATAATATAATTCAAAAAGAGTCACGCATTCTAAAAATCTATAAACAGTTATCTATTCATTTCTCAAATTAAAGTAATTATTAGGATATGTACATTTCTATAACGTAATATATTTCATTTAATATATTTTTATTATACTATATTTATTATAAAAATGCATTGTATTTGTGGTTATTCATTTAATTAAATATATATATTGTATTAGATAAGTTTGTAATCAAATATCATAAATAAACAACTTAAAAGTAACTCAAGTATGCAGCCTAATCAAGCAGTCAAGCTAGCAATTTACAAAACAGGTAGATAGGTTTCAAATGGACCGATTAGATTGGAATTGGACAAGTTCAAATAGACTAGATTAATAAAAATAAATTGGATTAAAATCAAAAGTTACTTGAATTAAAATCGATCATGTAATAATTTGTCTAACTTGACCCAACTTTTTTTTTTGAATGATCCACCCTCCCCTTACTATCCATCGAGGCTCGAGCCCTTGGATCGTACTCCTATGAACCTTTAATGTTGGGCCGTGCTTTGCACGGCCATGCTCTATCTAGTACTTTAGAATCAAATTAAACGTTTGAAAGGTGTTAGAGAAAACTACATTATTCCTTGTTCAAAAGTATTACATGACAAAATGTTATTACGGGTTCAAAAAATAAAATTATAAACCCATAAAGAAGTTAAAGCGTTTAACATATACATAAAAATATGAAAAAAGTACATGAATAAATACATTTTTAAAAATAATTACTGATTTTGGTAATACTTTTTGTTTATTACCATTTATAGCAATATTGTGATAAATCTGTAATATGTATTGAAAGTGAATTATGTATGCAAATATATTTGAATTATAATTATTTTTGAAATATATTATGTTTATTTGGTATAAAATTGTCACATTGTATTATAAGTATATTAAAATGTGTGATAAATGTATTATCCATCATTAAAACTTGTATTATACTTGAATAATAAATTTATCTTTGTAATATGTATTAAACTTGTATTATAAGTGAATTAAAAGTGGTCAAATGAAAACAAAAATTATTGCTATAAATGGTAATATTTTTTTATTATAATATATTTATATGTAAGTTTCCTTAAAAATATTAATCATACTTAGTCTTTCGATAATCAACTATCCAAGTTTGACAGAGAAAGGAAGCACAAATATTATTCATGTCTTTAGTCAAAAATTTGAAGAATTGCCAAAAATCATTTATAGATCGAAAACATGATGTGACTGTAATTCACTGTATAATAAGAAGTTTATTTATATAGAATAAAATTTACTAAATGAATCTTGCAATTTCTTTTTTAAAAAATAAGGGCATAAGTTTACATTTTGTGCATAAATAATAATCATTTTAATATTAATGACACAAAACAAGAAATGTAAGCTGATATCATAAATTATGGGAGGTCAATAATAGCGGAGTTAGAATTTTTATTAAATGATGCAAAAAAAAAGTAGATAAATAGGTGATAGTTTTTACTCTCTTGAATAAAATTTTTTTTACACAAAATACTTATGGAAATGAAAAGAGCTTTTTGCCATTGAATGAAAAATGATAATAAATAAAATGAAAAGGGCTTTTTGGAATTGAATAGAAAATGACCATTAATTATATTACAACAACAATATAAATATTAAATGAAAAACCATAAATATTAATTCATTAGAGATAAAAATAAATAAAATGAAAATAACTTTTTGGTATTGAATGGAAAATGACCATTAATAAAATGAAAAGAGTTTTTTTAATATTGAATAAAAAATGACCATTAATTATATTACAAGAACAATATATCTTAGCCTTTTAGTACTTGAATGGAAAATGACCATTAATTATCCATATACCTAGTTAAAGGTCAAAGAGTACTATGTGTGAAGTAGACAACTCAATACACATAGTAGTCTTAAAAAAAGGAACAAAATTTTCCCATTCTTCCTCAAAATTCGTTTTGTTGGCTTCATTGTTAGTATAATAAAAAAAATCCCAATAGTGCCAATTTGTTCTTCCTGCCTTCAAGGACTCCACTCCATTTCCCCATGATCATAGGTAAATCTATAACTAATCTATTGATATTGTATATATATGTATAGAAAATAGTTTGCTTTTTCTTTAAATTATAAATCATTTTCTAAATTCCTCTAAATAGTTATAGGCTAGGTTGCTTATTTTTGATTAAGGTTGAAGAGTTGAAGATTCCAAAAAGTGCCTTATGATCAAAGCACTAATATATATATATATATATATATATATATATATATATATATATATATATATATACGCGCTCAATTTGTTCTAAAGTTTTCCCCCTTCTCAATTTGATTTTCTTTGCTATTGCTTTTCTATAAACTTTTTTTGTGAAATCTAACATCAGTATTATTTTCCTCTTTTAGTCTGTTCAGAAACACCTTAAGAGACAATGATCTGGCTGGTTTGTGATCCTTGTTTGCAAATTCTTGATGATATACATGTATAGAACCTGTTTGCTTTTCTTAAAATTATAAAATTATTTTCTAAATTCCTCTAAATAGTTATAGACTAGGTTGCTTATTCTTGATTAAGGTTAAAGACTTCAAAGAGTCCAAAAACAACCTTATGATTATAACACTAATAAAAGTTATTCAAAATTTACATTTTTTTTTTTTAAAATACATTTTCTTTTCGATTAGCGTTATGCTATAATTACACAGGTTTCTTAGGATTTTGAATTTTAAAACTAGCAAAATTGTTGATTTGATGTTCTAAATCTATAGAATGAAACAACTTGTTATGTTTATTTATTTCATTACTTAAAATAAAATTGTTTAGTAATAGCAAACTGATAGAACTGAAAATATTCATTATTTTTCTTTGTAAGCCGATCTCTATAAAACAAAGAGAAATCTGAAATAAAAGGCGTGAATAAGATGTCATGTTCGACAAACTTTTGAGTTCAAATCACTGTCATCTTCATCGAAAATCAAACAAACATAACAAGAAGCCGACTCTCAAATTCTGAGGATCCTAAAAATATGATAAATAATCAATAATTACAGAAAAAAGAGTTAAAACACTACAAACCTGTATTTTGAGATATTCCAAGTATGGGAAATTTTGTATCAAGCAAATAATATATGATAGCTTATATATTTTCACCATCAAAATATCGAGCAGATAAAATCGTTTGACATTGTTAGGATTAAAGGGACGTTTTCTTGGTGCTTTATATTCTTCCTCAGAGTGAAGAAGGATATGAATCACCAACAAAACTTCCTTTTAATCAGAACAGTCTCAAATGATTTTACCTACCTGACCTTTTATTGGTAGAATCAGATAAGCGTTCATGTATTCTTTGCTTGATAGGAAGCCTTCCATATTTGAGATATTTCGATATGTAGGTTTGTATTGCTTTTAGTTTTTTTTTATAGAGGTCATTGGTCATACTTTTTTGATTTCTCAATAATCCGAGAGTTGACTGTGTATTATCTTTCTTAAGTTTTCGATAAAAATGATATATAATGATACTGAAAAATTACTTGAACTCGAATGTTTGTCGGACATGGCATTTGATCACCTCGAGAAACTTAAACAGAAAATTTTATAAAAAAAATATCTGAGATGCAGTTTATCAAGCTTTTATTAACAAACTCATCGGTGTTGGAGAGAATGCTAATAGATCGACAGTTTCTTAATTTGACTTTGCTAAAGCTAAATTTATGTATTGCATAACTGATGATTGAGTTCTCTCATCTCTTACGTCCAATTGTCTTATTTGAACTAACTAATAATTTGTCATTTATGTGAGCATAAAGAAAAAGAGTAGGTACAATGAATTTTGTCATTTTTCTCTTTAATTTGGTGGTTATTTTTCTATATTATATGAATAATGAGAATACGACTCTAATTGGATATATTTAATTTTAAATTCATCCTTAGTTAATTACAACTACATGAAAATACCTTTTCTATATGTTGCTATGCACAAAACAATGGTAATGGATCATATTACAAATAAAGATATGTTACATTAAAAGTTAATATGTTGACACACGTTATGTCAATATTTAATAATTTAAATTTGAATTTTTCAAAATAATAATAGTTTGGAGTAATATCATTATATTTACTCAAGAATTTATTACTAATTGATTGAATATTTTTTTTCTAAAATTATAGATATTTGAAATATTCGATCCAGTAAACTTTTGATGTTTATCTTTAGTCATAATCAAATACTATACTTTATAATTTTCATGAATTCCATAAGCAAATTAAATAAATATTATAATCTTAACTTCCCAAATGTGATGATACTTCAATATTCTCCTTAATAAATGAGTCAATTCCCTAAATGGTTACCTATCTTAAGGAAATTGTCTTGAAATATTATTTATGTTTTGTTTACGACCAAAACATCACTTAACTATCACTATTTTTCGCCAACATACTTTGACACTTCAGAAGGCTCACTCATTCCTAGTTGGCATGACATGTCATTAATTTTCTTAATAATAGACTAATTTAATTTATTAAATCTATTTAGCTAAAATAATGATCATATTATTTTTAAAAAATAAAATAAATTAGTTTATTTAGGATAAATTTTCATACTTAAGAATTTCTTAATCATAATTAAACTTTTTATTTTTTTATTTTATGAAGAATAAGTTTTTAAAACGTACTATAATATCATCAATTTTAAATACTTATAAACACATTCATTAAAAAAAAAACTGATATACAAATCACTCATGAATGCTAACTTACTTTAATTAATCATAAATTGTATAATGAATCAATAATATTAAAGGTCAATTAACTATTACAATAATAATAAATTGTGTATTTTGAGATTCATGCTTACAATTTTTTTTGAAAAAATAGAAAGTGAATAATATTAACTTTTTATCAAAAAGAAAAAAAAATTAAATACCTCAAAATTCTCCTTCTATTCTAGTTAATATGTCATGTCATTAAATCATCATTTTAAAAAAATAATAGGCCTAATTCATCAAACTTATGTCTCTAAAACAAAACAAATATATAAATTACATGAGAATTTACGAAGATTATAAAAAAATAAAAAAATCTAATTCTTTTATATATTTTTACCAAACAAAATTCAATGAAAAAATCTCTATGCACAATTATTACCTGGTAATTTTTAATATTCTTAAGTAAACTATTTAAAAATTTAATGCAATTTTTCAGAAAAGTATTCAAATAAATTTGTAATATTGGCAAAAATAGGTAGGTAAGAAAGAGAAAAATATTATTTAACTTTTTAAATTAAATTTTTATTTTTATTCTCTTATCATATATAAAATTATATTTTAGCTTCTCATACAATCAAACACCGATATATATTTTTATCTCATTTCAAATTATGAAATACAAGTAATAATTAATTGCATTGCCTATACATTTTACAGGAATTAAAATATTGACTTTCTTTTTTTTTTTAAAAAAAAAACATTGTAGTATGTACAATTTCAAAACACCTAACTAATTATTTTTTAATAATTAATTGGCCTTTAGTATTATTAAACCGTTATATAATATATGATTAATTGATGTAAATTGACATTTATAAGTGATACATATATCAATATTTTTTATGTGTTATTCAAAATTGATGATACTATGGTAAGTTTTTAAAAGGGATAATGCACAAGTACACCCCCTCAACCTATGCCCGAAATCCAAGAGACACACTTATACTATACTAAGGTCCTATTACCCCCTTGAACCTATTTTATAAGTAATTTTCTACCCCTTTTTAGCCTACGTGGCACTGGTTTGGAAAAAAAGGTCAATCTTTGTTGGACCCACAAGATAGTGCCACGTCGGCCGAAAAGGGGTAAAAAATTATTAATAAAATAAGTTCAGGGGGGTAATAGGACCTTAGTATAGTATAAGTATGTCTCTGAGATTTCGGACATAGGTTGAGGGGGTACTTGGGCATTATCCCTTTTTAAAAACTATTCTTCATAGCATAAAAAAATTAAAAAAATAATTATGATAAAAAAATTTTAAGTATGAAAATTTCTTGTTAATAAACTAATATATATTTTTAAAAAATAATAAGAACATTATTTTAGTTAAGTGAGTTTGATGAATTAAATAAGTCTTTCATTTTTTTTTATTAAAAAAAGATTTCAATGACATGGCATGCCAATTAGGAGAAAGTGAGACTTTTGAAGTGTTAAATATATTTGAAGGAAAATAGTGCTAGTAGTTGAGTGATATTTTGGTCCTAAATGAAACACAAATGATATCTCAAAGCAAAATCTCTAAACTTGGGTGACCATTTAGGAAATTAACTCTTAATAAATGCGTTTTCATTAGGAAATATTATTGAAAGAACGCTTAATATTACCTTGAATCAAAGTCATCCTTCTTAACATTTGTGATTCATCCCATAAGTAGGGACTAAGTCAATGCTTTAGTTATGTATTTGATCGAGCCCAATAATTTTTGTTTTAAATTATGAATTGTAATAATAAATTTACTTAATATGTACAAAATTATCTATTTAGAAATAAAAGTACGTTTTTTTTGTTATTTTTTGACATGTATGGTTTTATCCTTGAATCCATGCCTATTAGGATGTTTTTTTTTCCTAAGGCCAATTCCATCAATTTTGGTTGAGGCAATTCTTACTTGTTCATCACCAACTAATCTAGCTCCTGAAATATATAACATTCTTGATGTCAAAAGTTGGATAGTAAAAATCTTTTTTCAAAAAGTAACTCTCTATATAGAGATTCAATCTTACATATGTGGTATACTTATTGTGACGACCCATAAGTTCATTTTTGGTAATTTTTAAAAAAAATTATCGTTTTACTCCTCTTGATTATCGTCCTAGAGTAAATTTTGATTAGTCGGTGAAATTAATTTGACAAATTTGAATCATTCGATAACTATGATTATTTAATTAATAGAGATATATTAAATAATTTATTTATTTAGTTTATTAAATACTATTTGACCCATACTAAAAATAAGTTATTAGGGTTTATTACTTTTGACATATAGTTAATCTAGAAAAGAAAAGAAAGAAAGGATGGACGAAAAAACTCACCAGCTGCACGGCGTAGGAGAAACAACTGTCAGGTAAGAATTGTACAAACTTAGTAATTTAAAAATTGTAGGCTTAGGCGAGAAAACAAACCTGTTGCTTTGATGTTAACAATGGAATATGATATTGGGTTTGCAGGAAAGTATTGTGCTGTAGAATTCAATATTTTAATAATTAAATATTGGTTAATAATGTTTGGAAACACCTAGTCTATTGATCACGTACTAATGGCCTAAATAATTAGAAGGAATATTGGCGATGAATTCAAGATTTCATATTGCAACAGGTAGCGAATGAATTGAACATTCACAAATTTTATTCGTTTTGATAGTTTGTTCTTTACCCGTAGGCTTATCACATTATGATTCCGTTTTGCTATAATAAAAATAGATAATTAGATATAAGGGTATTAAATTATAGGAATACTATTAGAGTTAGTGTTTGGAGAAATATTAACTTAATCTTAAACTTGAAATTTAGGGAATATGGAATTTGACCTATTGGTTGGAATTAAGATTTAGAAATTTTTACTGTTCATATGAGCAAGTTTTTGGGTGAATGCTAGACACATAATAATGTGTGTTGTTAGTTTCAAAATTTTATTGTGATTATTTATTTGAATAGATTGGATTGATTTGGAAGCCTAACGAAAAGGGAAGACTAAAGTCCCAGAGTGACTGTTCGATAAATTGAGGCAAGTGAATTTCTAAACTCTTGTTAAGTGTATGGAATGTGTGTATTTCCTTATGCTATATGTTTGGGAGTAATGGGACTTGGTGATGAGTTGACTTGTCCACATTGATTAATTCTAATGAGGAAAACAAAACGGTAATAAAAGGCAATGTGAATAATGGGTTGTGTGTGATGTGTTGATAATGGAGAATGATTTGAAAGGCTTGTTGAATCATTGTTGATGTTGTTGTGAATTGCGCAATGTTATTAAAATAGTGATATCCTCTTTATTTTTGTATGAACATGTCATTGCATTATTTTGATAACATGATTGTGAAAAGTGTTATGTGCATTGAGAAAGAATGAGAACTTAAAGAGGATGTACCATTTCGAGGGACGTATCGCGCGCCGCGATGGATACTATATTTCGAGGGACGTATTGCGCGCCGCGATGGTTACTATTATCGAGGGTTGTGTCGCGCGCCGCGACAGATGCATGGACAGATATGTCCCCCATGGGTCCCGGACTGAGAGACAGCAGGTGTGTATCACTAGGTCAGACATGCATCATTATACTTGACATTGCATTACACATACTTATCATTGGTGAACTTGATATTGTGTTTTGCTGATCTTGTGATTGACTTTCTGCGAAATTTGTGATTGATGAATACTGAGCTTGTTATTGAGGATATGTAATTTGTTGAATTGTTGTTGTTGAGGGTATGTACTTTGTTGAAGTGTTTTTATCGAGGATATGTAATTTGTTGAAGTGTTGTTATTGAGGATATTGTAATTTGTCTAAGTGTTGTTGTAGAGTTACGTGCTATGTAAATATAAACTGTTACGTTAGACTGAATTTTATGCAGTTTGTAATTGTGGAGGTTCGGTTGGGGTGGTAGGAGTACCCGTATTTCATCCCCTTAGCTTGTGTTTAGACGTTTACTTGCTGAGTACCGTGTGGTTTGGTACTCACCCCTTGCTTCTACAAATTTTTGTAGGTTATGAGCCTGGATTTTTGTTGTACTTGTCATTCTCTTCTTTTACGAGGCTTCTTGGAGATTTGTCAGGTAGCTGTTTCCATCGCAACAGACTTTATTCTCCTTACTTATGTTCTTGTTCTATTCTAGAAACAAGTTCATTTGAGACTTGAGTTTTCTTTTGAATCAATTGTAATACTTTAGAGGCTTGTACACGTGACAACCAGGTTTTGGGGTATAATATAAGTCGATAGTAAATTTTCCGCATTTTATTGTAATAAGTTGAGTTTTAGGCTGACTTGTCTTGGTGGGATAAGACAAGTGCCATCACGTCCATTTTTGGGTCGTGACACTTATAGACTTAATTGTCATCAACCTACTGTTGATCAATCAATTTACGTCAAATTTAGGTATTTTTAAAAAAATTACATCAAGAAATCAAATCTGATCATTGTGTAAGTCACTACTAGAATTTCGTTGGTAGCTCGTTGCAAAATAACTTAGAATGTAGTCGGTTAATGAAGATTTTCGATGACTTTGCGACTACTTTTAATAGTAGGTATATTGAGAGTCGGAAAATCTTTACTAACTACAACAATCAAAGTTTTTTGATTACCATAGTCAGAAAATATAATACAAAACCCGACCATTTAAGTATCTATATGGCCGACTAGTGTAGTCAGCATATATAATATATTTATGGGAAAATGCACAAGTATCCCCCTAGAATATGATCAAAATTTCAGAGACACCTTAACTAAACTAAGGTCCTAGTATCCCCTAAACTTATTTTTCTTTTTTTGTAATTTTGTGCACATTTTGTCTTACGTGGCACACTTTGCGACTCTACGCAATTGAAGCGCGTGGAAGATATTAGGATACCATGGAAGTCAAAAAGTTGCAGAAATTTTTTTTTAAAAAAGTTTAGGGGTGGGGGGTAATAGGACCTTAGTTTAGTTAAGGCGTGTCTCTGAAATTTCGGTCATAGACTGGGGGTAATTATGCATTTTCCTTTATTTATTGATCATTTTAGTATTCTTTCGACCACTACAGTCGGTATAAATAATTAATTTATTCACCATTTAGGTGATCTTCCGAATACTGTAATTGACATTTTTGATTTTTTAAAAAACATTATATGATACTTCATATTATTGTAGTCGAAAAAACTATATTCAATTACTACCCAAAAATGTTGTTATTTGGTGCACCAAACATCCATAAAAATTCAACAATAAATTCAAGCACCGAATACATTTCTAAAGATTCAAATTGCATTCGATTCAATTGAGACTAAAAGTTCAAGTATCATCATCATCAAGTCGAATAAACATTAGGTTATCGGTCAAAACAGATGTGAATTGTTCAAAACACATCTAAATCATATAGAAAACGTGTAAATCACCATAAAACAATTTAATCTTCGTTATATTGAGTCTGTCCCTTCTTCACTATCATCAGATTCATCCATATGTTTCTCCATAAACTTCTGCTCTTTAGCAAAGTTAGCTTTAGATGTTTGAAGTCGTTTTGTAAGCTCCGAAAATTGTCTTCACATTGCGTCCAAACTCATGTGAAATCGAATCTGAAATAAATTTAACCACAACCACTTATCAAAAATCCAGTACTCCAATACCTGGATACATGAACAAACTAGATAAAAAAAATCTTATCATTCAGACAAAAACAAATCTAATCAAAAAACAAGCTATTAATTACAACTCTTAAAAAACCATTAGATTAGATCTGTTGATACTGAAAGTAAGGTCAAGTTAGAACTAATATAGTTATTCCAATGAGGGCCCCTAAATTAATGATGTATGGAAGAAATATGAAGAAAAGAACCAAACCAAAGAATTTTTGCACCTAACAACCAAGAATAGAAAGGAAAAAAAAAACACTGTAAAGCTAAGTTAAGAATACTTCAGTTGTTACTACACAAATACACTTGCCTACAGTAATCTCAAACATGAAATGCTGGAAAGTGAGATTTTAAAAAAAATATTCTATGAGCATTACTGAATCCAAGATCAAGGGTGTGTTTGGTAGGATTTTTGACTTATTTTTTCATGTTTGGTTTGTGACTATAAATATTTTTAGTGTTTGATTTAGAAATGAAAAATACTTTTGAGAAATATCTTTTATTTTTACTAGAGTAGAAAATAATTTTTGAAACTGAAAATATTTTTAAAAAACAAACTAAATTTTTTTTGGGGTGGGTGGGGTGGGGGGCTAAAATGGAGGCTGCCGGGGTGGGGTGGAGGAATCGAGCGTAGGGGTGAAAAAATGAAATTTGAAATTTTGAAGTTGAAAATATTTTTAACGACAAATTAAAAATTCTTTTTTGGGGGTGGGGGGCTTGCCGGGGGGGGGGTCGAGGATCGGGGTGAAAAATAAATTTTTGAGGTTGAAAATATTTTTTAAAAACAAACTTAATTTTTTTTGGGGGGGGGGGGGGGAGGATAGGGATGAAAAAAATATAATTTTGAAGTAGAAAATATTTTTTAAAAACAAAGTTAATTTTTTTTGAAGGGGATGGAGGGTACGGGGATAAAAAAAATAAAAACTTGAAGGGAAAATACGCAGTTAAGCAAACTTATACTATTTAATTACTCATCTAGCTATAGTTTGCTATAATTTCATTTCATATGGATTGTGTTTTTTTTTGAAGTTCTAATTTTGGAACAAAGTTCAAAAGAATCATTAAGAGGGCCTTCATTGGTTGCATAAAATGGTTTGCTTGAGCAGATGATTTTTTTTTTATATTTTATTTATCATGATAAGAAAAATTCGCATTCGCTATCTTTTGGGTGTATACATGGTAAAATTTCTGTTTCTATGCAATAGCTTGCAAATCATATAGAACCTGAGACTTCCAACATGGAAGTTCCAAATCCAAATCACTTGGAGATCCCGGGTTGATGAAATTTATTTTAGAAGTGCATTGTACTACCAAGTTGCATCTCTTTGTATTCCAAATAATAAGAAATAAATAAAAATTAACAAAGTTTGTTTTGGAACAAAGGGCTCATGGAAATTATTTTTTTAATTGAAAAAGAGATCTATTTTTTCAAACGATGAACAAATCTACATGTATACAGTATACATACTTTAGAATCAAATTAAACCTTTGAAAGGTGTTAGAGAAAACTACATTATTCCTTGTTCAAAAGTATTATAAGACAATGTTATTACGGGTTCAAAATATAAAATTACAAACCCATAAAGAAGTTAAGGCGTTTAACATATACATAAAAATATGAAAAAATTACATAAATAAATAAATTTTAAAAAATAATTATTGATTTTAGTGATACTTTTTGTTTATTATCATTTATAGTAATATTGTGATAAATCTGTAGTATGTAATAAAAGTGAATTATGTATGCAATATATTTGAATTATAATTATTTTTGAAATATATTATGTTTGTTTGGTAAAAAATTGTCACATTGTATTATAAGTGTATTAAAATGTGTGATAAATGTATTATCCATCATTAAAACTTGTATTATATTTGAATAATAAATTTATCTTTGTAATATGTATTAAACTTATATTATAAGTGACTTAAAAGTGATCAAGTAAATTTTTTTTTATTGCTATAAATGATAAATATTTTTTTATTATAGTATATTTATGTAAGTTTCCTTAAAAATGTTAATCATACTTGGACTTTCGATAATCAACTATCCAAGTTTGACAGAGAAAGAAAGCACAAATATTATTCATGTCTTTAGTCAAAAATTTGAAAAATTGCCAAAAATCATTTATAAATCGAAAACATGATGTGAGTGTAATTCACTGTACAATAAGAAGTTTATTTATATAGAATAAAATTTACTTAATGAATCTTGCAATTTTTTTTTTTTAAATAAGGGCATAAGTTTATATTTTGTGCATAAATTAATCATTTTAATATTAATGACACAAACCAAGAAATGTAAGCTAATATCATAAAATATGGGAGGTCAACAATAGCGGAGTTAGAATTTTTATTAAATGATGCAAAAAAAAAAGTAGAAAAATAGGTGATAGTTTTTACTCTCTTGAATAAAGATTTTTTCACACAAAATACTTATGTAAATGAAAAGAGCTTTTTGCCGTTGAATGAAAAATGATCATAAATAAAATGAAAAGGGCTTTTTGGAATTGAATAGAAAATGACCATTAATTATATTACAACAACAATATAAATATTAAATGAAAAACCATAAATATTAATTCGTTAGAGATAAAAATAAATAAAATGAAAATAACTTTTTGGTATTGAATGAAAAATGACCATTAATAAAATGAAAAGAGTTTTTTAAATATTGAATAAAAAATGACCATTAATTATATTACAAGAACAATATATCTTAGCCTTTTAGTACTTGAATGGAAAATGACCATTAATTATCAATATATCTAGTTAAAGGTCAAAGAAGGGTTAAATGTGTATATATTTAGTCAACGATAGAAGCGTAGAATGTACGCAAATCATTAGTCGCATTACAAGAATAATGCATCTAGTCAAAGGTCAAAAAAGAATTAAATTGCTATTTATTTAATAAAAAATAGAAGCGTATAATATACGCAAGATTTGACTATATATATCTTGTCATAGTAGAAGTGTAGAATATACACAGAAAGAGTACTATGTGTGAAGTAGGCAACTCAACTCAAAATTCGTTTTCTAGGCTTCATTGTTAGTACAATAAAAAAATCCCAATAGTGCCAATGCGTCCTTCCTGCCTTCAAGGACTCCACTCCATTTCCCCGTGATAATAGGTAAATCTATAACTAATCTATTGATATTGTATATACATGTATAGAAAACTGTTTGCTTTTCTTAAAATTATAAAATTATTTTCTAAATAGTTATAGGCTAGGTTGCTTATTTTTTATTAAGGTTGAAGACTTGAAGAGTCCAAAAAATGTTTTATATATATATATATGCGCTCAATTTGTTCTAAAGTTTTCCCCTTTTATTCTTCTCAATTTGATTTTCTTTGCTATTGTTTTTCTATAAACTGTTTTTGTGAAATCTAACATCAGTATTATTTTCCTCTTTTAGTCTGTTAGACAATGATCTGGCTGGTTTGTGATCCTTGTTTGCAAATTCTTGATGATATACATGTATAGAACCTGTTTGCTTTTCTTAAAATTATAAAATCATTTTCTAAATTCCTCTAAATAGTTATAGGCTAGGTTGCTTATTCTTGATTATGGTTGAAGACTTAAAGAGTCCAAAAACTGCCTTATGATTGTAACACTAATAAAAGTTATTCAAAATTTACTTTTTTTAAAAAAATTACCTTTTCTTTTCGATTAGCGTTATGCTATAATTACACAGGTTTCTTAGGATTTTGAATTTAAAACTAGCAAAATTGTTGATTTGATGTTCTAAATCTATAGAATGAAACAACTTGTTATGTTTATTTATTTCATTACTTAAAATAAAAATATTTTAGTAATAGCAAACTGATAGAAACGAAAATATTCATTATTTTTTTTTTGTAAGACGATCTCTATAAAACAAAGAGAAATCTGAAATAAAAAGCGTGAATAAGATGTCATGTTCGACAAACTTTTGAGTTCAAATCACTGTCATCTTCATCGAAAATCTAACAAACATAACAAGAAGCCGACTCTCAAATTCTGAGGATCCTAAAAATATGATAAATAACCAATAATTACAGAAAAAAGAGTTAAAACACTACAAACCTGTAATTTGAGATATTCCAAGTATGGGAAATTTTGTGTCAAGCAAATAATATATGATAGCTTATATGATTTCACCATCAAAATATCGAGCAGATAAAATCGTTTGACATTGTTAGGATTAAAGGGAAGTCTTCTTGGTGCTTTATATTCTTCCTCAGAGTGAAGAAGGATATGAATCACCAACAAAACTTCCTTTTAATTCGAACAGTGTCAAATAATTTTACCTACTGGACCTTTTGTTGATAGAATCAGATAAGCTTTCATGTATTCTTTGCTTGATAAGAAGCTTTCCTTATTTGAGATATTTCGATATGTAGGTTTGTATTGCTTTTAGTTTTTTTTTATAGAGGTCATTGGTCATACTTTTTTGATTTCTCAATAATCCGAGAGTTGACTTTGTATTATCTTTCTTAGGTTTTCGATAAAGATGATATAGAGTGATACTGAAAAATTATTTGAACTTGAAAGTTTGTCGGACATGGCATTTGATCACCTCGAGAAAGTTAAGCAAAAAATTTATATTAAAAAAATACCGGAGATGCAGTTTATCAAGATTTTATTAACAAACTCATCGGTGTTGGAGAGAATGCTAATAGATCGACAATTTCTTAATTTGACTTTGCTAAAGCTAAATTTATGTATTGCATAACTGATGATTGAGTTCTCTCATCTCTTACGTACAATTGTCTTATTTGAACTAACTAATAATTTGTCATTTATGTGAGCATAAAGAAAAAGAATAGGTACAATTAGGAAAAAAGATTTCAATGAAATGACATGCCAATTAGGAGAGAGTGAGACTTTTGAAGTGTTAAATATATTTGAAGGAAAATAGTGCTAGTAGTTGAGTGATATTTGATCCTAAATGAAACACAAATGATATTTCAAAGCAAATCTCTAAACTTGGGTGACCATTTAGGAAATTAACTCTTAATAAATGCATTTCCATTAGGAAGTATTATTGAAAGAACGCTTAATATTACCTTGAATCAAAGTCGTCCTTCTTAACATTTGTGATAAATCCCATAAGTAGGGACTAAGTCAATGCTTTAGTTATGTATTCGATCGAGCCCAATAATTTTTGTTTTAAATTATGAATTTGTAATAATAAATTTACTTAATATGTACAAAATTATTTATTTAGAAATAAAAGTACGCTTTTTTTTGTTATTTTCTGACATGTATGGTTTCATCCTTAAATCCATGCTTATTAGCATGTTTTTTTTTCTAAAAAAATAAAGTTAATTAATTTTCTGATTGATCTGTTTCTAGACATCTATAGTGACGTAATCAGAAATTTTACCAAGAATGTCAAAGTTGGATAGTAAAAATCTTTTTTTAAAAAGTAAATCTATCTATAGAGATTCAATCTTACATATGTGGTATACTTATAGACTTAATTGTCATCAAGCTACTGTTGATCAATCAGTTTACGTCAAATTTAGGTATTTTTAAAAAAATTACATCAAGAAATCATATTTGATCGCTGTGTAAGTCACTACTAGAATTTCATTGGTAGCTGGTTGCAAAATAACTTAGAATGTAGTCGGTAAATGAAGATTTCCGATGACTTTACGACTACTTTTTAATAGTCGATATATTGAGAGTCGGAAAATCTTTACCGACTACAGCAATCAGAGTTTTCTGATTACCATTGTTAGAAAATATAATACAAAACCCGACCATTTAAGTATCTATATGGCCGACTAGTGTAGTCAGCATATATAATATATTTATGGGAAAATATACAAGTATCCCCCTAGAATATGATCAAAATTTCAGAGACACCTTAACTATACTAAGATACTATTACACCCTGAACTTATTTTTCTTTTTTTGTAATTTTGTGCACATTTTGTCTTACGTGGCACACTTTGTGACTCCACACAATTGAAGTGCGTGGAAGATATTAGGATGCCATGGAAGTCAAAAAGCTGCAGAAAATTAAAAAAAAAATAAGTTTAGGGGTGGGGGGTAATAGGGCTTTAGTTTAGTTAAGGCGTGTCTCTGGGATTTCGGTCATAGTCTTGTGGTAATTATGTATTTCCCTTTATTTATTGATCATTTTAGTATTCTTTCGACCACTACAGTCGGTATAAATAATTAATTTATTCACCATTTAGGTGATCTTCCGATTACTGTAATTGACATTTTTAATTTTCTAAAAAACATTATATGATACTTCATATTATTGTACTCGAAAAAACTATTTTCAATTACTACCCAAAAACGTTGTTATTTGGTACACCAAACATCCATAAAAATTCAACAATAAATTCAAGCACCGAATACATTCCTAAAGATTCAAATTGCATTCGATTCAATTGAGTCTAAAAATTCAAGTATCATCATAATCAAGTCGAATAAACATTAGGTTATTGATCAAAACAGAAGTAAATAGTTCAAAACACATCTAAATCTCATAGAAAACGTGTAAACCACCATAAAACAATCTAATCTTCATCAGATAGAGTCTGTTCCTTCTTCACTATCATCAAATTCATCCATATGTTTCTCCATAAACTTCTGCTCTTTAGCAAAGTTAGCTTTAGATGTTTGAAGTCGTTTTGTAAGCTCAGAAAATTGTCTTCACATTGCTTCCACTTCTTCCGAAGATTGAGAAGTGAAAGCACCAGACAACAATGGTGATGGATGACACGAGGAAGGTTGTTCTCCAAGCCCATAAAGTCAACCTTTCTTCACACATCCTGCCACATTTTGTCCATATTAATGTTATATCAGTGATGATGAGGAGCCAGCCTCTGAAGTAGGCAGTCTCTAACGCCATTCGTCCAAACTCATGTGAAATCGAATCTGAAATAAATTTTAACCACAACAACCACTTATCGAAAATTCAGTACTCCAATAACTTAATACATGAACAAACTAGATAAAAAATCATATCATCCAGACAAAAAAAGAGGACCATGAACAAATCTAATCTAAAAACAAGCTATTAATGACAACTCTTAAAAACCATTAGATTAGATCTGTTGATACTGAAAGTAAGGGTCAAGTTTGAACTAATATAGTTGTTCCAATGAGGGCCCCTAAATCAATGATGTAGGGAAGAAATATGAACAAAAGAACCAAACCAAAGAATTTTTGCACCTAAGAACCAAGAATAGAAAGGAAAAAAAATGAAATGCTAGAAAGTGAGATTTTTACAAAAATTTCTATGAGCATTACACTGAATCCTAGATTAAGGGTGTGTTTGGCAGGATTTTTGACTTATTTTCTCATGTTTGGTTGGTAAGTAGAAATATTTTTAGTGTTTGATTTATAAATGAATTTTTTTTGAGAAATATATTTTATTTTTTACTGGAGTAAAAAATAATTTTTGAAACTGAAAATATTTTTAAAAAACAAACTTATTATTTTTTTTGGGGGGGGGGGGGGGCTATAAGGGAGACTGCCGGTGTGTGTGTGTGTGGAGGGGGGAGGGGGTTGACTTCGAGTTTTTATAGTAAGTCACGTTTGTATATGTATAATTCGCCAAAATATACAAATAAGTATGTATGCAAATTTTATCCCTACATCGCAGAAATTAATAGAGAGGTTGTTTCCGATAGACCTTCGGCTTAAAAAAAGGTTCTTGCAACATTAATCAAATAATCATAGGCATATATCTATGTGCATAATGTGTTGATCAAACAAAAATTTGCATACTGAGAAGTAAAAAACCAGATTTTCTTATTCCATCATCACAGTTTCTCCCTCTCTTCATTGTTTAAGAGCAACAATCGCAAGTTTTTCTGTAAGATTTTATAAGGGAGATGCAACTTGTTCCCTAACAATAATATCAATTCTAAGCCGATTAGAAAATTAGATCGCAATAAGCTAGTAACTATGCTCGATGTTCTAAGATGAGAACAAATTAAATATGTTCCTTAAGGATGTTGATGTTATGACCCGATTATGAAAACTAAAAGGTTTCGAAATCAATTTCCCAACTTTGACAATTTATTAATTATTTGGAAAAATTAAGAAAACCATAAAAAAATTGATTTTTGTAAGAAAACATTTTTTTGAATAAAACTAGCATTGTGTAAGGGTTCAATTATTTTTTAAAGAAGGGTTTAGACATCTTAGAAAATCCACAATCACACGGTTTATCGATGTATTTAAACATTTGACTAATTTTAAAGAAAACTTAAGATTTATTTGTGAAAAATCTTGTTTTTTTTTTCTAAAAAAAAGAATAATAAAAATCTATTAATGCTTAAACACTCATCTTATTCCAAGTATGAAATAAGTCAAATGTTAAATGTCAAAATAATAATTTTAACCTATCATTTTTATCCATGTTAAGTTTTGATTTGAAAAGTCAACACAATAACTTCAACGTGAATTAGAAAGCTAAATACTAACTATGAAAGAATATGAATTATTGTCAAGTTTTAGTTTTAAAAGCTTAGATTGCCTAACTTAAAAGAAATTTGAAAAGTTTAAATACTTAAAGCAAAATGAATAGAAAATTTCTCAGAGGATTCATCTAAATTAACAAAATAAAACGTTAAAACGATAGCGATCATCAACCATATTCACAAGTAGAGTAAAGAACTAAATAAAATAAATAAATGGATGTGAAGGAATATTGATTGTATTGAAGTGTTAACCTAATAAGGGAATACATGGGAGATATATATAGGAGATATAGGAAGGAGTACTAATCCTAATAGGACTAGGATTAAGGAGTACTAATCCTAATAGGACTAGGATTAGTACACAGTAAATACTAATATTATTTAATACTATTTATTTAATACTATCTGTTACTATCCCCCCTCAAGCTGAGCTGAGCGGAAGCGAACGGAAGCTTGGAACTGAGGTAATCGTGCTGTCGCTCGGGAGAGGCTTGGTGAGAATATCAGCCGGTTGTTCTTCAGTGGGTACATACTGCACAGTCATGGTGCCGGCCTGAACTTCATCGCGAACAAAGAGACAATCGGTATCAACATGCTTCATTCTGGTGTGTAGGACGGAATTCTTGGCCACAAAGATGGTTGATTTGTTGTCACAATAGAGAGCAGGAACAGTATGAGTGGCACATATTTCACGAAGAATATATGTGACCCACATGGTCTCAGCAGCAAGAAGAGCAAGGGCGCGGTATTCAGCTTCAGTCGAGGACCAAGAGACCTTGGGTTGTTTTTTTGTACACCAGGAGATCAGGTTCGGCCCCAAAAAAACGAGAAACCCCGATGTAGATTTTCTGTCATTTTTATCATTCGCCCAATCTGAATCTGAGAAACCCCGAAGCTCCAATTCCCCGGGTCGAATGAGTAAACCACGACCAAGAGTGCCAAATATGTACCTGAGAATGCGTTTTAGACAATGGTAATCATGTTCACTTGGTTGATGCATGCGCTGAGCAACTCGGTTGACAGCAAACTGGATGTCAGGACAGGTAATGACCAGATACTATAGAGCCCCAATGAGGCTGCAGAACTGGGTGATATCGGCAAAGGGGGTGTCGGCTCCATTCGTAGACGAAGAGACTGCCATCGGTGTTGGTTGACTGGTGCATTTTTCCAGTCCAGCTTTCTGCAACAGATCTCGAGCATATTTTGACTGATGAAGAAAAAAGCCGCTGCCTGTCCGAGAAACCTCCACTCCCAGAAAATAATGTAACGGGCCAAGGTCCTTCATTTTGAAGGTAGTATGCATAGCTCGAGTGACATCCTGAATGAGAGCTGCAGTAGAGCCTGTAATAATGATATCATCTACATAGACAAGAAGAATGACTGTACCGTGTGCTGAATGTCGAGTAAACAGACTCGTGTCGTGTACGCCACACGTGAAGCCGAGTCCCTGGAGAAACATTTTCAGACGTGTGTACCAAGCACGGGGGGCTTACTTGAGCCCATACAGAGACTTCTGGAGTTTGCAAACATGTTGAGGGAAGCGGGGATCAACATAGCCCGGTGGTTGCGTCATGTAGATAGTTTCATCAAGCATGCCATGAAGAAAAGCATTGGAAACATCCAACTGATTGATGAGCCAATTGTTGCGCACGGCGAGTGACAGTACCAGGCGAATGGTTTTCTGCCGAATAACAGGACTGAATGTCTCGGAGTAATCAAGCCCATACTCCTGATTGTAGCCTTTAGCAACCAAACGAGCCTTGTACCTGGAAATACTGCCATCTGCATTGTGTTTAATTTTGTACACCCATTTACAGCCCACTGGGTGCCGCCCATGGGGCTTAGGTACAAGAACCCAAGTTTTCTGATCAGTCAAAGCCTTAAACTCATCATCCATAGCATGACGCCAATAAGCATTTTTTGATGCAACAGAGTAGGTTGTTGGTTCACTATCGGGAAGGGGTGCATTTGGTAGTATGGTAGCCTGAAAGGTTTTGGGTTTAAAGATACCGGCTTTGCCACGGGTTAACATGGGATGAGTATTGGGGGGTGGCACGGGTGGTGGTGATTCGGGGGTGGCCGGGAAGGACCCAAAACGGATCGGGCTGGAGATGTTGTGGGTATGGGATGGTTCGGGTTGGTTGTGAGTGTGGGTGGTGGTTGCGGGTGTATTGTGGGTGACGGTCGAATGGGTGATGAGGGGTGGTTGGGTAGTGGGTGGAGGTGTGGGGGAAGGTGGTGAGGGACCCTTTGAGTATGTTGGAAAAAGGGGAAGGACGCCAATGAATGATGTATTTGTGGAGGAGGTAATAGACTCGTAGGGAAACTCATTTTCGACAAATTTGACATGACGAGATATGTAGACTTAATGAGTTTGTGGGTCAAGACAGCGATAACCCTTGGAGGTAGGATGATAGCCCAAAAAAATACAAGGACGGGATCGGGGTTGTAATTTGTGAGTAATATGAGGGCGTAGCCAAGGGTAGGCAAGACACCCAAAGACGCGGAGGTTGGTATAATTGGGAAGTTCTTGGTAAAGGAGTTGATAGGGTGATTTGTTGGAGAGGGTGTGACTGGGCAATCTCTTAATGAGGTAGTTTGCGGTGGCTAGAGCTTCTACCCAAAAGGAGACAGGGAGATGAGATTGATGTAGAAGAGTAACCACCGTTTCAATGAGATGGCGATGCTTACGCTCAACCACCCCATTCTGTTCGGGAGTGTATGGACAGGAGGTTTGATGTATAATTCCCAGGGATTGCAGAAACTGGCCAAAGATGTTATTTACATATTCCTTTCCATTGTCACTTCGAAAAAGTTTAACATGAGAATTGAATTGTGTTTTGACCATTTTTTCAAAAGTGACAAAGGTGGCGTATGCCTGTGATTTGTGTTTTAGTGGGTACAACCAAGTGTATTTTGTAAAATCATCCACAAAACAAATAAAATAGCGAAAACCAGCAAATGAAGGAACAGCAATAGGACCCCATAGGTCAGAATGAATAAGTTGAAAAGGTGCAGTTGTACGCTTCTCAGATAAAGTAAAAGGTAATTTATGAGATTTAGCAATTGAACAGGAGTCACAATTGTTTACATGAATGGAAGAAAAACCTAATTGAGACATTAAAGAATTTATTATTTGAGTAGACGGGTGACCTAGACGACTGTGCCACAACAGACTGTGGCCATCAGCCGAAAGAGCCACCGGAGCCACAGGAACGCTTTCTGAAACTGGGTGGGCAGACGAACTTGTGCCAGGAAGAATGTACAGACCATGCTCACAGGGGCCCTGAAAAATCACCCTCTTGGTAGTATTGTCTAGGATCTGAAAATCATTAGAGGTGAACAAGAGTGAGCAATTATTGTCTTTTGTGAATTGGTGAACTGAAAAGAGATTGGTTTTAATAGAAGGGACGTGGGTAAGGTTACCTAGGTGAAAGATAGCGGTGGGGGTGTTAATGGTACCCGTGCCAGTGTGAGAAATATTAAGGGACTCACCGTTGCAAACAGTAATACCATTGGAGCCATGATATGGATTTGGAGCGTTAAACTTGGATAGATCAGAAGTAACGTGCATTTTGGCCCCAGTATCCAACAGCCATTCAGAAGAAGGGCCGGCTTGAGATGCATAATTGGCACGGTTATCACTATTTCGGCTCTCCTCATACCGAAACCAGCAACGAACAGCGGTGTGTCCTGTTTTCTGACAGATTTGACAAGTTGGACGATCCCGCTCGTAAGTGCCCTGCCCGCCGCTGGAAGATGACTGCCCGCCGCTGCCGAAGGAGTGCAGGCTGTTGTTGCTGCCGTGCTGCTGACCGTCATACGGCTGACGATTGCTCTGCCGACCGCCGCGCCCGCGGCCTCCGCTGTTTCTGCCGTAGCCGCCGCGGCTCCCCTGCCGGCCGCCACCACGCCCCCCGCGATAGTTCTGGCTTGCGGTGAGGGCGGTGGCCGGCTCCATAACAGCGGTTTCTTGGAGAACAAGTTTGCTCTCCAGATCCACGTTAATTTCTTCACTTTTTAGCCACGAGGAGAGAGTAGCCAGGTCAACGGGCGTTGGACTGATGCGAACCGCCTGTTTAATGGAGGAGTAAGCTGATGGGAGCCCCCGAACGACGCACATGACGAGATCTTTTTCGGGAATGATTTCATTCACGGTGTCGAGGGCTGTGATGATAGTGGAGACCTCGTCTAAATACTCCGCCATAGTTTTCGTGCCTTTGGTAATTGTGTGGAGACGATCACGCAATTTAAAAATATGAGAGTGGGAAATTGATGCATAGCGTGTTGCGAGGGCCGTCCACAGGGCTGAAGCAGTTGTGTAGGATCGGACGTGTTTCTGAACCGTGGGAGAGATGACCGCAATCAAACATGATCGGATCTGGCCATCCACGGCTTTCCAGGCGGCATGGGCCGGATTGGTTTTTTCTGATTTGTCCGTGGCGGTGATGACTGCCAACGGCGGTTCTGTGCTTCCATCGACGTATTTGAGAAGGTAATTGGCCTCAATGGCTGTAAGAACGGTGATTTTCCATGTAGGGTAATTTATGTCTGATAATTTTTCGGGAATCAGGGCATGAAGATGCCTGAGAAGGAGTTTAACGCCAGAAGGAAGTGAATCGAGAGGATCCACCTCGGTTGTCATGGCTGCCGCCGCCCAAGAGAAGAGAGGGAACGATCGGTGCCCTAAAGGGAGAAAAAAACCTAGAGAAAAGAAGATCTAGGTTTTCTGACTCTTGATACCATGAAGGAATATTGATTGTATTGAAGTGTTAACCTAATAAGGGAATACATGGGAGATATATATAGGAGATATATGAAGGAGTACTAATCCTAATAGGACTAGGATTAAGGAGTACTAATCCTAATAGGACTAGGATTAGTACACAGTAAATACTAATATTATTTAATACTATTTATTTAATACTATCTGTTATTAGGATGAAAAGGGAATTTTGGCCCTTTCTGATTCCTGCTGAGCTGAAATTCGACTTTTTATTTTAAGTCCAATTTTCAGATACTATCCCTGCTGCCATTGGTTTGGATTTAAACCCAATTTTTGCTCTTTCAGTTCAGCTCTTTGGAGCTACTGTTACTGCTATTTTTCTAGGATTTTAACCCAATTATAACATGTCACCCTTTTCACCATTTCGATAAAGGTTGACTCAAGGAAAGAAAGATGCAAGAGATAAGAAGGTTCATGCAAAAAAGATAAAGAAAATAATTAGCACAAGTGAAGTAAAAATAAGTAGGACCGATACTTGTAAAATAAAACAACTCAATGCGGCAAATTGGTCAAATATTTTATAATCTAACAATAACTTATTCCTTGTTAACTAATTTAACACCAATCTTGTCCATAATGAACTGAAGCACCCAACTTTGTGAAACATAGAATAATTAAAACTTTGAAAAAAAGGTCAATTGGATATTACATGTCCCATCTAACAGAATGTCAAAAGGGTCTTTAAGAAATCACAACCAACTATAAAATGCAAGAGACTACTACTCATATTATTCACTTTAGAGATAAATCTGTTTTGATTTTTGAAATAAAAATGAATAAAACAGACAATAATTCGAGCAAGCAGGCAGCCATATCAACAAGTTAATACAAAAATTATATCTCAACCAATTCAAACATGAGTCTCCAAGGATAATGAGTTAAAAAAATTAGGATGCATAAGGGTTGAGAGCTTTCAATCATCCTGGCCTAACTCTTTGGGAAATGCTAAAGAACAGCCCCAAACGTAAGCAATTTCTCACTCAAACAGGCCCTCGGATAACATTGAAACCCAAAGCAAGTTTCACAAAGAGGCAAGCAGAGATGGCATTTCAATAACAAGGACATACTATCGCAATACAGGAGATAGAAGCTCTAAAATCAGTGTAAATAAACATACTACTTTAGATCACCTTCTCGATATAGCAGGACACAAAAGAAAATTAATGTTAAAGAATGACAAAAAGTCTCACATCGGTGATTAATGAGATGGGTGGACTCCTTATAAGGCTTGGGCAATCCTCCTCCCTTTGAGCTAGCTTTTGGGGTGTGAATTAGGCCTAAAACCTAATTTCACATGGTATCAGAACGGGGCCTGTCTCACCCAATGTTGGGGTCCCCAAAATTAAAATTGCGCACGCACCAGATGCTAAGCACTGGGCGTGAAGTGGGGCGTTAAAGAATGACAAAAGTCCCACATCGGTGATTAATGAGATGGGTGAACTCCTTATAAGGCTTCGGCAATCCTCCTCCCTTTGAGCTAGATTTTAGGGTGTGAGTTAGGCCTAAGACCACAACTAAGCATGGAATTGCGAGTTAACCAAAAGGCTAACGAACAGAAGACAAGGTTGCCAAAAGGCTAATCACGTATAACTCAAAGTGTTTATCGAACATTTTAACATACAAGAGAAGCTAAAAATAAGGGCTATCTCACATAAACAAGGATGAAGCAACTTAGCAACCAAAATATTTTCAACAAAATATGGATTTAATGGTAAATAGACAAAGAACTAAACAACATCTGGACAAACAAGAAAATTAGCTTTTTACTAATGACTAAGACATTGAATGGACAGCAAAACCAAAAACCAAAATTGCTAGCAGATACAACAACTAAACTGATCTAATCCAGTCATTCAACACACAACAAAATAATAAACTTATTTAAAGGAACAAAGAATTACTTTTCGCTGAGCAGTGAACTAGAACGACGAGTTGAGAATCCACCACTTCAACAACCACACACACAAAAAAGGAACTATTGAACCAAGATTTCCCAAAACCTATTAGGGGTACTCTCAAGCCTCAAAAATCCGTCCCATGAACAGTGAAGAGAGCGGCTTTTATAACACCCAGAATCTCCAAATTTCTAAGAAGAAATGATGTGTAATTTTGAGAATTTTCAAAATCCCTTAACAGATAGGGATTTTCAATTTGTTAGCGTACGAATTTTAATGGATATGCGTTGATTTTGAGCAAGGATGATCCAGGAAGGCGAGATTTTGACATCTATACAATTCTCAAAACGATCTTGGTACGGAGAGAATAAGGGAAACAGAAGCCACGCACGATGGATTTGGGGCTCGTGTTCATTGGAATGCGATTCGGGTCGCCTGGTTTGCGATTTGGTCGCTGTTCTGGGTTTCATCGTGATGAAGAAGAAGAATACACGGGTGGGGGTTGGGTCGGGTCGGGTCGGCTGGTATACGCTGTGTGGGTATTGGTATGGACAACTTTCACATATAGCAAATAAAAAATTCATATTTGTATGCTATAGCAAAATTTGCATAATTACGCTCCATAACAAACATATAAACTGTATAATTCGCTATACATGTACATTTGAAGCAAATTGTATAAAACGAAGTGTATAAAACAAGAAAGAAAAAACACTTGGGCAGAGAACTGTATAAAACGAAGTATATAAAATGAATTGTATTATAATAAGTCTATAGAACGATTATATACAATTTGAATTTGTATAAGATGAGAAAGAGAGAAAGACAAAAGAGACTTGACAAGGAATATACAATTGAATCGAATTGTATTAAATGAGAAAGAGAGAAATTAGATACAATTTGAAAATTGTATAAAACAAGAAAGAGAGAAAGGCAAAAGAAACTGTGCATAGGAGTATTTTTATTATATAATTATAAGTGTACATGACGAAAATATATGTACTTGCATGTGTGTATACAATTTTCTCACGTTTTATACAAACAGAAACACAATTTATACATTTCGCTTCTATTTGTATAAGTGAGAAAGGCGAGGGTGGCGAGCGATATTTGGGAGAGTGGGGAGCGAGATTTGGAAGAGGGGATAGAGGGGAACAAAAATATATGTATTTATACAATTTTCTCTGCTTTATACAATTAGAAACAATTTTTATACACTTGTGTTTGTATAAAAAGTGAGGACGCGAGCGAGAGATTGGCGAGTGAGATATTTGGGAAAGAGGCGCCTGACAATTTTTTGCAAACGTTTGCTATGGAGCACAATTTAATTAAACCCTAGCTACTCCATTTATATACAAATTACTGCAATAATGTGAATGTTCAAATGTATATTAATTTTGTGTATACGAAGGCGTATGATAAAATTGTATATATTTATGAAATTTGAGTATTTTGCTTAGTTTCGTTACCTATAATATAGTTGTATAAAGTACATTTTCTCTCTCTAATATTTATATACAAAAACTGCAGTAATGTATATGTTGAAATGTATATAAGTGCATTATATACAAAGCTTTATGAGACAATTATATACATTTATGAGATTTTGTTTTAGATGCAGCATTTGGATATGAGCATACGAAGATCAGTGTAATGTAATTTTGTTATGACTGATTAAATTGGTTGTATTAAAATGTTATGTCAATTGTATATATGATATTTGTGCATGATTTGACTTAAAGTTTTGTTTGTAAATTCTACAGATAATATATCCATCGGCTATTTTGGTTATGCGTTCTAGAAATTGAGACGATACAAAAAGTTACAGTGATTATACTATAGAGGGCATAATGTTTAAAGAACAAGCAACGTTTCTTGAGTTTTATACAACAATTGCCACATAGATTGGTGTTGATATGAATAATAAGATATTGAAGATTTAGTATAAGGTTGAAGAAAGCAAAAAACCAATGGTTATACATAATGACATGGGTATCAGAGTGTACATAATGCTCAAAAAGGATCACATGGATTTTAACAAATTTCCAATTTGTATAACTATTTTGGATTTATGTGATAGACAGAAAACTCAATATCAAAGTTTATCAGATGGAAAGTTGGGGTGTTGGCAATTGCTGCAGAAAATGGTTCACATTGTATGACTGTTGCTGAATTGGAGAAAAAAAATGTTGCATTTGTATCGATGGATACAACTGGGGTGATTTTAGATACATCTAACAAACATGTTGAGGTTGATCAAGTATAGAAGGACAAATCAATGTTTAAAGCAGTTATGGAAAAATATGCGATTGCAAAGAGGTTTCAATACAAAACTACTAGGTCAAATTCAATCGGGTAGTGCACCTTTCAAATGTCGTCTCTTAGAATGTATGAATGATTTTATTGCATTAATATAAAATAAATTTGTATACTATATAAATTAATTAAATGTGATGAAACTATCATGTAGTTATACACTGGAATGTTATTCTGAGGGATGTGAATGGTTCATGAAGGCCTCTAATATCAACAAATCTGGAATGTTCAGAATTAGAGCATTCAACACAAAGCATACATTTCCTTTAAAAAATAGAGTTTATTCATAACGACAGGCAACTAGCAATTTGATTAGAGGGATTGGAAAACCTAAATTGGTAGATCACAAGCGTTAATATACACCATCTGACATTAAAAAGATGTCAAGATTGATTTTGGAGTTGATGTTAACTATATGTTGGCTTGGACGGCCAAAGAGAAAGCTTTGGAATCTTTGAGGGGTACACCAGCTGGATTATATGCAAAATTACCTGCTTATTTGTATATGATGGATATCACTTACCGAGAGCTGTATCTATTTGTTGCATTAACGGGGATTTATGCACTGCAGAGCAGAAGTTGTGGTGAATGGTTGTCATCTGAAAGGACCATATAATGGGACTTTTGTTGCAGCAAGCACGACAGATGGCGTAGGTATATGCATAACTACTATATTTGTATATACGTGAACCTTTGTATATTTACAGTTTAATATATGTTTTTGTTATGAAAATTAAATTGTATATTTCTCTAATTGTAGGACATATTTTTCCATTGGTGTATGATAGTATTGATTCAGAGAATGATGCTGCTTGGACCTGGTTCTTTGAGCAGCTTAAAGAAGTACATGTGTGTTGTGTCCGATAGAAATAAGAGCATTACAAAGGTTGTTACAAATGTATATGATAATGTACCACATTATGCGTGTGTGTGACATTTATGGAATAATGTTCACAAAAAGTTTAGAAAATCTCACGAGAAGTTATCTGGTGTACTCTATACAATGACAAAGGCTTGCACACATAATTAATTTGATATTTTAATGGATATAGTAGAAAAGGTAGATGTAATGTGTTATGCATAAGTCCATAGAGGACACATGGCGTCAAATATTGCTGAGAGTATCAATGTTATACTTGTTTCAGCGAGGGAATTGCCTATTTTTGAAATTCTCGAAGAGGTAAGGCTAATGCTTGGAAGATTGAATCATGACTACAAGAAGGAGGCAACATGCATATTTACACCACTAATTGGAAAATATCATGAAATACTAGCAGACAATGAAGCAATGAGCACAAGAATTACAGTAATATTTATGAAGAATTGTATAATTAGTAATGTGTAACTAGTTTATTGTACATTACATATTAGTATATAATGATTATTTTTATTTTCTTTATACTTGAGCAAGTTGTGCCGTCGACTAAATATGCGCATAATCTTAATGATGATGGAAGATATTATGTAATCTGTCTTTAAAAAAAAACTTGCACCTGTTGTATATGTAAATCCTAGATGTGAAAATATATGGAATTCCTCTATGAATCTATGAAAGGTATAAAAAAGAAAGAAAAAACGCAAAGAAAAGAAGATTTCAGTATGAGGAAATACCTTGTGAACATCATTAGACTGTATTGAAGTGGAAAAGCCTACCACCAGATTGTTGGGAAAGACAAGGCACTAACAAAGAATGCCTGACAGGATAACAGCGGAAGAATACCCAAGTCTATACTTTCCCTTATCTATCTGAACCAAGAGAAGACAAACACAAGCAATATGATAGTAAGGCAGCAAGTAATTCAACCAAACAAATATAACAAGACAATAATAAACCAATCACACAAGACACCAAGATTTACGTGGAAAACCCTTCGATGTGAAGAGTAAAAAACCACGGGACCAAAAGGTCCACTATAATCACCAAGAGTTACAATATTGTTCTCCAAAATTGGCCACAAAACAAGTGCCAAACAAAGAGCAACAACAAAATAAGATTGCACCAAATCTAGAGAATTAAAGGAGCAAAATCACTAATTTTGCAGCTACTGTTCATGACAGCAAAACTGAAGCTGCAGGCCACCAAATCCAACTCTGTCAGTTCCTAATCAAAGATTGAGATGAATATAATAAGCTATCCAAAAATCAGCTCAATCGGACAAGAAACGAAGCTGGAATCACAATTTGAAGTTGGCTGTTAGGGCTGAATTTTGACTGCGAAAACTGCTCTCTTTCTCTCTTTTTGACTGCTGAAAAAACTCTCTGTGTATATGAAAATAAGACCTAAATAGGCTTATATTTGCCTCATAAGAATGGGCCTATGAGCAAAAATGAGTTGGTCCAAATTGGGCTTTTATTTATCCACATAGGAAGGGAAAAAGGTCCATAACCCAACACAGATGACCATTGCTCTGATTTATACAGATCGAAGACTATGTTGAATACATATAATATGCCTATGCATCATTTACCGGATATAACTGTATAAATGATTTCGGAAAGCGTATGTGCTGATGAAGTCTTACCTTTAAAATTTAAACGACCTTCTGGCAGGCGAAAGAATAAGCCTCGCAAAAAAACAACAAGAGAGTTATCGAGAACTAAGAGGAAAATACATATAGTACTTGTGGAATGGAAGATCACAATAGGAGTTCATGTAAGAATAAGCCACAAGATGCTTAAGGTTTAATAATTTTTTTATGAAATTGAATTGGAAAATCTATGCGAAAACATATTAGTTTTATATAAAAATGTTTTGACGTGCTTAAACATGTTCATTTATGACTTAATTGCATACTTGGTTTAGTATACTTCGATGACTTAAATTGCACGACTTTCTATATTTTGTACACTAGAGAATTTGGCCGAGCTTCGCGCATTCTTTCAATAAATATTTGTAACGACCCATTTGGTCATTTTGAGTAATAGAGATTTTAATTAATAAAATACTTCCAATATATTCTAAATGAATATTTTGAACTATTCATCACTACAATAATATAACTAATGGGGTACTTTTAATAATTTTTTTAGTTGATGGTTAAAGAAAATAACACTATAATTCACACTTTTATAATTATTCATAATAATAACCAGGGTTCCTATCTTGAGTCATAAACTCAAAAGGAACTTAGCAATGGCAACACGATTGGCAGGAGGTGGACGAGTTCCTCAGGTAGAAACTTCAATACTTGAATTTGTGTATTGCTGATATGTTAGAAGAAAATATTATTTGAACATTAAGTAATAAGCTAATCAATTGTGTTTTATCCCTATAAAAGTGTGGGACATCAACTAGTTGTATGTTGATTATTTGTTTAGTCGAGAATGCATTTTATTGTTATTTTATTAGATAGTAGTTACAAGTAGGTACATATATTGTTATAATTGAACGTGGGGAAAATATTAAAATTGATTGGTTAAAGGGGAATCATTAAAGTAATGTAAATTATTATTAAAACAATAAGTGGAGTATTGGAGAAAAATTTACAAAATTGATTTGGAATGGATTTCATTGGTTTCAGTGTGATATTGGTTTTCCTTGGTTAGTTTATTTGGTAGGTTTATGTGTTGGCTGCCACTGGTATCATGACAATGGTAGCTTTACCACCTTATAAACAAAAATTTGATATATTGAGATAGTAATTAAATATAAGGTGTAGTATATTATAAGGTGTAGTACATGAAAGTTATGCTAATGGAGACTTACCCTTAGATTTGAACTTTAGGAAATCGATTATAGAATCAGGAGAGTTTTTGGGTTTCTAGACATATAAACATGTGTATTTATAGGATTACCAAATTATGCATATACACTTGCTAGATTGGAAAGGTTCGGAAGCATTGAGGAAAGGAAAAGCATTGGAGAAGTAGTTGGTTCACTTCGGTTCTTCGGTGGAGGTAGGTTATGTTTTATGCTATTTGATAGTAAACTCTAAATAGCGATTGATATGTATTGAATGATATTGTGAAGTTTTCTATGTACTTGATTTTGTGGTTGTGTCGCTTGGTTGTGTATTTTGTGATTGATCTGAAATCCCGAGACCGTGAAATTTCTATTCTTGAACCCTCTGTATCAAAGTATTGCCTTGAATAAAGAAGCTTGATGAAATATTATTAATGAATCGAATGTGCTGATAATAAATAATAAATTAATGGTACAACTGGATCGGAGTGTCACGTTCCGACACGGTATAATTGGATCGGAGTTTCACGTTCCGACACGATATAAATGGATTGACATATCACGTTCCGACACCATATAATTGGATCGGAGTGTCACGTTTCGACACTATATAATTAGATCGGAGTGTCACATTCCGACACAGTAACATTAAAAGAAAAATATTTGAATTTAATGGGATGTACTCAATCTCAAAGAACTCAATTCTCTAAATGGTTTAGTTGGAGGCACGAGTCCTCATGAATTCTCTCTCTCTCTCTTTATATATATATATATATATATATATATATATATATATATACCCTACTCATTGTGCTATAGGTCTCCATTGATTTTGCTGGTGTTTAAGATATTTTACATATACCAATATGAAGTAAGATTCGACCTATATATAATGTAATTTTCCGACGAAAGGTGTTCGACCGACGGTAGTTTTCGCCACTGATCTTCAAGATACTTCAATTTAATGCGAGTGTTTTTTACGAATAATTACTAAAATGCATACCTATATACTCCTTTAAGAGGGTGTATTCTAGATTTGAATTCTCGAGGATGAAGTGTTTAATGAAGTAAACCCAAATTAAGAGGTTTAAATGCATATTTTGAAGTTGAGTTTAGTTGTCAATTGAGATTGACCAAGATTTTTCTTTGTATACAAAGTGTAAGGAAGTTAGAATTTGGTTGTCACGCCCCAAGCCTATACCCTTGACATGGCCGACACTCAAAGACATTGCTGGCCCTCAAGCGAACCCTTGGCCTGTCTTACTTAACTCAGCGGAAGACTAAACTCAACGTAAATAGGAAAAAAGACATGTTTAAAGGAAAGTACTTCTTATGATATCTGTCCATGAAGTCAGTTAAGTCCGACCAAGCAAGAATAAACTCTCAACTGAAATACTAGTGTTTACGAAGCCTCTAAACTAACTAAAGAGGGATGTTGGGACTGAACCTACAACATCCTAAAACTAAACTACTATGGGTAAAAGAAAGGGATTTCCTTAGGAATGCAAGGAAGCTCACCACTGACTCTGGAGCTCAATCTGGATCAACGAAACGCCGCGTGCTGATCCTGGTTAACTGCTTCTGCATTATAAAACGAGGCAATGTACGAGTATTTGAGTTGGAAAGCTATTCAAATCTTAGGCTTGAAAGGGTGTAAGAATGAATACTCATCTTGACTCTGTTCAACTCATGATCTACTAACTCTTATTCAATATAAGCAATTAAAATAAATGCAATATAAAGAAATACTGAAACATGCTGACTTAACTTTAACTTACTTCTTAACTTTAGACTTGACTCTCAACTCATTGATCTTAACTTTCTTTGAATGGATTATGGATTCAAGGTTTCAAATTGAAGTGATTATAATCCGTGGTTGACTGAAGCCAATTCCTGGCGCACTGTAGGCCGCTACCCAGGTGTGTCTTACAAATTTTTCAACTCATTTTTCATCTGTGAACTCTCCAAAACTTCCTATATCTTTCACTAAACGATTGGGACCATTGGTACTATCAATAACTACTAACTTCAACTCAAAATAACTCGAATTAAAAAGTGTCTAAACAACAATGACAACCAACAATCCAATCAACAAGAAATCAAACGTTCTTTCAAGAACTTAACTCCTAACATGAATAAATCCTCTATTTTGCTGAAATGAAATAAATTGATGCATGAGTGAAGTAAACCAACACAAATAGATCCCACACACCTCAAAGGGACCACCCCCGACGAAATCCACGCAACGAATTCTTGGCGTTCTTGCGTCTTCTTCTCCCTTCTCCTCTTTTCTCCTTTCTTTCAAAGCCCTAACTTATTTTCTAATTGTGAAAACTGGATGGGATCAGATCAGACCCCAAATTATTACCCTTAAAACGAAATTAGTAATTTATTTTGGAAAAGTCCAAAACACCATTAACAAATTTGGATTTTGGGATTTCCTCTGCCTAACAGTCCAACTTCCGAAAGTCATATCTCCTTCATACGACCTCGAAATTTCACAAACTTGGCGTCTTTGGAAAGATGTTCAGACGAGATTTCAATCCATGTAAAGAAATCACTCAAAATCGTCCTTTAGATGGAAGTTATGGTCGTTTGAAAATGACTAAAGTAAGATTACTTTTGAAATCTGGAAAATTTTCCAGATTTCCTTGCTTATTTCCAAATTTGATTATACATGTTTTTCTAAGCTAAAACTTAGTTAATTCTAGATACGAGATGTTACATTGATATTCTATAAAATGTATGTATCAACACTTATAATTAAAGTATTCGACGTAGAAAGTTTCGGTTTTGTAAGAATTTAATTTTCAAGGAGATTTAACACAACTCTTAGAGAACTTCATTTAGTTAGTTAATTTATTGAATTTGTATTAAAACTTAGTCAGGTTAACAACATATCTAAGATATTTAAGATTTAAATAATTTAATATCTTTTTATAATATTAAGAAATGAAAAGAAAGTGCTTTTTGAATATTGTTGCTATAATAGTGAAATTATATTATTTAACTGTCAAGTATTGTTATAGGTGTAAAACAACCAATCGTTATACAATTCAAAAATGTGTTGAAACAAACAAGATTGCTACAGTGAAGTTTGATTATTGTAGTTTGGTTATTTAGGGCTATTTAAGTTTGTGATGACTATTTTTTTTTTCTGGAGAAGTTCCAAAATAAGATTTTGATTGATATTACATTCAAATTGTTACAGGTGTTGTCTTGTTTATATTAGGTATTCATTTATAAGGTAGCACTATTGAATATTAAGAGAATAGAGGCAAAACAATTGGAAACAGTTCTTAAGGTGTTACAAAGGACAATTATAAACTTATTTAGAGTTTGACCTCGAGCATAGTGAAAAGTTTAGGAATAGTCATTTAGAGAGATAGGTCATAGTTTTTATTTTCTTGAATAAAGATTTTTTCACAAAAATTACTTACGCAAATAAAAAGAGCTTTTTGGCGTTGAATGGAAAAAGACCATTAATAAAATGAAAAGAGATTTTTGGTATTGAATGGAAAATATTGAGCATTAATTATATTGCAACAACAATATGAATATTAAATGATAAAACCCATAAATATAAATTCGTTAAAGACAAAAATAAAAAGAGTTGTTGGTATTGAATGGAAAATGACCATAATTAAATGAAAAAAAGCTTTTTTATATTTAATGGAAAATGACCGTAATAAAATGAAAAAAGCTTTTTTTTATTGAATGGAAAATGACCATTAATTGTATTAGAACAATAATATATCTTAGACTTTTGGTACTTGAATGGAAAATGACCATTAAATATATTACAACAATAATATATTTAGTCAAAGATTAAATAAGGGTTAAATGTATATATATTTCGTCAAAGAATGAAGCGTACAATGTACACAAATTATTTGTCGTATTACAATAAAAATACATCTAGTCAAAGGTAAAAAAAAATTAAATATTATTTATCTAATAAAAAATAAGAGCGTAAAATATACGCAACAATGGACTATATATATTCCATCATAGGTAAAATTGTAGGATATACACAGAAAGAGCACTAAAAAAAGTAAGAAACTCTATACACATAGTAGCCTTAAAAGAACAATCTTTCCTCGAAATTCATTTTCTTGGCTTCATTGTTAGTACACTAAAGAATCCTAATTGTGTCAATTCGTCCTTCCTGCCTTCCTGGACTCTACTCCATTTCTCCACGATTATAGGTAAATCTGTAACTAATCTATATATATATATATATATATATATATATATATATATATATATGCTCAATTTTGTCCTAAAGTTTGCCCCTTTTGTTCTTTTCAATTTGATGTTCATGCTATTGTTTTTTAATAAATTGTTTTTGTGATATCTAACATCAGTTTTAAGTTCATCTTTTAATATGTTCAGGAACACTTAAGAGTGATTGATTTGGCTAGTTTCGGATCCTTGCTTGCAAATTCTTCATGGTATATCTGTATAGAACATATTTGATTTTCTTAAAAGGATAAAATCATTTTTAAAATTCCTCTAAATAGTAAAAGGCTAGATTGCTTATTCTTGATTAAGGTTGAAGACTTGAACAACCCAGAAAGTGCCTAATGATTAAAAAACTAATAAAAGTTATTCAAAATTTACTTTGCCTTTTTTTTTTTAAAAAAAAAAATACTTCGATTAGAGTTATGCTATAATTACATAGATTTCTTAGGATTTTTGAATTTTAAAACTAGTAAAATTTTCTAAATCTAGAAAATAATTTTTTTTGTATTTATTTATTTTATTAGTTAAAATAAAAATATTTTAGTAATAGCAAATTGGTACTAGATGAAAATATTCATTATTTTTTCTATAGGTCGAGCTCTATAAAACAAAGAGAATATGAAACAAAAGGCAGGAATAAAGTGTCATTACCGACAAACTTTTGAGTTCAAATCACTGTCATCTTCATCGAAAATATAACAAACATAGAAAGAATTCGACTATCAGATTTTGAGGATCCCACAAGTACGATAACTAACAAATAATTAAGGAAAAAAAGAGTCAAAACACTAAAAACCTGCATTTCGAGATATTCCAAATATGGGAAACTTCGTATCAAGCAAAGAGCATATGATAAGTGTTCATGTGTTTTTTGCTTGATAAGAATCTTTCCATATTTGAAATATTTTGATATGTAGGTTTGTAGTGCTTTTAGTCTTTTTTTCCTTATAGGGCTCATTTGTCGTACTTTTTTGGTATTTCAATAATTTGAGAGTTGACTTTGTGTTATCTTTCTTAGGTTTTCAATGAAAATGGTATATAGTGTTACTGAAGAATTACGTGAACTCGAAAGTTTTCGGACATGACATTTCATCACCACGAGGAAGTCAAGCAGGAAAATTTTATAGTAAGAATGTCCGGTGTTAGAGAGAATGCTAATAGATCGACAATTTCTTAATTTGACTATGCTAAAGCTAAATATATGTGTGGAATAATAGATCTCTCATCGCTTACTTTGTAATTGTCTTATTTTAACTGACTAATAATTTGTCATTTATGTGAGCATAAAGTAAAAGAGAAGGTAAAATGAATTTTGTCCTTGTTTTCTTTCTCTTTTGGAGGTTATTTTTTCTATATTGTATGAATAATGAGAATATAGCTCTAATTGGATATATTTAATTCTAAATTCTTCCTTACATAATTACAACTTGTAACGACCTGATTAGTCATTTCGAGCAGTAGAATTACTTTTGATAATAACTGATTGTGTCGACGGAGCACACGACGGACCGTCATGGTCACGACGGACCGTCGAGTGTCTTCGTGCCAAAACACTTAAACTCTGAAATTTGGATACGGGGAATCAACTCTCTGAACTTCGCGACGAAATTGCAGCACGGACCGTCGTAGGCACGACGGACCGTCACAGACCTCTTTAATGAATTCGACTCTCTGAACTCTGTGACGACCCTGCAGGACGGACCATCGCAGGCACGACGGGCCGTCACGAGCGGCGTAACCTCGATTGGGTCGGATGCTAAAAGTTTTAAGGGGCGTTTTGGACTATTTATGAAAAACTGTATGAAATTAGTGGGTAAGTTTAATAACTTATTTACTTGGGGGTTAAAGGAGGTAACCTTAAAATAAATTATGGGGCACTTTTATCATAATGAATTATATGATAATTAGGGTAAAAAGAAAAAGAGAAAGAAGAGAGGGAAGAACGAGCGAGAAAGAGAGCAGCGAAGAGGGAAGCAAAGGCTTTGAGAAGTAGCTTGCTTGATCACGATTCTTCGGTGGAGGTAGGTTATGGTTTATGCTATTTCATAGTAAACTCTAAATAGCGATTGATATGTATTGGGTGGTATTGTAAAGTCTTCTATATGCTTAATTGTGTTGTTGCATGTTGTGATTATGTAAATGGTGATGGATTACAATGATGATACTGTGGAATCTTAAAAACCTTAAATCCACTCTATTAATGATGATGCCTTGATATAAAAGAAGGCTTGATGAACTAAACGAATGAGGTTAATGGATCGGGTGTCACGAACCGACACGTAGTATTAGGGGATCGGGTGTCACGAACCGACACATAGTATTAGGGGATCGGGTGTCACGAACTGACACGTAGTATTAGGGGATCGGGTGTCACGAACCGACACGTAGTATTAGGGGATCGGGTGTCACGAACCGACACGTAGTATTAGGGGATTGGGTGTCACGAACCGATACGTAGTATTAGGGGATCGGGTGTCACGAACCGACACATAGTATTAGGGGATCGGAGTGTCATGTTCCGACACCAGAGGAATAAAGAGAATGAATCTTGAATTATGGTAACATACTCAACTTAAAGAACCTTTTTCCCAAATGAGTATGGTGTGGAGGCTTGAGTCCTCATAGATGTACTTGGTGTTGTTGTCAATGGTTCTTGTACTTGTTGTTGCCACCTGTTGAGTATTGTAGTTGATTTTATATTATTACTCAATGTATGTTGCTTTCTATTGTGAGTTGGCCGATGATACCTACTCAGTACTTGTGCCTTGTACTGACCCCTACTTGTGATTTTCTTCTTTGTTATTTGTGGAGTGCAGTAAACGTACCATCGACTTCGACTCGTCCGCAACTGTAGCCAGTCTTCAGTATATCAGAATTCAGGGTGAGTTACTGTTTCTAGCTCAGACTGGACTCTCTCCTTCACGTCTTGATGTCTTGAAGTTCGTACATGAGTCATCTCTTTTACTTGTTTAGTTTCTTGAATACTATTAGACTTAGAAATTTGAGGATAGATGTTCTTGGTGTGATGACTTCCAGATTTTGGGAATAATAAGTTGATAAACTTTAGAATGTTTATTTATTAGTTATATTAATAAGATTTTGAGACTTCCGCATTATATTCTGTTTATTATGGCTGAAATGTTGGGGTTTAGATTTGTTGGTTCGCTCACATAGTAGGATAAGTGTGGGTGCCACTCGCTCGTTTTGGGTCGTGACACAACTACATGAAAATACCTTCTACATGTGTTTCTATGCATAAAGCAGTCATAATGGCACATATTATACAGATATAGATATTTTACATTGAAAATTAATGTATTGACACGGGTTATGTCAACATTATATAATTTAAATTTGAATTTTGTAAAAGAATGATAGATTATAGTGATATCTAATATCTACTCAAGAATTTATTACTAATTAATCGGATAGTTTTTTCTAAAAATATAGATTTTTGAAATACGCGATCCAACAAACTTTTGGTGTTGTTTTGAGTTCATAATCAAATACTATATCATAAAATTTTCATAAATTCCATAAGCAAATTAAATAAATATAGTAGTGTTACCTTCCAAAATGTGATGATACTTCAATATTCTCCTTAATAAATTAAAGAACACTTAATATTACCTTAAATTAACGTCGTCATTCTTAACATTTGCGCTTCATCCCAAAGTAGGGATATTTAAGTTTGTGATGACTATTTTTTTTTCTAGAGAAGTTCCAAGATAATATCTTGATTGATATTACATTCAAATTGTTACAGGTGTTGTCTTGTTTATATTAAGGTATTCATTTATAGGGTAGCACTATTGAATATTAAGAGAATAGAGGCAAAACAATTGGAAACAGTTCTTAAGGTGTTACAAAGGACAATTATAAACTTATTTGGAGTTTGACCACGAGCATAGTGAAAAGTTTAGGAATAGTCATGTAGAGAGGGAGGTCATAGTTTTAATTCTCTTGAATAAAGATTTTTTTACACAAATTACTTATGCAAATAAAAAGTGCTTTTGGCGTTGAATGGAAAATGACCATTAATAAAATGAAAAGAGATTTTCGGTATTGAATGAAAAATACTGAGCATTAATTATATTGCAACAACAATATGAATATTCAATGATAAAACCCATAAATATTAATTGACAAAAATAAAAAGAGTTGTTGGTATTGAATGGAAAATGACCATAATAATTAAATGGAAACAACTTTTTTATATTGAATGGAAAATGACCATATTAAAATGAAAACAACTTTTTTATATTGGATGGAAAATGACCATTAATTGTATTAGAACAATAATATATCTTAGCATTTTGGTAATTGAATGGAAAATTACCATTAATTATATTACAACAACAATATATTTAGTCAAAGATTAAATAAGGGTTAAATTTATTTTGTCAAAGAATGAAGCGTAGAATGTACGCAAATCATTAGTCATATTACAATAAAAATACATCTAGTCAAAGGTCAAAAAAATTAAATGTTATTTATCAAATAAAAAATAAGAGCGTAAAATATATGCAAGAATGGACTATATATAATCCATCATAGGTAAAATTGTAGGATATACACAGAAAGAGCACAAAAAAAAGTAAGAAACTCTATACACATAGTAGCCTTACAAAAACAAAATCCCCCCCATCCTTCCTTGAAATTCATTTTCTTGGCTTCATTGTTAGTACACTAAAGAATCCTAATAGTGTCAATTCGTCCTTCCTGCCTTCCTGGACTCTACTCCATTTCTCCACGATTATAGGTAAATCTGTATATATATGCTCAATTTTGTCCCCTATTCCTCAATTATAGGTAAATCTGTATATATATGCTCAATTTTGTCCTAAAGTTTGCCCCTTTTGTTCTTTTCAATTTGATTTTCATGCTATTGTTTTTTAATAAATTATTTTTGTGATATCTAACATCAGTTTTAAGTTCATCTGTTAGTATGTTCAGGAACACTTAAGAGAGATTGATTTGGCTAGTTTCGGATCCTTGCTTGAAAATTCTTCATGATATATCTGTATAGAACATGTTTGCTTTTCTTAGAAGGATAAAATCATTTTTAAAATTCCTCTAAATAGTAAAAGTCTAGATTGCTTATTCTTGATTAAGGTTGAAGACTTGAACAACCCAGAAAGTGCCTGATGATTAAAACAGTAATAAAAGTTATTCAAAATTTACTTAACCTTTTTTTTTTAAAAAAATTACTTTTTCTTTTCGATTAGAGTTATGCTATAATTACATAGGTTTCATAGGATTTTTGAATTTTAAGACTAGTTAAATTGTTGATTTGACGTTCTAAATCTAGAAAATAAAATTTCTTATGTTTATTTATTTTATTAGTTAAAATAAAAATATTTTAGTAATAGCAAATTGGTACTAGATGAAAATATTCATTATTTTTTTCTATAGGTCGAGCTCTATAAACAAAGAGAATATGTAACAAAAAGGCAGGAATAAAGTGTCATTACCGACAAACTTTTGAGTTCAAATCACTATCATCTTCATCGAAAATATAACAAACATAACAAGAAGTCGACTCTCAGATTTTGAGGATCCCACAAGTACGATAACTAACCAATAATTAAGGAAAAAACGAGTCAAAACACTAAAAACCTGCATTTCGAGATATTCCAAATACGGGAAACTTCTTATCAAGCAAAGAGCATATGAAAGCTTATATGATTCCACCAAAAAAATATCCGGCACATAAAATTATTGACATTGTTAGGATTAAAGGAAAACCTTGTGGGTTCTTCATATTCTTCTTCAGAGTGAAGAAGGATATGAAGCACCAACGAAGCTTCTCTTTCATCCTGATAGTATCAAATGATTTTACCTACCTAACCATTTGTTGGTGGAATCTGATAAGTGTTCATGTGTTTTTTGCTTGATAAGAATTTTTCCATATTTGAAATATTTTGATATGTAGGTTTGTAGCGCTTTTAGTCTTTTTTTTCCTTATTGGGCTCATTTGTCGTACTTTTTTGGTATTTCAATAATTTGAGAGTTGACTTTGTGTTATCTTTCTTAGGTTTTCAATGAAAATGGTATATAGTGTTACTGAAGAATTACTTGAACTCGAAAGTTTTTCGGACATGACATTTGATCACCACGAGGAAGTCAAGCAGGAAAATTTTATAGTAAGAATGTCCGGTGTTAGAGAGAATGCTAATAGATCGACAATTTCTTAATTTGACTATGCTAAAGCTAAATATATGTGTGGAATAATAGATCTCTCATCTCTTACTTTGTAATTGTCTTATTTTAACTGACTAATAATTTGTCATTTATGTGAGCATAAAGGAAAAGAGAAGGTAAAATGAATTTTTTCCTTGTTTTCTTTCTCTTTTGGAGGTTATTTTTTCTATATTGTATGAATAATAAGAATATAGCTCTAGTTGGATATATTTACTTCTAAATTCTTCCTTAGATAATTACAACTTCATGAAAATACCTTCTACATATGTTGCTATGCATAAAGCAGTCATAATGTCACATATTATACAAATATATATATTTTACATTGAAAATTAATGTATTGACACGGGTTATGTCAACATTATTTAATTTAAATTTGTATTTTGTAATAGAATGATAGATTATAGTGATATCTATATATCTACTCAAGAATTTATTACTAATTGATCGGGTAGTTTTTTTCTAAAAATATAGATTTTTGAAATACGCGATCCAACAAACTTTTGGTGTTGTTTTGAGTTCATAATCAAATACTATATCATAAAATTTTCATAAATTCCATAAGCAAATTAAATAAATATAGTAGTGTTACCTTCCAAAATGTGATGATACTTCAATATTCTCCATAATAAATTAAAGAGCACTTAATATTACCTTAAATTAACGTCGTCATTCTTAACATTTACGCTTCATCCCATAAGTAGGGACTGAATCAATGCGTTAGTTACGTATTCGATCGAGCCCAATTATTTTAGTTTTAAACCTTAAATTTGTAATATTAAATTTATTTAAAATGTATAAAATTATTTATTTAGGAATGAAAGTACATTTATTATGTTATTTTCTGACATGTATGATTTTATCCTTGAACTAGTGTGTATTAGCATGTTTTTTTTTAGTTATTTTTTTAAAATTAATTCTCTAATTGATCTGTTTTTGTTGTGAATTTGTCTTCATAAGCCAACTACCAATGTGTGTTATATATGTTCAATCTACTATAGTTGCGCAACTGATCATCAAGATATTTTAATTTAATATAAGTGTGTTTTACAAATAATTCTAAAATGCACATCTACATATTCATTTAAGAGAGTGTATTCTAGTTGCGCATTTTTCGAGGATGAAGTGTTTAATGAAGTCAACTCAAAACCAAATCAAGATTTTTAAATGCATATTTTTTGAGTTGAATGTTTAGTTATCAATTGAGATTGATCAAGATTCTCCTTGGTATACAAAGTGTGATAAATTAGCATTTGGTATTTTTAAAATTTACGATGTATCCACCTTGTAATCAGAGGCAAATCTAGGATTTGGGATCATGGGTGTCACTTTGTTCAAGTAAAATAAGCGAGTCAGTAACATCAATTTTGGGTTACAATTCGAGTTGTTTATTTTATTTTGTTTGGGATATTATGAAATTAGATATAACTAAACAATTTAATTTTTATTTCTTTTTAGGAATTAGTGACCTTATTTGCTGAAACTTTGAGGAAAAAAGATATTTTGCAAACTAAAATATGTGCTTGTATAAACTATGTAATAGTGCTAACTGATGAGTCCACAAATTGGAATAATTTAGGGATTTATTTTGATAGAAATAGTGTCCTCAAATGTTTATTTAGTCTCAATATCTGACGAAAAACTCCTAAGTATCAAGTATTTGATGTTTTAGTGGAAGCATGGAAACTTACGCGCAAAACGGCATAGGAAGGCTGAAAAGAACGTGAAAGTTTAAGCCTGAGCGTCACCAAGTGCATTTGGCGAGTCGCCAAAAGAATGTATTTTGTTCTTTGTTCCAGCACCCGAAGTTCTGAAGAAATTGGATCAAAAGGCGATGAATGGAGCAGTCGGCGATTCGCAGAATAGTTTTGCAAAGCATTGCTATACCGGCCAATGATCCAGAACATGAAGATGCTGAAGACAAGCACAAAAAGGCGACGAACCAGAAGAAGGGTGAATCAGCGAGTTATTCGGCGATTGCGACTAACCTCACCGAGTGGTCCGCCGCAACACTTAATCTAGAAGCTATAAATACTAGTTGTAGGTTTTATTTTTTAGAGATCCGAATATTTTCGTAGTTTTGAGATTTTAGAATATTTTTCCTGGTATTTTTTTCTCAAGTTTGGAGAGGATTTTAGGAGACTTGAAGAAAGACAATGTTCATCTTCCCAAAGTTGGAAGTGAGTTTCTCCATTCTTCTTTCTTTGCTTAAATCAAGGTTTAAGTTCTTATACCCATTTGATTTCATTATTATATTAGATATACTTGTTATTGCTTAATGTGTGGCTAAAAAAATCTCATTCCTGAGGTGTGATTTAGCAAATATGAATTTATATTATTGTTGGGTCTTGCTGATGATAGGTTAGATGTATTTCTATAGTGATTTCACATAGTGATTGTGGTTTAACTTAATGGTTTGTAGTTGCAAATACAAACTCACTCATATGTTTCGGCTTGCCTGAGAGGGAGGTCGCGATACTATGACCTCTAGACTAATGGCCTAAAGAGTGGGTCGACATGAGGTTCAACCCTTGTTCCATATCATAACACTTAGCTCAAGAGAGTGATTGGGGTAAGGCGTAGGCTGACCTTCATGTGGCAAATGGGTGTCTGAGAGGAGCACATTTGAAACGGGGTAAGTTGCCCAAGAGAGAACTTATTTCCAATTAAAGCTTAGCCTAGTCACTATTATCTTGCATATTTCTATCGAAAGCATGTACCCAACTAGTTATCTCGGCTTGTAGTGCGGTCACACCCCAAGAACCTTTCCCCATATTTGCTTTTTTCTCAATTTTTACTATTTTTATCACACTTATGACAAAACCCTCCATCGATATTTGACACTTTGGTGTCAGCCCTTTAATTTACATTGTTTTTATTCATGATTTCTTTAGCTACGACTAAATAGAATGAAATCTAATTAACTACATCTTCTCGAAATTGCTCCTTTGGGACATGATCTCAACCCTTGGTTGGATTACTAAACTATCAAAGATCGTAGATACCCGAACTGTAGGTGAGTGTCGTTGGTCACGATAAACATCAAAATGGCGCACAAATTTGATGTTTCTAGGTTGTGTTCCCTGGAAGAAACAGAAAATAAATCAAATGAGAAAGTGAAAACATTTGTGTTAAGGGATATAGCTATTAACTAGTTAAAAGTAAGAATCTTTTTAACCCAAAAAAATGAACTTGAATCAGAAATCGCTCGGCCATTAGCTGGAAAATGGGGAAGCAGAAATCGAGGATCAGAGTTCTATTCCTTCTTATCAGATCAGTAACTTTAAGTTCTCTGTCAATGGTACTCTCTCTCTCTTTCCTGAAAGGTTTATCCGCTGGTTCCTTTCTTCAATTGCATTGAAAATTGTGGAGATTTCACTGAATTTAGGTGCATTTTTATAGTGTTACAACTTTTTAAATCTGCTCAAATGCAACATGGATAGAAATTTAGTGATTATGCTCGTTACAGGTGCTAATACATGTTCCTCAAAACATGAATAAGTGATTTAGGTGTGATTTGTTTTTGAGTAATTTTGGTGTTAAAGGTTTATGAAATTGGAATTTGCAGGAGGTATTCTACGGCTCGATTAGGAGATTGTATAAATCGCTCAAGTTCACTCACGGACGTTTGAAGTACACTAAGCGTTCAATTTCAGTAACTATGGTCACTGAAGTGAGGTGTGTGTATTTGTATTTTGTCATGTTTGTATAGCTAGTATTTGCTTGGTTTATAATTAAAGTCATAGATTTGTTGAAAATTTAGGGGTTCTTTTCAGTTCTTTGGTTCTTTTAAGTAACGGGACCCTAGCATGCCAGCACATATGGTAATATGTTTGAAGATTGTGTTTATTAATAAAACTGCAAAAATTACCCATCACTCAAACTAATTAGGGTCAATTATATGAATTCTCTACTTCTTGTTCAGTCCCAAATTTCACTTTTTTCTTTTTTAGATTATCGTGACTAGGGATAAAGTCAGGATCTTCATTGAGGGGGTTCGAAATACGAAGAAGAAAAACACGAAGACAACATCTACTGTATACATATATGTATATAATAATATTAATAATTTGAACCATGTGTACATAGTGTTGTTTTTTGCTGAAAGGTTTAAATGAACCCCTAGACTCTTACTAGCTCCGCCTCTGATGGCGACTTCCGGCCCAGCTTGTGTATCACTGAACTATTTCACCACATACTTGCTAGCTCCCACTAGTAGATTTACTTGTTAACTTTATCCACTCGGGTTTAAGCAATTGTAAAGAAATCACCTAGTGTTTCTCTATTGAGATTTCAATCCTAGTCTCACATGTTTTTCATCCCACTTCATTGACCTCTAGACTACACCTATTACTAAAAAGATATATGTCTAACCGTACTAAAAAAGGGATTAATTGAAAATTCATGCAGGCATTGCCTAGTGAAGGTTTGTCAGATTCAGAGAAGGGATAAAAGAGAGGAAGTAGAAGAGTTTCTGCTGTATTGGATTATTTTATTCAACAATGTTATGTTTGCAAGTCTAAACTAATAATTTGATCAATCTATCATGACACCCTTTTTGGAACAGTTGGGTGCATTTGTTGAGTTAATTTCTAAAAAGTTAACATGTTAAAGATCTAGTTCCTTGAAAAAGTGTAAAGAGATAAGTGTTATACTTCTTTTTGTAGTGTGATCTATCTGCGGATATTGCTCTCTATTGAATTATGAACAAACTATTCAATGATTTACGCTGTTGTAGTTTTCTTCACTTGGTTCTCTATACAACTGAAAGAGCTTAGAGTCATGCTATGGAAAAGAAAACATTGCCTGATGGACCAAATGCACACCAAAGAAGGTATCTAATTGGTCGGTTGAGAAAGGCGGTTAAATGGGCTAGCCTTTTCCAGGAATTATGTTCCACCAAGGGAGATTCGAGAACATCTTTAGAAGCGGAGGTATGCTTTTCTTGTGTCATGATTCTCATATACATGGCAATGTGTTTGCTCATGAGAGCACTTGAGTTTAATCATTAGCCCAAACCTGCGTTCATTTCGACCCCTGAGGTGCTGCCAGAGGTGTTGAGTTGTCGATCTTCTCAAAATGCTTTTTCCTTTCTATACTTGAAGTCTCTTTGTTCATTTTCTTTTGATTAGGATTATCTTTCTGAAATACATTAAGTCAGGGAAAGGGAACTTGTAGGTTTTTTTCCTGCTGAAAGAGGTCTTAGACTAGGAGACCCTTTGTCCTCTTTCCTGTTTATCATTGCCATGGAAGGGTTGGACAGTTTGATGAGGAGAGCTTCTCTTAACAACTGGATTAAGGGTTTCAAAATAAAAAACAGGGTTAATGAGGTGATGGATATGACTCATTTATTATATGAGGATAACACAATAATTTTTTGTGAAGCAGAGCAGGAACAACTCTGTCACATCAGATTTATTCTGGTAATTTTTGAGGCATGCTCTGGACTTAAGGTGCACTGGAGAAAAAGTAGCATTTTTCCTATTGAAGAGGTCCAACAGATTCAAGCTTTGGCCAATATATTGAAGTGCAAAATAAAGAGGTTGCCTACAGTTTATCTAGGTGTACTATTGGTTGCTAAGCATAAAGCAATTAACATCTAGTATGGTGTACTAGAAATATCAAAGAGGAGACTGACACTTTGGAAATCTTAATATCTATCCTTGGGGGGAATAGTAACTTTGATTAATTCTGTTTTAGACTCTTTACCAACATATGTGGTGTCACTTTTTCCCATTCCCGACAAGGTAGTCTAAGATATAGACTCATTGTGGAGAAGCTTCCTTTGGCAAGGTAACAAGATTGAAAAGAGTTGCAACTTAGTTAAATGGATGGTAGTTCAACAGGGCAAAATATATAGGGATTTGGGAGTAAGAAACCTAAAGATACACAACAACAACTTACTACCAAATGGTTGTGGAGATACAATTTGGATGATCAAGCTCTATGGAAGGAACTCATTCAATAGTAGAAATGCATTATCAACTTGAATCTGTGCATGAACGAAGCATCAATTTAATCAATTTTTGGTATATTAAAAGAAATGTAATGTTTCATTGGAGAAAACTCCATATTCTGAACTGCAAAAATTATAAAATTTTCTCCTATATATACAAATGTGGATGTGTGTGTCATCGTTTGTGTGTTAAGACTTGTATATATCACCAACGTAATTTGTATATGTGATATTCTGGCTTGTTTCTGAAAAAATGGTTTGAATACGTATAGTATACCGTAGTTTATGTATTCTGATATTTATGTACAAATTATAGCAATTATGTAAATGTTCGAATGTATATTAATTTTGTTTATACAAAGGCGTATGATAAAATTGTATATATTTATGGAATTTGAGTATTTTGCTTAGTTTCGTTACCTGTAATATAGTTGTATAAAATACATTTTATGTTTTCTAATATTTATATACAAATTACTGCATTAATGTATACATGTGTATTATATACAAAGCTGTATGAGACAATTATATACATTTATGAGATTTTATGTTTTTAGATGCAATATATGTATATGAGCATACGAAGATCAACGTCATGTAATTTTGTTATGACTGATTAAATTGGTTGTATTAAAATGTTATGTCAATTGGATATATGATATTTGTGCATGATTTGACTTAAAGTTTTGTTTGTAAATTTTACAGATAATGTATTCATCGGCTATTTTGGTTATGCGTTCTGGAAATTGAGACGATACATATAGGTATAGTGATTAAATTATAGAGGGTATAATGTTTAAGGAACAAGTAATGTTTCTTGAGTTTTATACAACAATTGCCACATAGATTGGTGTTGATATGAATAATAAGATATTGAAGATTGAGTATAAGGTTGAAGAAAGCAATAAAATCAATGGTTATACACAATGACATGGGTGTCAGAGTGTACATAATGCTAAAAAATGCTAACATGGATTTTTAACAAATTTCTAATTTGTATAACTATTTTGTAGTTATGTGATAGACCGAATCCTAAGTATCAAAGTTTATCACATGGAAAGATGGGGTGTTGGCAATTGCTGCAGAAAATGGTTCACATTGTATGACTGTTGCTGAATTGGAGTAAACAAATGTTGCATTTGTATCGATGGATACAACTGGGGTGATTTCAGATACATCTAACAAACATGTTGAGGTTGCTAACGTTTACAAGGACAAATCAATTTTGAAAGCATTTATGGGAAAATATGCGATTGCAAAGAGGTTTCAGTACAAAACTACTAGGTCAAATTCAATCGGGGTAATGCACCTTTAAAATATCGTCTCTTAGAATGTATGAATGATTTTATTGCATAAATATAAAATAAATTTGTATACTATATAAATTAATATATATAACAACAAAAAAATCGAATAAATAGGTACTTAAGGTTATTTAATTATTAATTAAAAATTTGATATTTTAAGGGTATAATGGTCCTTTCACGTATTGATTAAAATAAATCAGATTTGTATTAATTTAATTTAAATTTTATTTGACTAAGTCTTGAATTAAGACTCCTAAACCTATGCTAACACTCTCCTAATCACGTTTATCACCTCTCCACGTTCAAAAGAGAAAAAAAAATCTCTTGTTCTCTCTGCCAAGAATAACGTGAAGAACATAAAGTTTAACCAAGTTTCTTCACACTTGAAGAACTCACACGAATTTTAAAGAAAAACAACGTTTATCACACGTAAGAACTACGGAGGTTTGTTCGTCGAAGTGATGTTGACATTTAGAGGGTTGGACGTGATTTTGGAGGAGGTTTGGGGCAGCAACATCAACGTTTGAACATCGATTAAGGTATGGGTTTCTTCTCTCTTGGTCCCTTTCCCAAGAGACTCCTTAAGGTTCAAGATATTCATTTTGAAAACTAGGGTTGTTCCCTGTTGCATGTCCCTGTCACTACCTCCCATTGAATTATAGGTTGGGTATGTTTACTGGTACAAAATAAGGATGAAATGCGTTTTCGTGATGTTTATGTTTAAGTATGCATGTTCATAAATATGTGAATATTGAATATGTTGTCCGAAATCATGTGAAAAAGTGATGTGTGTGTGCAATGTGTGGCATTGAACTTAGTCACTATTGGAGGTGTGAAATGGAATGTTTAATCCTTGTATTTTATATGCAAAAGTTGTACACAACGTGATGTTCATTGTAATGAATCGTGGCTGATTGAATAACAATCTTTTAGCCAAACAAACCTATGAAAGATGAGCCTAAAAATGTATTAAAATGGTCTATGAATTTTCTTAGGAGTTCAAGTGAAAACGTTGATAAAAGTAAATTGAAAAATGACCAAAATTTCCAGCAACAATGCAATGTTAATTTAGAATAAAGTTTAATAAAGGAATATAGAAATTTATTAAATTTTTAAGGGGTGAGGCCACCAGGATTCGAACCTCTGACCTCACCCGTATGCCTGTTGTAATTCGCAAAAAAAAATGAAAAAAGGGGCTGAGGGATTCAAAATCAGGTTACTCGAAGAGAAAGGAGGAAAATTAATTAAGTAAATAAAAGAGAAGCTTGGGATTCGAACCCACGACCTCCAGATAAGCTTGAAAGAAGGGAAAGAAATAAGAAAAAGAAAACGCGAGGCGTGGGAATTGATCCCACAACCTCAAGGCGGAAAAGTTGGCGAAATTAAAAAAAGAAAAGAAAAAAGAAGTGAGGCTGTGGGGATTCGATCCCACAACCTCACTACCATCACCCCTATTAAATAAAATAAAAATATAAGGGGCTGTGCGGGTTCGAACCCACCACCTCACAGCCTCCTCCTCAGCAAAATTAAAAGAAAAATAAGGGGGTTGTGGGAGTTCGAATCCACAACCTCCCTATTTTAGAGAATTTAACTCTAAAAATCAAAAGGGTTGTGGGGGCTCGAACCCCCAACCCTTCGATTAACTAAGAGTAAAAAATTAAAATAAAAATTTAATTCTTTCATGTAAATATTGAGATTTAATTTAGAATTCTAATTAAAATAGAAAATTTATCCTTTCATGTAAATGTTGAGATTTAATTCAGAATTCTAATTAAAATAGAAAATTTATCCTTTCATGTAAATGTTGAGATTTAATTTAGAATTTTAATTACAATAGAAAATTTATCCTTTCATGTAAATGTTGAGATTTAATTTAGAATTCTAATTAAAATAGAAAATTTATCCTTTCATGTAAATGTTGAGATTTAATTTAGAATTCTAACTAAAATAGAAAATTAATCCTTTCATGTAAATATTGAGATTTAATTTAGAATTCTAATTAAAATAGAAAATTAATCATGTCATGTAAATGTTGAGATTTAATTTAGAATTCTAATGTTATGAATATTGAAAAATAAAATCAATGAAAAATCGTGCCCAAACATCCGTATTGATACATAAGTCATACGTGAGTAAAATATCCAAGAGTAATGCCATCTACATAGATAAAAAAAAATCAATATCTTAACATATATACAAGATACATAATTCTTGCAATACATAATATTAGGAATGTAAGAATCACTTAACGAACTATGAATGAAGCCCCATGGCTTGTATGTATAGACAAATAAGTCTAACATACGTTCAAAAATTAAGTGAACCGAAGATGTGCATGATGAAATTATGAACCTTAGGAGTGTTACGTACGAGTGTAAGATACACTAAATGGCCAAGTGCATTGGCATATGATGAGGTGAACTATGAAATGAATAAATGAACATTCACGTAATAAGAGGTGAGTAACTATGAAAAACAAAGGTACTAATAATGAAGAATGTGGTGATAATCATGATGTGAGGCTAATGTATATGATGAGAGAAATCTCAAATAAGCCTAAGTAAATGTTACCAATACTTACTCACCAATGACAGTGTAAGATAATGAAAAGACCAGTCTCTATGAACACTCTAATGAAAATATTGAGTTTAAAACACTTAATACTAATGATGAGATGAGAAATCATCTAATGAGCTATGTTGTCCTCATACTAGAAGCAAACTTCCATGATGTATGAGTTGAATGTAATGGAACTTTATAATGAGCACCGATAGGCTAGCTATGAGCGGGGATGCCTTCTTTCGGGAAGGGAGAAGGTTCGCGTAAATCTCATGAGATGAGATTGTCCGGCTTGCCGGGTATAGGTCTCCATACATCTCCTAGTCTTTGAACCTACACTGCCAATATAGGGATCTGGCCAGGTTAAATTCCCATATATGCTAGCATGTTATTGAGTAACTTTGACTGGTAATTCCACCTCTTTTCGGTGTGGGGGAGACATTGGATTTCATGATGCTCACATGATCTATGTTTGTTAATGTTAAAGTTCCCAATGAATGAATGAGGTGAGCCTCAAATGAATCATATAAAGATATAAATGATACAAAGGTGTTAGGATATGATAATCAAGAGGTGAGCTAGATTCAGGTAATGACATAGGTTATTCCTGATCATTGCACAGCAAACCCGATGAAAGTCTTAAACTACATCCTAGGTATAGTTGGTGTTCACACTGGCCTATGAATGAACTGAAGTGAAATACGTATGAATGAATGAAACAGATTCTGTGTTTGCTAAAGAAGGCTCCCTAGTTGAGGTCCCATATGTTGAGCCCTCATTTTGGAAAGTCTTAATGTCAAGTCCATGATAACAAGGTCTCATGGCATATGAATGAATAATATGAAAGAAGCTATGTGTTATATGTTATGTGCTATGATATGTGCTATATGAAGATGTTATGTGTTGTGTGCAATACAATAATTATAATGGTGCATATTACTTTCATGGCATAACTTTCCTAATCTCAATTTGGAAAGTCTACTGACTTGACTTCCGAAAATCATGTCGTTAGAAAAGAGCTAATCTTTCTCATGCATGTCCTTGGTGTGTGCTTGCATATACCCATACATAGTACAAGTGTGTATTAATTCCATACAAACATCTACTTTTAAGTGCAGGCGCAGGTGGGCGGTAGAGCTACAGGTTCGTTTTTGAGGGGTACACCAGCTGGATTATATGCAAACTTACCTGCTTATTTGTATATGATGGATAACACTTACCCGAGATCTCATATACGTATGAAAAAAAGTATTAATAATGAGTTCTTGTATATATTTGTTGCATTGAATACATTTATACGGGGATTTATGCACTGTAGATCAGTAGTCTTGGTGGATGGTAATCACCTGAAAGGACCATATAATGAACTTTTGTTGCAGTAAGCATGACAGATGGCTTTGGTATACACATAAATTACAATATTTGTATATACGTGAACCTTTTTATATTTACAGTTTAATATATGTTTTTGTTATGAAAAATAAATTGTATATTGCTCTAATTGTAGGACATATATTTCCATTGGTGTATGGTATTATTGATTCAGAGAATGATGCTGCTTGGACTTGTTTTTTTTAGCACTTAAAGAAGCATATGGCAAGAGGTGTAACATGTGTGTTGTATTTGTTAGAAATAAGAGCATTACAAAGAATGTAACAAATGTATATGATAATGTACCACGTTATGCGTGTGTGTGACACTTATGGAATAATGTTCAGAAATTGTTTAGAAAATCTCATGAGAAGTTATCTGATGTACTCTATACAATGACAAAGGCTTGCATGCATAATGAATTTGATATGTTAATGGATAAAGTAGAAAATGTAGATGTAATGTGTTATGTACAAGTCCATAGAGGATGGCATCAAATATTGATGAGAATATCAATGTTATACTTGTTTCAGCGAGGGAATTGCCTATCTTTGAATTTCTTAAAAAGGTAAGGCTAATGTTTGGAAGATGGAATCATGACTACAAGAAGGAGGCAACATGCACATTTACACCATTCATTGGAAATTATCATGAAATACTAGAAGACAATGAAGCAACGAGCACAAGAATGACAATAATATTTATGAATAATTGTATAATTAGTAACGTGTTGCTAGTTTACTGTACATTATAGATTAGTATATAGTGATTATTTTTATTTTCTTTATACATGAGCAGGTTGTTCCGTCGACTTAATATGTGCACAATCTTAATGATGATGGAAGATATTATGTAGTCTGTTTTAAGAAAAAAACTTGCACCTGTGGGAGATTTAAGTATGAGGAAATACCTTGTAGTCATCTTTGGGCTGTATTGAAGTGGAAAAGCCTACCACCAGATGACCATTGCTCTAATTTATACGGACCGAAGACTATGTTGAAGACATATAATATGCCTATGCATCCTTTACCGGATATAACTGAATGACTGATTTCGGAAAGCGTATGTGCTGATGAAGTATTACCTTCAAAATTTAATCGACCTTCTGGCAGGCCAAAGAATAAGCCTCACAAAAAACAACAAAGAGTTATCGAGAACTAAGGGGAAAAATACATGTGGTACTTGTGGAATGGCAAGTCACAATAGGAGTTCATGTAAGAATAAGCCACAAGATGCTTAAGGTTAAATAATTTTTTTTATATGAAATTGAATTGGAAAATCTATACGAATACATATTAGTTTTATATAAAAATGTTTGACGTGCTTAAATATGTTCATTTATGACTAAATTGCATACTTGGTTTAGTATACTTCGATGACTTATATTGCACTGTAACTTTCTATATTTTGTATACTAGAGAATTTGGCCGCGCTTCGCGCATTCTTTCAAATAAATATTTGTAATGACCAATTTGGTCATTTAGAATAACATAGATTTTAGTTCATAAAATACTTCCGATATATTCTAAATGGATATCTTGGACTATTCATGACTACAATTATAGAATCAATTGAGTACTTTTAATAATTTATGTAGTTGGTGGTTAAAGAAAATAACATTATAATTTATAGTGGGTTACTTTCACACTTTTATAATTATTCATAATAATAATCAGGGTTCCTATCTTGAGTCATAAACTCAATAGGAACTTAGAGATGGCAACACGATTGGCAGGAGGCGGACGAGTTCCCCAGGTAGAAACTTCAATACTTGAATTTGTGTATTGCTAATATGTTAGAAGAAAATATTATTTTAACATTAAGTAATAAATTAATCAATTGTGTTTTATCCCTATAAAAGTGTGGTTTAACAACTAGTTGTATGTTGATTGTTTGTTTAAGAGAGAATGCATTTTATTGTTATTTTATTAGATAGGAATTACAGGTGGGTAAATATATTGTTACAATTGAACGTGGGGACAAAATTAAAATTGATTGGTTAAAAGGGGAATCATTTAATGATTAAAGTAATGTAAATTATTATTAAAACAATTAGAGGAGTATTGGTGAAAATTTTACAAAATTGAAAAGTTAATGTTATGTTCGTGCTTTGGAATGGATTTCATTGGTTTCGGTGTGATATTGGTTTTCCTTGGTTAGTTTATTTGGTAGGTTCATGTGTTGGCTGCCACTGGTATCATTATAGTGGTAGCATTACCACCTTATAAACAAAAATTTGATATATTGAGATAGGTAATTAAATATAAGGTGTAGTATATTATAAGGTGTAGTACATGAAAGTTATGATAATTGAGACTTAACCTTATATTTGAACTTTAGGAAAATGATTATAGAATTCAGAGAGTTTTTGGGTTTAAGCTAGACATATAATAACATGAGTATTTATAGGATTGCTAACTTACAAATTATGCATATACACTTGATAGATTGGAAAGGTTCGGAAGCATTGAGGAAAGGAAAAGCATTGGAGAAGTAGTTAGTTGACTTCGGTTCTTCGATGGAGGTAGGTTATGTTTTATGCTATTTGATAGTAAACGCTTAATAGCGATTGATATGCATTGAACTATATTGTGAAGTTTTCTATTTACTTGATTTTGTGGTTGTGTGTCTTGGTAGTGTGTTTTGTGATTGGTCTTAAATCCCGAGACCGTGGAGTTTCTATTCTTGAACCCTATGTATCAAAGTGATGCCTTGAATAAAGAAGCTTGATGATATATTATCAATGAATCGAAAGTGATAACAATAATGATAATTTAATGGTACAATTGGATCAGAATGTCACGTTCTGACACTGTATAAATGGATCGGAGTGTCACGTTCCGACACAATATAATTAGATTGGAGTGTCACTTTCCGACACTATATAATTGGATCGGAGTGCCACGTTCCTACACTATATAATTGGATAGGAGTGTAACGTTCCGTCACAATAACATTAAAAGAAAAATATTTGAATTAAATGGGATGTACTCAATCTCAAAAAAACTCAATTCCCCAAATGGTTTAGTTGGAGGCATGAGTCCTCACGGATTATCTTGATATATATATATATATATATATATATATATATATATATATATATTTTGGTATATGTAAAATATCTTAAACACCAGCAAAATCAATGGAGACCTATAGCACAATGAAAAAATTGCGGAAAATGGAAATTTATAGATCGATGGCGGGGATGAGCCCATGTGTACGCCTAACCTTCGGCCACCCCTCAATGGCACTAATAAGCACACAAGACACATAGGTATAGGGATGCCTGTTTTACTAGGCGCGATAGAATACTCAACCAAGCATTCAGCTCGATGGATTACTCCCGCACCAGATAGTTCTCAGCCGCAAGGTTGCCGGCATGCCCCAATGAGAAGGTACTCTCAAATCGAATATCTCGTGGCACCACATCTTTAGACAAAGGGCAATGAATACCCTTTTCATTGTGCTATAGGTCTCCATTGATTTTGCTGGTGTTTAAGATATTTTACATATACCAATATGAAGTAAGATTTGACCTATATATAATGTAATTTTTCGAGGAAGGGTGTTCGACCGGAGGTAGTTTTCGCCACTGATCGTCAAGATACTTCAATTTAATTATGAATAATTACTAAAATGCACATCTATATACTCCTTTAAGAGGGTGTATTCTAGATGTGCATTCTCGAGGATGAAGTGTTTAATGAAGTCAACCCAAATTAAGAGGTTTAAATGCATATTTTGAAGTTGAGTTTTGTTGTCAATTGAGATTGATCAAGATTTTTCTTTGTATACAAAGTGTGAAGAAGTTAGCATTTGGTTGTCACGCCCCGAGCCTACACCCTCGACGTGGCCGGCACTCAAAGATAATTGCTAGCTCTCAAGCAAACCCTTGGCATGGTTTACTTAACTCAGCGGAAGACTAAACTCAACTTAAACAAGAAATAAGACATGTTTAAAGGAAAGTACTTCTTGTGATATCTTGCCATGACGTCAGTCGAGTATCAACAAGCAACAATAAACTCTCAAATGAAATACTAGTGTCTACGAAGCCTCTAAACTAACTGAAGAGGGATGTTGGACAGACCCTACAACATCCTAAAACGAAACTACTACGGATAAATGAAATGGATGTCCTCTGGAACGCAAGGAAGCTCACCACTGACTCTGGAGCTCAATCTGGATCAACGAAACGCTGCGTGCTGATCCTGGTTACCTGCATCTGCATCATAAAACGATGCAGGCCAACTAGCATCAATGTACGAGTGTTTGTGTTGGAAAGCTATACAAATCTTAGGCTTGAAAGGGTGTAAGAATGAATACTCATCTTGACTCTGTTCAACTCATGATCTACTAACTCTTATTCAATATACGCAATTAAAATAAATGCAATATAAAGAAATACTGTAACATGTTGACTTAACTTTAACTTACTTCTTAACTTTAGACTTGACTCTCAACTCATTGATCTTAACTTTCCTTGAATGGATTATAGATTCAAGGTTTCAATTTGAGTTCCTGGATGATTTCTAGGTATTTAGAGATCATTTGATGTGATTGGAATTCATTGGAGGATGTTAACTTTAAAGGGCTAAACTACGAAAACTGGACGAAAAAAACCAGGCCGGGTACTGGTGGCGCGCCGCACCAGCCTAAGTTGGCTGAGGCCTGATTCTGGCGCACTGGTATCTAAACAACAATGACAACCAACAATCCAATCAACAAGAAATCAAACGGTCTTTAGAGAACTTAACTCCTAACATGAATAAATCCTCAATTTCGCTGAACTGAAACAAATTGATGTATGGGTGAAGTAAACCAACACAAATAGATCCCACACACTTCAAAGGGATCACCCCCGACGAAATTCACGCAACGAATTCTTGGCGTTCTTGCATCTTCTTCTCCCTTCTCCTATTTTCTCCTTTCTTTTAAAGCCCTATCTTATTTTCTATTTGTGAAAACTGAATGGGATCATATTAGACCCCAACTTATTACCCTTAAAGCGAAATTATTAATTGAATTAGGAAAATACCAAAACACCCTTAACAAATTCGAATTCGGGATTTCCTCTGCCCAATAGTCAAACTTTCGAAAGTCATATCTCCCTCATACGACCTCGAAATTTCGCAAACTTGGAGTCTTTGGAAAGATTTTCTGATGATATTTAAATCCATAAAAATAACTCACTCAAAATCCTCGTGAGATGGAAGTTATGGTTGTTTGAAAATGACAAAAAACTCACTTTTGAAATCTGGAAAATTTTCAACATTTCTTGGTTATTTCCAAATTTGATTATTCTTGTTTTTCTAAGCTTAAACTTAGTTAATTCTAGATACGAGATGTTACATTGATATTCCATAAAATGTATGTATCAACACTTATAATTAAAGTATTCTACGTAGAAAGTTTCGGTTTTATAAGAATTTAATTTTCAAGGAGATTTAACACAACTCTTAGAGAACTTCATTTAGTTAGTTAATTTATTGAATTTGTATTAAATTTTAATCAGGTTAACAACATATCTAAGATATTTAAGATTTAAATAATTTAATATCTTTTTGTAACATTAAGATATGAAAAAAAGTGCTTTTTGAATATTGTTGCTATAATAGTGAAATTGTATTATTTAACTGTCAAGTATTGTTATAGGTGTAAAACAACCAATCGTTATAAAGTTCAAAAATGTGTTGAAACAAACAAGATTGCTATAGTGAAGTTTGATTATTGTAGTTTGGTTATTTAGGGCTATTTAAGTTTGTGATGACTATTTTTTTTTCTGGAGAAGTTCCAAGATAAGATCTTGATTGATATTACATTCAAATTGTTACAGGTGTTGTCTTGTTTATATTAAGGTATTCTGTTGAATGCCTTGAATCGGACCCGTTACAACAGATAGAACGGGGGTCTGCTGATAATCCTGCTGATATGTTCACAAAGCTGGTTCCACAGAGCAAGTTTCAACACTGTTTGGACTTGCTCAACATCTGAAGCTGTTAATTGCCCTGCGGGGCAATTCTGAGGAAGAGGAGGAGGCCTGGCACTATCATAGTGCATCTGGAGAATCTATTTGGAGAATTCAAGTCAAGGTGGAGATTTGTTGAATGCCTTGAATCGGACGCGTTACAACAGAAAGAACGGGGGTCTCGCTGCCCGGTCAGCGAGTCGGGGGGTCCAGGGGGGCGACGGTATACAATGTTGTTGTATTGGGCCCTTAATTATCTGTCAATTCTGTATTTTGGGCCCAAGCCTGTTAGGGCGTAGCTTAGCACTATATATAGACGCTATGGCAAACCTTATTCTGTATTCTGTTCTGGCCTCTCCATAATAAAACTGCACCCCCTCTTCCCCGTGGACGTAGCCAATTTATTGGTGAACCACGTAAATCTATTTTATTTTTTTGCGTTTATATTTTCTCGTATTATCTCAAATTACGCATAACATATTCATTTATAGGGTAGCACTATTGAATATTAAGAGAATAGAGACAAAACAACTGGAAACAATTCTTAAGGTGTTACAAATGACAATTATAAACTTATTTGGAGTTTGTCCACGAGCATAGTGAAAATGTTTAGGAATAGTCATGTAGAGAGGCAGGTCATAGTTTTTATTCTCTCGAATAAAGATTTTTTCACACAAATTATCTATGCAAATAAAAAGTGCTTTTTGGCGTTGAATGGAAAATGACCATTAATAAAATGAAAAGAGATTTTTGGTATTGAATGGAAAATATTGAGCATTAATTATATTGCAAAAACAATATGAATATTAAATGATAAAACCCATAAATATTAATTCATTAAAGACAAAAATAAAAAGAGTTTTTGGTATTGAATGGAAAATGACCATAATAATTAAATGAAAAAAGCTTTTTTATATTGAATGGAAAATGACCATATTAAAATGAAAAAAGCTTTTTTATATTGAATGGAAAATGACCATTAATTGTATTAGAACAATAATATATCTTAGCATATTGGTAATTGAATGAAAATTACCATTAATTATATTATAACAACAATATATCTAGTCAAAGATTAAATAAGGGTTAAATGTATATATATTTTGTCAAAGAATGAAGTGTAGAATGTACGCAAATCATTAGTCGTTTTACAATAAAAATACATCTAGTCAAAGGTCAAAAAAAATTAAATGTTATTTATCTAATAAAAAATAAGAGCGTAAAATATACGCAAGAATGGACTATATATATTCCATCATAGGTAAAATTGTAGGATATACACAGAAAGAGCACAAAAAAAAGTAAGAAACTCTATACACATAGTAGCCTTAAAAAAACAAAATCCTCCCATCCTTCCACGAAATTCATTTTCTTGGCTTCATTGTTAATACACTAAAGAATCCTAATAGTGTCAATTCGTCCTTCCTGCCTTCCTGGACTCTACTCCATTTCTCCACGATTATAGGTAAATCTGTAACTAATCTATCTATCTATCTATCTATCTATCTATCTATATATATATATATATATATATATATATATGCTCAATTTTGTCCTAAAGTTTGCCCCTTTTGTTCTTTTCAATTTGATTTTCATGCTACTGTTTTTTAATAAATTGTTTTTGTGATATCTAACATCAGTTTTAAGTTCATCTTTTAGTATGTTCAGGAACACTTACGAGAGATTGATTTGGCTAGTTTCGGATCCTTGCTTGCAAATTCTTCATGATATATCTTAAAGAACATGTTTGCTTTTCTTAAAAGGATAAAATCATTTTTAAAATTCCTCTAAATAGTAAAAGGCTAGATTGCTTTTTCTTGATTAATGTTGAAGACTTGAACAACCCAAAAAGTGCCTGATGATTAAAACACTAACAAAAGTTATTCAAAATTTACTTTACCTTTTTTTTTATAAAAAAAATACTTTTTCTTTTCGATTTGAGTTATGCTATAATTACATAGGTGAATTTTAAAACTAGTAAAATTGTTGATTTGATGTTCTAAATCTAGAAAATAAAATTTCTTATGTTCATTTATTTTATTAGTTAAAATAAAAATATTTTAGTAATAGCAAATTGGTACTAGATGTAAATATTCATTATTATTTTCTATAGGTTGAGCTCTATAAAACAAAGAGAATATGAAACAAAAGGCAGGAATAAAGTGTCATTACCGACAAACTTTTGAGTTCAAATCACTATCATCTTCATCGAAAATATAACAAACATAACAAGAAGTCGACTTTCAGATTTTGAGGATCCACAAGTACGATAACTAACCAATAATTAAGGAAAAAACGAGTCAAAACACTAAAAACCTACATTTCGAGATATTCCAAATATGGGAAACTTTGTATCAAGCAAAGAGCATATGAAAGCTTATATGATTCCACCAAAAAAATATCCGGCACATAAAATTATTTGACATTGTTAGGATTAAAGGAAAACCTTGTGGGTTCTTCATATTCTTCTTCAGAGTGAAGAAGGATATGAAGCACCAACAAAACATCTCTTTCATCCTGATAGTATCAAATTATTTTACCTACCTAACCATTTGTTGGTGGAATCTGATAAGTGTTCATGTGTTTTTTGCATGATAAGAATCTTTCCATATTTGAAATATTTTGATATGTAGGTTTGTAGTGCTTTTAGTCTTTTTTCCTTATGGGGCTCATTTGTCGTACTTTTTTGGTATTTCAATAATTTGAGAGTTGACTTTGTATTATCTTTCTTAGGTTTTCAATGAAAATGGTATATAGTGTTACAGAAGAATTACTTGAACTCGAAAGTTTTCGGACATGACATTTGATCACCACGAGGAAGTCAAGCAAGAAAATTTTATAGTAAGAATGTCCGGTGTTAGAGAGAATGCTAATAGATCGACAATTTCTTAATTTGACTGTGCTAAAGATAAATATATGTGTGGAATAATAGATCTCTCATCTCTTACTTTGTAATTGTCTTATTTTAACTGACTAATAATTTGTTATTTATGTGAGCATAAACGAAAAGAGAAGGTAAAATGAATTTTGTCCTTGTTTTCTTTCTCTTTTGGTGGTTATTTTTTATATATTGTATGAATAATGAGAATATAGCTTTAATTGGATATATTTAATTCTAAATTCTTCCTTAGATAATTACAACTACATGAAAATACCTTCTACATATGTTGCTATGCATAAAGCAATCATAATGGCACATATTATACATGTATAGATATTTTATATTGAAAATTAATGTATTGACACGGGTTATGTCAACATTATATAATTTAAATTTGAATTTTGTAAAAGAATAATAGATTATAGTGATATCTATATATCTACCCAAGAATTTGTTACTAATTGATGGGATAGTTTTTTCTAAAAATATAGATTTTTGAAATACGCGATCCAACAAACCTTTGGTGTTATTTTGAGTTCATAATCAAATACTATATCATAAAATTTTCATAAATTCCATAAGCAAATTAAATAAATATAGTAGTATTACCTTCCAAAATGTGATGATACTTCAATATTCTCCTTAATAAATTAAAGAATACTTAATATTACCTTAAATTAACGTCGTCATTCTTAACATTTGCGCTTCATCCCATAAGTAGGGACTGAGTCAATGCGTTTGTTACGTATTCGATCGAGCCCAGTTATTTTAGTTTTAAACTTTAAATTTGTAATATTAAATTTATTTAAAATGTATAAAATTATTTATTTACGAATGAATATTATGTTATTTTCTGACATGTATGATTTTATCCTTGAACATGTGTGTATTAGCATGTTTTTTTTTTAGTTTTTTTTTTAAAAATTAATTCTCTAATTGATCTGTTTTTATTTATGAAGTTGTCTTCATAAGCCAACTACCAATGTGTGTTATATATGTTAAACCTGCTATAGTTGCACAACTGATCATCAAGATATTTTAATTTAATTTAAGTGTGTTTTACAAATAATTTCTAAAATGCACATCTACATATTCATTTAAGACAGTGTATTCTACTTGCACATTTTCAAGGATGAAGTGTTTAATGAAGTCAACTCAAAACCAAATCAAGATTTTTAAATGCATATTTTTTGAGTTGAATGTTTAGTCATCAATTGAGATTGATCAAGATTCTCCTTGGTATACAAAGTGTGAAAAAATAGCATTTGGTATTTATAAAATTTACGATATATCCACCGTGTAATCATAGGCGGATCTAGGATTTGGAGGTCTTGGGTGTTACTTTGTTCAAGTAAAATAAGCGAGTCAATAACTTCAATTAAGGGTTACAATTCGAGTTGTTTATTATATTTTGTTTTGGATATTATGAAATTAGATATAACTAAACAATTTAATTTTTATTTCTTTTTAGGAATTAGTGACCTTATTTGCCGAAACTTTGAGGAAAAAAGAGATTTGCAAACTAAAATATGTGCTTGTATAAACTATGTAATAGTGGTAACTAATGTGTCCACAAATTGGAATCATTTAGGGATTTATTTTGATAGAAATAGTGTCCTCAAATGTTTATTTAGTCTCAATATCTGTTGAAAAACTCTTAAGTTTCAACTATTTGAAGTTTTAGTGCAAGCATGGAAACTTACTCGCAAAAAGGCATAGAAAGGCTGAAAAGAACGTGAAAGTTTAAGCCTGAGCGTCACCAAGTTCATTTGGCGGAACTTGGAATTTGCAGGAGGTATTCTACTGCTCGATTAGGAGATTGTATAAATCGCTCAAGTTCACTCACGGACGTTTGAAGTACACTAAGCGTTCAATTTCAGTAACTATGGTCAGTGAAGTGAGGTGTGTGTATTTGTATTTTGTCATGTTTTGTATAGCTAGTATTTGCTTGGTTTATAATTAAAGTCATAGATTTGTTGAAAATTTAGGGGTTCTTTTCAGTTCTTTGGTTCTTTTAAGTAACGGGACCCTAGCATGCCAGCACATATGGTAATGTGTTTGAAGATTGTGTTTATTAATACAACTGCAAAAATTACCCATCACTCAAACTAATTTGGGTCAATAATATGAATTCTCTACTTCTTGTTCAGTCCCAAATGTCACCTTTTTCTTTTTTAGATTATCGTGACTAGGGGTAAAGTCAGGATCTTCATTGAGGGGGGTCGAAATACGAAGAAAAAAAATACGAAGACAACATCTACTGTATACATACATATATAATAATAGTAATAATTTGAACCATGTGTACATAGTGTTGTTTTTCGCTGAAAGGCTTAAATGAACCCCTAGACTCTTACTAGCTCCGCCTCTGATGGCGACTTCCGGTCCAGCTTATGTATCACTGGACTATTTCACCACATACTTGCTAGCTCCCACTAATAGATTTACTTGTTAACTTTATCCATCCGGGTTTAGGCAATTGTAAAGAAATCACCTAGTGTTTCTCTATTGAGATTTCAATCCTAGTCTCACATGTTTTTCATCCCACTTCATTGACCTCTAGACTACACCTATTACTAAAATGATGTATGTCTAACCGTACTAAAAAGGGGATCAATTGAAAATTCATGCAGGCATTGCCTAGTGAAGGTTTGTCAGATTCAGAGAAGGGATAAAAGAGAGGAAGTAGAAGATTTTCTGCTGTTTTGGAATATTTTATTCAACAGTGTTATGTTTGCAAGTCTAAACTAATAATTTGATCAATCTATCATGACGCCCTTTTTGGAACAGTTGGGTGCATTTGTTGAGTTAATTTCTAAAAAGTTAACATGTTAAAGATCTAGTTCCTTGAAAAAGTGTAAAGAGATAAGTATTATACTTCTTTTTGTAGTGTGATCTATCTGCGGATATCACTCTCTATTGAATTATGAACAAACTATTCAATGATTTACGCTTGTTGTAGGTTTCTTCACTTGGTTCTCTATACAACTGAAAAAGCTTGGAGTCATGCTATGGAAAAGAAAACATTGCCTGATAAACCAAATGCACACCAAAGAATTTATCTAATTGGTCGGTTGAGAAAGGTGGTTAAATGGGCTAGCCTTTTCCAGGAATTATGTTCCACCAAGGGAGATTCGAGAACATCTTTAGAAGCGGAGGTATGCTTTTATTGTGTCATAATTCTCATATACATGGCAATGTGTTTGCTCATGAGAGAACTTGAGTTTAGTCATTAGCCAAAACCTTCGTTCATTTCGAACCCTGAGGTGCTGCCAGAGGTGTTGAGTTGTTAATCTTCTCAAAATGCTTTTTCCTTTCTATACTTGAAGTCTCTTTGTTCATTTTCTTTTGATTAGGATGGTCTTTCTGAAATACATTAAGTACGGGAAAGGGAACTTGTAGGTTTTTTTCCTGCTGAAAGAGGTCTTAGACTAGGAGACGCTTTGTCCTCTTTCTTGTTTATCATTGCCATGGAAGGGTTGGACAGTTTGATGAGGAGAGCTTCTCTTAACAACTGGATTAAGGGTTTCAAAATAAAAAACAGGGTTAATGAGGTGATGGATATGACTCATTTATTGTATGAGGATGACACAATAATTTTTTGTGAAGCAGAGCAGGAACAACTCTGTCACATCAGAATTATTCTGGTAAATTTTTAGGCATGCTCTGGACTTAAGGTGCACTGGAGAAAAAGTAGCATTTTTCCTATTGAAGAGGTCTAACAGATTCAAGCTTTGGCCAATATATTGAAGTGCAAGATAAAGAGGTTGCCTACAGTTTGTCTAGGTCTACTATTGGTTGCTAAGCATAAAGCAATTAACATCTAGGATGGTGTACTAGAAAAATCAGAGAGGAGACTGACACTTTGGAAATCTCAATATCTATCCTTGGGGGGAATAGTAACTTTGATTAATTCTGTTTTAGACTCTTTACCAACATATGTGATTTCACCTTTTCCCATTCCGACAAGGTAGTCTAAGATATAGACTCATTGTGGAGAAACTTCCTTTGGCAAGGTAACAAGATTGAGAAGAGCAACAACTTAGTTAAATGGTTGGCAGTTTAACAGGGCAAAATATATTGGGATTTGTGAGTAAGAAAGCTAAAGATACACAACAACAACTTACTTACCAAATAGTTGTGGAGATACAATTTGGATGATCAAGCTCTATGGAATGAACTCATTCAACAGTAGAAAGGCATAATCAACTTGAATCTGCGCATGAACGAAGCATCAGTTTAATCAATTTTCGGTATATTCAAAGACATGTAATGTTTCATTGGAGAAAACTCCCTGTTCTGAACTGCATAAATTATAAAACTTTCTCTTGTATATACAAATGTGGATGTTTGTGGCATCGTTTGTGTGTTGAGACTTGTATATATCCCCAACGTAATTTGTATATGTGATATTCTAGCTTGTTTCTGAAAAGATGGTTTGAATATGTATAGTATACCGTAGTTTATGTATTCTGATATTTATATACAAATTACAACAATTATGTAAATGTTTGAATGTATATTAATTTTGTGTATATGAAGGCGTATGATAAAATCGTATATATTTATTTATGAAATTTGAGTATTTTGCTTAGTTTCGTTACCAGTAATATAGTTGTATAAAATACATTTTGTGTTTTCTAATATTTATATACAAATTACTGCAGTAATGTATATACGTGTATTATATACGAAGTTGTATGAGAAAATTATATACATTTATGAGATTTTATTTTTTTAGATGCAGTATTTGTATATGAGCATATGAAGATCAATGAAATGTAATTTTGTTATGACTGATTAAATTGGTTGTATTAAAATGTTATGTCAATTGGATATATGATATTTGTGCATGATTTGACATATTGTTTTGTTTGTAAATTCTACAGATAATGTATTCATCGGCTATTTTGGTTATGCATTTTGGAAATTGAGACGAATCAAATATTTATAGTGATTACAATATAGAGGGTATAATGTTTAAGGAACAAGTAATGTTTTCTTGAGTTTTATACAACAATTGACACATAGATTGGTGTTGATATGAATAATAAGATATTGAAGATTGAGTATTAGGTTGAAGAAAGTAATAAATCAATGGTTATACACAATGACATGGGTGTCAGAATGTACATAATGCTAAAAAAGGTTAACAAATTTCCAATTTGTATAACTATTTTGGATTTATGTGATAGACAGAATTCTAAGTATCAAAGTTTATCACAAGGAAAGATGGGGTGTTGGCAATTGCTGCAGAAAATGGTTCACATTGTATGACTGTTGCTGAATTAAAGGAAAACAAATGTTGCATTTGTATCGATGGATACAACTGGGGTGATTTCAGATACATCTAACAAACATGTTGAGGTTGATAACGTTTACAACGACAAATCAACTTTGAAAGCAGTTATGGAAAAATATGCGATTCCAAAGAGGTTTCAGTACAAAACTACTAGGTCAAATTCAATCGGGTAGTGCACCTTTCAAATGTCTTCTCTTAGAATGTATGAATGATTTTATTGCATTAATATGAAATAAATTTGTATACTATATAAATTAATTATGTAACAATCCTAAAAAATTAAATAAATAGGTACTTAAGGTGATTTAATTATTAATTAAAAATCTGATAGTTTAAGGGCATAATGGTCCTTTCACGTATTAATTAAAATAATTCAGATTTGTATTAATTTAATTTAAATCTTATTTGACTAAGTCTTGAATTAAGACTCCTAAACCTATGCTAATGCTCTCCTAATCACATTTATCACCTCTGCACGTTCAAAAGAAAAAAAATCTCTCTTGTTCTCTCTGCCTAGAATAACATGAAGAACAGAAAGTTTAACCAAGTTTCTTCACACTTGAAGAACTCACACGAATTTTAAAGAAAAACAATGTTAATCACACGTTAGGACAACGGAGGTTTGTTCGTCGAAGTGGTGTTGACATTTAGAGGGTTGGACGTGATTCTGGAGGAGGTTTCGGGCAGCAACATCAACGTTTGAACATTGATTAAGGTATGGGTTTCTTCTCTCTTGGTCCCTTACCCAAGAGACTCCTTAAGGTTCAAGATATTCATTTCAAAAACTAGGGTTGTTCCCCGTTGCATGTCCTTGTCACTACCTCCCATTGAATTATAGGTTGGGTATGTTTACTGGTACAAAGTAAGGATGAAATGCATTTTCGTGATGTTTATGTTTAAGTATGCATGTTCGTAAATATGTGAATATTGAATATGTTGTTCGAAATCATGTGAAAAAGTGATGTGTGTGTGCAATGTGTGGCAGTGAACTTAGTCACTGTTGGAGGTGTGAAATGGCATGTTTAATCCTTGTATTTTATGTGCAAAAGTTGTACACAACGTGATGTTCATTGTACTGAATCGTGGCTGATTGAATAACAATCTTTTAGACAAACAAACCTATGAAAGATGAGTCTAAAAATTTATTAAAACGGTCTACGAATTTTCTTAGGAGTTCAAGTGAAAACGTTGATAAAAATAAATTGAAAAATGACCAAAATTTCCAGCGACAATGCAATTTAATTTAGAATAAAGTTTAATAAAGGAATCTGGAAATTTAATAAATTTTTAAGGGGTGAGGCCACCAGGATTCGAACCTCTGACCTCGCCCGTATGCCTGTTGTAATTCGCAAAAAAAATGAAAAAAGGGGCTGAGGGATTCGAAATCGAGTTACTGGAAGAGAAAGGAGGAAAATTAATTAAGTAAATAAAAGGAGGCCTGGGATTCGAACCCACGACCTCCAGATACGCTTGAAAGAAGGGAAAGAAATAAGGAAAAGAAAACGAGAGGCGTGGGAATTTATCCCACAACCTCAAGGCAGAAAAGTTGGCGAAATTAAAAAAAGAAAAGAAAAAAGAAGTGAGGCTGTGGGGATTCGATCCCAAAACCTCACTGTCATCGCCCCTATTAAATAAAACAAAAATAGAAAGGGTTGTGCGGGTTCGAACCCACCACCTCACAGCCTCCTCCTCAACAAAATTAAAAGAAAAATAAGGGGGCTGTGGGGTTTCGAACCCACAACCTCCCTATTTTAGAGAATTTAACTCTAAAAATCAAATGGGTTGTGGGGGCTCGAACCCACAACCCTTCGATTAACTAAGAGTAAAAAATTAAAATAAAAAATTAATCCTTTCATGTAAATATTGAGATTTAATTTAGAATTCTAATTAAAATAGAAAATTTATCCTTTCATGTAAATGTTGAGATTTAATTCAGAATTCTAATTAAAATAGAAAATTTATCCTTTTATGTAAATGTTGAGATTTAATTTAGAATTTTAATTACAATAGAAAATTTATCCTTTCATGTAAATGTTGAGATTTAATTTAGAATTCTAATTAAAATAGAAAATTTATCCTTTCATGTAAATGTTGAGATTTAATTTAGAATTCTAATTAAAATAGAAAATTTATCCTTTCATGTAAAGTTGAGATTTAATTTAGAATTCTAACTAAAATAGAAAATTAATCCTTTCATGTAAATATTGAGATTTAATTTAGAATTCTAATGAAAATAGAAAATTAATCATCTCATGTAAATGTTGAGATTTAATTTAGAATTTTAATGTTATGAATATTGAAAAATAAAATCAATGAAAAATCGTTCGCACACATCTGTATTGATACATAAGTCATACGTGAGTAAAATATCCAAGAGTAATGTCATCTACATAAAAAAAAAAAATCAATATCTTGGCATATATACAAGATACATAATTCTTGTAATACATAATCTTAGGAATGTAAGAATCAGTTAACGAACTATGAATGAAGCCCCATGACTTGTATGTATAGACAAATAAGTCTAACATACATTCAAAAATTCAGTGACCGAAGATGTGCGTAATGAAATTATAAACCTTAGAGGGGTTAAGTACGAGTGTAAGATACACTGAATGGCCAAGTGCATTGGCATATGATGAGGTGAACTATGAAATGAATAAATGAACATTCACGTAATAAGAGGTGAGTAACTATGAAAACAAAGGTACTAATAATGAAGGATGTGGTGACAATCATGATGTGAGGCTAATGTATATGATGAGAGAAATCTCAAATAAGGCTAAGTAAATGTTACCAATACTTACTCACCAATGATAGTTTAAGATAATGAAGAGACCAGTCTCTATGAACACTCTAATGAAAATATTGAGTTTAAAACACTTAATACTAATGATGAGATAAGAAATCATCTAATGAGCTATGTTGTCCTCATACTAGAAGCCAACTTCCATGATGTATGAGTTGAATGTAATGGAACTTTATACTGAGCACCGATAGGCTAGCTATGAGCGGGGATGCCTTCTTTCGGGAAGGGAGAAGGTTCAGTAACTCTCATGAGATGAGATTGTCCGGCTTGCCGGGTATAAGTCTCCATACATATCCTAGTCTTTGAACCTACACTGCCAATATAGGGATCTGGCTGGGTTAAATTCCCATATACGCTAGCATGTTATTGAGTAACTTTAACTGGTAATTCCATCTCTTTACAGTGTGAGGGAGACATTGGATTTAACGATGCTCACATGATCTATGTTTGTTAAAGTTAAAGTTCCCAATGAATTAATGAGGTGAGCCTCAAATGAATCATATAAATATATGAATGATACGAAGGTGTTAGGATAGAATAATCAAGAGGTGAGCTAGATTCAGGTAATGACATAGGTTATTCCTGATCATTGCACATCAAACCCGATGAAAGTCTTAAACTACATCCTAGGTTTAGTTGGTGTTCACACTGGCCTATGAATGAACTGAAGTGAAATACGTATGAATGAATGAAACAGACTCTGTGTTTGCTAAAGAAGGCTCCCTAGTTGAGGTCCCATATGTTGAGCCCTTATTTTGGAAGGTCTTAATGTCAAGTCCCTGACAACAAGGTCTCATGGCATATGAATGAATAATATGAAAGAAGTTATGTGTTATATGTTATGTGCTATGATATGTGCTATATGAAGATGTTATGTGTTGTGTGCAATACAATAATTATAATGGTGCATATTACTCTCATGGCATAACTTTCCTAATCTCAATTTGGCAATTCTACTTACTTGAATTCCGAAAATCATGTCGTTAGAAAAGAGCTAATTTTTCTCATGCATGTACTTGGTGTGTGCTTGCATATACCCATACATAGTACAAGTGTGTACTAATTCAATACAAACATCTACTTTTAAGTGCAGGCACAGGTGGGCGGTAGAGCTAGAGGTTCGTTGTTGCAGCTATCCGGACGTCAGCATTCATCCGGAGTTTGGTGAGTCCTTATGCTTTCGAGGATGCTACTGTTTTACATTCTAGCGTAGTTTTAGTGTTGAGCTAGTGGAACACGTTTCTTTCCTGTTTTGGTTCAGACTATGTATTGGTGCTATTTTGGCCATTATACAATTAATACTTAATGAATTATTTCTTTCAGTTTCTTATCTCTTTAATGTTAGATGGTTGATGATGAACGTATATGAAATTTCAAGTATGTTTAAAGAATCAAAAGTTTCAAATTTTCCGTTAAAATTAACCTATGTAAAGTAAGAATGATATAAGTAGGTCTGTTTACGACCTCTGAGAGGTCAACGACGTCGATCTCGTCTGGGGTCTAGATTCCTATCGTGACAAATTAAATGTGATGAAAATATCCTGTAGTTATACACTAAAATGTTATTCTGAGGGATGTGAATGGTCAATGAAGGCCTCTAATATCAACAAATCTGGAATGTTCAGAATTCGAGCATTCAACACAAAGCATACATATCCTTTAAAAGATAGAAGTTATTCACAACGACAGGCAACTAGCAATTTGATTGGAGGGATTGTGAAGCCTAAATTGGTAGATCACAAGCGTAAATATACACCATCTGACATTAAAAAGATGTTAAGATTGATTTTGGAGTTGATGTTAACTATATGTTGGCTTGGACGGCCAAAGAGAAAGCTTTGGAATCATTGAGGGGTACACCCAGCTGGATTATATGCAAACTTACCTGCTTATTTGTATATGATGGATAACACTTACCCGAGATCTCATATACGTATGAAAAGAGTATTAATAATGAGTTCTTGTATATATTTGTTGCATTGAATACATTTATACGGGGATTTATGCACAGTAGAGCAGTAGTCTTGGTGGATGATAGTCACCTGAAAGGACCATATAATTGAACTTTTGCTACAGTAAGCAAGACAGATGGCTTTGGTATACACATAAATTACAGTATTTGTATATCCGTGAACCTTTTTATATTTACAGTTTAATATATGTTTTTGTTATGAAAAATAAATCGTATATTGCTCTAATTGTAGGACATATATTTCCATTGGTGTATGGTATTATTGATTCAGAGAATGATGCTGCTTGGACCTGTTTTTTTTAGCACTCAAAGAAGCATATGGCGAGAGGTGTAACATGTGTGTTGTGTCCGTTAGAAATAAGAGCATTACAAAGGATGTAACAAATGTATATGATAATGTACCACATTGTGTGTGTGTGACACTTACAGAATAATGTTCAGAAAATGTTTAGAAAATCTCATGAGAAGTTATCTTATGTACTCTATACAATGACAAAGGCTTACATGCATAATGAATTTGATATGTTAATGGATACAGTAGAAAAGGTAGATGTAATATGTTATGTACAAGTCCATAGAGGATGGCACATGACATCAAATATTGCTGAGAATATCAATGTTATACTTGTTTCAACGAGGGAATTGCCTATCTTTGAATTTCTTAAAGAAGTAAGGCTAATGTTTGGAAGATGGAATCATGACTACAAGAAGGAGGCAACATGCACATTTACACCATTCGTTGGAAATTATCATGAAATACTAGAAGACAATGAAGCAATGAGCACAAGAATGACAGTAATATTAATGAATAATTGTATAATTAGTAACGTGTTACTAGTTTACTGTACATTATAGATTAGTATATAGCGATTATTTTTATTTTCTTTATACATGAGCAGGTTGTTCCGTCGACTGAATATGTGCACAATCTTAATGATGATGGAAGATATTAATAGTCTGTTTTAAGAAAAATAACTTGCACCTGTGGGAGATTTCAGTATGAGGAAATACCTTGTAAACATCTTTGGGCTGTATTGAAGTGGAAAAGCCTACCACCAGATGACCATTGCTCTAACTTATACAAACCGAAGACTATGTTGAAGACATATAATATGCCTTGCATCCTTTACAAGATAAAACTGAATGACTGATTTCGGAAAGCGTATGTGCTGATGAAGTATTACATTCAAAATTTAATCGACCTTCTGGCAGGCCAAAGAATAAGCCTCACAAAAAAACAACAAAGAGTTATCGAGAACTAAGGGGAAAAATACAAGTAGTACTTGTGGAATGGCAGGTCACAATCGGAGTTCATGTAAGAATAAGCCACAAGATGCTTAAGGTTGAATAATTTTTTTTATGAAATTGAATTGGAAAATTTATACGAATACATATTAGTTTTATATAAAAATGTTTGACGTGCTTAAATATGTTCATTTATGACTAAATTGCATACTTGGTTTAGTATACTTTGATGACTTAAATTGCACCGAAACCTTCTATATTTTGTATACTAAAGAATTTGGCCGCGCTTCGCGCATTCTTTCAAATAAATATTTCTAATGACCAATTTGGTCATTTAGAGTAACAAAGATTTTAGTTCATAAAATACTTCCGACATATTCTAAATGGATATCTTGGACTATTCATGACTACAATTATAGAATTAATGGAGTACTTTTAATAATTTATGTAGTTGGTGGTTGAAGAAAATAACATTATAATTTATAGTGGGTTACTTTCACACTTTTATAATTATTCATAATAATAATCAGGGTTCCTATCTTGAGTCATAAACTCAAAAGGAACTTAGCGATGGCAACACGATTGGCAGGAGGCGGACGAGTTCCCCAGGTAGAAACTTCAATACTTGAATTTGTATATTGCTAATATGTTAGAAGAAAATATTATTTTAACATTAAGTAATAAATTAATCAATTGTGTTTTATCCCTATAAAAGTGTGGTTTAACAACTAGTTGTATGTTGATTGTTTGTTTAGGAGAGAATGCATTTTATTGTTATTTTATTAGATAGGAATTACATGTGGGTAAATATATTGTTACAATTGAACGTGGGGACAATATTAAAATTGATTGGTTAAAGGGGAATCATTTAATGATTAAAGTAATATAAATTATTATTAAAACAATAAGTGGAGTATTGGTGAAAAATTTACAAAATTGAAAAGTCATTGTTATGTTCGTGCTTTGGAATGGATTTCATTGGTTTCGGTGTGATATTGGTTTTCCTTGGTTAGTTTATTTGGTAGGTTCATGTGTTGGTTGCCACTGGTATCATTATAGTGGTAGCATTACCATCTTATAAACAAAAATTTGATATATTGAAAGGTGTAGTACATGAAAGTTATGCTAATTGAGACTTATCCTTATATTTGAACTTTAGGAAAATGATTATAGAATTCAGAGAGTTTTTGGGTTTAGGCTACACATATAATAACATGAGTATTTATAGTATTGCTAACTTACAAATTATGCATATACACTTGATAGATTGGAAAGGTTCGGAAGCATTGAGGAAAGGAAAAGCATTGGAGAAGTAGTTGGTTGACTTCGGTTCTTCGATGGAGGTAGGTTATGTTTTATGCTATTTGATAGTAAACTCTTAATAGCGATTGATATGCATTGAACTATATTGCGAAGTTTTCTATTTACTTGATTTTGTGGTTGTGTGGCTTGGTAGTGTGTTTTGTGATTGGTCTGAAATCCCGAGACCGTGGAATTTCTATTCTTGAACCCTATGTATCAAAGTGATTCCTTGAATAAAGAAGCTTAATGAAATATTATCAATGAATCGAAAGTGCTAACAATAAATGATAAATTAATGGTACAATTGGATCAGAATGTCACGTTCTGACACGGTATAAATGGATCGGAGTGTCACGTTCCGACACAATATAATTGGATTGGAGTGTCACGTTCCGACACTATATAATTGGATCGGAGTGTCACGTTCCTACATTATATTGGATAGGAGTGTCACGTTCCGTCACAATAACGTTAAAAGAAAAAGATTTGAATTAAATGGGATGTACTCAATCTCAAAGAACTCAATTCCCCAATTGGTTTAGTTGGAGGCATGAGTCCTCATGGATTATCTTGATATATATATATATATATAATGAATACCCGTTTCATTGTGCTATAGGTCTCCATTGATTTTGCTGGTGTTTAAGATATTTTACATATACCAATATGAAGTAAGATTTGACCTATATATAATGTAATTTTTCGAGGAAGGGTGTTCGACCGAAGGTAGTATTCGCCACTGATCGTCAAGATACTTCAATTTAATGTGAGTGTGTTTTACGAATAATTACTAAAATACACATCTATATACTCCTTTAAGAGGGTGTATTCTAGATGTGCATTCTCGAGGAAGAAGTGTTTAATGAAGTCAACCCAAATTAAGAGGTTTAAATGCATATTTTGAAGTTGAGTTTAGTAGTCAATTGAGATTGATCAAGATTTTTGTTTGTATACAAAGTGTGAAGAAGTTAGCATTTGGTTGTCACGCCCCGAGCCTACTCCCTCGACGTGGCCGGCACTCAAAGACAATTGCTAGCCCTCAAGCGAACCCTTGGCATGGTTTACTTAACTCAGCGGAAGACTAAACTCAACTTAAACAAGAAATACGACATGTTTAAAGGAAATTACTTCTTATGATATCTGGCCATGACGTCAGTCAAGTATCAACAAGCAACAATAAACACTCAACTGAAATACTAGTGTCTACGAAGCCTCTAAACTAACTGAAGAGGGATGTTGGACAGACCCCGCAACATCCTAAAACTAAACTACTACGGATAAAAGAAATGGATGTCCTCTGGAATGCAAGGAAGCTCACCACTGACTCTAGATCTCAATCTGGATCAACAAAACGCTGCGTGCTGATCCTGGTTACCTGCATCTGCATCATAAAACGATGCAGGCCAACTAGCATCAGTTAATTGAATGTATGAGTATTTGTGTTGGAAAGCTATACAAATCATAGGCTTGAAAGGGTGTAAGAATGAATACTCATCTTGACTCTGTTCAACTCATGATCTACTAACTCTTATTCAATATACGCAATTAAAATAAATGCAATATAAAGAAATACTGAAACATGCTGACTTAACTTTAACTTACTTCTTAACTTTAGACTTGACTCTCAACTCATTGATCTTAACTTTCCTTGAATGGATTATAGATTCAAGGTTTCAATTTGAGTTCCTAGATGATTTCTAGGTATTTAGAGATCATTTGAAGTGATTGGAATTCATTGGAGGATGTTAACTTTAAAAGGCTAAACTATGAAAGCTGGACGAAAAAAACCAGGCCGGGTACTGGTGGCGTGCCGCACCAGCCTTAGTTGACTGAGGCCTGATTCTGGTGCACTGGTATCTAAACAACAATGACAACCAACATTCCAATCAACAAGAAATCAAACGTTCTTTAGAGAACTTAACTCCTAAAATGAATAAATCCTCAGTTTCGCTGAACTGAAACAAATTGATGTATGGGTGAAGTAAACAAACACAAATAGATCCCGCACACTTCAAAGGGATCACCCCCGACGAAATTCACGCAACGAATTATCGACATTCTTGCATCTTCTTCTCCCTTCTCCTCTTTTCTCCTTTCTTTTAAAGACCTATCTTTTTTTCTATTTGTGAAAACTGAATTGGATCATATTAGACCCCAACTTATTACCCTTAAAGAGAAATTATTAATTGATTTAGGAAAAGACAAAAACACCCTTAACAAATTCGGATTCGGGATTTCCTCTGCCCAACAGTCAAACTTTCGAAAGTCATATCTCCCTCATACGACCTCAAATTTTCGCAAACTTGGAGTCTTTGGAAAGATTTTCTGATGATATTTCAATCCATATAAATAACTCACTCAAAATCCTCATGATATGGAAGTTATGGTTGTTTGAAAATGACCAAAAACTCACTTTTGAAATCTGGAAAATTTTCAAGATTTCCTTGCTTATTTCCAAATTTGATTATTCTTGTTTTTCTAAGGTTAAACTTAGTTAATTATAGATACGAGATGTTACATTGATATTCTATATGTATGTATCAACACTTATAATTAAAGTATTCTACGTAGAAAGTTTCAGTTTTATAAGAATTTAATTTTCAAGGAGATTTAACACAACTCTTAGAGAACTTCATTTAGTTAGTTAATTTATTGAATTTGTATTAAATCTTAATCAGGTTAACAAAATATCTAAGATATTTAAGATTTAAATAATTAAATATCATTTTGTAACATTAAGAGATGAAAAAAAAAGTGTTTTTTTGAATATTGTTGCTATAATAGTGAAATTATATTATTTAACTGTCAAGTATTGTTATAGGTGTAATACAACCAATCGTTATAAAGTTCAAAAATGTGTTGAAACAAACAACATTGCTACAGTGAAGTTTGATTATTGTAGTTTGGTTATTTAGGGCTATTTAAGTTTGTGATGACTATTTTTTTTTCTGGAGAAGTTCCAAGATAAGATCTTGATTGATATTACATTCAAATTGTTAAAGGTGTTGTCTTGTTTATATTAAGGTATTCATTTATAGGGTAGCACTATTGAATATTAAGAGAATAGAGGCAAAACAATTGGAAACAGTTCTTAAGGTGTTACAAAGGACAATTATAAACTTATTTGGAGTTTGACCACGAGCATAGTGAAAAGTTTAGGAATAGTCATGTAGAGAGGCAGCTCATATTTTTTATTCTCTTGAATAAAGATTTTTTCACACAAATTACTTATGCAAATAAAAAGTGCTTTTTGGCGTTGAATGGAAAATGACCATTAATAAAATGAAAAGAGATTTTTGGTATTGAATGAAAAATATTGAGCATTAATTATAATGCAACAACAATATGAATATTAAATGATAAAACCCATAAATATTAATTCATTAAAGACAAAAATAAAAAGAGTTGTTGGTATTGAATGGAAAATGACCATAATAATTAAATGAAAAAAGGTTTTTTATATTGATTGGAAAATGACCATATTAAAATGAAAAAAGCTTTTTTATATTGAATGGAAAATGACCATTAATTGTATTAGAACAATAATATATCTTAGCCTTTTGGTAATTGAATGGAAAATGACCATTAATTATATTACAACAACAATATATCTAGTCAAAGATTAAATAAGGGTTAAATGTTTATATATTTTGTCAAAGAATGAAGCGTAGAATGTACGCAAATCATTAGTCGTATTACAATAAAAATACATCTAGTCAAAGGTCAAAAAAAATTAAATGTTATTTATCTAATAAAAAGTTATAGCGTAAAATATACGCAAGAATGGACTATATATATTCCATCATAGGTAAAATTGAAGGATATACACAGAAAGAGCACAAAAAAAAGAGTAAGAAACTCTATACACATAGTAGCCTTAAAAAAACAAAATCCCCCCATCCTTCCTCGAAATTCATTTGTCTTGGCTTCATTGTTAGTACACTAAAGAATCCTAATAGTGTCAATTCGTCCTTCCTGCCTTCCTAGACTCTACTCCTTTTCTCCACGATTATAGGTAAATCTGTAACTATATATATATATATATATATATATATATATATATATATATATATGCTCAATTTTGTCCTAAAGTTTGCCCCTTTTGTTCTTTTCAATTTGATTTTCATGCTATTGTTTTTTAATAAATTGTTTTTGTGATATCTAACATCAGTTTTAAGTTCATCTCTTAGTATGTTCAAGAACACTTAAGAGAGATTGATTTGGCTAGTTTCGGATCCTTGCTTGCAAATTCTTCATGATATATTTGTATAGAACATGTTTGCTTTTCTTAAAAGGATAAAACCATTTTTTAAATTCCTCTAAATAGTAAAAGGCTAGATTGCTTATTCTTGATTAAGGTTGAAGACTTGAACAACCCAGAAAGTGCCTGATGATTAAAACACTAATAAAAGTTATTCAAAATTTACTTTACTTTTTTTTTTTTAAAAAATTACTTTTTCTTTTCGATTAGAGTTATGCTATAATTACATAGGTTTCTTAGGATTTTTTGAATTTTAAAACTAGTAAAATTGTTGATTTGACGTTCTAAAATCTAGAAAATAAAATTTCTTATGTTTATTTATTTTATTAGTTAAAATAAAAATATTTTAGTAATAGCAAATTGGTACTAGATATAAATATTCATTATTTTTTTCTATAGGTCGAGCTCTATAAAACAAAGAGAATACGAAACAAAGGCAGGAATAAAGTGTTATTACCGACAAACTTTTGAGTTCAAATCACTATCATCTTCATCGAAAATATAACAAACATAACAAGAAGTCGACTCTCAAATTTTGAGGATCCCACAAGTACGATAAATAACCAATAATTAAGGAAAAAACGAGTCAAAACACTAAAAACCTGCATTTCAAGATATTCCAAATATGGGAAACTTCGTATCAAGCAAAGAGCATATGAAAGCTTATATGATTCCACCAAAAAAATATCCGGCACATAAAATTATTTGACATTGTTAGGATTAAAGGAAAACCTTGTGGGTTCTTCATATTCTTCTTCAGAGTGAAGAAGGATATGAAGCACCAACGAAGCTTCTCTTTCATCTTGATAGTATCAAATGATTTTACCTACCTAACCATTTGTTGGTGGAATCTGATAAGTGTTCATGTGTTTTTTGCTTGATAAGAATCTTTCCATATTTGAAATATTTTGATATGTAGGTTTGTAGTGCTTTTAGTCTTTTTTTCCTTATAGGGCTCATTTGTCGTACTTTTCTGGTATCTCAATAGTTTGAGAGTTGACCTTGTGTTAACTTTCTTAGGTTTTCAATGAAAATGGTATATAGAGTTACTGAAGAATTACTTGAACTCGAAAAGTTTTCGGACATGACATTTGATCACCACGAGGAAGTCAAGCAGGAAAATTTTATAGGAAGAATGTCCGGTGTTAGAGAGAATGCTAATAGATCGACAAATTTCTTAATTTGACTATGCTAAAGCTAAATATATGTGTGGAATGATAGATCTCTCATCTCTTACTTTGTAATTGTCTTATTTTAACTGATTAATAATTTGTCATTTATGTGAGCATAAAGGAAAAGAAAAGGTAAAATGAATTTTTTCCTTGTTTTCTTTCTCTTTTCTCTTTTGGTGGTATATAGCTCTAATTGGATATATTTAATTCTAAATTCTTCCTTAGATAATTACAACTACATGAAAATACCTTCTACATATGTTGCTATGCATAAAGCAGTCATAATGGTACATATTACAGATATAGATATTTTACATTGAAAATTAATGTATTGACATGGGTTATGTCAACATTATATAATTTAAATTTGAAATTTGTAAAAGAATGATAGATTATAGTGATATCTATATATCTACTCAAGAATTTATTACTAATTGATCCGATAGTTTATTCAAAAAATATAAATTTTTGAAATACGCGATCCAACAAACTTTTGTTGTTTATTTTGAGTTCATAATCAAATACTATATCATAAAATTTTCATAAATTCCATAAGCAAATTAAATAAATATAGTAATGTTACCTTTCAAAATGTGATGATACTTCAATACTCTTCTTAATAAATTAAAGATCACTTAATATTACCTTAAATTAAAGTCGTCATTCTTAAAATTTGCGCTTCATCCCATAAGTAGGGATTGAGTCAATGCGTTAGTTACGTATTCGATCGAACCCAGTAAGTTTAGTTTTAAACATTAAATTTGTAATTTTAAATTTATTTAAAATGTATAAAATCATTTATTTAGAAATGAAAGTACATTTATTATGTTATTTTCTTACATGTATGATTTTATCCTTGAACTTGTGTGTATTAGCATGTGTTTTTTTAAAAAAATTTAAAAATTAATTCTCTAATTGATCTGTTTTTGTTTCGTGAAATTGTCTTCATAAGCCAACTTCTAATGTGTCTTATAGTTTCCTTTTCTGATTGATAATTAATATATATATATATATATATATATATATATATATATATTATATATATATATATATATATATATATATATATATATATATATGTTCAACATACTATAGTTGCGCAACTGATCATCAAGATATATTAATTTAATATAAGTGTGTTTTACAAATAATTTCTAAAATGCACATCTACATATTCATTTAAGAGAGTGTATTCTAGTTGCGCATTTTCGAGGATGAAGTGTTTAATGAAGTCAACTCAAAACCAAATCAAAATTTTTAAATGCATATATTTTGAGTTGAATGTTTAGTTATCAATTGAGATTGATCAAGATTCTACTTGGTATACAAAGTGTGATAAATTAGCATTTGGTATTTTATAAATTTACGATATATCCACCTTGTAATCAGAGGCGGATCTAGGATTTGAAGGTCTTGGGTGTCACTTTGTTCAAGTAAAATAAGTGAGTCAGTAACTTCAATTTTGGGTTACAATTTGAGTTGTTTATTATATTTTGTTTTAGATATTATGAAATTAGATAAAACTAAACAATTTAATTTTTATTTCTTTTTAGGAATTAGTGACCTTATTCGCTGAAACTTTGAGGAAAAAAAAGATTTTGCAAATGAAAATTTGAGCTTGTATAAACTATGTAATAGTGCTAACTGATGATTCCACAAATTCGAATCATTTAGGGATTTATTTTGATAGAAATAGTGTCCTCAAATGTTTATTAGTCTTAATATCTGATGAAAAACTCTTAAGTTTCAGGTTTTTGAAGTTTTAGTGCAAGCATGGAAACTTACACGCAAAAAGGCATAGAGAGGCTGAAAAGAACGTGAAAGTTTAAGCCTGAGCGTCACCAAGTGCATTTGGCGAGTCGCCAAAAGAATGTATTTTGTTCTTTGTTCCAGTACGCGAAGTTCGGAAGAAAGTGGATCAAAAAGGCGATGAATGGAGTAGTCGGCGATTCACAGAATAGTTTTGCAAAGCAATGCTATGCCGGCCAATGATCCAGAACATGAAGATGCTGAAGACAAGCACCAAAAGGCGACGAACCAGAAGAAGGGAGAATCAGCGAGTTATTCGGCGATCGCGACTAACCTCACCGAGTGGTCCGGCGCAACACTTAGTCTAGAAGCTATAATACTAGTTGTAGCTTTTATTTTTTAGAGATCCGAATATTTTTGTAGTTTTGAGATTTTAGAATATTTTTCCTGGTATTTTTTTCTCAAATTTGGAGAGGGTTTTAGGAGACTTGAAGAAAGACAATGTTCATCTTCCCAAAGTTGGAAGTGAGTTTCTCCATTCTTCTTTCTTTGCTTAAATCAAGGTTTAATTTCTTATACCCATTTGATTTCATTATTATTTTAGGTGTACTTGTTATTGCTAAATGTGTGGCTAAAAAATCTCATTCTTGAGGTGTGATTTAGCAAATATGAATTTATATTTTTGTTGGGTCTTGCTGATGATAGGTTAGGTGTATTTTGATAGTGATTTCACATAGTGATTGTGGTTTAACTTAATGGGTTTGTTGTTGCAAATACAAACTCACCCATATGTTTCGGCTTGCCCGAGAGGGAGGTTGCGATACTATGACCTCTAGACTAATGGCCTAAAGAGTGGGTCGACATGCGGTTCAGCCCTAGTTCCATATCATAACATTTAGCTCAAGAGAGTGATTGGGGTAAGGCGTAGGCTGGCCTTCATGTTGCAAATGGGTGTCTGAGAGCACATTTGAAACGGGGTAAGTTGCCCAAGAGAGAACTTATTTCCAATTAAAGCTTAGCATAGTCACTATTATCTTGCATATTTCTATCGAAAGCATGTACCCAACTAATTATCTCGGCTTGTAATGCGGTCACACCCCAAGAACCTTTCCCCATAGTTGATTTTTTCTCGATTTTTACTATTTTTATCACACTTATGACAAAACCCTCCATCGATATTTGACACTTTGGTGTCAGCCCTTTAATTTACATTATTTTTATTCATAAATTTCTTTAGCTACGACTAAGAACTACATCTTCTCGAAATTGCTCTTTTGGTACATAATCCTAACCCTTGGTTGGGTTACTAAACTATCAGCGATCGTAGATACCCAAACCGTAAGTGAGTGTCGTTGATCACGATAAACATCAAAATGGTTCCGCTGTCGGGGAGCGGTGTCACGTAGACTTGTAGTTTAATTGGATTTTTATTCTTATTAGTTGTAATTTCTTACTTAATTTTTAGCTTTGTTTCAAGTGTACGTGTTGCAAGAAGGAACTATAAGTGTAACTTGCAGTAATAGTAGCCAGGTAGGCAACCATGATGATATCAGAAATATCAACTTGTCCAAGAACTAAACGCCAAAGACCCCCATCTCATTGGAGGTGTTGGAGCTATCCTATTACCCCAAGATGAGGGTAATGCAATATTCCATATTACAAGCACTAAGTTGCAACTATTGCAACTAAATGGATTGTTAAGTAAATTGGCTCATGAAGATCCTTATGAACATCTTCAAAATTTTGTAAATGTTTGTCGGACCCTTCTCTTTCAAAACATCTCTAAAGAGTCAGTCAGACTGCGTTTATTCCTATTTTCTCTTATGGGAGAGATTTGTAGGTGGTTAGCTAAATTGCCATGAAATTTGATCACTTCATGGGAGGAGTTGATCATCGCATTCAATGGGAGTTTTTTCACTCCCTCGAAGATGATGACTATTCGGGATAACATTTAAAGCTTTTAGCGTCTAAATGGAGAGACTCTACACGAAACTTGGCTATGATTCAAGAACTTGATATTACAATGTCGATCCCATGGTTTTTCTTGATAATGTGCTTATGCATTACTTCTACCGAAGTTTGGATTCGGTAAACAATGGTGTCGCGGACCAACTCTCACCCGAGGATTAATGTAGCAACCATACGCAATAGCAACTAAACTTCTAAAAGGCATGACAACCATCAACAGGGCGTGGTATACTCACGAAGACCAAGTCTCTCCTTTCACCTTTTAAATATCTAAGGATAAAATTGCAAAGGACAACGAGAGAGACAAAAACATGGAGAAGACTATGACAACTTGACTTCTATCAAAAAATGTCATAAGGGCTGGTGCACGAGGTGTCAATATCGTGGGAGTCGGGAGTACTAGTCCTGAGGAAACTAAGTTTGAAGCTCTCTATAATGAAGAGGTGAACTTTCTAGCCAACCAAGGTGGTCACTATTGTTCAAACTAACCTAGGTAGGGTGGAAATCAAGGTTGGGGTAGAGATGAAGGATGGAAAGATAGAGATCGTGAATGGAGAAACTGTAATCCAAATAGAAAATATGTGGAGAAAGATAGTGATGTGCCTTCTCATGAGCGCCAAAATCCCAAGAATTCTGATGGTGGATGTTCTGAGGATATGCTTACACGTACCCTCAAAAATGTTGAAGGGTTGTACAAGATGCTGAAAGGCATGAAGGAGGATGTGTCCACTCTTAGTTAGACCATCACCTCCCATTCAGTTTTGATCAAACAGTTAGAAACCCAAATGGGTCATATCTCATCTCAGCTAAATCCGAGACAGCAAGGGGGTTGTTATTTGTAGTTTTGATGATTTGACAAACTTAGGGACCTTATAAAGGTACCGGGTTTTCTACTTGAGTATTGCAGGTGTCTTGTTTGAAGTATTGCAGATGAAACAAACCCAGGGACCTAGTAGAGGTACCAGGCCCTCATGATGATGAGCCAGTCAACTGCCAGCTGGAGACGTACAGAAAGTAGGTGCACACTTCCCGATGGCGTCAGAAAAGTGTGACATTTCCAACCAATGGCAACGAAGTTTAGGAAAGTGACTTGCCCATATAAAAGGCACTTTCCTAAACATTTGTGATTTGGTTTTTGCAACTTGATAAAAACTTTTCAAGAACTCTTGCAAAAGCTACACAAAGCAAAAGCAGAATTATTCCAAGAACAACAGCAACATCTGGAACTTATCGTCTAGTTGTTTAGGAATTTATTCTCTTGTTCTTAAATTGTAAACCACTCCTAACTCTATAAAGGAATTGGTGTGTTGTGTTAGAAGTCTAGGTTGTCCAGGTGGGATAGCTTAGTGGGTAGATTGGTTTTTCTACTTAGGCTTGTTGAGCAATAGAGGACTATTGCTTAACGGTAAGATTGATAACTCTTTCTTATGTTTGGTGTAATCGTGTTTTGCTTTTGCTTTTGAAGATTAGTGAAAACGATTGAAAATCCTGTGAGACAGGTCGTGGTTTTACTCCCTTAAACAAGGAGGTTTCCACGTAAAATCATTGTGTTAATTTTACTGCACTTTAACTTTCTGGTATTTTCTGAAGTGAAGTAAGGGACCTGGTCCATTACTTATTAAGTGAAGGCATACATTCTATCAAGTGGTATCAGAGCAGGCACTACCTATTTGGTTAACACCAGGGAAGTGATTTTTTTCTAGAATGGCAGCTCCACTTAACCTCGAAGAAGGTCAGTCATCACACAGACCTCCTCGTTTCAATGGAAATTTCTACAGTTGGTGGAAAGTTAGAATGCACGATTATCTCATGGCTGAAGATAGCGAGTTATGGGATATTATACTAGATGGACCCTTTGTTCCAATGACAGAAGTAAAGGATGGAGAAAAGACCATTACTGTTCCAAAGCCCAGGCAAAAATATGATGATGCTGACAGGAAAAAGATTGAAAAGGGTTTCAAAGCTAAAACTCTTCTGGTCTTTGGGATAGGACCTGATGAGTACAACAGAGTGTCAGCCTGTGAGTCTGCTAAAGAAATTTGGGATTGCTTGTTGACTGCACATGAAGAAACTGAACAAGTCAAAGAATCCAAGATTGACATGCTCACCTCACGATATGAGAACTTCAAAATGAAAAAAGGAGAAACTATACATGACATGTTCACCAAGTTGTCTTCCATTACAAATGAGCTGCGAAGTCTGGGTGAACCTATAAGCATGACCAAACAAGTCAGGAAAGTGCTTCGAATTCTTCCAAAGTCTTGGGAGAGCAAAGTTGATGCCATTACAGAAGCCAAAGACTTGAAGGTGCTGACCATGGATGCCTTGATTGGTAATCTTAAAACACATGAGATGAATCGAAACTATGATTTGTCAAAAAAAGAAGCCAAGAAGGACAAATCATTGATGTTGAAGTATAAATCAGATGAAGATTCAAGTGATGATGATGATATGGCATATCTCATCAGTAGATTTCAAAAGATTGTGAGAAAAAACAAAATGTATAAAAGAGGAACAAATGGGACTCGAAATGCTGCTCAAGGAGATACTTGCTACAAGTGTGGAAAATCTGGGCACTTCATCAGAGAGTGTCCTTTACTCAAGAATGAAAACAAGGAACATCAAAAACACAGGGGTGACAAAGAAAACAGAAGGGACCTGGTACCTGGTAACAGAGATCGTAAAGTTGCTGCTGATATGGTTGTCAAAAGGGCTCTTGCTGCATGGGGGGATTCTTCTAGTGACTCAGAAGATCCTGATGAGCCAAAAGATGTGTCGATGGTTGCTGTGCACGAGAAGGAAACTGTCTTCAATGAAATGTTTGCTCTCATGGCACACACAGAAAATGAAGAAGAAGACAATCAGGTAACTCTTCTTGACATGAAAAATGACTTGGATAAATATTCTCTTAAAAAATTGAGAACCTTGGCAAAAGTCATGTTAGATTCAGTGATAGAGTTAACATCTGAAAGAGATACCATGATTGCTGAACTTGAAATTTTAACTGAAAACAAAGGTCAATTTGAAGACACAATGTCAAGAATGGTGTCTCTAGAGTTAAAAAACTCTGAACTTAAGAACCAGTTGTGTCAGATTACTGAAGAAGCTGAAAAGCTGAATGGAAAGCCAAATTGTCTGCAAGCTAAAATTCAAGAAAAATTGAAAAACTCTGAGAAAAATCTTAGTTTGTCACTTGAAAAGAGTAACAAATTAGAACAGGATATTGTGAAACTTAAGAAAGAACTTGAAAATTCTCTTAAGTGGACCAAATCCTCAAAGTTGCTGTGAAATGTGACAAATCAGAGTAATTTCAATAAGAAAGGACTTGGAAGTCTGAACATAAGTCCTCCTTATAATCCTCACAGTAAGTATGTGTTTGTGTCCGACAATCTGTTGTGTCTGCATTGTGGTAAGAATGGACATTTGAAGAATGAGTGTGTTAGCTGGAAAAACTCATGTGAAAGATACTCTAAGTATGCTGAAAGACAAAATGTACCAAATGAGAGACCTGGTCCTACAGAGCCTGTCTCAACTCACAGATTTTCAAAGAAAAAAACTGTTCCTGCTCCTAGGTCCTTTGTTAGAAAGATTCAAAGTCTACCATATTGGACCAAGTACAATCTGATCACTCCTTTGTCTGCCTACTGGGAACTCAAGCTGAAATGGGTTCCCAAGCTTAACAAGTGATTTTTGGTGCAGGTGAGTGAGAGGAGCAGCAGTCAATGTTGGTATATGGATAGTGGCTGCTCTAAACATATGACTGGTGATGTAAAGAACTTCCTCTCACTCAAGACCCTCCAAGGAGGAGGTGTCTCATTTGGTGATGGCAAGAAGGGGTACATTTTGGGAGTTGGCAAAGTAGGAAGATCTCTTGAAGATTCAATTGACAATGTTTACCATGTGGATGGGTTAAAGTACAGCTTGCTAAGTGTGTCACAAATCTGTGATGAAGGAAATGAGGTCAAATTTACTTCTGAAAAATGCACTGTGGTGAGTTTAACTACAAACAAGGTAATTCTTACTGCACACAGAAGTAAAAATATGTATGTGGCAAACATGGAAATCTCTCATAGAGATGACTTAACATGTCTCAGTGCTCAAAATGAAAATGCTGATCTCTGGCATCGTAGGCTGGGACATGTGAGTTCATCTTTATTGAATAAGTTGATTTCAAAGGACCTGGTCCGAGGGTTGCCCAAAATGAAGTTTGCTAAAAATAAAATATGTGAAGCTTGTGTTAAAGGAAAGCAAATCAGATCATCATTCAAGCCCAAGAATCAGGTAACATCATCAAGAACCTTAGAGCTGCTTCACATGGATCTTTGTGGACCCTTGAAGGTTCAAAGCAGAAATGGCAAGAAGTACATCTTGGTGATTGTTGATGATTATTCAAGATACACCTGGACGAGATTTCTGAGATCAAAGGCAGATACAGCTGATGAGCTGGTGGTGTTCTTCAAAATGATTCAAACCAAATTGAATCAAGTTGTTTGCAGCATTAGATCTGATCATGGGACAGAGTTTGAAAACTCAACATTGGATAGATTCTGTATGGAAAATGGTACAAGCCACAACTTCTCAGCTCCAAGAACTCCTCAACAAAATGGAGTGGTGGAGAGAAAGAACAGAACCTTAGTGAACATTGCCAGAACTATGATTATTGAATCAAATCTTCCTCAAAGTTTCTGGGCTGAAGCTGTTAACACAGCATGTCATGTTACCAACAGGTGTCTAATAAGAGTTGTGTTGAACAAGACTCCATACGAACTGCTCAACAACAGGAAGCCAATGCTGAACTATCTTAGAGCTTTTGGATGCAGATATTTTGTGCTGAATAATGGGAAGGATGATCTGGGAAAATTTGATCCCAGAAGTGATGAAGGAGTATTCATGTTGTTTTTTGAAAACACAATGCATTGAAGAAAGCATTCATGTTGTTTTTGATGAAAATGGAAGCTTGAAGAATGATGGATCAAATGATGATGAATGTGCTCAAAATGCTAAAATCCAAGAAGATTGAAGGTGCTGAAACTGATGCAGATCAACAACTCAAAAATGATTGTGATGATCAGAATCACAGTCTACCTGAAGAGGATGCTGAGGTTGAACAGGATGATAGGGTACCTGGTACTACTCAACACTCCAGCCAGAGTACATCAGACTCCCCAGAAGATGACGTCACTCCTGATGAAGAAGATCATGATGATCTGCCAAATCAGTCTGCTGCAAGGTCAGGATGGAAGCATAGTTCATCACATCCTCTTGATAATCTCATTTCTCCCTTGAATTCTGGAATTCAAACTAGATCAAAAACAAGAAATCTAGTTGCATTCTCAGCATTCATATCATCCATTGAGCCTAAGAATGTTAAAGAAGCATTAAGTGATGCAGACTGGATCATTTCTATGCAAGAAGAACTTCATCAGTTTGAAAGAAGTAAGGTATGGTACTTGGTTCCTCGACCTGAAGGCAGAACAATAATAGGAACCAGGTGGGTATTTAGAAACAAACTTGATGAAAATGGAGTTATTACTAGAAATAAATCCAGGCTGGTGGTGCAAGGATACAATCAAGAAGAAGGAATTGACTATGATGAGACTTTTGCACCTGTTGCCAGAATGGAAGCTATTAGAATCTTAATAGCTTTTGCTGCTTTTATGGGGTTCAAGCTGTATCAAATGGATGTGAAGAGTGCATTTCTGAATGGAGATCTCAAAGAGGAGGTGTATGTCAAGCAACCTCCTGGTTTTGAAGATGCAGAGCTACCAAATCATGTGTTTAGATTGAATAAGGCACTATATGGTCTGAAACAAGCTCCAAGAGCATGGTATGAAAGGTTGTCAAAGTTTCTGCTGAAGAATGGTTTCAAAAGAGGCAAGATAGACAATACTTTGTTCTTACTAAAAAGAGAACAAGAATTGCTTATCATTCAAGTCTATGTGGATGACATAATTTTTTGAGCTACTTCAGAACATCTTTGTGAAGAATTCTCATCACTGATGGGAAGGGAGTTTGAAATGAGTATGATGGGTGAGTTGACATTCTTCCTGGGGCTGCAAATCAAGCAATCATCAAATGGAATTTCAATATGCCAGGAGAAGTACATCAAAGAGCTAGTAAAGAAATTCAATATGTTTGATTCCAAACCTATTGACACTCCTATGGGAACAAATTCCAAGATGATAGTAGAAGAATCTGATCCCCTTGTGAATCAGACAATGTACAGAGGAATCATTGGCTCCTTGATGTATCTGACTGCTAGCAGGCCTGATATTGTGTATAGCGTTGGAATGTGTGCTAGGTTTCAAGCATGTCCTCGTGATTCACACCTGAAGGCTGCAAAACGTATTCTTAGATACTTGAAGAAAACAGGGGACCTGGTTCTCTTTTATCCTGCAGGTGATACTTTTGATCTTGTTGGTTTTGCAGATGCTGATTTTGCAGATTATCAAGTTGACAGGAAGAGCACCTCGGGAATGGCTCATTTCCTTGGATCATCACTTATCTCTTGGGGCACCAAGAAGCAGAACTCTGTGGCTCTTTCAACTGCTGAAGCTGAATATGTAGCTGCTGCAGCCTGTTGTTCTCAATTGTTGTGGATCAGGCAACACTTAGAAGATTTTTGAATCCACATCAAAGCAATTCCTCTCATGTGTGACAACACTAGTGCTGTGAGTATGGGAAAGAATCCAGTTCAGCATAAGAGAACAAAGCACATTGATGTCAGACATCATTTTTTGAGAGATCATGTTGAGAAGGGTAATATTGTGCTCACATACTGTCCAACGGAGGAACAGATTGCAGACATCTTCACCAAGGCTCTGAGCAAGGATCAATTTGAGAGAAATCGATTAAAGTTGGGGATGTTGATCTCCAAGTAATGCTTTTAGCTTCCAACAGTAGAACTCCCTTGATGGTTAGATTTGCAGTGCAAGTATCCTTTGTGTGAATCTTAAATATTTGAACAAGATTACTTTTTGTATCTTTCGTAGGTATACTCTCAATAGGGACCTGCTCAGCAAAAGAAGAGGCTAGAACAATTAAGGAATGAAGTTAAACTCTATCATGGTACCTGGTACCTGTCCAGGTTAGCATTTTTACATTAAATTTAAACTAAAAAATTTGACCGTTGAAAAAGCCACGTGTCAGTCATCGGTTACTCTGACCGATCAGTCCAATCGTTTCTCCCTCAAACGACGCATCTAATCAAGGACCTGGCACCCTTTCACTTCTTTTAAAAAGGCCTTTTTCTTTTTGGAACTCTCATCTGTCTCTTAACTTTATCTCTCTCTTTTTATCAAAAGGCTTATCAAATTCAAAGGCAAAATCTGTCTTCTTCTTCCCTTTCTTTTCAACGAAACCTTCCAGTATCACAAACATGTCTTCCTCTTCATCTTATTCTAAGAAAATGTTGGATGCCCTTAGTGAAATTGAGCCCCTAGCATTCTACTCTCCAACAACTGCTCAAGCCAGACTTCCTCCCCCACCCAGTCCTCCTCAAAATATCCGGATAACCGTTTCTTCTCCATCGACCTAAACACTGCTACAGTACTTGGTCCATGTGAAGACATGTTGCCTGACAACATGTTTGAGGGAGATCTACCAGAACACAGGGCTTCCGAGTCTAATATCCTGGCAGCGAGTGAGGAACTCGTGATTGAGAGCCTGGCAATGATGAGAGAAGAGGCCAGAGCAGAACATACTGACGCCCTGGATGGAGAAGAGGTAAGGCCTTCTCAACCCATTTTCGATAAAACCCCCGATTTAGGGCGGTACTCTTCTTCCTCTTCATCTGAATCTGCAAGTGAGGAAGAACCATTAAAATGGAAGATGGAGAGTCGAAAAGGGAAGGAAAAGGTCGTGGAGGAGCCTCCTAAGAGATGACCTAATACAAGTTCTGCTGCACAAAAATTTATGGTAGATGCCTTGAAGGCAAGCGCACGCTCTGCTGCTGCAGTCAGAAGTGCACGAACCTTCAAGGTATCAAATTTTAGGATACCTAAAGAAAAACTGGTTGAGTTGTCTGGAGAAGAGGTTGAAAAGAAAAATAACAAGAAGAAGTCAGAAAAGAAAAGGGAAAGGGTTACAAAGAAGGTTGAAAAGTCACAGTCAAAAGGGAAGAGATCTGAGAAAAAGAGAAAGCGGACACAGGGACCTGGTCCTCAAGCCAGGAAAGTTGAGAATGTCAACTTGCAGGAAATAGTTGACAGTCTGAGGAAACAAGCAGTCCTCGCTGGAAGAGTGTTTGATATGGGGATTATTACTCTTCCGGGCATGGATTCTCAGCATGACATGGTGGAGATCCAATCTTGGCTGCACCTGTTCATCAGGAAATCCCTCATCCTCCATGAAGAAGAGGTTCATGAATTCTATTACAATGTTCAATTAATGGAAGATGGGAGTCTCCTCACACGTGTGAACAATATTGCTATTTCTTTGAACGAGGTGGTGTTGGGCAAAATCCTCAGAGTGTCTACAGAGGGGACCCGGTCTGTGCTGAACAAAAATTGCTCTTTAGAATTTGCATCCCTGATTTCTAAGACTCCCACAACTAACGTTGCTGGGATCTATAAGAAAATTATGAAGAGTGAGTATCAGCTGGTCTTCGAGTTTGTCAACAAGGTGGTTCTTCCTCGCACAGAAAAGAGAACTCTTGCTACTGCTGCTGACTTGTACGTAATGGAGATGGTGTGCAGCTTTGAGGCTCTGAGCCTTCCTAGTCTCATGATTGAACACATTCACAAAACAGTTATTGAGAGGAAAAGAGTACATGGAATGGGGTATGGATACTTTCTCACTGAAGTATTCAAGCACTTTCAGATTACTCTTGGTATTGGAAAGGTGGGGACAGTTAAACAAACTATCTCTGAGCATACCTTGTTTGAATGTGAATGTATTGAAGGCAGAGGCTTACCAAAAAGCAAGATGGCTCAACTTCTTGAGGACCTGGATCAGCTTAAACATGAGACTGAAGAACTCACTGTGCGGTTGAGTAGTAAAGAGGCTGAAATTGCTGTACTCAAAGCAGAGCTGCTTACTGCACAGAGTGAGGGACCTGGTTCTTCAGTTGTACAAGCTCTGGAGAAAGAGAACAATGAGTTGAAGGCGAAGATAACTGCCCTGCAAGAAAAGGCCATCAAGGATAATGATGCTGCCAATGCACGACTCACTCTTGTTATCCAGTCCCTATCTCAAACCCCCCCCCCTCTTCCTAAATTGTCAATCAATCCTTCCTTGTGTCATTTTTTTTTGTGTGGCTGATCATCGTGTTGATGGATTTTTAGTTTGTCTTTAATGTATTTATGTTATAATGGCATGTTGGTTGCTTTATTCATTTGATGTTCTTCATATGTTCTTTTGCGATTGCTCTTCCTCTACTGTTTGATTGCTTATTCGCTCTGATCTTGCTCAGTATTTATGTTAACTCAATGGTTTACTGCATATCTTTTTTATGATGCCAAAAGGGGGAAGTGTAAACTGTTAGTAGCTAAATAAGGGGGAATATAAAGTAAGGGGGAATACAATGTCAGGGGGAACAATTCTGGTGGAATACAATGTCAGGGGGAACAATTCTGGTGAAGATCTCAGATCATATCATTGTTTGTCATCATCAAAAAGGGGGAAAATGTTATTTGTAGTTTTGATGATTTGACAAACTTAGGGACCTCATAAAGGTACCGGGTTTTCTACTTGAGTATTGCAGGTGTCTTGTTTGAAGTATTGCAGATGAAACAAACCCAGGGACCTAGTAGATGTAAAAGGCCCTCATGATGATGAGCCAGTCAACTGCCAGCTGGAGATGTACAGAAAGTAGGTGCACACTTCCCGATGGCGTCAGAAAAGTGTGACATTTCCAACCAATGGCAAAGAAGTTTAGGAAAGTGACTTGCCCATATAAAAGGCACTTTCCTAAACATTTGTGATTTGGTTTTTGCAACTTGATAAAAACTTTTCAAGAACTCTTGCAAAAGCTACACCAAGCAAAGACAGAATTATTCCAAGAACACAACAACATTTGGAACTTATCGTCTAGTTGTTTAGGAATTTATTCTCTTGTTCTTAAATTGTAAACCACTCCTAACTCTATAAAGGAATTGGTGTGTTGTGTTAGAAGTCTAGGTTGTCCAGGTGGATAGCTTAGTGGGTAGATTGGTTTTTCTACTTAGGCTTGTTGAGCAATAGAGGACTATTGCTTAACGGTAAGATTGATAACTCTTTCTTACGTTTGGTGTAATCGTGTTTTGCATTTGCTTTTGAAGATTAGTGAAAACGATTGAAAATCCTGTGAGACAGGTCGTGGTTTTACTCCCTTAAGCAAGGAGGTTTCCATGTAAAATCATTGTGTTAATTTTACTGCACTTTAACTTTCTGGTATTTTCTGAAGTGAAGTAAGGGACCTGGTCCATTACTTATTAAGTGAAGGCATACATTCTATCAGGGGTTTTCCTAGTGATACCATGGCTAAGCCCAAGAATGAGGTTTGAAAGTTGACTACGTCGTGTCGCGACGTTAACTAAGGAGTTAGGAGACAACCCAAAACTCTTTAATTTGTTTTAGGTTATTAATAAAATAATAGTGTCATTGTTTGTACGAAATGGAAGTAGGAAAGTGATTGAAAAAGTGCATGCATGCAGAAAAAGGTACGGTAGGCAAACTGCCGACCTGTTCGGCGAACCCGACCTCCCCCGCCATTTGACTCGAGGCATCTTCTGCTTGGATCCTATAAAACTCGACAGTTTGTAGAAAATTAATGGTGCACCGCCAACATGTTGACGATCTCGATGAAGACCGCCGTTGGGATTCTCAAATTAATAGTGCACCGACACAAATTGGATTCATTTAGGGCTTTATTTTGATAGAAATAGTGTCCTCAAATGCTTATTTATTCTCAATATCTAATGAAAACTCTATGTAAGCAAAAAAAAAATTGGGGATAATAGAACCTTAGATTAGTTACGATGTGTCTCCGAGATTTCAGTCATAGTCTAAGGGTACTTGTGCATTTTCCCAAAAGAGAAACATTATATTAAGTACACCAACTGTAATTTTATGGACTAATCATATTTAATATAGAAATAAAAGTACGTTTATTATGTTATTTTTTAATATGTATGATTTTATCCTTGAACCCATATTTATTAGAATGTGTGTGTTTTTGTTTTTTAAAAAAGTAATTAATTTTCTGATTGATCTATTTCTGTTTTATGAAGTTGTCTTCATAAGCCAACTGCCTATGTCTGCTATAATTTCCTTTTTTGATTGATATGGATAACAAGAAGCAAGTGGTATATTTAATTTTAACTAATAATAGGTGCGTCTAGATATTTATAGTAACGTAATCAGAAATTTCATGAAGGATGCCAAATATTGGATAGCAAAACTAAAAAAAAAAAAGTAACTCTATAGGGATTCAATCTTACATCCCTTGTGTACTTCTACACTCAATTGTCACCGAGCTATTTCTCAGTATCTGTTCACGTCAAAATTCAGGCATTTAAAAAAAATTACAGCAAGGAATTAAATCTGATCACTATGTAATATATATATATATATATATATATATATGAATACCCATATCATTGTGCTATAGGTCTCCAATGATTTTGCTGGTGTTTAAGATATTTTACGTATACCAATATAAAGTAAGATTTGACCTATATATAATGTAGTTTTCCGACAAAGGGTGTTAGCCGACGGTAGTTTTCGCCACTGATCGTCAAGATACTTCAATTTAATATGAGTGTGTTTTACGAATAATTACTAAAATGCACATCTATAAACTCCTTTAAAAGGGTGTATTGTAGATGTGCATTCTCGAGGATGAAGTGGTTTAATGAAGTCAACCCAAATTTAAATGCATATTTTGAAGTTGAGTTTAGTTGTCAATTGAGATTGATCAAGATTTTCCTTTGTATACAAAGTGTGAAGAAGTTAGCATTTGGTTGTCACGCCACGAGCCTACACCCTGGACGTGGCCGTCACTCGAAGACCATTGCTGACCCTCAAGCGAACCCTTAGCGTGACTTACTTAACTCAATGGAAGACTAAACTCAACTTAAACAAGAAATAAGACATGTTTAAAGGAAAGTACTTATGATATCTGGCCATGACGTCACTCAAGTCTCAAAAAGCAACAATAAACTCTCAACTGAAATACTAGTGTCCACGAAGCCTCTAAACTAACTGAAGAGGGATGTTGGGACAGACCCCACAACATCCTAAAACTAAACTACTACAAGTAAAAGAAATGGATGTCCTCCGGAATGCAAGGAGGCTCACCACTGTATCTGGAGCTCGATCTGGATCAACGAAACACCGCGTGCAGATCCTGCTTACCTGCGCCTGCATCATAAAAAGATGCAAGTCAACTGGCATCAGTACATTGAATGTACAAGTATGCGAGTTGGAAAGCTATACAAATCTTAGGCTTGAAAGGGGGTAAGAATGAATACTTACCTTGGCTTTATTCAACTCATGATCTACTAACTCTTATTCAATATACACAGTTAAAATAAATGCAATATAAAGAAATGCCACGTCTGGTACTGGTGGCGCTGCACCAACCTAAGTTGACTAAGGCCTGATTTTGGTGCACTGGTGGCGCGTCGCGCCAGGCCTTGATTGACTGAGGCCAATTCCTGGTGCACTGCAGGAGCGCCCGTGCCTGCCCCTACCCAGGTGCGTCTGACGAATTTTTTAACTCGTTTTTATCTCTAAACTCTCTAAAACATTCTAGATCATTCACTAAACGATTAGGACCATTGGTACTATTAATAACTACTAAATTCAACTCAAAATAACTCGAATTAACAAGTATTTAAACAACAATGACAACTAACAATCAAATCAACAAGAAATCAAATGTTCTTTAAAGAACTTAACTCCTAACATGAATAAATACTCAATTTCTCTAAACTTAAACAAATTGATGTATGGGTTAAGTAAACCAACACAAAAGATCCCACATATCTCAAAGGGATCACCTCTGACGAAACGAATTCTTGGCAATCTTGCGTCTTCTTCTCCCTTCTCCTCTTTTCTCCTTTCTTTCAAAGCCCTAACTTATTTTCTAATTGTGAAAACAGATTGGGATCAGATTAGACCCCAACTTATTAACCTTTAAACGAAATTAATAATTGATTTACAAAAATACCAAAACACCCTTAACAAATTCGAATTCGGGATTTCCTCTGCCCAACAGTCCAACTTCCGAAAGTCATTCTCCCTCACACAACCTCGAAATTTCGCAAACTTTGTGTCTTTGGAAAGATGTTCTAGCGAGCTTTCCATCCATAAATAAATCACCCAAAATCCTCCTGAGATGGAAGTTATGGTCATTTGAAAATGACCAAAAACTCACTTTTGAAATTTGGAAAAGTTTCTAGATTTTCTTACTTATTTCCAAATTTGATTATACTTGTTCTAAGCTTAAACTTAGTTAAGTCTAGATACGAGATGTTACATTGCTATTCTATAAAATGTATGTATCAACACTTATAATTAAAGTTTTCTACGTAGAAATTTTTGGTTTTATAAGAAATTAATTTTCAAGAATATTTAACACTACTCTTAGAGAACATCATTTAGTTAGTTAATTTATTGAATTTGTATTAAATTTTGATCAGTTGAACAACATTTCTAAGATATTTCGTATTTAAATAATTTAATATCTTTTTGTAACATTAAGAAATGAAAAAAAAGTGTTTTTTGAATATTGTTGCTATAATAGTCAAATCATATTATTTAACTGTCAAGTATTGTTATAGGTGTAAAACAACCAATCGTTATAAAATTCAAAAAAGTGTTGAAACAAACAAGATTGTTACAGTGAAGATTGATTAATGTAGTTTGGTTATTTAGGGTTATTTTAGTTTGTGATGATTTTTCTTTTTTTGGAGAAGTTCCAAGATAAGATCTTGATTGATATTACATTCAAATTGTTACAGGTGTTGTCTTGTTTATATTAAGGTATTCATTTATAAGGTAGCTCTATTGAATATTAAGAGAATAGAGGCAAAACAATTGGAAACAGTTCTTAAGGTGTTACAAAGGACAATTATAAACTTATTTGGAGTTTGACCTAGAGCGTAGTGAAAAGTTTTGGAATAGTCATATACAGAGGTAGGTCATAGTTTTTAATCTCTTAAATAAAGATTTTTTAACACAAATTACTTCTGCAAATGTAAAGAGCTTTTTGGTGTTGAATGGAAAATGACCATTAATAAAATGAAAAGAGATTTTTGGTATTGAATGAAAAATGACCATTAATTATATTGCAACAACAATATGAATATTAAATGATAAAACCCATAAATATTAATTCGTTTGAGACAAAAAATAAATAAAATATAAACAGATTTTGGTATTGAATAGAAAATGACCATTAATAAAAGAGCTTTTTGATATTGCAGGGAAAATGACCATTAATTGTATTACAACAAGAATATATCTTAGCCTTTTGGTACTTGAATGGAAAATGACCATTACTTATATTGCAACAATAATATATTTAGTCAAAAGTCAAATAAGGGTTAAATGTGTATATGCTTAGTCAAAGAATGAAGCGTAGAATGTACGCAAATCATTAATCGTATTACAATAACAATACATCTAGTCAAAGTCAAAAAAAAAGTAAATGTTTTTTATCTAATAAAAAATAAGAGCGTAAAATATACGCAAGATTGGACTATATATATATTTCATCATAGGTAAAAGTGTATAATATACACAGAAAGAGCACTATGTGTGCAGTAAGAAACTCTATACACATAGTAGCCTTAAAAAAAAAGGAACAAAATTCCCCCATTCTTCCTCGAAATTGATTTTCTAGGCTTCATTGTTAGTACAATAAAAAATCCTAATAGTATCAATTCGTCCTTTCTGCCTTCCTGCACTCTACTCCATTTCTCCATGATTATAGGTAAATCTGTAACTTATCTATTGATATTCTTTATTATTTTGATGTATGAGGGAGACATATATATATATATATATATATATATATATATATATATATGCTCAATTTTGTTCTTTTCAATTTGATTTTTATGCTATTGTTTTTTTTATAAATTACTTTTGTGAAATCTAACATCAGTTTTAAGTTCATCTTTTAGTATGTTCAGGAACACTTAAGAGAGAATGATTTGGCTAGTTTGGAATCCTTGTTTGCAAATTCTTGATGATATATCTGTATAGAACTTGTTTGCTTTTTAAAAAAGTATAAAATCTTTTTTTAAATTCCTCTAAATGGCAAAAGTCTAGATTGCTTATTCTTGATTAAGGTTGAAGACTTGGACAATCCAAAAAGTTAGTAATAGCGAATTGGTACTGGATGAAAATATTATTTCTCTCTGTACGTTGAGCTCTATTAAACAAATTGAAAATATGAAACAAAAGGCAGGAATAAAGTGTCATGTCCCGCAAACTTTTGAGTTCAAATCACTATCATCTTCATGATATAATAAATCTAACGAGAAGTCGACTCTCAGATTTTGAGGATACCACAAGTACGATAAATTACCAATAATTAAGGAAAAAATGAGTTAAAACACTACAAACCTGCATTTCGAGATATTCCAAATATGAAATTCTTTGTATCAAGCAAAGAGCATAAGAAAGCTTATATGATTCCACCAATAAAATATTGGGCAGGTAAATTCATTTGACATTGTTAGGATTTAAGAGAAACCTTGTTCGTGCTTCAAATTCTTCTTCAAAGTGAAGAAGGATATGAAGCACCAACAAAGCTTCTCTTTAATCCTGATAGTGTCAAATGATTTTACCTACCTAACCTTTTGTTGATGGAATATGATAAGTGTTCATGAGTTCTTTGCTTGATATGAAGCTTCTCATATTTGAAATATTTCGATATGTAAGTTTGTAGTGCTTTTAGTCTTTTTTTTTCCTTATAGAGGTCATTTGTCGTACTTTTTTGGTTTCTCAATAATTTGATAATTGACTTTCTGTTATCTTTCTTAGGTTTTCAATGAAAATGGTATATAGTGATACTGAAGAATTACTTGAACTCGAAAGTTTTCGGACATGACATTTGATCACCACGAGGAAGTCAAGCAGGAAAATTTTATAGGAAGAATGTCCGGTGTTAGAGAGAATGCTAATAGATCAACAATTTCTTAATTTGACTATGCTAAAGCTAAATATATGTGTGGAATAATAAATCTCTCACCTCTTACTTTGTAATTGTCTTATTTTAATTGACTAATAATTTGTCATTTATGTGAGCATAAAGAAAAAGAGAAGGTACAATGAATTTTGTCCTTGTTTTCTTCTCTTTTGGTGGTTATTTTTTCTATATTGTATGAATAATGAGAATATGGCTCTAATTGGATATATTTAATTCTAAATTGTTCCTTAGTTAATTACAACTACATGAAAATACCTTTTATATATGTTGCTTTGCATAAAGCAGTGATAATGGCACATATTACAGATATAGATATGTTACATTGAAAATTAATATATTGACACTAGTTATGTCAGCATTGTATAATTTAAATTTGAATTTTGCAAAAGAATGATAGATTATAGTGATATCAATACATATACTCAAGAATTTATTACTAATTGATCGGATATTTTTTCAAAAAATATAGATATTTGAAATATGCATTCCAATAAACTTTTGGTGTTTATTTTGAGTTCATAATCAAATACTATATCATAAAATTTTCATAAATTCCATTAGCAAATTAAATAAATATAGTAATGTTACTTTCCCAAAAATTTGATAATACTCCAATATTCTCCTTAATAAATGTGTTTCCATTAGAAAATATTATTGAAAGAACGCTTAATATTACCTTAAATTAAAGTCGTCATTCTTAACATTTGCGCTTCATCCCATAAGTACGAATTGAGTCAATTCGTTAGTTTTGTATTCGATTGAACCCACTAATTTTAGTTTTAAACCTTAATTCTGTGATATTAAATTTATTTAATATGCATAAAATTATTTATTTAGAAATAAAAGTATATTTATTATGTTATTTTCTGACATGTATGATTTTATCCTTGAACTTCTGTGTATTAGCATGTGTTTTTTTTTAAAAAAAAATTAAATAATTCTCTAATTGATCTGTTTTTGTTTCGGGAAGTTGTCTTCATAAGCCAACTACCGATGTGTGTTATTGTTTCCTTTACTGATATATATATATATATATATATATATATATATATATATATATATATATATATATATATATATATATATATATATATATATATATATATATATGAGAGAGAGAGAGAGAGAGAGATAGTTGCGCAACTGATCATCAAAATACTTTAATTTAATATAAGTGTGTTTTAAAAAAAAAATTCTAAAATGCACATCTACATACTCATTTAAGAGAGTGTATTCTAGTTGCGCATTTTTGAAGATGAAGTGTTTAATGAAGTCAACTCAAAACCAAATTAAGATTTCTAAATGCGTATTTTTTTAGTTGAATGTTTAGTTATCAATTGAGATTGATCAAGATTCTCCTTGGTATACAAAGTGTGATAAATTAGCATTTGGTATTATAAAATTTACGATATATCAACCTTGTAATCAGAGGCGGATCTAGGATTTGGAGGTCTTGGGTGTCACATTGTTCAAGTAAAATAAGTGAGTCAGTAACTTCAATTTTGGGTGACAATTCGAGTTGTTTATTATATTTTCTTTTAGATATTATGAAATTAGATATTATAAACAATTTAATTTTTATTTCTTTTTAGGAATTAGTGACCTTATTCGCTGAAACTTTGAGAAAAAAAGAGATTTTTCAAACTAAAATTTGAGCTTGTATAAACTATGTAATAGTGCTAACTTATGAGTCCACAAATTAAACTCTTTTAGGGATTTATTTTGATAGAAATAGAGTCCTCAAATATTTATTTAGTCTCAATATCTGATGAAAAACTCTTAAGTTTTAGGTATTTGAAGTTTTAGTGCAAGCATGGAAACTTACGAGCAAAAAGGCATAGAAAGGTTGAAAAGAACGTGAAAGTTGAAGCCTAAGCGTCACCAAGTGCATTTGGCGAGTCGCCAAAAGAATGTATTTTGTTCTTTGTTGAAGCATGCGAAGTTCTGAAGAAAGTGGATCAAAAAGGCGATGAAAGGAGCAGTCGGCGCTTCGCTGAATAGTTTCGCAAAGCAATGCTATACCGGCCAATGGTCCAGAACATGAAGATGTTGAAGGCAAACACAAAAAGGCGACGAACCAGAAGAAGGGTGAATCGACGAGTTATTCGGCGATCCGACTAATCTCACCGAGTGGTCCGCCGCAACACTTAATCTAGAAGCTACAAATACTAGTTGTAGGTTTTATTTTTAGAGATTTGAACATTTTCATAGTTTTGAGACATTAGAATATTTTTACTGGTATTTTTCTCTCAAGTTTGGAGAGGATTTTAGGAGACTTGAAGAAAGACGTTTTTCATCTTCCCAAAGTTGGAAGTGAGTCTTCTCCATTCTTCTTTATTTGCTTAAATCAAGGTTTAATTTCTTATAATCATTTGATTTCATTATCATTTTAGGTTTATTTTGTTATTGCTTAATGTACATATGGCTAAAAAATTCCGTTCTTGAGGTGTGATTTAGCAAATATGAATTGATATTATATTGTTGGGTCTTGCTTGCTGATAGGTTAGATGTATTTGAATGGTGATTTCACATAGTGGTCGTGGTTTAACTTAATGGGTTTGTAGTTGCAAATACAAATTCACCCATGCATTTTCGTCTTAGCCTAGTCACTTATCCTGCATATTTTCTATCGAAAGCATGTACCCAACTACTTATCTCGGCTTGTAATGCCTTCACATCCCAAGAACCTTTCCCCATACTTGAATTTTTTTTTATCAATTTTTACTATTTTTATTACACTTGTGACAAAACCCTCCATCAATATTTGACATTTTGGTGTCAGCTCCTTAATTTACATTGTTTTTATTTGTATTACCCCCTGAACTTATTTTGTAAATAATTTTGTACCCTTTTTTAGCCTACGTGGCACTAGCTTGAAAAGAAAAAGTCAACCACCTTAGTATAGTATAAGTGTTTCTCTGAGATTTCGGGCATAAGTTGAGGGGTACTTGTGCATTATCCCTAAGTATTTATCTAGAGAGGTAGGTCATAGTTTTTACTCTCTTGAATAAATATTTATTCACATAAAATACTTATGATAATTTGTTTTCGGTAAATTATTTTAAGACATGTAAAGATATTTCCCTCAAAAAGTGTGGATGACAAATCTAATGAACTAATAAGTTGATTAACACTAATTATATTTAAATGTTGAATATGGTTATAAGAGTAAAACAACTGATCACTACAAAATTTAAAAAAGTGTCTAAACAAATAAGTTTATTATACAGAAGTCTGATTATTGTAATTTGGTTATTTAGGGGTATTTTATTTTGTCATAATTTGTTTTCTTGAATGAGTTTCAAGATAAGATTTTGATAGATATTATATCCAGATTGTAGTAGATATTATCTCGTTTCTATTAAGGAATTCATTTATAAATTAACGTAGCATCATTGAATATAAAGAGAATGAGTAGAGACAAAACTACTGGAAACAGTTCTTTAGGTATTACAAAGGGCTGCTATTATCTTATTTGGAGTTTGGCCTCGAGTTTAGTGAAAAGTTTCAAAATAGTAATATACAAATAGGTCATATATTTTACTCTCTTGAGTAAAAAAAATTTCACGTAAAATACTTATGTTGGTTTTTTTTTGCAATTTATTTGACGAATGCAAATTTATTACACTAGAAAGTGCGGATGACAAATCTAATATACGATTAAGTTAATTAAGACTAATTATATTTTTAATCATGCTCCATTAGGTTCTGTTTGAAATAAGATTATTGTGCTTAGGTAAATCTTCAGCGCAGAAAAATATAATATGAATTTCACATATTCTGAGGAAATTTTTGACCTTTTTCCTAAAAATGTTTTATCCTTAAATTATTTGTCGTATTTTTAATACTCTAATAGTTATCTGAAATTATTTATCATTTAGAAGTTCAAGACAAAATATATTATTCATTTTATTCTTACTAATAAATTTTCTTCAAGAGTACAATCACCTTAATTTAATTTGGTGCAAACTCTACACAGACAAGTTTTTACCCTATAGCTTTTAAGGCAAAACACTTGCACCAAAATGATTTGAATATTTACAAACCACAATATTAAAACACCCTCAAAATGAAATAGGATGAACTAAAGCCTCACATAGGTTTTAAGAGTTGATAACTTCTTAATATAATGAGTAAATGAGTTTATAGGTCAGTTTGGTTGTGTTTTAGGTCAAACGTCAAGAAATGACTAAGACGTTTAGAGATTGGTTGTTTGTGTGCTAGTGTGTTGTTATGTGTTTTTGGTTGAGTGTTACTGTATTGTTTGACGTCTAAAGTTGGTGTTGATGACCCCAACACCTATATGGGCATGTTTAGGGTCAAAATACTCGGGTATGACTCCCCAAGAACCAACCCAACGATCCTTAAGGAGGACCCAAGTATTGGCCAAGATGCTGCCAGGGCAGCTAGCAACCAGTAGCTCTAGGGAGTGTGTCCGCGTCATGGACTTGCTCCAGCCATGAGCAAAAAGTGTTTTCGCGTCGTGGACTGCAATGACCCGAAAATAATTATTTTTATTAAATTATTGTTTTACCTCTCCCGATAGTGATTTTGAGTCATTCATGACTAGTCATGATTTTGATTTAAATTTTTTTAAACTATTCGATAATTATATTTAATTAATAGATTAATAATATTTAGATAATTAATTAAATTTGTAATTAATGGGTAAGCACGTAACTTCTTAATACATAACAAAAAAATTCAGAAAAAATAAGAGATTTGGCGAGAGACATACCTGCACCAAGATGAAGAACAGTCGTACCTTTGTTATATATATATATATATATATATATATATATATATATATAATAATTAAGAATTAGAAGTGTAGATAATATATAATTGCCTTGATAAGAAACTTAAAGTTTGGATTAAATTTTCAGTGGATAGCTATTTGATTTTGGATTTTTGGGGAGTACATTAATTATTATTATTTTTGATTTATTTTATGGTGTATGGATAGTTGGAAAATAAAAAGTACATAGAATGGTCATATGGATTCATAGGGTTTTTACTAAATTATTTGTAGTTGTTTATTAGTTAATAATTAGGTGATATATATATATATATATATATATATATATATATATATATATATATATATATAGAGAGAGAGAGAGAGAGAGAGAGAGGGAGAGAGGAGAGAGAGAGAGAGACAGAGAGAGAGAGGTATGATTTGTGTGTTGGGTTGTAATTTCATGGTAAGATATTATATTATAAAGCAAGTTTTGATATATTGATATATGAAATTAAATGTTAGGTATATTGTTTGAGATGAATATTGTCAAATTTATGATATCTGGAGGAAATTAGACTTAATTATAGAATTCAAATTCAGGAGGATGATATTTAGTATATGGGTTGACATCAAGAATTAGAAACTCGATTATAGTAATATAGGTGTTTTTAAATTAGAAATCTTATCGCAATTATTTTTGTGAATAGATTGAATTGATTTGAAAGTTCAAGGAAAGTGGAAGACTCAAGTCACGGAGTGATTATTCGGTTATTTGAGGCAAGTAGATTTCTAAACTCTTGCTAAGTGTATGAAATGCGTGTATTTTCTAATGGTATATGTTTAGGAGTAATGTGACTTGGTGATGGGTTGACTTGTCCACATTGATTAATTCTAATGATAGAAAGGGGTAATAAAAGACAATGTGATTATTTGTTTGTATGTGATGTGTTGAGAATGGTACGAGTACCGGTGTTATAATGGGAAGGTTTATTACTATACAATGTGGATTGTAATCGAGAATGCCAAAGCATATGACATTTAACTGATATATTATTGATTTGATTATTCCGTATGATTGTGTTATTTACTGAACTCGTATAAATGTGATAATTGAGGTGATTACATATCATAACGACATTTGATTTATTGAGATTTTGCATCATCTTCATTATTTGATATCATATTGTGCACATGCATTGACATGAGATTGGGTATGAGTAAATGTCTAACACGTGGAGATCGTCTGTGTTGAGATCTAGTTATGATTATTTGGGCACGTGGAGATCGTTTGTGCTTTTAAAAATTATGATTATGATTTGGGCACGTGGAGATCGTCCGTGGGAAATTTGTTTAATTTATGATAGTGCGTTGAGATCGTTCTCACAGACACTTGAAGATCGTCTGTGTAGGTATATGGACCTCGCGAGTCCCCCATGGGTCATGAACTCTCAATGTATTTCCGAAGAGTATTATGTATATACAGTTGAGAGAGAAATTTGTATTCTGAGGCATATCACTTCATGGTGTCATATTGCATTGCATCACATGACATTCTTCATTCTTGATGATTATGTGTTTATTGATGGTTAGGAAGTACTTATTATCTTATTGCCTCTATTTGACGAACTTGATCTTGTGTGTTGTTAATATTGTAAGTGTCTTTTTGTGAAAGTTGTGATTGTTGAATATTGAGTTTGTAGTTGAGAATGTGTAAATTGTTAAAATGATTTTGATGAGCTGGGCTCTATAAAAAATGTGAACTGTTAGGTTGGGTTGATTTTAAGACGGTTATAGTTGTGGAGGTTCGGTTGGTGTGTAAGGAGTACTCGCATTTTAACCCCTTAGCTTGAGTTTAGACGTTTACTTGTTGGATACCGTGTGTTTTGGTACTCACCCCTTGCTACTAAAATTTTTGTAGGTTACTAGACCGGACTTTGTGATATTTTCTCTTCTCCTTGTCTGCGGCTTCTTGTAGAGAATTGTGAGGTAGTTGCTTGTTATCTCAGAATACCTTTTTACTCCTATTTATGATCTTGTTCTATTCTAGAAACAAGTTCATTTGAGACTAGCGTTTCTTTCGAATCAATTGTAATACTTTAGAGGCTTGTACACGTGACAACCAGATTTTGGGGGTGTTTTGAATCGATTATGAAATTTTCGCATTTTATTGTAATGGTTGAGTTTTAGGCTGACTTGTCTTGGTGGGATAAGACGAGTGTCATCATGTCCATTTTTGGATCGTGACACGGACCCTTCTGTCCCAAAATTTATTTTTCAGAAACTTGTGGGAACACCTCGGAGACGCGGACTTGTTCCCCGACGATAATTCCGAAAAGGAAAGTTGAGTTTGACTTATTAAAAAGGTCCAACTAATGTATGGGTGTTTTGGGTATTTTGGGGGTGTATTACATATTGATTTTCGGTCATTATACACTCATTTCCCTATCAAAACCTCTAAATCCTCAATTAGAATAAAAAATTCCAAAACCCTTAAAAGTTCTTCTCTTTAAAAATTCTCTCAAGTCACCATTGAAGGTCAGGGTCTTGAGCTTGTCAGGAAGGATGATTTCTTCTTAGTTTTGTTGGATTCTTGAAGAATAAGGTATGAGAGTTCTTTTTCTAAGGCTTTCTATCATCTTAGAATGTTCAAAGTTTATTAAAAAGTCCAATTTTCACTTTAACTCAAGGATTCTTGCATGAAATGATTTCAAATTATTAGATATGATAGTATTGATGTTAAATTGATGTTTTCGAATGAAAAACTTCATGAACCTTTGATCTTCCCAAATCCCTAAATTTGGCTTATGAAGTGGGTCCATTGATTATGATCTAATATTGATGGAATTGTGGTTATAATGAGTTGTATAGTTGATTTCTATTGTTAAGTATGCTATTATATTGTGAATGTTGGAGAGGTAAGGAATGGTGATCTTTGCTATGGGAGGAGGTAAGTTGACCTAATTCCCTTACTAAAGTAGAATTGATATAGAATTGCTCTTGTTTGGTATGATCCACTTATGGTGGCGATTTTTACTTCTTGTTCTTATTGTGATCATGACCTTGTCGACATTATTATGTGAATTGCAGTAGTATCATGTTATGATATATGTGAAGATATAATTTGAAGTTGGTTATATGAAGTAATGTGACTATGTGAAAGGTGTTATGGCATATATAAATATATAAAGTAAAGTTATTATGTGATATATGGGTGATCTTGTGCAATATTCATAGTGTAGGTACCCTTCTATGAAAGACTAATGTGAAACCTTGAATATGGAAAGAAGGTTAAGAATGTGAAACCTTGAATATGAAAAAAAGGTTAATAAAGAAGCCTTGAAGTGGTAGACCGAAATGGTGCCTCCTTCTTGAGTGGGATGATGAACTTAAAGGTAGGTTGGTTGGAACGACATGAAACTATCTCTAAGAAAATTATAAGAGCTATCCAAATGAACCTTGATCGGCATCCCTTGTGGACCCCTTCTTGGAAATGATATTATAAATTTGTAGGGATAGTGATGGTACCTCACGAATACACTAATATGAATGAACTTACTTTATGAGAACCAAGGCAAAACACCAAGTGGATATGCTTAAGGTAGTAGCTCTACTTGAAGTATAAGACTAAGTACAAAGAAGCATTTTGGTATCACCTAAACCATGAGTCAATATGAGATGTGTCCTAGTTCTACCCTTGATAAGCAGAACACCCTTCATGGGGTAGAGTAGACTCCGGATTCCATACCTATCTAGTATGGTCTTGTCGGCTAATGCTTATTCTCGTCATGTGGGATGTGCACTCTAGTTATTGGATAGGTTCTACAACGTGTAGTTAGTTGAATAAGACGCTATCTACACATGACACGAGTAGGCTTTGAAGATGCTAAAGTGAGTTCCTAGGTCTTCTAAGGCCATTATGTGAAGTCCCCTGATGGTATGATTGACTTCTAAATGACTTATGTAATGTATATTCTCCTAATGATAGTATGTTGATATAAAGGTTCTTATCTAGGGTGGCTTTGAGGAACGCTTAGGTGTGTTTGAAGAGGGTGTATGGGCGGTCTCTTCATGTATTATTTAGATGGGTCTTAAAGTAACCTTAGGTAGAGAGTCTAAATGATGAAAAGACTTACTTGTTGTATGGAATTAAGTGATATATGTTGATGTTAGTTTAATATGTGTTATATGTGATTGTTGACTTGTGTTGTTTCTCTTAAACTCTTATGGTGAAGGTTTTTATGGAAATGTCATGAAAGCATATTTCCATACTAAATGTCCCTTTTTGCATGGTTTTTATATGGCTTCCATACTTAGTACTTCATTTGATAACTCCTTTCTTTTTCCTTTTTGACTAAAGTGTAGGGATTGGATATGTGGTATGCTATGGAGGTTGATTAGGCTTCTAAGTGGTTGAAGATGAAGACTTGGTGAGTCCTCATAGATTCAAGGACAATATCCTACATGTTCCCTTATGTCGTTTAGTATTTGTTTACCTTGTTTGGTCTCAATGTTGTACTCTAAAGTATTAGATGGTTTATAAGACATACATATTGTAAAGTTAGATGTTTTAAAAGTCTTCCACTCGCTTATTAATGAAAGTATTCTTCGTGTGTGAAGAAAGTTTAAAATTTATACTTATTTTTAGTATCGTATGTAATGAATGATCCGCGTGGCTTGTATGAGACCTCCTAGAGGTCGAATACATCGTGTCGCGACTTGGAGGTGCTCACGGGTCGTGACAGATATAGATGAGAAAAACTTTGCAATGTGTAAATTAAGTTTTTCTATTTATTTTCAATTAAAGAAATAAAGTTATATGATACTAGTGTTATGCAGACATAATAAAATTTAGTGAATTTATCGTAATGTACACAAGCCACATCAGAGTCTTACAATCGTAAAAAAAGAACATGAAAAGTACATTTTATTTTTGTTCCATCAATAACGTCAACACAAAAAGCAAATCATAAAAGAACTAAATGACACTATTTTTTTCATTTCATTACTAATATTATTGTCTGCGTGTAATAACTCAAAATATTATTTTTTAAATTATCATTTTATCCCTTACTACTTAATTGATGAATATTCATTAAATAATTAATTTAGTTAGTGATTAATGAATCAGTTCCATAACTTAGTCAATATCATGTACCATTTGACCCACTTATTATAATAAATTGAAGAATGTTATAATTTCTTAATTATATCAGACGATCCAATTTTGGCTGCTTTAGGTAACACAGATTAAACTTGCAAAAAAAAAAAGACGGAAATGTTAGAAATAGGGTAGTAAAATAAATTATCGTGGTCTTTAGAATTATATATATATAGCTATATATTTAGATTGAAATAGATTGATATATTATGATGTTTATGTTCAACGAATTGACACAAAAGTACAGCTGTTACATAAAATTAGCAATTTATAGCCCAACTTAATTTAGCAATTAATAGCTCAAAAAGATTATAGCATGTATTAACCCAAAAGTAAATTAGTGGTATTTTTATAGATTAATGATTGTTTTGATTCATTATAATGGAGAATGAGATAGTAATAATAATTTTTTAGATTGTTCCATAGAAGCGGTGATTATCATTTATCAATACGGATGTCGATTTCAAATCCTCTATTTGTTGATACTTCTATTACGGATGTCGATTTCAAATCCTCTATTTGTTGATACTTCTATTAATTCCTTTGCATTTCATTATAAAATCAATGATTTTTCATTGCTATTGGTGTCAACACCACAAACACTAAAATTGTACTGACAGAATGTCAAGTTTACAAGAATTTTTTCTCCGAAATATCTATGATACAAATATTTATTCTATTTGAATGATGTTTCAATTTAAAGTGAAAAATTTTAATACGTCAACGTATTATCAATTAAAAAAATTTATAAATACATAATGCATCCTCTAAAATAAGTTACATACACTAAATTGAATTGAATGACTTTATACCAATCTATACACAATCATGTATACAAGTATTATATGTGTTATGTTTTACTAATTCAAATCAAATGACATTACAAATGAAACATCTTCAAATATTTTCTCCTATAAAAATTATGGGATTGCAATAAATAAAATTCTATAAACAGATTCTACATTTATTGTTTTGTACTTCTACCAAAAAATTATAGAATTAATATTTATTTTTCCAGAAGAATTCATGAGATACCTTTTACCCATGAAAATAAATATAAAAAAAATAACACATTATAATCTCAGCTTTTACCCAATTAATTTTGAATTTTTCAATTCCACAATTAAAAGATCGATATAGTTTTGAATATGACGGAACCATACATTGGGTGAACGTAAATACGGAAAAGAAAATTTAAGCAAAAACAAAATACATGTATGTATAAAGAAATTGTAAAAAGATTTTAAGAAGAGGGTAAAAAAATGTTGAAAGAGTCATTATTAACAAAGAATTGTTTAAAATAAAAAGAGAGAAGAAGAAAGAATAACTTTTTTACTTTTCAATAAATAAAGGATGGTGAAAGAAAAAACATATCTTGAGAAAATTTTGGAGAAAATTAGGAAATAAAATAAGTTTTTATAAAAAAACAAAAACAAACCCCCCAGTTTCGAATAAAAGTAAATATGGCTAATAAATGCCAAATAGATTTTCCAAAATCTCTTTTTTGCTAAAATATTATAAGTGGGCTGCCAATTTTAACTATAACATATCATGCTATGCCAATTTTTCTTTATGTTATTTGGTTGGAAAGAAAGCAAATTGTTGATTTCAATTTGAAATTTCAGTTTAAATTTTTGGCATTTTTTGGACTTAAGGGGAACAAGGAATTGCGTGGTCGATCACCGGTCAATAATTGGAAATTATGAGTAGTTAATCATTATTAATGATAGATAATTTGGATGTAAATATGGTTAAAGATTTTGATAAGGTTACTAGTTATGTATTGGTTTAAATTTTGGAATTTTTCTTAGGTTCAATATATCATGATTAAAGTTTTGATATATTGAGATAGGTAATTAAATATTAAGAGTATTGTATTATATGATATCATTAAAAGTATAATATTTGGAGGATTATGATTTAATCCTAGGATTGATATTTGAGAAATATGAAAGTTGGCAAATTAATTGACATCACAATTAAAAGCTTGATTATAGATTTGGATGAGTTTTCGGGTCTAGGCTAGAAATAGTGTAATATAAGTGTTGTCAATTTCAAAATTTTAATATGATTATTTATTTGAATAGATTGTATTGATTTGAAAGTCCAACAAAAGAGAAAGGCTCAAATATCAGATTAATTGCTCGATTGTTTGAGACGAGTGAAATTCTAAACCTTGTTGAGTGTATAGAATCATGTATTTCCTTTTAGTATGTGTTGGGGAAGTAATGTGACTTGGTGATATGTTGACTTGTCCATATTAAATAATCCTAATAATAAAAAAGAAGTAATAAAAGACAATGTGATTAATTATTGGTGTGATGTGTTAAGAATGATTTAAATGACTTATTGATTCATTGTTGATGTTATATTACGATTATGTTGTTGCGAATCATGCATTATTACGAAAATGGGCATCTCTACATTATTTATGTGAACATGTCATTTGTATTGTTTTAAGACATGATTGTTAGAAGTGTTATGTGAATTAAGAAAAAAATAAGAAATTTAAGACGATGTATCATTTCGAAAGACGTATCGCGCTCCGCGATGGAAACTATATTTTGAGGGATGTGTCGCACACTGCGACGGATTCTATTATCGAGGCACGTGTCGCACTCCGTAAAATATATTTTATTATCGAGGATCGTGTCGCATGCCGAGACAAATATGTCCCCTATGAATCCCGGATTAAAAGACAACGGGTGTGTATCGTTAGTTCAAACATGCATCGCTATACTTGGTATTGGATATCTTTATCATTGGTGGACTTGATCTTGTGTGTTGCTAATCTTATGAGTGCCTTTTTGTAGAACTTGTGATCGTTGAATATAAAGTTTGTTCTTGAGAATATGCAATTGTTAGAGTGTTGTTGTTGAGCTGTGTGCTATGTAAATTGTGAACTATTAGATTGGAATGGTTTTATGCAGGTTGTAATTATGGAGGTTCGTTTGGGGTGGTAAGGAGTACTCTATCCCCTTAACTTGTGTTTAGAAGTTTACTTGATGAGTACCGTGTGGTTTAGTAATCACCACTTGTTTCTACATTTTTGTAGGTTACTAGCCTGAACCTTTGTCATACTTTCTCTTCTTTTCTTGTCCGAGGTTTCTTGTGGAAGCTTGTGAGATAGCTGCTTGTCATCTCAACAGACCTCCTTTCTCCTTATTTATGATCTTGTTTTGTTCTAAAAACAATGTCATTTGAGATTAGTATTTTATTTCAATTTTGTTATAGCACATGAGACTTGTATACATTATAAGCATATTTTTTGAAATATATTTAAGTCGATTATGAATTTTCCATTATATTAAAGTATAAGACTTTTATTCTCGCTTTGCTTTCACATTTTTAGTAATGATTGGGTTTTATGTTGACTTATCTTGGTGAGATAAACAAGTACCATTACATCCCTTTTTGGGTTATGTCACCACGCTTCACCCGATCTTAAATAATGAAATTAGATTATATTATTATTGAATAATAGCGTAAAAAAATTAAATTCATTATTAATTAATAATTTAATAATTAATCATCTTTTCACAACCTTTCTAACATTCTATATAAAATAATTTAGTAAAAAGAATTTAAAAGAAAAATTCACTTCCATTTAATACTTTTCGATCGTATATGAAAAACATTTATTTAAATTAAATTAAAAAAATAAATATGAAAAGACCAAATATTGGTAATATACTAATTAATGAGCATGTATAAGATGTCAAAAGCATTATTCTTCCTTCCTCTAAAATTTACTTTTTCCTTGATGTAAGTTGTTTATAATTTATTTATATAAGAAGAATTACAAGAAATGAAACAAAAATAATCAAATAAATAAACAGTTATTAATGAGATCAAATTTCCTAGTATCGTTTCGTTTTTTGGCACTTGCCTTTTTCTTTTCATTCCCTTTTTAGTATATATTCATTTAATTTTCAATTTAACATCAATATTTCAGATATTACATGAGTAAAGAAGAAGAGAGAAAGTATAAAACTTGTAATATTATCATAAAAATAACAGTACAAAATTATTTTATAATATTCCATGAATTCAATATAAATTATTATTATTTTGACCGTTTCAAAATAAATGTTATTTATATAAGAATATGAAATGAAAATATATAAATATTAATTAATTATAGGCAAAAATAATTAGGATGAAAAGAGGTTTTTGCTATTGAATGAAAAATAACCATTAATAAAATGAAAAGAGTTTTTTGACAAATGGAAAATGACCATTAATTATATTACATCAACAATATATCTAGTCAAAGGTCAAAATAAAGATTGAATGTGTATACATTTAGTTAAAGATAAAAGTGTAAAATGCATCAAATCATTAGTCATATTACAACAATAATAATAAATCCAGTCAAAGTTCAAGAAAGAATAAATGTCTATATATCTAAACAAAAAATAGGAGCGTAAAATATACGCAAGATTTGACTATATATATCCCTTCATAGAAACTCAACACATAGTAGTCTTAAAAAAGGAATAAAACTTTCCCCACTCTTTCTCGAAATTCATTTTCTAGGTTTCATTGTTAGTACAACAAAAATCCCTAATAGTGTTAATTCGTTCTTCTTGCCTTCTTGGACTCCGCTCCATTTTTCCCATAATTATAGGTAAATCTGACTAATCTATGATATTCTTTATTATTTTGATGTATGGGGCAATATATGTGTGTGTGCGTGCATGCGTACGTACGTGTGTGTGTGTGCGCGCGTGCGTGCGTGTGTGTGTGTGTGTTATATACACATACACATATAATTTGTTCAATTTTGTCCTAAAGTTCGCCCTTTTGGTTCTTTTCAATATGATTTTCATGCTTTTGCTTTTCTATGAAGTGTTTTTATGAATTCTAACATCAATTTTAATTCCTCTTCTGATGTATTCAAGAATACTCTAAGAGCAATGATCGTACTAGTTTGCCATTTTTGGAGAATGTTTTGGAAATTCTTGATGATATACTCATATAGAACCTTTTTTTTTTTTATAAAAGTATAAAATTATTTTCTCAATTTCTCTAAATAGTAAAAAGCTAAGTTGCTTATTCCGGATTAAGGTTGAAGATTTGAAGTGTCCAAAATGTGTCCTATAAAAAAATCACTTATAAAAGGTACTCAAATTTACATTATTATTATTTTTTTAAAATCATTAGTTTTTCTTTCCGATAAACGTTATGCTTTAGTGACATAGTTTTCTTAGAATTTTTAAATTTTAATACTGGTAAAATTGTTGATTTGATATTCTAAATCTAGAAAATGAAATAATTTCTTAAGTTTATTTATTTTATTACTTAAAATGAACATATTTTAGTAGAAGCAAATTGAAACGACATAAAAATATCTATTAATTTTCTTTGTAGGTTGAGGTTTATGAAACAAAAAGTAATCTAAAACAAATGGCAGACATATAATTTCATGTCCAACAAACTTGAAACATACAAGCCCAGCATTTATAGTTATAAAACATAGTGAACAAAAAAGAGGTAAAAGTAGAATGGTAATAGATTATCGTAATCTAAATGCTAAAACTAAAACATACAATTACCCAATACCAAATAAAATACTAAAAATAAGACAAATACAAGGATATAACTATTTTAGTAAATTTGACTGTAAATCAGGATTTTATCATCTAAAACTAGAAGAAGAATCTAAACAACTAACAGCATTCACAGTGGATATTAAGTCTGCTAAGACCAGAACAAACACCTACGACAAGAGCAATACGGAAGAATTTCATTTCTTCTAATTTAATGACAAGATATTGCAAGCTAATAGGACAGAAATATCCTGATCATCTATGCTCAAAATGTGAAGGAGAAGATAATTACGTTCCAGACGTACAGTTAGAGTAAAAAAAAAAGTATTTTTGTAATTTTATCTTTATGTCTTTATTAAAGTAGTTTGTCGTGAAGTGTCGGCCAAAAGATAAGATGGCCATATGTAAAGTTATGTTTGCCAGTAATAAAGTAAAGGGCCACTAGTAGTTTGTCGTTTTGTGTCGGTCGAATTAATATAGGCCAAGTGTAAAGTTAGTGTCGGCCATTTCTGATGGCCTAATGTATAAAAATGTTGTATAAATAGAGGGCTTCTCTCTCAGTAATTAACAAGCTGAAAAAACTACTTACTCTCCACTCTCTCTCTTATTCTCTCTTCTCTCTTAAAAAATCGCTTCCACCCATAATTGGTATCAGAGCTAGATAATAAACAAATAATGAGATATGGAAAACAAATCTGAAGCAACAAATCTATAGAAACAGGTATACTCATTTAAGTTCATGAGTAGCTAAACCAATTTATTCCTGATAATCTCTTGTTAATTATAATTGTTTATCATTTTTTATTAATGTTTTAATAACCATCTTTAGGAAGTTTGCTACAGAAATATTCTGCGAATAGGTATGCCCAGACTATGCCATCCTTAGGTTGAAACCGAAAGGCAAGAAGGCCGTTTAGGGGAGTAAACAAAGTTGAGGCGCTGTTAGGGTAACTGATCAAAGAAGAAAACTGTAGTAATGACCAGACAAGATGATTATTAAATCATTATTATTACATAATAAATAAGTATAATCTATTAAGAGGTTGGAAGGAATATAATTTTTAGCGAAAAAATGAATAAGATGAACTCCTATTTATTAGATGATGATGTTAATTACAAGATATTAATATTCTATATATTAAAAGGTCTTAATACAGATATAAAAAGAACAATTTATGATATATTATTAACATATGAGATAATAGAAGTAACAACTCAAGGTTGGGCTAAATTAGTTATACAAGATGATTTTTATGATAATAATTTTGACATAGACTTGTATGATGATCTTGAAATATTCGGAGATCAATGATAAATTATATGTACTTACAATATTGGGGAAAAACTAAAGAAAACATACATCTATATAATAAAAAAGAATTAGAATTATAAAAGAATGATTGAACCAAAAAGGTTTGAAATTTGGCAAAAACAAAGTAATAATATTTATAAAATAAAATTTATTAAGGATCCAAGAAAATTAAGTAAACTTTTTAAAATTTTGTATAGAAAAATATAAATGGATAAAAAAAATAGAACATAGACAAAGGCTAATAAATTTTTTTTTTTAAAGACATGAAGAATAATACTACACTAAGTAAAGAAACAAAAATAACAAAAACCAGGATAGATAGAAAAGTACGAAAGATATGGAAAAAGTTAAAACCTTTATACATAGAATATGAACTATCACAACTGACTAAGACAAGTAATGATAAGACAAATCATTTGATAAATATAATTTCAAAAACGGAATATAAATATATTTGTTATCTAAAAAAACAATATGAACAAAGAAATATATAAGCAACAATTGATAGAAAAAATAGATGAAAAAAGACAAGAATTACAACATAAGAAAGAAAGATTCATAGAAAACATGTTAGCAACAGTATGTAATAAATCAATATTAGCACAAAGAAAAGTTATATTTATGTTAGAAATACAAATAGATCACCTTGAATATAAATTACAACATAACATAATTTATAAATTATAATGAATAAAGAAGAGTTTGCAGTAGATGAAAAGACATATGAAAATCAAGATGGATTAATGATAAAAATAATATTTTCAAACCTAGGAAGACGATATAAAAAATAGGAAATAATTTATATTTTATGTTAGAAAAAGAAACAACAAAATTAGAAGATAGTTTAACAGCAATGATAAGAATAACAAAAGAAAATGAAGAAATAGATAAATCAAAAGAAATTGAAAAAATAAAATACAAGCAAAACAAGAAGTACAACATTTAGAAGAAATAAAAAATACAAGGATAAGTGAATTAGAACAAGAATTAACTAAGTTAAAATTATCATATGAAATTAAACAAAAAGAAAAACAAAAAGAAAAAGAATTTGAGTTAACTAATGAAATAAATGATATAAAACAAAAATTAAAGGAAAACCTTGAAGTAAATGAAATAGATGAAGTAAACGAATCAGATACGATAAATGATCAAAATTCAGAAATAAGTGATATAAGTTAAACATACACAGAAATCCTAGAACAAGTAAATAAACAAAAAAAATTAGAAATAAACACAGGAGATATGAATAAACCTAGCACATCAGGAGTTAAAACCCCAGATAATAGTCCTAGAAATAGTCCTAAATGGACACCACCAACTTATTATACAGAAAATTATGAACAATCAGACAGAGCAAATGCAATATGGAATAGCAGATTAAATAAAAAATGGACACCTAAACCAATAACTGAACAATATAATTTCTTAGATCTAGATTGTGTTACAGATATAAATAAAGCAATATTAATATGGATAGGGAATATATCTAAACAACTGATTGATAATAAAATAACAGCGAGAGAAACGCCGAAATATATAGAAAGAACATTTGTAGGAACAACAAAATTATGGATAGAAAATTTACCCCCAGAAAGTTTAGAAGTACTTAGAAGTGATAAGAAAATGGATGGATTTCCATCAACATCAAATATAGATATACTAGATAAATATGAATCAGCAATAAGAAATGAATTTGGAGGTATGACCACAGATATAAGAGAACAAAATAGAGAAAAAATAATAAATAGACAACTTATGACAAAATTAGCTATATGTAAAATGTGTTACATAGAAAAATATACATGTGCATTTAAAGAATATTACTACAAGGCAAAATACAATATAAATGAAGCAAGAGAAATAAGACAGCAATATTTTACAAAATTACCAGAGCCATTTAGCACAAAAATAATTAAAGATTGGAATGATGAAGTATTAGTAGATACTTTAGGAGATAGAATAAAATTCTTACATCAATGGTTTGTACAACTATGTGAAAATCAGAAAGAAAAATTAAAAATGGAGAAAGTACTAATTAAAAATTTAGCATGTTGTAAAGATAAAACAGCACCACAGTTTGGATGTACAAATAAATATTATAAAAAGCGAAAACCTAGACAATATAAAAATTATAGAAAAACTAAAACCAAGTATAAATATAAAAAACCAAGACGAAGATATTATATAAAAAAATTATAAAATAAAAAGACCATATAGGAAAAATATCCCAATGTACTTGTTATAATTGCGGAAAGATAGGACATTTAGCTAGACATTGTAAATTACCCAAAGATCCAAAAAGAAAACAGATTGCAGAAATAATCATAGATAATGATGAATATATACAAATCGAATATATAGACTATGCATTAAGTGAAAACGATAGTATATATGAAGTATCAGATATAGAAACTGAAAATGAAGAAGAAAATATTAATCTAGATAATAATGAAACAGATGAAGAAATATAATGTCTGAAGATGATATAAGAATAATATTTAAAGAAGATTATCAAAATGAAGAATTATCAGAACAAAAAATTATATTTGATAATACAATATTTGAACAAATAAAAGGAAAAGAATTAGATTTAAGTGTTGAAAAAGTACTTGAAATACCTACTTTAAGAAATTGGTTTAAAAGACAAAAAGAAAAATACTATGTAGTTAGTCAAAAAGAACATATCATAGATTGCAAATATACAAGAGGAAAAGCACATATACCTATACTAAGTAAACGAATAATAAATAAAGAAATACAAGATATAAAAGCTAAAACACCAATAAAATATGTACATTTAGGAGGAACAAAAATATTAATAAAAGCTTGTTTTAGAGAACGAATAGATACGCCTATTGAAATATACTTGGCAGATGATAGAATTATACACCCTATAGAAAAAGGTGTAACTAGTGCAGTAAAAGGAAACCTAATATATCAAAAATTTAAATTTATAATAAGTGTCAATTATACAGTACCATTAACAGATAGAAATATAGATAAATCATTAGTTCTATATTGGAAAATGTCAGGAATAGAACTAGCACCAGGCAGTAAAATATTTACAGCAAGATGTAAAAACTTATATATATTAACAACAAAACATAAAGTAACAGCAAGAAATAAAATTGATAAAATAAAGATAGAAAATCCTTTCGAAAAAATAATTACTGTAATAGACAATAATGACTATAGCTATAAAAAATCGACATAGAAGAAGATTTAGAAATTGTAAAAGAAAGATTAAGTACTTCAAGTGTACCAAATACGTTAACAAGAGCTACCTCATCAAGAATGAGTACATCTTGAAGAAACTATGAAATTCCAAAAAATTTAATAGAAGATATAACGTCATACCATTATTTTATAACAGGAATAATAGATCAAAGAAGATATAAAATTTTAATAAATACAAGACAAAAATGAACATACAATTGAAGAGCTATTCAAAGTCATTACTACACTTTGTACCAAAGTGGACAGAATGGATAATGAGATACAAAAGCTACAGACTAATGAAGATAACCTGAAGTCTAAAGCTAATATAAGTCAGCAGCATGACTATAAAAATGTGGAGCTATGTCGATCGGAAGACAGAAAAATTCCAGAGCTACAAGGAGACGTTGGGAAACTCCATAAAACCCATAACAATGTTTGTTTAAATGCAGCTACAGCCAGCACATCTACCGCAGGACAACCTACAAAAAGAGAAGAAACTAAGGTAAAATACACAAATATAAACATGAATAAATTATTTTCAAAATCATATACTCCTCAGAATACCCAAAAAGATACATTCGTCTCTCCACAAACAAATACCTATAAAGCCAGCCTAGACTATCAGAAACAGACATACAACTACATCACTAGAACATATTTAGAAAATATATACAAAGTACAAACCTTCCTAAACCAAAACCCCAGAGCTAAAGATACAAAAAAACCCAATGAGGATTATATAACCCAATATCTACAAGGTTATAATAAGTTAATTGCACAACCTGGAACAAATCCAAATCTAGTAGCATCTTGCTACAACTATGGACTATTGAGTATCGTATATACAATAACAGGAGAAGAGATATCTAAGATACCAGAACTATATAAGGCCTTTTTACAGTACAAAAGAATAACTAAAGGAACTCTATTTTTTATAAAGTTCTACTCAGCTACAGCAGAAATATTATATGATGAAGTCAAGCCAACAATACAAGCTATAAAGTTTGGACTAACTAGGGAAATGATAATCCCTGAAAAGATAGATACTCAAGAGGAAATACAGAAAGTAGATATTCCAGAGTTCTACGCAAATAAGAGAACTATTGAAATAGCTACCATATTAAATGAGATAACAAACAATTATTTAAACGAAAATGCAATATGGAGCTACTATAAAAGAGATCAGACAATAATCTACTCAAACTGTAGAGATATCCGAGCAGCAGATAAGGAAGATTTAAGACAGTGGATATTAAGTCTGCTAAGACAAGAACAAACACCTTCGACAAGAGCAATACGGAAGAATTTCATTTCTTCTAATTTAATGACAAGATATTGCAAGCTAATAGGACAGAAATATCCTGATCATCTATGCTCAAAATGTGAAGGAGAAGATAATTACGTTCCAGACGTACAGTTAGAGTAAAAAAAAGTATTTTTGTAATTTTATCTTTATGTCTTTATTAAAGTAGTTTGTCGTGAAGTGTCGGCCAAAAGATAAGATGGTCTTCGATATCATATCAGTTTCATCTTCATAAAAATCTCTAATAAATATAACAAAAAGGCAACTCTCAGATTTTGAGTATAAAAAAAGTACGATAAATAACCAGTAATTTAGAAAAAAAGAGTTAAAACACTAAAAATCTGTATTTCGAGATATTTCAAATATAGGAAGCTCCGTATCAAGCAAAGAACATATGAGAACTTATATGGTTCCACCAACAAAATATCAGACATATGTTTTTTGTGTGATGAGAGCTTCCTATATATAAAATATATCGATATGCAAATTTTAGAACTTTAACTCTTTCCCTTCTTATAGGGGTCATTTGTCGTATTTTTTTGGTTCTTCAATAATCTGAGATTTAACTTGGTGTTATCTTTATCAGGTTTTTCAATTAAGATGATATATAGTGATACAAAAGATTCAATTTAACTAGAAAGTTTATCGGACATGTCATTGATCACCTCGAGGAAGTTAAGCTAGCCAATTTTATAGGAAGAATGTATGAGATTCAATTTATCAAGATTTTCTTAGTGAATTCTAAGGGGTTGGAGAGAATGCTAATATATCAAAAATTTCTTGATCGGAAACTTTTTGACTTAATAATAATAACAATACAAAATTATTTTATAATATTCCATGAATTTAATACAAATTATTATTATTCTGACCGTTTCAAAATAAATGTTATCGATATAGGAATATGAAATGAAAAAAATATAAATATTAATTAATTATAGGCAAAAATAATTAGGAGGAAAAGAGGTTTTTGCTATTGAATGAAAAATGGCCATTAATAAAATGAAAAGAGTTTTTTGACAAATGAAAAATGACCATTAATTATATTACATCAACAATATATCTAGTCAAAGGTCAAAATAAAGATTGAATGTGTATACATTTAGTCAAAGATAAAAGTGTAAAATGCATCAAATCATTAGTCATATTACAACAATAATAATAAATCTAGTCAAAGGTCAAGAAAGAATAAATGTCTATATATCTAATAAAAAATAGGAGCGTAAAATATACGCAAGATTTGACTATATGTATCCCTTCATAGAAACTCAACACATACTACTCTTAAAAAAAGGAATAAAATTTTCCCAACTCTTTCTCGAAATTCATTTTCTATGTTTCATTGTTAGTACAACAAAAATCCCTAATAGTGTTAATTCGTTCTTCTAGCATTCTTGGACTCCGCTCCATTTTCCCCATAATTATAGGTAAATCTGACTAATCTATGATATTCTTTATTATTTTGATGTATGGGGCAATATATGTGTGCGTCCATGCGTGCGTGCGTGCGTGCGTGTGTGTGTTATATATACATACACATATAATCTACTCAATTTTGTCCTAAAGTTCGCCCTTTTGGTTCTTTTCAATATGATTTTTATACTTTTGCTTTTCTACGAAGTGTTTTTATGAATTCTAACATCAATTTTAATTCCTCTTCAAGTCTATTCAAGAATACTCTAAGAGCAATGATCGTACTAGTTTGCCATTATTGGAGAATGTTCAGCAAATTCTTGATGATATACTTGTATAGAACCTTTTATTTATTTTTTTTATAAAAGTATAAAATTATTTTCTCAATTTATCGAAATAGTTAAAGGCTAAGTTGCTTATTCAAGATTAAGGTTGAATATTTGACGAGTCCAAAATGTGCCCTATAATAAAATCACTTATAAATGGTATTCAAAATTTACATTATTATATTTTTTAAAAATCATTAGTTTTTCTTTCCGGTAAACGTTATGCTATAGTTACATAGTTTTCTTAGAATTTTCGAATATTAATACTAGTAAAATTGTTGATTTGATATTCTAAATCTAGAAAATGAAATAATTTCTTAAGTTTATTTATTTTATTACTTAAAATGAACATATTTTAGTAAAAGCAAATTGAAACGACATAAAAATATCTATTAATTTTCTTTGTAGGTTGAGGTTTATGAAACAAAAAGAAATCTAAAGCAATTGGCAGACATATAATGTCATGTCCAGCAAACTTTCAAGTTCAAGTAATTCTTCGGTATCATATCAGTTTCATCTTCATAAAAATCTCTAATAAATATAACAAAAAGACAACTCTCAGATTTTGAGTATAAAAAAAGTACGATAAATAACCAGTAATTTAGAAGAAAAAAAAGAGTTAAAACACTACAAATTTGTATTTCGAAATATTTCAAATATAGGAAGCTTCGTATTAAGCAAAGAACATATGAGAACTTATATGGTTCCACCAACAAAATATCAGACATATGTTTTTTGTTTGATGAGAGGCTTCCTATATTTAAAAAATTTTGATATGCAGATTTTAGAATTTTAACTCTTTTCTTTCTTATAGGGGTCATTTATCGTATTTTTTTGGTTCTTCAATAATCTGAGATTTGACTTGGTGTTATCTTTATGAGGTTTTTCAATAAAGATGACATATAGTGATACTAAAGAATCAATTTAACTAGAAAGTTTATCGGACATGTCATTGATCACCTCGAGGAAGTTAAGCTAGCAAATTTATAGGAAGAATGTATGAGATTCATTTTATCAAGATTTTGTTAGTGAACTCTAAGGGGTTGGAGAGAATTCTAATATTTCAAAAATTTCTTGATCGGAAACTTTTTGACTTAATAAAAATAACAGTACAAAATTATTTTATAATATTCCATGAATTCAATACAAATTATTATTACTCTGACCGTTTCAAAATAAATACTATCTATATAGGAATATGAAATGAAAAATATATAAATATTAATTAATTATAGGCAAAAATAATTAGGATGAAAAGAGGTTTTTGCTGTTGAATGAAAAATGACCATTAATAAAATGAAAAGAGTTTTTGACAAATGAAAAATGACCATTAATTATATTACATCAACAATATATCTGGTGAAAGGTCAAAATAAAGATTATATGTGTATACATTTAGTCAAAGATAAAAGTGTAAAATGCATCAAATCATTAGTCATATTACAACTATAATAATAAATCCAGTCAAAGTTTAAGAAAGAATAAATGTCTATATATCTAAACAAAAAATAGGAGCGTAAAATATACGCAAGATTTGACTATATATATCCCTTCATAGAAACTCAACACATAGTAGTCTTAAAAAAGGAATAAAACTTTCCCCACTCTTTCTCGAAATTCATTTTCTAGGTTTCATTGTTAGTACAACAAAAATCCCTATTAGTGTTAATTCGTTCTTCTTGCCTTCTTGGACTCCGCTCCATTTTCCCCATAATTATAGGTAAATCTGACTAATCTATGATATTCTTTATTATTTTGATGTATGGTGCAATACATGTGTGCGTGCGTGCGTGCGTGCGTGCGTGTGTGCGTGCGTGCGTGCGTGTTTGCGTGCGTGCATGCGTGTGTATGTGTGTTTTATACACATACAAATATAATTTGCTTAATTTTGTCCTAAAGTTCGCCCTCTTGGTTCTTTTCAATATGATTCTCATGCTTTTGCTTTTCTATGAAGTGTTGTAATTCTAACATTAATTTTAATTCCTCTTCTGGTCTATTCAAGAATACTCTAAGAGCAATGATCGTACTAGTTTGCCATTTTTGGAAAATGTTCTGGAAATTCTTGATGATATACTCGTATAGAACCTTTTTTTTTTTATAAAATCATTTTCTAAATTTATCTTAATAGTTAAAGGCTAAGTTGCTTATTCCAAATTAAGGTTGAAGATTTGAAGAGTCCAAAATGTGCCCTATAACAAAATCACTTATAAAAGGTATTCAAAATTTACATTATTATATTTTTTTTTAAAATCATTAGTTTTTCTTTCCGGTAAACGTTATGCTATAGTTACATAGTTTTCTTAGAATTTTCGAATATTAATACTAGTAAAATTGTTGATTTGATATTCTAAATCTAGAAAATGAAATAATTTCTTAAGTTTATTTATTTTATTACTTAAAATGAACATATTTTAGTAGAAGCAAATTGAAACGACATAAAAATATCTATTAATTTTCTTTGTAGGTTGAGGTTTATGAAAGAAAAAGAAATCTAAAACAAATGGCAGACATATAATGTCATGTCAAGCAAACTTTCAAGTTCAAGTAATTCTTCGGTATCATATCAGTTTCATCTTCTTTAAAATCTCTAATAAATATAAGAAAAAGGCAACTCTCAGATTTTGAGTATCAAAAAAGTACGATAAATAACCAGTAATTTAGAAGAAAAAAAAGTGTTAAAACACTACAAATTTGTATTTCGAAATATTTCAAATATGGGAAGCTTCGTATTAAGCAAAGAACATATGAGAACTTATATGGATCCACCAACAAAATATCAGACATATGTTTTTTGTTTGATGAGAGGCTTCCTATATTTAAAAAATTTTGATATGCAGATTTTAGAATTTTAACTCTTTTCTTTCTTATAGGGGTCATTTATCGTATTTTTTTGGTTCTTCAATAATCTGAGATTTGACTTGGTGTTATATTTATGAGGTTTTTCAATAAAGATGACATATAGTGATACTAAAGAATCAATTTAACTAGAAAGTTTATCGGACATGTCATTGATCACCTCGAGGAAGTTAAGCTAGCAAATTTTAAAGGAAGACTGTATGAGATTATTTTATCAAGATTTTGTTAGTGAACTCTAAGGGGTTGGAGAGAATTCTAATATATCAAAAATTTATTGATCGGAAACTTTTTGACTTAATAAAAATAACAGTACAAAATTATATTATAATATTCCATGAATTCAATACAAATTATTATTACTCTGATCGTTTCAAAATAAATACAATCTATATAGTAATATGAAATGAAAAATATATAAATATTAATTAATTATAGGCAAAAATAATTAGGATGAAAAGAGGTTTTTGCTGTTGAATGAAAAATGAACATTAATAAAATGAAAAGAGTTTTTGACAAATGGAAAATGACCATTAATTATATTACATCAACAATATATCTAGTGAAAGGTCAAAATAAAGATTGAATGTGTATACATTTAGTCAAAGATAAAAGTGTAAAATGCATCAAATCATTAGTCATATTACAACAGTAATAATAAATCTAGTCAAAGTTCAAAAAAGAATAAATGTCTATATATCTAAACAAAAAATAGGAGCGTAAAATATACGCAAGATTTAACTATATATATCCCTTCATAGAAACTCAACACATAGTAGTCTAAAAAAAGGAATAAAACTTTCCCCACTCTTTCTCGAAATTCATTTTCTACGTTTCATTGTTAGTACAACAAAAATCCCTAATAGTGTTAATTCGTTCTTCTTGCCTTCTTGGACTCCGCTCCATTTTTCCCATAATTATAGGTAAATCTGACTAATCTATGATATTCTTTATTATTTTGATGTATGGTGTAATATATGTGCGCGTGCGTGCGTGTGTGCGTGCATGCGTGTGTGTGTGTGTGTTATATACACATACACATATAATTTGCTCAATTTTGTCCTAAAGTTCGCCCTCTTGGTTCTTTTCAATATGATTTTCATGCTTTTGCTTTTCTATGAAGTGTTTTTATGAATTCTAACATCAATTTTAATTCCTCTTCTGGTCTATTCAAGAATACTCTAAGAGCAATGATCGTACTAGTTTGCCATTTTTGGAGAATGTTCTGGAAATTCTTGATGATATACTCGTATAGAACCTTTTTTTTTTTTACAAAATTATTTTCTCAATTTATTTAAATAGTTAAAGGCTAAGTTGCTTATTCCAGATTAAGGTTGAAGATTTGACCAGTCCAAAATGTGCGATATAATAAAATCACTTATAAAAGTTATTCAATATTTACATTATTATTTTTTTTAAATCATTAGTTTTTCTTTCTGGTAAACGTTATGCTATAGTTACATAGTTTTCTTAGAATTTTCAAATATTAATACTTGTAAAATTGTTGATTTGATATTCTAAATCTAGAAAACGAAATAATTTCTTAAGTTTATTTTTTTTTATTACTTAAAATGAACATATTTTAGTAGAAGCAAATTGAAATGACATAAAAATATCTATTAATTTTCTTTGTATGTTGAGGTTTATGAAACAAAAAGTAATCTAAAACAAATGGCAGACATATAATGTCATGTCCACCAAACTTTCAAGTTCAAGTGATTCTTCTGTATCATATCAGTTTCATCTTTATAAAATCTCTAATAAATATAACAAAAAGGCAATTCTCAAATTTTGAGTATAAAAAAAATACGATAACCAGTAATTTAGAAAAAAAAAAGAGCTAAAACACTACAAATCTATATTTCGAAATATAGGAAGCTCCGTATCAAGCAAAGAACATATGAGAACTTATATGGTTCCACCAACAAAATATCATACATATATTTTTTGTTTGATGAGAGGCTTCCTATATTTAAAATATTTTGATATGCAGATTTTAGAACTTTAACTCTTTTCTTTCTTATAGGGATCATCTGTCGTATTTTTTTGGTTCTTCAATAATCTGAGATTTGACTTGGTGTTACCTTTATTAGGTTTTTTAATAAAGATGATATATAGTGATACTAAAGAATCAATTTAACTAGAAAGTTTATCGGACATGTCATTGATCACCTCGAAAAGTTAAGCTAGCCAATTTTATAGGAAGAATGTATGATATGCATTTTATCAAGATTTTCTTAGTGAACTCTAAGGGGTTGGAGAGAATGTTAATATATCAAAAATCTCTTGATCGGAAACTTTTTGACATAAGCTTAGAATTTTTCTCCGAGATATTAATTTTTTCGTGTGCATCACCTAAATATAAAATTATCTACATAGATTTAAGCTGATCTCAATCTTTTGCTTAGAAGTTTAAACTCAAAAGGGAGAAAGACATGTTGATATAGTATTATAACTCTCTATTTTGTAACAACTAATTCATAACATGGTCATTCCTTATTTAATTTCTAAAAATACCACATAACCCTAAAAGAAAATCTTACTCATTTCTTAACCTTATCCGACCCCACTCAACTAAAAAGTGAAGTCTTTTTACATTTGGGTCAATTCTGTAATATTTCCGACAAGAATCAGAAATAACTGATAATTTAGTTTTGTTTTAATAATGAGTAACTTCACATATAGCAAACAAAAAAATCATATTTGTATGTTATAGCTATAGTTTGCATAGTTATACTCCATAACAAACATAAATATGCATATTTTGTTATACATATACAAAGAAGACAGTCGTATAACTCACTATACATATACAAGAAAGCAGTCGTATTTGTTATACATGTACAAAAGAAAGCAGTTGTATAATTTGTTTCACTATACATATACAAAGATCAATTGTATAATTTGTGTTTGTATAAAGCGAGAAAGAGAGAAAGACAAAAGAAATTTGGGCAAGTAAAGATTATATTTGTATAATCATAAGTGTATAGGACGAAAATATATGAATTTGTATTTGTATATACAATTTTCTCTCATTTTATACAAAGACAAGCGCAATATATACATTTATGTTTGTATAAAGTGAGAGAGGCGAGCTAGATCAAGGAGAGGGGAATGAAAATATATGTATATATACAATTTTCTCTAGTTTATACAAACACAAACACATTTTATACAATTATTTTTGTATAAAATCAAGAGAGGCAAGCGAGACTGCTGAGATTCCACCAGGGGGAGAGGCGAAAATGACAACAATTTGCTATGGGGTACAATTAAATCAAACTATATTAATAATATTTAATTTGAATTAATAGTTTGATATTATATATATACAATATTCCCTTTAATAAATAGTTGGTGGCAGTTTAAATAAAAAAGTAAACACCTATAATTTTGAAAAGAAACTCTATAAAACACAGTATTTTAAATGCATTTTTGACTATTATTAATTTAAAATGAAAAGAATGCTCAACATACAAATCATTTTTTAACGCCAATAAATGAAAAGAATAATGACAATAAAAATTAAATATTATAATATTTTAAAATAGATCAATTTTTATTATTTTATTTTTACCTCTAATATTTTAATATTTATTTATTTTTATTTAATATTCCTACCTAGATAATATTTATTTTAGGATAGTCAAAAATAATAACTATCATTGTTTGAATTTATGAAATATAACAAAATAATTGTGTACTCTTACTTTTATAATTTTATTGTGTTAATGCAATTTTTGAGAGTAGAATTTAACATTATTCTATATGCAGAGAAAATCACGTGTAGATTCTGAAGCAGTCCAATGTTCAAATGTGATTCTTCTTCTTTTTTTTTTCAAATACTAAACATATAATTATAATTTGGTATCTTGTCGTTTAGTTTGTATTTTTTTTTTAAATAGTTGTTCTTTTTCCATTACCTTTTCAAGAATACATTTATTTCTCCTACAAATTTCTGGAGTATTAATCTCAAAATAATTATTAGAATTACTAAAATAGCTTATGAAACAACAACATTTTAAGGAATGTCAACGTTTTAGGTTATCATGATCAAAAAATTTTAGTAGCTATTTCAAAAATGTCGTAAGCATGATTTTTTCTAAATGATGTCATAATTTAAAGGACATAAATGACTTAAGAAAAAGAAATTAAAAAAAGCTTTTGTTTCGGGCTTCCAAAAATTCGAGACCCAACAATAGTGAACTTTATAAAAAATATTTTTCTTAAAAATATAAAATTTTGATTAAATAATTTTTTTAAAAAAACTTGTGTACTCTTTATCTTAAAAATATCCGCCTAAGATCTTTTCCTTAATCCTCGATGTTTCTTTCTTACCCACTAACACTATGTTCGAATCATTGTTATCCATAGTATTGTATTGTATTGTTACTATACCTACGATATTTGTTTTGATTGTTACTTAAAATGTATTGTATTGTATTGTTAAATTTAGTTGTTATGTAACAATCAAAACCTTATTTTAGGGAACAACCAATTTGGTGTATCCCCATTGTTACTTAATTTCTTTTTCTAATTATATATTTACAAAATATTTTAAAATATTATTTTACCCTTTATCTTAATTATTTAAATCTAGTCAACCCTCCTACCTTAGAATAATTAGGATATTTTAGTAAATTTATAAATTACAATATAGTACGATACGATCAAACCAAACAATTAAAATGTTATTAAATGTAACGACCTGTTTAGTCGTTTTGAGCAGGTAGAATTTCCTTGTTAATAATTGACTGTGTCGACGGATCACACGACGGACCGTCATGGTCACGACGGACCGTCGAGTGTCTCCGTGCCAAAACACTTAAACTCTGAAATTTGGGTACGGGGAATCAACTCTCTGAACTTCGCGATGACATGGCAGCACGGACCGTCGTAGGCACGACGAACCGTCACAGACCTCTTAAATGAAATTGAGTCTCTGAACTCTGTGACGACTCTGCAGGACGGACCATTGCAGGCACGATGGGCCGTCACGAGTGGCGTAATTCCACCTGGGTCGGATTTCTGCTAAAGTTTTTAAGGGGCGTTTTGGAATATTTATGACAAACTGTATGAAATTAGGGGATAAGTTTAATAACTTATTTACTTGGGGGTTAAAGGAGATAACCTTGAATTAAATAGTGGGTTACTTTTATCATCTTTTATACTTAATTATATGGTAATTAGGGTAAAACAAAGGGGATTTTGAAAGAGGAGAAAATTAAAAAGAAAAAAAGAGAGGACTAGCGAGAGAGAAAGAAGAACGAAGAGAAAGCAAAAAGCATTGGAGAAGTAGATTGCTTGATCACGATTCTTCGAGGTAGGTAGGTTATGGTTTATGCTATTTCATAGTAAACTCTTAATAGCGAATGATATGTATTGGGTAGTATTGTAAAGTCTTCTATATGCTTAATTGTGTGCTTGCATGATGTGATTATGTAATGTAATGGATTGGAAAGATGAGGCTGTGAATCTTAAACCTTAAATCCACTTTGTTAATGATGATGCCTTGGTATAAAAGAAGGCTTGATAAACTAAAAGAATGAGATTAGGGGATCGGGTGTCACAAACCGACACATAGAATTAGGAGATCGGAGTGTCACGTACTGACACCAGGAATTGAGGGATCGGGTGTCACGAACCGACACGTAGTAGTAGGGGATCGGAGTGTCACGTTCCGACACCAGGATAATAAAGAGAATGAATCTTTAGGGGATCGGAATGTCACGTTCCGACACCAGGATGATAGAGAGAATGAATCTTGAATTATGTTAATATACTCAAGTTTAAAGAACCTTTTCCCCAAATGGGTACGGTGTGGAGGCGTGAGTCCTCATAGATGTGCTTGGGTTGTGGCCAATGGTTACGGTACTTGTTGTTGTCACTAGTTTAGTATGGCAGTCGATTTTATGTTATTATCTGATATATATTGCTTTCTATTTTGAGTTGGCCGATGATACCTACTCAGTACTTGTGCCTTGTACTGACTCCTACTTGTAATTTTCTTCTTTGTTATTTGTGGAGTGCAACAAACGTGCCATCGACTTCAACTCGTCCTCAACTCTAGCCAGTCTTTATCACGTCAGATTTCAGGGTGAGCTATTGTTCCTAGCTCGGACTGGATTCTCTCTCATTCATGTCTTGATGTCCTTGAAGTTCGGACATGGACCATCTGTTTACTTATTTTAGCTTCCTAGATACTCTTAGATTTAGTAATTTGAGGATAGAATGTTCTTGTGGTGATGACTTCCAGATTTTGGGAATAATAAGTATTAAATTTTAGAAGTTATTTATTGGTTATATTAATGAGTTTTAAGTCTTCCGCATTATATTCTGTTTATTATGGTTGGAATGTTGGGGTTTAGATTGGTTGGTTCGCTCACATAGTAGGATAAGTGTGGATGCCACTCGCGGCTCGTTTTGGGTCGAGACAAACTTGGTATCAGAGCATTAGGTTCGTTGGTCTCATCACACAAGAACGAGTCTAGTAGAGTCTTGAGGAACGGTAGGGGGACGCCTTTACTTTTCTTTGAGAGGCTATAGGACTTTAGGAAAATTCCATTCTTTCTTTCTTTCGTGCTATTACTTGGATCCAATTGGTATCTAGGTGATACAAATTGGTATCTGACCATCTTCACTCTATTTCGCAGATGGTTAGAACTAGAGCAACAACTGCGCCAACACCAACACCGGCAAGACAGGATGCGTCTGAGCCAGCCACTGGGGCTGTAGCTCGAAGAGGAGCAGTGGTAAGAGGCCGTGGTAGAGGTCGCGGGAGGACGTCCTCTAGAGGAAGAGGACAAGCACCTGGCCCATCGAGTACTAGGGCGGTGACTCCTTCACCGATTGAGGAAGTAGTAAGAGAGGGTGAGGAAGGGGAGAATGAGCAAGTGCAGAATGAGGAATTACCACCCCAACCTACCCCAGAGATAATTAACCAGGTTCTTGCTTATCTTAGCGGGTTATCCGATCAAGGCCAAACGCCTCCAGTGTTTTCTGCACCAGCACCTCAGGTTCCGGGAGTACAACATGCAGCTGTTGTGGCTCCCCGCATGGATGCCTCATTTGAAATAGGCACGTTTTCTCGATTGACTACAGGGCCTATAATGACGAGTGATCAGCACGAACTTTTCACTTAGTTCTTGAAATTGAAACCTCCAGTTTTCAAGGGTGCTGAATCTGAGGATGCCTATGATTTTCTGGTTGATTTTCATGAGCTGCTACATAAGATGGGCATAGTGGAATGATTCGGTGTTGAGTTTGTAACCTATCAGTTTCAGGAAAATGCCAAAATATGGTGGCAATCGTATGTTGAGTGTCAACCAGCACAGGCACCACCTATGACTTGAGCATCATTCTCTAGCTTGTTTATGGAGAAGTATATGCCCCGGACTTTGAGGGATAGGAGGAGGGATGAGTTCCTGAGCCTAGAGCAAGGCAGGATGTCGGTTACTGCTTATGAGGCTAAGTTTCGTGCATTATCCAGGTATGCCACCCAGCTTTGCTTCAGTCCACAAGAGCGGATTCACCGTTTTGTGAAGGGATTGAGGTCAGATTTGCAGATTCCAGCCTTACAGGTAGCTACTGCAGCAAAATCCTTTCAGGTTGTGGTAGATTTTGTGATAGAAATGGAGGGAGTGAAGCCAGACGACTTCACCATGGCATCGACACTTAAGAAGTTTCGTAAGGGAGGTGAGTTTGGTGGGTCTTACTCCAGAGGGCAGAGTTCAGGAGGTTACCCAGCCCGACCTATTCAGTCTTCACTGCAGGCTGTAGTTGGGGGTCCACCGCAGACCGGTCAACACTTCTCTGAGTTTGGGGGTTATCCCCAGACTCCGTAGTTCTCATAGAGACCTATGCTTGAACCCAAAGAGTGTTATGGATGTGGGGAGACTGGACATATTAGGAGGTATTGTCCAAAACAGAGTTACAGATCCCCAATAGTCAGAGGTAGAGGTGGTCATGGAAGAGGCCGCTATTCTGGAGGACGGGGTGGCCAAGGAAATGGAGGTCACCAAATCAACCGGGGTGGCGGGAAAACTGGAACTACTACAGCGTAACATGGTAGGGGCAACGGGCAGACAGGTGATAGGGCCCATTGTTATGCTTTCCCTGGGAGGTCTGAAGCGGAGACATCTGATGCTGTTATCACAGGTAATCTTTTGGTTTGTGATTGCATGGCTTCTGTATTATTTGATCCTGGCTCCACATTTTCATATGTATCTTCCTCATTTGCTACTGGTCTTAATTTACATTGTGAATTGCTTGACATGCCTATTCGTGTTTCTACTCCGTGGGTGAGTCTGTGATAGTTGAAAAGGTGTATAGGTCTTGTCTTGTAACTTTTGTGGGGAGCAATACTCATGTAGACTTGGTTATCTTAGAAATGGTTGATTTCGATGTAATTCTGGGTATGACTTGGCTTTCTCCAAATTTTGCAATCTTAGATTGTAATGCTAAAACTGTAACGTTGGCCAAGCCTGGGACAGATCCGTTAGTGTGGGAGGGCGACTACACTTCCACTCCAGTTCGTATCATCTCCTTTCTTCGTACTAAGAGAATGGTTAGTAACGGGTGTTTAGCTTTCTTGGCACACCTCAGGGATGATACTACCCAAGTACCTTCAATTGAGTCGGTTTCGATAGTCCGTGAGTTTCTGGATGTGTTTCCTGCAGACCTTCCTGGTATGCCACCGGATAGGGATATTGACTTTTGCATTGATCTGGAGCCGGGTACTCGCCCCATTTCTATACCCCCTTATAGAATGGCTCTCGCTGAGTTAAGAGAGTTAAAGGCCCAACTTAAAGAGTTGTTAGGCAAAGGCTTCATTAGACCAAGTGCACCCCCTTGGGGTGCTCCTGTTTTGTTTGTGAAGAAGAAGGATGGAAGTTTTAGGATGTGCATAGACTACAAGCAACTGAATAAGGTAACTATTAAGAACAAGTATCCTCTTCCTCGCATCGATGATTTGTTCGATCAGTTACAAGGTGCTTGTACCTTCTCAAAAATCGATTTGAGATCTGGTTATCATCAATTGAAAATACGGGCAACGGATGTGCCAAAGACTGCTTTTCGGACCAGGTATGGACATTATGAGTTCTTAGTAATGTCTTTTGGGCTTACGAATGCCCCTGCTGCTTTCATGATCTTGATGAACGGGATTTTTAAGCCATATCTGGATCTCTTTGTCATTGTATTCATTGATGATATACTGGTTACTCAAAGAGCACGAAAGAACATGAGGAGCACTTGAGAATTGTATTAGAAATGTTGAGGGAGAAAAAGCTTTATGCCAAATTCTCCAAGTGTGAGTTTTGGCTAGATTCAGTGTCCTTCTTGGGGCATGTGGTTTCTAAGGATGGAGTGATGGTGGATCCTTCTAAGATCGAAGCAGTGAAGAGTTGGGTAAGACCTACTAATGTTACAGAGGTAAGGAGCTTTGTTGGTTTAGCTAGCTACTACCGTCGATTTGTCAAGGGATTTTCCTCCATTGCTTCCCAATTGACAAATTTGACTAAGCAGAGTGTTCCATTTGTATGGTCGGACGAGTGTGAGGAAAGCTTTCAGAAGCTCAAGACTTTGTTGACTACTGCACCAATTCTTACCCTGCCAGTGGAAGGTAAGAATTTCATTGTGTATTGTGATGCATCCTATTCTGGTTTGGGTGCAGTGCTAATGCAAGAGAAGAATGTAATTGCTTATGCTTCGAGGCAATTAAAGGTGCATGAACGTAATTATCCAACCCATGATTTGGAGTTGGCTGTAGTAGTGTTTGCATTAAATCAATGGAGACATTATCTATATGGGGTTAAGTGTGAAGTCTATACGAATCATCGTAGATTACAATATGTCTTTACTCAGAAAGATTTGAATTTGAGACAGAGGAGGTGGATGGAACTACTGAAGGACTATGATATCACTATCTTGTATCATTCGGGAAAAGCTAATGTTGTGGCAGATGCTTTAAGTAGAAAGACAGAGAGCATGGGAAGTCTAGCTCACTTGCAGGTTTCTAGACGCCCATTGGCTAGAGAGGTTCAGACTCTGGCTAATGACTTTATGAGGCTGGAAGTACTAGAGAAGGGAGGATTTTTGGCCTGTGTGGAGGCATTATCTTCCTTTCTTGACAAGATTAAGGGAAAGCAGTATACTAATGAGAAACTGATTCGAATTCGAGATAAAGTATTGCGAGGAGAGGCTAAAGAAGCAAAAATCGATGAGGAAGGCGTTTTGAGAATTAAGGGAAGGGTATGTGTGCCCCGCGTAGATGATTTGATTCACACTATTCTTACAGAGGCTCATAGTTCAAGGTATTCTATACATCCTGGTGCAACCAAGATGTATCGCGACCTAAAGCAACATTTCTGGTGGAGTAGGATGAAGCGCGACATTGTTGATTTTGTTGCTCAATGCCCGAATTGTCAGCAGGTAAAGTATTAACACCAGAGGCCTGGAGGGACACTTCAGAGAATGCCCATTCCTGAATGGAAGTGGGAGAGAATTGCAATGGACTTCGTGGTTGGTCTTCCAAAAACAATGGGTAAGTATGACTCTATATGGGTGATTGTTGACAGATTAACTAAGTCTGCTCACTTCATTCCGGTTAAGGTGACTTACAATGCAGAGAAGTTAGCCAAACTTTATATCTCAGAAATTGTTCGATTGCACGGAGTTCCACTTTCCATCATATCAGATAGAGGTACGCAGTTTACTTCTAAGTTTTGGAAAACATTGCATGCTGAATTAGGTACTAGGTTGAATCTTTGTACTGCATTTCACCCTCAGACCGATGGTCAGTCTGAGCGTACGATTCAGGTTTTGGAGGATATGCTTCGTGCATGTGTGATAGAGTTTGGTGGTCATTGGGATAACTTCTTACCCTTAGCAGAGTTCTCATACAACAATAGTTATCACTCAAGTATTGATATGGCCCCATTTGAGGCACTGTATGGGAGAAGGTGTAGGTCTTCCATTGGGTGGTTTGATGCATTTGAGGTTAGACCTTGGGGTACTGAACTTCTGAGGAAATCGTTTGATAAAGTGAAATGCATTCAAGAAAAGATTTTAGCAGCTCAAAGTAGACAGAAGGAATATGCAGATCGAAAGGTTAGAGACTTGGATTTTATGGAGGGTGAACAAGTCTTGCTGAAGGTTTCACCCATGAAAGGGGTGATGCGGTTCGGTAAGCGAGGTAAGCTTAGTCCGAGGTACATTGGTCCATTTGAAGTTCTGAAGCGCGTGGGGGAGGTAGCTTATGAATTAGCCTTGCCCCCAGGACTCTCAGGAGTGCACCCAGTATTTTATGTGTCTATGCTGAAAAGATACCATTGGGATGGAAACTACATCATTCGTTGGGATTCAGTTCTTCTTGATGAGAATTTTTCTTGTGAGGAGGAGCCTGTTGCCATTTTAGATAGAGAAGTTCGCAAGTTGAGATCAAGGGAGATTGCATCCATCAAGGTTCAATGGAAGAATCGGCCAGTTGAAGAGTCCACTTGGGAGAAGGAGGTTGATATGCAAGAAAGATATCCACACCTTTTCACAGATTCAGGTACTCTTTCTCGCCCTTGTTTTTCTTTGTGTGATCGTTCGAGGACGAACGATGAGTAAATTGGTATCTATTGTAACGACCTGTTTAGTCGTTTTGAGCAGGTAGAATTTCCTTGTTAATAATTGACTGTGTCGACGGATCACATGACGGACCGTCATGGTCACGACAGACCGTCGAGTGTCTCCGTGCCAAAACACTTAAACTCTGAAACTTGGGTACGGGGAATCCACTCTCTGAACTTCGCGACGACATGGTAGCACGGACCGTCGTAGGCACGACGGACAGTCACAGACCTCTTAAATGAAATTGAGTCTCTGAACTCTGTGACGACTCTGCAGGACGGACCGTCGCAGACACGACGGGCCATCATGAGTGGCGTAATTCCACCTGGGTCGGATTTCTACTAAAGTTTTTAAGGGGCGTTTTGGAATATTTATGACAAACTGTATGAAATTAGGGGATAAGTTTAATAACTTATTTACTTGGGGGTTAAAGGAGATAACCTTGAATTAAATAGTGGGTTACTTTTATCATCTTTTATACTTAATTATATGGTAATTAGGGTAAAACAAAGGGGATTTTGAAAGAGGAGAAAAATAAAAAGAAAAGAAGAGAGGACGAGCGAGAGAGAAAGAAGAACGAAGAGAAAGCAAAAAGCATTGGAGAAGTAGATTGCTTGATCACGATTCTTCGAGGGAGGTAGGTTATGGTTTATGCTATTTCATAGTAAACTCTTAGTAGCGAATGATATGTATTGGGTAGTATTGTAAAGTCTTCTATATGCTTAATTGTGTGCTTGCATGATGTGATTATGTAATGTAATGGATTGGAAAGATGAGGCTGTGAATCTTAAACCTTAAATCCACTTTGTTAATGATGATGTCTTGGTATAAAAGAAGGCTTGATAAACTAAAAGAATGAGATTAGGGGATCGGGTGTCACGAACCGACACGTAGAATTAGGGGATCGGAGTGTCACGTACCGACACCAAGATTTAAGGGATCGGGTGTCACGAACCGACACGTAGTAGTAGGGGATCAGAGTGTCACGTTTCGACACCAGGATAATAAAGAGAATGAATCTTTAGGGGATCGGAGTGTCACGTTCCGACACCAGGATGATAGAGAGAATGAATCTTGAATTATGTTAATATACTCAAGTTTAAAGAACCTTTTCCCCAAATGGGTATGGTGTGGAGGCTTGAGTCCTCATAGATGTGCTTGGGTTGTGGCCAATGGTTACGGTACTTGTTGTTGTCACTAGTTGAGTATGGTAGTCGATTTTATGTTATTATCTGATATATATTGCTTTCTATTTTGAGTTGGCCGATGATACCTACTCAGTACTTGTGCCTTGTACTGACCCCTACTTGTAATTTTCTTCTTTGTTATTAGTGGAGTGCAGCAAACGTGCCATCGACTTCAACTCGTCCTCAACTCTAGCCAGTCTTCATCACGTTAGATTTCAGGGTGAGTTATTGTTTCTAGCTCGGACTGGATTATCTCTCATTCATGTCTTGATGTCCTTGAAGTTCGGACATGGACCATCTATTTACTTATTTTAGCTTCCTAGATACTCTTAGATTTAGTAATTTGAGGATAGAATGTTCTTGTGGTGATGACTTCCAGATTTTGGGAATAATAAGTATTAAATTTTAGAAGTTATTTATTGGTTATATTAATGAGTTTTAAGTCTTCCGCATTATATTCTGTTTATTATGGTTGGAATGTTGGGGTTTAGATTGGTTGGTTCACTCACATAGTATGATAAGTGTGGGTGCCACTCGCGGCTCGTTTTGGGTCGTGACATTAAACAACAACAAACAATACAGTCTAGCCAAACATTGTATCTACCATACAATACAGTACAATAGACTACAATACAATACAATACATTATGAAACAATGGGTAACAATGATCTAAACAAAGTGTAAGATTCTTCACCATTATATTACTATTATTTTTTCCAAAATGAAATCGTAATATAGCAATTATCGAAATCTTTAATTTTTGCTTAATCAAAAGTTCAACTTTCCTTTTACTTGATCAATCAAATATTGCAAGACTATAACAACAAATCTTGCATGAACTCATATCATTATTTAATTTTGGCATAATATATATATTGAACCCTATACTTGATTTTAAATTTTAATTTTGAGTTTCAACTTTCATAATGCACAGACAGACACTTTGACTATCCAACTTTTAAATTAATAAACACATGAGTTCTACATGGCAAAATACACGTAGAACACCACGTAGGACAAAAAATGACATGTAGGATAACATGTAGGACATGTTTGTCTATTTGTTTAATTTTATATAAGTTTAAGTGTCTACTTGTGCAGACTCAAAATTGAAGGACATAAATGTAATTCGAAGCCAAGTTAAAAGGCATTTTTATGTATTATGCCTTTAATTTTTAATGTGGTACGTGTGGGTTATGGAAACATTTAATAATTTAAATATGTATTTTGCAAAAATAATTATAGTTTAGCCTGATATCAATCTATTTAGTCAAGAATTCATTACTAATTGATAGGATTTTTAAAATATATATATATATAAATATGTGAAATCCGTAAAGCGATAAAATTTTGATGTTTATATTGAGATTATAATCAAATACTATATATAATAATTTTTTCATAAATTCCACAAGCAAATCAAATAAACATAATAATCTTGCCTTCCAAATGTGAGGATAGTTCACTATTGTCCTTAATAATTGTGTTTCCATTAGAATATTATTGAACGCATGCCTAATATTACCATAAACTAAAGTCGTCCTTAAATTAGAGCCAATAATATTACTATTATTTTTACCAAAATGAAATCGTAATATAGCAATTATTGAATCTTTAATTAATTACTTAATCAAATGTTCAACATTTCTTTTACGTGATCAATAAAATATTTTCAAGACTATAATAAGCACAAATCTTGCATGAACTCGTATCATTATTTAATTTTTAATATGGTACGTGTGGGTTATGAAGACATTTAATAATTTAAAAATGTATTTTGCAAAAAAAAAAAGATAGTTTAGACTGATATAAATTTATTTAGTCAGGAATTCATTACTAATTGATAGGATTTTTTTCTAAAATTATAGATATGTAAAATTCGTAATCCGATAAAATTTTGATGTTTATTTTGAGTTTATAGTCAAATACTATATAATAATTTTTTCATAAATTCCACAAGCAAATTAAATCAATATAATAATCTTACCTTCCAAATGTGATGATAGTTCAATATTGTCCTTAATAACTGTGTTTCCATTAGAGTATTATTGAACGCAAGCCTAATATTACCTTAAATAAAAGTCGTCCTTAAATTAGAGCCGATGTGTTTGTTACGTATTTAATTGAACTTAATAACTTTAGTTTAAAACCTTGAATTTGTAATAAGAAATTTATATAATATGCATGCAATTATTTATTTAAAATTTAATAACTTATAAAAATTATAATATCAAATTCATAAACTTTAAATTCTGACTTCGCTCGAAGAACTCTATTAGGATGGATGCACGAGTCAAATTAGCTTCAATTTTGGGATTCTATTGGATCCCTTTTCTTCTCTTTTTTTCTCCACTTTTGATCTGTAAAAATATATAGAAATTACAAGTCCCTTTATTTCACAAGCTATTGGTGTAAGCCACTACATATTCCACATATATTTAACTATGCATGTGAGGAGGAAAATTAAAAGTTTGGTTATATATACTAAAAAAATATCAAAATGTAGGTAATCATGTTAACATTCAAATAGAGTACTTACAAATTATATAATTACTCTATTATAATGCTAAGAGTCCAAATTATGCATAGAGAATTAATGATGCTTATAACAAAAGGGTAAAACAACCAAATAGAAAAAAAATCGGTCATAAAAATAGGTAGAATAATATAGTTTCCTCTTCAATTTCTCTCCCTCTTTTTTTTAATCCAACAAACTAAGTAAAAAATGCATGTTAAAAAACAAATTTTCACTAAAATATTAAAAATCTTTTTAATATTTCCATGTGAATACACTACTATTTTTTCTTATAATTTTATTTTTATAAGAAGAAAAACAAGGTATGAAATTTTAAAAAAATCTAATAAATGTACTATTAATGAGATCAAATTTGCTAGTATATTTTCGTTTTTTGGCACTTGTCTTTTTCTTTTCATTTATTTTTTTAGTATATGATCATTTAATTTTCTATTTAACAACAATATTTCAGATATATTTTTATTTGAATAAATAAGAAGAGAAAAGGAATAAAACTTGTTAATATTATTGATATAAAACTTGTAATACTATCATAAAAATAACGGTACAAAATTATTTTGTTATATTTTATGAATTCAATAAAAATTATTATTATTCTGACCGTTTTAAAATAAGTGTTATCTATATAGAAATATTAAATGAAAAATATATAAATATTAATTCATTAGAGGCAAAAATAAATAAAATAAAATAAAAAGAGGTTTTTGCTATTGAATGAAAAATGACCATTAATAAAAGGGAAAAGGGTCAGATATACCCCTCAACTTTGTCATTTAGAGTTGATTTACCCTTGTTATGAAAGTGGCTCATATATACCTCTACATGTAAATAAATGGCTCACATATACCCTTTTCCTTTAACGGAAATGAAAAAAAATGTGATTTTAATCTAAATTTTTATTTTTATTTTTCTAAAAAGTATAATCTCTTATGAGTAAATTTAATCCTCGTCAAACATATTTTTTTGACTTTTTTTTGTTTCAATGACTAATTTATAATTATTATTTTTTATAATCAAATTTATTTATGTTTCACTAATATTCTTGTAAAACTTATTGTAGATGACCAAATTTTTTCTTCGAATACAAAATTAAATTACAATACACACAAAAAATAGTTTAATTTTCTTCCCTTAAACTAAGAAATGAAAGAAAAAAATAAAATAAGAATAAGAAATTCAAATAATTATAATAAAAGAAGTCAAAAAATAATTTATTTATGAAAAATATTAAAATATACCTTGAACTTTGATAGAAGAATCATATATACCCCTAAATAATTATTTTAAAAAAAATAGAAGTAATAAATATAAATTTAAAACTAATTTTTTAACTTCCGTTAAATGAAGGGTATATATTTATGAGCCATTTTGTAACGGCATGGGTATATGTGAGCCGTTTGTATAACGGTAAGGGCATATGTGAGCCACTTTTATAACGAGGGTATATCAGCTCCAAATGACAAAGTTGAGGGGTATATCAGACCCTTTTCCCTTAATAAAATGAAAAGAGTTTTTTGGTAAATGGAAAATGACCACTAATTATATTACATCAATAATATATCTAGTCAAAGGTCAAATAAAGATCGAATGTGTATACATTTAGTCAAAGATAAAAGTGTAAAATGTACCAAATTATTAGTTGTATTACAACCAAAATAATAAATCTATTTAAAGGTCAAAAAAGAACTAAATGTCTATATATCTAATAAAAAATAGGAGCATAAAATATACGCAAGATTTGACTCTATATATCAGTCATAAACATAAGTATAGAATGTGCAATGATAGAGTACTATGTGTGCAGTTAGAAACTCAACACATAGTAGTCTTAAAAAAAGGAACAAAAATTTCCCTTCTTCCTCGAAATTCATATTCTACGTTTCTTATTTAGTACAATAAAAAACCCTAATAGTGTCAATTCGTTCTTCTTGCCTTCCTGGACTCTGCTCCATTTTGCCCATGACTATAGGTAAATCTAACTAATCTATTGATATTCTTTATTATTTTGATGTATGGGGCAATATATTTGCTCGATTATGTCCTAAAGTTCACCCCTTTTGTTCTTTTCAATATGATTTTCATGCTTTTTATTTTGTCACGATTCAAATTCACAAGTCGTGATGGCACCTATGTTCCCAACTAATAGGTAAGCCAACCAACATATTTTAACAAACTTAACTAACTAATGAGTAAAAAGACAAACAATTAGCAAATCTCCAACATTGAGTTCCTTATAAGTAAGAATGCGGGAAACTAAAAAAAAATATGCTACCCAAGAATTGGTGTCATAAGTACAAGAGCTTCTAAAATATGAAGCAAGTCTGAAACTAAAATGACAATTCTAACATAAAAAATATCATGTCTGAATACTGAATAACAGAATAAGTAAAAGATAGAGGGAGGTGTGGCCACGGGATAAACTTTCCATCTACCTTAGATTCACTATGACCCACATACAAATCAAGAAAATTTCCAAATTGCTTCTTAGCGGAAGATTTTGTTGGTTCCCTTACGTTCTGTATTCACGCCGCCCAGGTAGTTTTCTAACCATTTTATTTTCTGCCTTTCTAATGTTAATTAAGCATAACAAATAAACTAATCCCACTAACTTAAATCAATTAATGAGTCAAGTAAAAAAGTATTAAATGAATTATGGATATGAACCACTCACTATTAACTATATTAATTCTTCACTAAAAATTTTATCAACTAAATACTCTTAGTCATCGAATAGTTTAAAAATACCCCTTTAAATTTTCCAAAGGAGTCAAAATAGTCCTAATTCTCAAAACGAGCTAGCGGGTCGTTACATCACCTACCACTTAAACTAATGTTCGTCCTCTAACGGATAAAGAAAAGAATACACCTGAACGCTAAAAAAGACGAGGATATTTTCCCCTCATGTCTGACTCTGTCTCCCATGTAACTTCCTCCACGGGACGATGCTTCCATTGAACCTTTACTGAAGCAATCTCTTTCGACCTCAACTTTTAAACTTGGCTATCCAAAATGATAACCGACTCCTCAAAAGTCAAATTCTGATCAAGTAACACTGTATCCCATTGAATCACATGAGCACCACCTTGATGATACTTCTTTAGCATCAAAATATGAAATACAGGATGAATACCTTCCTATCTACATAACTCTTTTGCCTACTATGAGCCATGAGAAGTCTATCTTGGATTAACTTGACCTTGTCCAAGGACTCCCTCTATAAATCTGTACCCCACGATCTAACCTCAAATGCGTCAAATCAACCAATTGGAGATCGACATCTCCTACCATACAAAGCCTCAAATGGTGCCATCTCAATGCTCGAATGATAACTACTATTGTAAGCAAACTCCGGTAATGGCAACAACTGATCCCAGTGACCACAAGTCAATCACACATGCTCGCAACATGTCCTCAAGAACCTGAATAGTCTGCTCAGACCAACCATCAGTCTGAGGGTGAAAGCCTGCACTAAGATCCACTCGAGTGCCCAACTCTTTATGCATAGTCCGCCATAAATACGATGTAAATTGGGTGCCATGATCTGAAATAATAGATATAGGAAACCCATGCAAATGAACTACCTCTCGAATATAGATCTTGACTAACTTCTCTGAGTTATAGGTAGTCTGAACTGGTACAAAGTGTGCAGACTTAGTCAGTCAATCCACGATGACCCATATAACATCAAACTTACCCAAGGTACGTGGTAATCCTACCATAAAGTCCATAGCAATGCGCTCCCACTTCCATTCAGGTATGGGCATCCTCTAAGTCATACTTCAAAACTTTTGGCGTTCATACTTCACTTGCTGACAATTCAAACACCGAGATACAAAATCAACTATGTCCCTCTTCATACGACACTACCAATAATATTGCTTCAAGTCACGATAAATCTTAGTATCCCTTGATGAATAGAGTACCTCGAACTATGGGCCTCCTCCATGATCAATCTAGTCAAATCACCTACCCGAGGAACACAGATACAACTTTTAATCCTCAAAACTCCCTCACTATCAAGAATTGCAGCCTTAGGTTATCCTTTTAACACTTCGTCTCTAATCTTACATAAATCATCATCATCAAACTGTTGAGCCCAAATCTGTTCCAACAATGATGACCTAGCCTCTATATAAGCCAACACCTTACCAGATTCTGAAATATCAAGTCTCACAAAGCTACTAGCCAAGGATTAAACATCCCTAGATAAAGGACGCTCGTCAACCTGTAACATGGCTAGACTATACATACTTACTACCTTTCGACTCAAGGCATCTGCTACAACATTTGCCTTGCCTGGATGATAAAGAATAGTCATGTCGTAATCCTTAAGCAACTCCAACCTCTGATGCCTCAAATTCAGATCCCTCTGATTTAATATATATTGGAGACTACAATGATCCGTGAACACCTCACAATGCACACCATAAAGATAATGCCTCCAAATCTCAATGCAAACACAACAACCGCCAACTCTAAATCATGAATAGGGTAGTTCTTCTCATGAACCTTCAAGTGCTTTGAAGCATAAGATGTCACGTTCCCCTTCTACATCAATACACAACCAAGACCAATTCGAGAAGCATCACAATATACATCAAAACCCTCTCCTTCCACGGGTAAGGTCAAATTCAGAGCAGTAGTTAATAAAGTCTTGAGCTTTTGGAAACTAACCTCAGACTCGTCAGACCACAGAAAATTCACCTCCTTCTGTGTCAATCTAGTTAATGGAGATAGAATTGATGATAAATCCTCTACAAACCGTCGATAATAACATACAAGGCCTAAGGAACTCCGAATCTCAGTAACTAAATCAGGTCTGACCCAATCCCTAACTGCCTCAATCTTTTTAGGATCCACCATAATACCCTCCTTGGACACTACATGTCCCAAGAATTCTACCGAGCTAAGCCAAAATTCACACTTTAAAAACACTGCATAATGTTTTTTCTCCTTTAGAATCTCAAGCACAATCCTCAAATAATGATCATGTTCCTCCTTAGTGCGTGAGTATATCAAGATATCATCTATGAAGACAATAACAAAAGAATCCAAATATGGTCTGAAAACTCCATTTATTAAGTCCATAAAAGCTCGTAATGGCCATAACGCGTTCGAAAAGCTGTCTTAGGGATATCCTCCGCCCTAAACTTCAGTTGATGATAGTCAGATCTCAAATCAATCTTGGAGAAAAATGAAGCACCCTGCAACTAATCAAATAAGTTATCAATACGAGGTATTAGGTACTTATTTCTGATGGTTACCTTGTTCAACTGTCGATAGTCAATATACATACGCATAGATCCATCTTTCTTCTTCACAAATAACACTGGAGCACCCCAAGAAAATACACTTGGTCTAATAAAATGTTTGCTCAACAAATCCTGCAACTGCTCCTTCAACTCTTTCAATTCAGACAGTGTCATACGATAAGGAGGAATGGAAACAGGCTGAGTGCCTAGATCCACATCAATACAAAAATCATATCACGATCTGGTGAAGATCTGGCAAATCGGTTGGGAATTCCTTTGAAATTCACTCACCACTAGAATAGACTCAAGCATAGGAGTCTAAATACTAGTATCTCAAATGTTCTCCAAGTAAGCCAGAAATCCTCTCTGTACCAACTGAGGAGCCTTAAGAAATGATATCACACCCTTAGGAGGGTGACTAAGAGAACTTCTCCATTCTACTATAGGAATTCCAGGCATGGCTAAATTGATTGTCTTGGCATGGAAATTTAAAATTGCGTAGTAAGAAAATAACCGATCCATACCAAGAATTACATCAAAATTTTACCATATATAAGACCTTTATATCTGCATGAGTGTCATACCCTATCAAGGTAACAATACATAATCGATACACCCGATCTACCAACTACAGAATCTTTGACAGGAGTAGAAACATTAATCGGCAAATCAAGAGACTCACATAATATATCCAAACTAAGAGCAAAATATGTATACACATAAGAATAAGTAGATCCTGGATCAAATAATACAGTAGTTGGTCGATGAAAAACCAGAATAACACCTGTGTTAACAACATCTGAAGCCTTAGCCTCTGGCCTACCCGGAAAAACATAACAGTGAAAACGAACTCTCTTAGATTGTGAATTTACGACCACCACCTTGACCAGAAGAAGAACCACCTCTACCACTCTGTGCACCACCCCTAGCTTGAGATTGTGTAGCCTTAAAAGTCGAAGCTTGAGAACCCTAATGTAAGCCACCATGCCTGGTCCTAGGACAGTCTCTCACATAGTGTCCCATATCACCACACTCAAAACAACCCTTACGAGATGCAGGTTGATGAGAGGAACCTGAATGACCAGAATGCCATCCACGAACTACAGGTCTAGAAGATGAACCTTGTGAAGTACGCATTGATCTCAAAGAGCTATGCACAACGTAATCAACCTTAGACGCTAGTATAGCAGCATGAATAGGTCTGCTGGACTGAGGGTAACAACCTCTGCCCAAGTAACCTCGACTCCTAGGCGGAGCACCACCATAATCACATGAACTATAAGTCCTCTTGCCCTCACGCTGCTCAAATCCCTTACGCTGAATAATTTCCAACTCCTTATCAACATCTACCATTTCTGGAATGGAACACCAGAAGCAGTTACCTGAGAAAATCCTAGACGAATCGAAATGATCATCCCCTTAACAAACCTTCTCACTCTCTCAGCCTCTGTGGGAAGGATCATCGAAGCATGCCTACACAAGGCATGAAATTTACCATCATACTATGTAATTGACATACCACCTTGCTGCAAACCCTCAAACTCGGCCTTCTTGCACTCCCTCCCTCTGCGTGGAACAAATTTTGATAGAAATATCTGAGTAAAATGAGTCCAGGATAGTGGAAGGGATCCAGATGGCCTACTACTAATATAATCCCTCCACCACTGCTTAACAGAGCCAGTCATCTGAAACGCTGTGTAGTCAACTCCATGAGACTCTACTAATCCAAGATTATGCAACTTCTCATGACAACTAACTATAAATTCATATCCGTCCTCAATTAAATCACCATTATAACAAGGAGGATTCATTAGTCTGAACCTCCCAAACATATTTTGCTCATCAATGGTCATACACGATCTGTTCGCCAGATGTGTTGCAGTATCTGGAAACATCATACTATCCAAATGAAGAGCTAAAGCAAATGCTGGCTGAGTCCTGTGAGTCTGAGAATCTAGAGCAACTATCGGATCTGGAGTCTGACCTCCAACACGGGTCTGTGAGCCATCAAAAGTGACATTCCCCTCTTGGATTCCTAACATACGATCTAAGGTATCTTGAAGCACTGGGGTGACAATAGTACTGGGTGGAGCCTGAGCTGTTCCATCCCCCTCGACACGATCTTGCACATCCCTATGAATAACATCTGCATCATGAGGTACGGTTCTATCACGGCCCTAGGTAGCTATTGGTACTTGACCTTCCACAGGTGCTTCAATACGGCCCCTACCCCAACCTCAAGCTTGTCCCGTGCCTCTACCACAGATAGTGTTCCTAGAAGCAGGCGCAGGAATAGGATTTTGACTATTACTTGCCGGTATACGAGTCTTCTCCAAGTGAGACAATGAGATATCAAGATTAGAATTTCAACAAGGTCAAGTGTGCACGATAGTGAATGAAGGAACAAACTATTTTCTAAATCTCCTATAAACTCTCGAAGATAGGTATGGACGTCTTCATACTGATCCGCAAGACTCTACTAGACATTGCTCGTGTACTCGTGAGACCGATGAACCTAGGGCTCTGATACCAAATTGTCACGACCCAAATTCACAAGTCGTGATGGCACCCAAGTTCTCAACCAATAGGTAAGACAACCAATATATTTTAACAAACTTAACTAACTAATGGGTAAAGAGACAAACAATTAGCAAATCTTAAACACTGAGTTCCTTATAAGTAGGAATGCGGAAAACTGGAAAAAAATATACTACCCAAGAATTGGTGTCATAAGTACACGAGCTTCTAAACTACGATGCAAGTCTGAAACTAAAATGACAATTCCAATGTAAGATATATCTTGTTTGAATATTGAATAACAGAATAAGTAAAAGCTAGTGGGAGGTGTGGGCCAAGGAACACAAGCAGCTCACCACAACTCCAAGATACTCCAAACTCGGACTCAAATTGCTCCAGGAGATGTGCTCCTACTCGGAATCGAACCTGCACCACAAAGAGTGCAACAAGTGTAGTATGAGTACGAAACCACGTGTACCCATTATGTCTCATTGACTTACAACGAAGAAGTATTGGTGGGATTTTATATAAAAAAAAATTCTTAAATTATACAAGTATATATATTACACTTATTATTCGAGTTTCATCAATAAAGGTAATCAAACATCAAATACTTTCCAATATGATACCATGAAATGATATGTCTCAGAATACCTATTACATCACTCAACCGTATATACATGCTAATCCTCGAAAACACATCGAGAGCTCATGACCCACGGGGGACTCGCAAGGTCCATATACCGACATGGACTATCTCCACGTGTCTACGCGGACGATCTCAACGTACTATCATAATATCAAACAATTTCCGCATGGACGGTCTCCATGTGCCCAAATTACAATCTTAGCATCTCACCATACCACGTGCCGAACATATGCTTAATCTCATGTCAATGCATGTACACAATATTATTTCAATATAAGGGGATGATGATTCATCTCACTCAATCAATATCAACATAATACATAACCACCTTAATTATCACAACTATATGGGTGAAATAAGTAAAACACAATCACACAAGAATTTCAAGTCAATAATATATCAGCTAATGCCCATATGCTTTGGCATTCTCACATTACAATCCACATTCTATAGTAGTAACTTTTCTTTTATAACAATGATACTCGTACCAACGCCCGTCACACCATTGATACGAGACCCCTATCTTTCGCCCATACCCCTTGTCTATTCCAATTTTAAAAAAATATTTAATTAGGAAAAACATCCTTCAACAAGTCTAAAAGTCTTAACATACCTTAAGTGCCGAACCTCGTGCCACGAATCTTCAAGATAGTTCCTTCCCTTTTCGCAAAGTTTCGGAACGCTCGCGATCTACCAATAATGCAATATTCGTAAGTGAGCGAGTTTGTACATATTCAAATTATTATAGGTATACCATAGACCCTAAAACTCACTCATTTCTCTAATCAATCTCTAAATCTTGATATAATTTAAATGTCAAAATTATCACATTTTCTAAATTTTAAGTCAAGAATTGAACCTTAATCTCTCCAACAATCATAATTTTAATGGTATTCATATAACACTATTCAAATAATATTTAATTACCAACCTCAATATATTTAACTTTAATTTTTATTCGATATTTAACTGAAGCAGGTTAATGTTAATATCTAAACTACAAACAAGCAGAATGCACTGCAACGTGACAATCTGTAAAAATCGTCAAATCCCAAAAAAATTAATAACAAAGCCAATCAGTGGCAAGCTTCCAAATGATTAACTCATGATTCTTATTGACAATGATTGGCTCATGATTTTCTCATGATTTCCCACCACCATTTTTTTAATATTAAATACACTTAAAATTCACCAAATTGGCTTCCAATCCTTTCCAACAACAATTGAATAACGCCTTCAATAATAAGAAAGAATAATTTAATGCCAGTTGCCAACATATATACTACCGAACAAATAATTTTGTTAGTTCTTAATTTTGACCAGACGAGAACATTTATTTCCTGCACATTGCATTAATCCCTTGCACCAAAATTTATAATCAAGTTCATGAATCTTAGTTTAACTAAACGTGTCAAGTCTCATAATCCTAAATTTTAAGTATAGGTTAAGTCTAACCTTCATAAATCTAATAGTATTCCATCCAATATAATATGATACAATATAATATAATGCAATATCACCATATATAAGTAACTAATATATTAATAAATAAATTATACTATAAAAAATAATAAATATAAATTGATAGGAGGAACCAGTGGTTACAAACCAGTGGCGACCTCAAGAATAAACAAAACAATGTTTCTCTTCCCGAAACTGTCACTCTGTTTGAGAAAAACACCTCAAATAATATGTAGTGGTACAATCGATATTACACTCTTTTGTAAAATAAAAAATTGTCACATCGACTGTCATGTGGAAAATAATTTCAATGTGGCAAAAAAGTGACAGTAGATATCATATGGAAAATGTAAGACATCGTAGAGCAATGACGCAGCGTAAATATAGAGTGATCGACATACCTCCAGCCATTGTTAGCGATATAGTCGGAGCTACAATTCTTCTTTTCTTTAAAGATCTTCTAAACACTCAAAACCTTATTCTTAGATGGTATGGAGTTTTTAGAAGTAATGTGCTTAGGGACCTTTGAACCTAATGAGATATTTATAATCGTGCTTCCAACAAGAACGGTTACAGGTTATGGGAAGTTACCAACCACTAGAGTAGTAGCATAGTGGATCCATGTAGTGGGATAATGGGTAGTTAATCATTATCCCGTTAATGGGATAATGGATAGCTAACTAATTTCCCATTAATGAGATAATATCATATAAAATAGAGTTTCGTAAACTTTCATTGTTACAACGAAATTTTACATCGTGGAACTAAGTCCCATTGTGACTACATAATCCTTAAATTTTTGTGGTGGCATGCCTTTAGTTAAAGGATCAGCTAACATTACTTCAGTGCTAACGTGTTCAATGACCACTTTCTTGTCTTTAACACGTTCTCTTACGGCTAGATATTTGATGTCGATATGCTTGCTTTGACTATCACTTTCAATATTCTTAGCCATAAAGACAGCAGCTAAATCATCACATATAACCTTAATGACTTAGATATAGAGTCAACAATTCTAAGTCCAGAAATAAAACTCTTTAACCATACACCATGTGAGGTAGCCTCGAAACAAGAAACAAACTAAGCCTCTATAGTGGAAGTAGTAACTAGGATTCTTGAGATAAACCTAAGGTACCTTGATGTCTATCTCGATGAATCTTAATACCAATAAAATAAGATGCATCACCCATGTCTTTCATATCAAAACTTTTAGAGAGAAATTGTTTCACCTCATGTATCACTCCCTTATCATTGGATGCAAGTAAGACATAATCCACATTTGTTTTACGCCCTCATTCGTGGTGAACTTTGCGGGTGACACATTTACACTGATGGATTCTTTGTTGTCATTTCTGGGCAGAAACTTGCTCCATCTCTTGGGTTCTTACTTGTCCCTTCATTTGCGAGGATCATGGACGATAGTCATATCTATTCCGGCAGAGGACATGTTCAACTCCATATCATGAGCCCGAGTAGCAATATCTTTGAAAGATTTTGGTTTTATTCCTTTCAAGATGTAACGAAGCTCCCAGTGCATTCCTTGAATACAGATTTCGATCGCAGAAGCTTCACTAAGCCTAACCTTGCAATTTAGGCTCGCGGTCCACCATCGATTTATGGAATCTATAACAGGTTCATCCTTTCTATTGGCGAGTATTTGTGAGTTCTACCATGCTCTCCGTGCGCCATGCTATAGAAGAATTTGAGAAACTCGTGTTCTAGGTTCTCCCAACTATCAATAGAGTTAGGTTCAAGATCCGTGTACCAATAAAAGGCATTTCTTTTTAGAGAGCGGACAAATTGTTTGACAAGATAGTCTCGCTAAGTTCCAGCATTATTACATGTCTCCGCGAAGTGTGAGACATGTTGTTTCGGATTTTCTTTTCCCTTAAATTGTTGAAATTTGGGAGGTTGATAACCAGCAGGCATTTTAATGTTATCAATCCTAGCAGTGTATCGCTTAGCATATATATGAGAAGACTTGGTGGAGACTTCATACTTATCTTTGATAATACCTTCAATAAACTCCTTCAAGCAATCGAATGGGATCATTCTTTCAAAAGAAACTGGCATCTCTTTGACAAACGGGGCTTTCTTAGCAGGATCTTCGATTTCTTGAACTTCAATACCCTTTCCAGGTGCATGGCTCGTATCTCCATCTAAATTCCTTCCATCCTATCCATCAACTTATCAATTCGAGACTCTTGGGTTTGTATATGCCTCGTCAATCCTTCAACCAACTTTGTCAGATTTGCGAGTTGTTCCTTAGGAGAGGAAGCATCAATCACCATCGTTTGCATGATCATCGAGATGCAGGAAGTAGCATGGATTATCACGTAGGTTAATTTTCAGTGGACTCACGTTAAGCGATATACGTGGAGATCATTCATAAGTTGAATCATAGTTCTCCCTTGTGCTAGAGTTCTTGGAACCAGATTGGTCAAGGAAAGTCAATGTCTTCTTGATCTTTTCAACAACACTACTTCCTCCTTCTAGAGCATTTGTGAAGGAACTTTCTCCTTATGAGTTGAAGACCCAAAAACAGGAGTTGATGTGGACGACATTTGAAGTGTTTGTTGTCCTAGTGTAGCAGCCTTGCTTCTCGTAACAGCTCCGAAACTTCCAAAGGTAACACCAAGGATGCCTTCAACTTCAGTAGAGAACTTGGAGCTAGTGGCCTTAGAGGCAGTTGATCGAGAGTTGTTGCTCATGGAAGTCCTCTCGATATTTTTTGACGCTTGAAAAGTTGAGATGAGAGGTAGAGATTGTCCCACTGGGCGTGCCAAAATTTGTAGACACTAAAATTCGTGTCGAAAAAACAATAATCAGGAAAGAAAAATTATAGCAACAATCGATTTTATCATTTCAGATGCGAGTGTTACAATCTCTATGATTCCTCCGAATTCGCCTTTTCAAATACAAATTCAAGGGAACTTGAACATTATCTTGATCTTGAGTTTTATTTAAATTCAAGGGCTTCAAGCTTGTTCTTGAATTCGGTGGTCTTGATCTTGATCGTTCTTGAAACTTGAATGCTTGAATTCTTAAACTTGTAACGTTGTAGAGACTTAAATAACGTTTGTACCACGTATTTTCTCTAGCTTCATGTTTAGAATTTTTTCTGTTTTTCAGAGTTATTAGGACCTCTATCTATAGTTTTAGAATAGAGGAGTTGCGATTGCATAAGATTTCATTCGGCCACTCTGATTCAAGTGACATAATATATGGGTTTTATGGAGCGGGCTTGTCATCTTTGACACATGTCATGATTCTATTTGTTTTTATTTAACTTGGCATGTCACATCATTTGCACACGTGGCGCTAAGATAGGCGTCTAGAATGAGATGAAATTGGGCTCACGCATTGTAGCCCAAATCAATTAATTTAGACTTTAATTAAGTCCATATGTTTTGGACTTAAATATGTAACTCAAGTATATTAATCCATAATATTTATTTGGATTAATATATTTACGAATTTAATATAATCCGAAGCATTTTTATTTATTTATATTTAATAAATTTTAAATAATTACAACAAGAAATGAGACAAAAAAATCAAATAAATGTACAGTTATTAATGAGACCAAATTTTCTAGTATCCTTTCGTTTTTTGGCACTTGCCTTTATCTTTTCATTCATTTTTTAGTATATATTCATTTAGTTTTCTATTTAACAACAATATTTCAGTTATTAAATGAATATAGAAGAAGAGAGAAGGTATAAAACTTGTAATATTATTCATATAAAACTTGTAATATTATCATAAAAATAACGGTACAAAATTATTTTGTTATGTTTCATGAATTCAATACAAATTATTATTATTCTGACCGTTTGTGTTATATATATAGGAATATAAAATGAAAAATATATCAATATTAATTCATTAGAGGAAAAATTAAATAAATAAAAAAAGGTTTTTGCTATTGAATGAAAAACGACCATTAATAAAATGAAAAAAGTTTTTTTGGTAAATGGAAAATGACCATTAATTATATTACATCAACATTATATCTAGTCAAAGGTCAAATAAAGATTAAATGTGTATACATTTAGTCAAATATAAAAGTGTAAAATGTATCAAATCATTAGTTTTATTACAACAATAATAATAAATCTAGTCAAAGGTCAAGAAAGAATTAAATGTCTATATATCTAATAAAAAATAAGAGCGTAAAATATACGCAAGATTTAACTATATATATCCCTTCATTGAAACTCAATACATAGAAGTCTTAAAAAAAAGGAACAAAACTTTCCCCACTCTTCCTCGAAATTCGTTTTCTAGGTTTAATTGTTAGTACAGTAAAAAAATCCCTAATAGTGTTAATTTGTTCTTCTTGTCTTCCTGGGCTCCGCTCCATTTTTTTCCATGTTTATAGGTAAATCTGACTAATCTATTGATATTTTTTATTATTTTGATGTATGGGGCAATATATATATATGTACACACATATAATCTGCTCAATTTTGTCCTAAAATTCGCCCTTTTTGTTTTTTTTAATATGATTTTCATGTTTTTGCTTTTCTATAAGCTATTTTTGTGGATTCTAACATCAGTTATAATTCCTCTTTTGGTCTATTCAAGAATACTCTAAGAGCAATGATAGGACTAGTTTGCCATTCTTGGAAAATGTTTGCAAATTCTTGATGATATGCTTGTATAGAACTTGTTTTTTTTTTTTTTATAAAAGTATAAAATACTTTCCTCAATTTCTCTAAATAGTTAAAGGCTAAGTTGCTTATTCCAGTAAAGGTTGAATACTTGAAGAGTCCAAAATGTGCCCTATGATGAAAACACTCATAAAAGGTATTCAAAATTTACTTTATCATTTTTTTTAAAAATCATTAGTTTTTCTTTCCGGTCAACCTTATGCTATAGTTACATAGGTTTCTTAGATTTTTCGAATTTTAATACTGGTAAAATTGTTTATTTGATATTCTAAATCTAGAAAATGAAATAATTTCTTAAATTTATTTATTTTATCACTTAAAATGAACATATTTTAGCAGAAGCAAATTGAAACGAGATAAAAGTATCTATTATTTTTTTTGTAGGTTGAGGTTTATGAGACAAAAAGAAATCTAAAACAAATGACAAGCATATAACGTCATGTCCAACAAACTTTCGAGTTCAAGTGATTCTTCGGTATCGGTTTCATCTTCATAAAAATATCTAATAAATATAACAAAAAGGCAACTCTCAGATTTTGAGTATCCAAAAAGTACGATAAATAACCATTAATTAAGAAAAAAAAGAGTTAAAACACTACAAATCTGTATTTCGAGATATTTCAAATATAGGAAGCTTCTTATTAAGCAGAGAACATATGATGAGAACTTATATGGCTCCACCAACAAAATATCATACATATGTTTTTTGTTTGATGAGAGGCTTCCTATATTTAAAATATTTTGATATGCAGATTTTAGAACTTTAACGCTTTTTCTTCTTATAGGCGTCATTTGTCGTACTTTTTTGGTTCCTCAATAATTTGAGATTTGACTTGGTGTTATCTTTATCAGGTTTTTCAATGAAAATGATATATAGTGATAGTGAAGAATCAATTTAACTAGAAAGTTTATCGGACATGTCATTGATAACCTCGAGGAAGTTAAGCTAGCCAATTTATAGGAAGAATGTATGAGATGCAATTTATCAAGATTTTCTTAGTGAACTCTAAGGGGTTGGAGAAAATGCTAATATATCGAAAATTTCTTGATCGGAAACTTTTTGACACAAGATTAAAATTTTTCTCCGAAATCTTAATTTTTTCATGTGCATCATCTAAGTAAAAATTTATCTACATAGATTTAAGTTGATCTTAACTTTTTGCTTAGAAGTTTAAACTTAAAAGGGAGAAAGACATGTTGATGTAGTATTATAAGTCTATTCTGTAACAACTAATTCATAACATGATCATTGCTTGAATTTAAAAAATTAATATATCGTCCTTATTTAATTTCTAAAAATACCACACAACCCTAAAAGATCATCTTACTAAAACCTTCCCCGACCCCACTCAACAAAAAAGTCAATTTTTTTTCATTTGGGTCAATTCTGTAATAATTCCGACAAGATCCGAAAATAACTAATAATTTAGAAGTGTTTTAATAATGAGTAACTTTCACATATAGCAAACGTAAAAATCATATTCGTATGTTATTGTTATAATTTGCATAATTGCGCTCCGTAGTAAACATAAATATACAATTTTGTTATACATATACAAAGAAAGTTGTCGTATAATTCGTTATACATATATAAAGAAAGTAGTTGTATAATTAGTTATATATATACAAAAGAAAGCTGTTGAATAATTTGTTTCGCTATACATATACAAAGGATCAATTGTATAATATTTGTTTGTATAAGCCGAGAAAGAGAGAAAGACAAAAGAGAACTGGGCCGGGAAAGATTATATTTGTATAATCATACATGTATAGGACAAAAATATATGCATTTGTATTTGTCTATACAATTTTCTCTCGTTTTATACAAACACAAACGCAATGTATACATAATGTGCTTCTTCTTTTTTTTTTCTCAAAGATTAAACGTATAATTATAAATTGATATCTCGACGTTTAATTTGAATTTTTTCCTAAATAGTCGGTCTTTTTCCATTACCAAGAATATATTTATTTCTCCTACAAATTTCTGGTGTATTAATCTCAAAATAATTATTAGAATTACTCAAAAATAGTTTATGAAAAAACAACATTTTAAGGAATGTCAACGTTTTAGGTTATCATGATCAGAAAATTTTAGCAGCTATTTCAATAAATGTCATAAGCATGATTTTTTCTAAACGATGTCATAATTTAAAGGACAAAAATGACTCCAAAAATTTGAGATCCAACAACAGTGAACTTTATTAAAAGAATATTTTTCTTAAAAATATAAAATTTTGATTAAATAATTTTTTTAAAAAAACTTGTCTAATCTTTAACTTAAAAATATCCCCATAAGATCTTTCCCTTAATCCTCGATATTTTTTTCTTACCCACTAAGATTCTTCACCATTAATATTACTATTACCAAAATGAAATCGTAATATAGCAATTATTGAATCTTTAATTAATTGCTTAATCAAATGGTCAACTTTCCTTTTACCTGATCAATCAAATATTGCAAGACTATAATAACCGCAAATCTTGCATGAACTCGTATCATTATTTAATTTTTAGTATGGTACGTGTGGGTTATGTTAACATTCAATAATTTAAATATGAATTTTGCAAAAATAATGATAGTTTAGACTGATATCAATCTATTTAGTCAAGAATTCATTACTAATTGATCGGATCTTTTTTTCTAAAATTATAGATATGTGAAATTTGTATTTCAATAAAATTTTGATGTTTATTTTGAGTTTATAATCAAATACAATATAAAAATTTTTGTCATAAATTCCACAAGCAAATTAAATAAATATAATAATCTTACCTTCCAAATGTGATGATAGTTTGTCCTTAATAAATGTGTTTCCATTAGAATATTATTGAACGCAAGCCTAATATTACCTTAAACTAAAGTTGTCCTTAAATTAGAGCCAATGTGTTTGTTACGTAATCGATCAAATCTAATAACTTTAGTTTAAACCTTGAATTTGTAACAAGAAATTTATTTAATATGTATGAAATTATTTATTTAGAATTTAGTGACTTACAAAAATTATAATCTCAAATTATTAAATTTTAGATTATGACTTTGCTTTTATAGTTATTTTTATAATGTATTACTTTTTTTTAGTATCAAAAACAATCTGTCTATCTTCATTTTCACATATGATATTGCATTGCATTGAACATGTTAGTATTATAATGAGAGGAGAAATATACTCCAATATTTTGACATAGGAGCAAAATTGAAAGATTCTTTCCTTGAAATAAGTTACAATAGCAAAGGAAAACCAAACTACTTGTCTACACTAGTCAGGCCTCTTCCAAAGATGGCTAACAAAAGTTTAAAACCATAATAATAATTGATGTAGCATCAATATCTTCCATTCTCCACAACACTATGAATGTGAACTTTGTTAATCCAACACCACATGTGGCAAGAATTTGGTGTTTATGGTCATGTACCCCTGCTTTTGCAAATATTCTGTGACTATATAATATGACTGCTTCAGTTCCAGTTGCATGTTCAAAGAAATGAATTCCAACACCAGCAATTAAAATCCATCTAAGTGACTTTGTTGGTTTTAGAAGTAATTCTTTCCAAATACCTTCACCTTGTGACTTCACTGAATCCGGAATCATTAATCACAATTTTCGTCCATGCCTATAGCTCTTTTAATCTCCCTTCAGCTTCTTCAGGGTCATTTGAAATTTTTTACATTATTTTCTTGGTTTCTCCTAGACGGCCTTTCATGATCAGCCATCTAGGAGACTCTGGCATTCTGAGAATGCCAATCGCCAAGAAAATCGAAGGAATTGCTGCAATTCCTAACATAATTCTCCAACCAAGTCTCAGAGGCAATCCGGAGAAAATATAATTAGACAAATAACCAAGTAAGATCCCAATGCTAATTCCAACTTCCGGAAGGATGTTAGAAATCCACGCGTAGATGGAGATGAAACTTCTGCTGAATAAACAGGTGCCATCATAAGTGCAAAACCAATACAAACTCCAGCAATACATCGACCTACTAATAAAGCCGCGTAACTTGGACCGTATTCCATTACAACAGATCCTAACAAGAAAATTCGAGAAGCTATAACTATAGTGTAACGTCAGCCAATATAATCGGAGGTTCTTCCAGCACTGAGTGATCCAACTAAAGCACATAAATTAAGTATCCCTGCTAAAACCTCTGTTTTTGCATCACTGATTTTGAATTCCTTTTTCACAAAAATCATTGCTCCACTCATCACTCCGGTATCTGAATTCAAACATAAAATTCTCATTAGCTTATATTTTGAATCCCTCAATGAAATTCCTGACTCGATATGATCTAACGAGTTTCAAATAGAGACATGCCTACATGATGGAAAATTAAGGAAAAAGAAGAATATTAGAAGTAGAAAACTAACCATATCCGAAGATGATAGATATCATGGAAGCAACAATGGGACAAGCACAACCATATTAGTTAATAATTTTTAAACTGGGTCCTTCACCCTTCTCCACTATTTTTCAATGCAATATTACCCTTTGATATCAAAAGATGTTGTATGTATGACATGAACAATATATATATACTAAGTAGTAAAGTAAATTGGTGTGACACTTAATTCACTAGTGGAACACAGTCACAATTTGTGATAACTTTTAATTTAGTGCATTCATTTCAGCTATGGATCAAGAAATCAGATCTCTGCCATTTTTATGAAAACATCACTAATTTTGGCAAGAAATCTTATTCTAATTATGAATAATTACTATTTATTTGGGTTTCCACTTTTCTAAAATTTTATAATATGGAGTCCTAATGGGACCGAGAAAAACACACTTAAACTGTCACTCTGTATGAGAAAAACACCTCAAATAATATGTAGGGGTACCATCGATATTTCACTCTCTTATAATATAAAATGTTGTCACATTAACTGTCATGTGGAAAATAATTTCATCGTGGCAAAAAAGTGATTGTAGATATCATGTGGAAAATGTAAGACATTGTAGAGCAATGACGCAGCGGAAATATAGAGTGATCGACATACCTCCACCCATTGTTAGCGTTATAGTCGGAGTTCCAATTCTTCTTTTCTTCAAAGATCTTCTAAGCACTCAAAACCTTATTCTTAGATGGTATGGAGTTTTTAGAAGTTATGTGCTTAGGAATCTTTGAAGCAAATTACATATTATAATCGTGCTTCCAACAAGCACGGTTAAGAGGTTATAGAAAGTTACCAACCACTAGAGTAGTAGCATAGTGGATCCATGTAGTGGGATAATGGGTAGTTAATCATTATCCCGTTAGTGGGATAACGGATAGTTAACTACCTTCCCATTAATGGGATAATGGGTAGTTAACTACCTTCCTATTAGTGAGATAATGAGTCCATGAAGTGGGATAATGGACCCATCTAATACGGATCATATCAGCATTAACAAAAATGCTAACATTCTCCCACTTGGTTTGTATATTCTAATCTCATTAATGAAATATAATACACGAATCATGGCGATAGTTTCTCTTGCAGTGAGTAGTATCTTCCATGTATCACAATGCACTATATCTCTAAACATTAACCCATATAATTAATGAATAAACTCAATATTTATTCAAGGTCCATACTTTAGTGACATTTCTGAAAGTAAAACTGAATATGCACACAGTTAATGAGAAATATCATATAAAATAGAGTTTCCTAAATTCATTGTTACAACGAAAATTTACATAGTGTAACTAAGTCCCATTGTGACTACATGATCCTTAAATTTTTGTGGTGGCATGCCTTTAGTTAAAGGATCAGCTAACATTACTTCAGTGCTAACGTGTTCAATGACCACTTTTTTGTCTTTAACACGTTCTCTTACGGCTAGATATTTGACGTCGATATGCTTGCTTCGACTATCACTTTTATTATCCTTAGCCATAAAGACAGCAGCTAAATTGTCACATATAACCTTAATGGCTTAGATATAGAGTCGACAACTCTAAGTCCAGAAATAAAACTCTTTAACCATACACCATGTGAGGTAGCCTCGAAAAAGAAACGAACTCAGCCTCCATAGTGAAAGTAGTAACTAAAGTCTGTTTGGTAGTTCTCCAAGATATAGCTCCACCGACTAACATAAATATGTATCCTGAAGTTGATTTTTGTAATCAACACAACCAACAAAGTTTGAATCAGAGTATCCAATGACTTTCAAGTAATCTGATCGTTTGTACATAAGCATGTAGTCTTTTGTTCCTTGAAGATATCTTAAGACTTTCTTTGCAACTTTACTTTACAGTGGTCAAGACCTGGATTACTCTAATATCTTCTAACATTTCAACAACAAATGATATGTCAGGTCTTGTACAAACCTGAGCATACATCAAGCTTCCGACAGTAGAAGCTAAGGAATGTCCTTCATTTACACGTGGTGAACAATCTCTCATTCGAGACTTCTCTAAAATTTTATTGATATAGGATTCTTGAGATGAACCTAAGGTACCTTGATCTCTATCTCGATGAATCTTAATATCAATAACATAAGATGCATCACCCATGTCTTTCATATCAAAACTTTTAGAGAGAAATTGTTTCACCTCATGTATCATTTCTTTATCATTGGATGCAAGTAAAATATCATCCACATTTGTTTTATGCCCTCATTCGTGGTGAACTTTGCGGGCGACACATTTACACTCATGGATTCTTTGTTGTCATTTCAGGGCAGAAACTTGCTCCATCTCTTGGGTTCCTGCTTGTCCCTTTCTTTGCAAGGATCATGGACAATAGTCATATCTTTTCCAGCAGAGAACATGCTCAACTCCATATCATAAGCCCGAGTAGCAAAATCTTCGAAGAATTTTGGTTTTATTCCTTGCAAGATGTAATGAAACAACCAGTGCATTCCTTGAATACACATTTTGATTGCAAAGGCTTCATTAAGCCTATCCTTGCAATTTATGTTCGCATTCCTCTATCGATTTATGGAATCTATAACCGGTTCATCCTTCCATTCGCGAGTATTCATGAGTTCTACCATGCTCATCGTATGCCTTATGCTATAAAAGTGATTGAGAAACTCGTGTTCTAGTTGCTCCCAACTATCAATAGAGTTAGGTTTGAGATCTGTGTACCAATCAAAGGCATTTATTAGAGAGCGGACAAACTGTTTGACAAGATAGTCTCCATAGGTTCCAGTATTATTACATGTCTCCACAAAGTGCGAGACATGTTGTTTCGGATTTCCTTTTCCTTTAAATTGTTGAAATTTAGGAGGTTGATAACCAGCAGGCATTTTAAAGTTATCAATCCTAGTAGTGTATGGCTTAGCATACATATGAGAAGACTTGGTGGAAACTTCATACTTATCTTTGATAGTGACTTCAATAAACTCCTTCAAGCGATCGAGTGGGATCATTCCTTCAGAGGAAACTGGCATCTCTTTAACAAACGGGGCTTTCTTAGCAGGATCTTCGATTTCTTGAACTTCAATACCCTTTCCAGGTGCATGACTCACATCTCCATCTAAATGTCCTTCCATCCTATCCATTAACTTATCGATTCGACACATTTGGAGTTGTATATGCCCCGTCAATCCACCAACTTCGTCAGATTTGCGAGTTGTTCCTCAGGAGAGGAAGCAGGAGTCACCATTGGTTACATGATCGTCGGAGATGCAGGATAGTAGCATGGATTGTCGTGTAAGTTAATTTTCAGTGGACTCACGTTACACGATATAAGTGGAGATGATTCATAAGTTGAATCACAGTTCTCCCTTGTGGTAGAGTTCTTGGAACCAGTTTGCTCAAGTAGAGCCAATGTCTTCTTGATATTTTCAGCAACACTACTTCCTCCTTCTAGAGCTTTTGTGGAGGAACTTGCTCCTTTTGGAGTCGAAGACCCAAAAACAGGAGTTGATGTGGACGACACTTGAAGTGTTTGTTGTCCTAGTGTAGCAGCCTTGCTTCTCGTAACAGCTCCGAAACTTCCAAAGGTAACACCAAGGATGCCTTCAACTTCAGTAGAGAACTTGGAGCTAGTGGTCTTAGAGGCAGTTGATCGAGAGTTGTTGTTCATGGAAGTCATCTCGATATTCTTTGACGCTTGAAAAGTTGAGATGAGAGGTAGAGATTGTCCCACTGGGCGTGCCAAAATTTGTAAGCAATAAAATTCGCGTTGATAAAACAATAATCAGGAACGAAAAATTATAGCAACAATCGATTTTATTATTTCAAATGCGAGTGTTATAATCTCTATGATTCCTCTGAATTCATCTTTTCAAATATAAACTCAAGGGCTTTAAAGTTTGTTCTTAAATTTATGATGAAATTGAAGTTGAACTTTATCTTGATCTTGACTTTTATTTGAATTCAAGGGCTTCAAGCTTGTTCTTGAATTCGGTGGTCTTGATCTTGATCGTTCTTAAAACTTGAATGCTTGAATTCTTAAACTTGTAGCTTTATAGAGAATTAAATGGTGTTTGTACCACGGATTTTCTCTAGTTTCTTGTTTAGAATTTTCTGTTTTTCTGAGTCATAACAACCTTTCTTTATAGTTTTAGAATATAGAAGTTGCAATTGGAATAGGATTTCATTCGGCCACTCAGGCAAGTGACATAACATATGGGCTTTATTGAGCGGACTTATCATCTTTGACACATGTCATGATTCTATTTATTTTTATTTGACTTGGCATGTCACATCATTTGCACACGTGGCGCTGAGATAGGCCTCTAGAATGAGATGAAATTGGGCTCACCCATTGTAGCCCAGATCAATTAATTTAGACTTTAATTAAGTCCATATTTTTTGGACTTAAATATTTAACTCAAGTATATTAATCCATAATATTTATTTGGATTAATATATTTATGAATTTAATATAATTCGAATCATTTTTATAAATTTATATTTAATAAATTTTAAATGATTACAACAAGAAATGAGAAAAAAAAATCAAATAAATGTACAGTTATTAATGAGACCAAATTTTCTAGTATCCTTTCGTTTTTTGGCACTTGCCTTTATCTTTTCATTCATTTTTTAGTATATATTCATTTAGTTTTCTATTTAACAACAATATTTCAGATATGAAATGAATATATATATATATATATATATATATATATATATATATATATATATATATATAAAAGAAGAGAGAAGGTATAAAACTTGTAATATTATTCATATAAAACTTGTAATATTATCATAAAAATAACAATACAAAATTATTTTGTTATGTTTCATGAATTCAATACAAATTATTATTATTCTGACCGTTTCAAAATAAGTGTTATCTATATAGGAATATTAAATGAAAAATATATCAATTTTAATTCATTAGAGGCAAAAATAAATAAAATAAAATAAAAAAGGTTTTTGCTATTGAATGAAAACCGACCATTAATAAAATGAAAAGAGTTTTTTTGGTAAATGGAAAATGACCATTAATTATATTACATCAACAATATATCTAGTCAAAGGTCAAATAAAGATTAAATGTGTATACATTTAGTCAAATATAAAAGTGTAAAATGTATCAAATCATTAGTTTTATTACAACAATAATAATAAATCTAGTCAAAGGTCAAGAAAGAATTAAATGTCTATATATCTAATAAAAAATAAGAGCGTAAAATATACACAAGATTTAACTATATATATCCCTTCATAGAAACTCAACACATAGAAGTCTTAAAAAAGGAACAAAACTTTCCCCACTCTTCCTCGAAATTCATTTCCTAGGTTTAATTGTTAGTACAATAAAAAAATCCTGATAGTGTTAATTCGTTCTTCTTGCCTTCCTGGGCTCCGCTCCATTTTTTTCATGATTATAGGTAAATCTGACTAATCTATTGATATTCTTTATTATTTCGATGTATGGGGCAATATATATATATATATATACACACACATATAATTTGCTCAATTTTGTCCTAAAGTTCTCCCTTTTTGTTTTTTTCAATATGATTTTCATGTTTTTGCTTTTCTATAAGCTATTTTTGTAGATTTTAACATCAGTTATAATTTCTCTTTTGGTCTATTCAAGAATACTCTAAGAGCAATGATAGGACTAGTTTGCCATTCTTGGAAAATGTTTTCCAAATTCTTGATGATATACTTGTATAGAACTTGTTTTTTTTTTTTTTTTTTTATAAAAGTATAAAATACTTTTCTCAATTTCTCTAAATAGTTAAAGGCTAAGTTGCTTATTCCAGTAAAGGTTGAATACTTGAAGAGTCCAAAATGTGCCCTATAATGAAAACACTCATAAAAGGTATTCAAAATTTACGTTATCATTTTTTTAAAAATCATTAGTTTTTCTTTCCGGTCAACCTTATGCTATAGTTACATAGGTTTCTTAGGATTTTGAATTTTAATACTAGTAAAATTGTTTATTTGATATTCTAAATCTAGAAAATGAAATAATTTCTTAAGTTTATTTATTTTATTACTTAAAATGAACATATTTTAGTAGAAACAAATTGAAACGAGATAAAAGTATCTATTATTTTTTTTGTAGGTTGAGGTTTATGAGGCAAAAAGAAATCTTAAACAAATGGCAGGCATTTAACGTCACGCCCAACAAACTTTCGAGTTCAAGTGATTCTTCGGTATCGATTTCATCTTCATAAAAATCTCTAATAAATATAACAAAAAGGCAACTCTCTGATTTTGAGTATCCAAAAAGTACGATAAATAGCCAGTAATTAAGAAAAAAAAGAGTTAAAACACTACTAATCTGTATTTCGAGAAATTTCAAATATAGGAAGCTCCTTATTAAGCAAAGAACATATGATGAGAACTTATATGGTTCCACCAACAAAATATCACACATATGTTTTTTGTTTGATGAGAGGCTTCCTATATTTAAAATATTTTGATATGCAGATTTTAGAACTTTAACTCTTTTTCTTCTTATATGGTCATTTGTCGTACATTTTTAAATCCTCAATAATTTGAGATTTGACTTGGTGTTATCTTTATCAGGTTTTTCAATAAAGATGATATATAGTGATAGTGAAGAATCAATTTAACTAGAAAGTTTATCGGACATGTCATTGATAACCTCGAGGAAGTTAAGCTAGCCAATTTATAGGAAAAATGTATGAGATGCAATTTATCAAGATTTTCTTAGTGAACTCCACGGGATTGGAGAGAATGCTAATATATCGAAAATTTCTTGATCGGGAACTTTTTGACACAAGATTAGAATTTTTCTCCGAGATCTTAATTTTTTCTTGTGCATCACCTAAATAAAAAATTATCTACATAAATTTAAGCCGATCTCAATCTTTTGCTTAGAAATTTAAAATAATAAGGGAGAGAGACATGTTGATGTAGTATTATAACTCTATTCTGTAACGACTAATTCATAACATGATCAATGCTTGAATGGATGTTTTGATTAGTTTATTGTCACTGTATGTTTATAAATGATATATATATATATATACTCTTTTGGTTATCAAGTGTATATTTTTTAATTTAAAAAATTAATATATCGTCCTTATTTAATTTCTAAAAATACCACAAAACCAAAAAAGATAATCTTACCTATTTCATGTATATAAAGCATGAAAAAAATATCCTGCCTACCCTAACTGACTTCAAATTGATAGCTAAGCAACATCTAAGGTAGGCTAATTCTAACTAACTAATATTTAACAAATTAACTATCGTTGCTTACAATAATTGTAATTGTAAATATATATCATCTCAATACCTCTAATAATAATTTTAATTACAAAGTTAGATTCTAATACCCCCTTAAGTTAGAGATGAGGTTCTCAAGCCAACTTAGTGAGTACAGCAGAATGTTTGACTCTAGTTAAGGATTTGGTGAGGATGTCTGCCAAGTGATAGTCAAACTCAATGTGTTTTGTTCATTCACGAGAAACAGAATTTCTTGTTATATGTATAAAAATAAGCCATTGTTAAAACTAGAAGATGGATGCCTCCTTTAACTACGAGATTATGTCTCATTCCTCAAAAGATATCCAACATTTATGTGCTCTAAACCAAAAACTTCAATAACCTTCAGACATGAGCAATTGTTTCCACAATCAGGATCATATAACATTGAAATTTCCAGAACTTGAACAAAATTAGAGAAGTACTGCGATTGAGTAATAAATACTTCTAATTAACGAATCAGACTCAAATTAAGCAGTAATACGCCATAAAATTTAGTTATAGACTATAAATCGTATTACATGTTTGTATTAGGGTTCAATTTAGAGGTGTAATACATTGAATGGTAAAAAACTGATAAGCATAAACTGTTTTACTCATAAAAAGGCAGAAGAAAATTTTCCAATTACTAGCAGAACATATGAATCCATAATCGTCCGAGATCTGAACATATGCTTTGCTTGAGTCAATCGAGGATCATCCAACTTATGAAATTACAGTAAACATGTTGTTATTATAGCGTGAAAAAAAAAGAAGAGAGAAGTTTATTGCCACTATTTTGACATATAAATAAAGAGAAGCAACATTGGAAAACTCTTCCCTTGAAATAAGATGCACTAACAAAGAAAAAACACAAGTACTTTTATACTAGTCAACCCTTCTTTTTTATTTGCGTTGTGCATAGGCGCTACCTAATACCAAAATTTATTGCATAATATAATTGTCAATGATCTCCAATCTCCACCTCTTTTCTAACATTCTTAGAATCTTTGGCTTTAGTGAAAAGAGCTTCCATTTCTTCCAAAGACTTTCCTTTCGTCTCCGGCAAGAAAAAGTAGAAAAAGATCAAAGCAATGACTGATATCCCAGCAAACATGAAGAAAACACCTGCAATTGTCATTGCTGACATCATTGACAAAAATGTCATAGAAACTGTTGCATTCATCAGCCTGTTCACCGCAACACCAATTCCTACTCCTAAACCCCTATACCTCAGAGGGAAAATTTCAGCGGTATATACCCAAGTAACCGGCGCCAGCCCAACATTGAAAAACCCCACATAGGAATACGTTGTAATTATGCTAAGGACCAAAGCCCATATGAGTTTGCCACCAGATTGCTCTGCCAAAGTCAAGAAAGTCCCAAGTCCAGTTAATGCCACAATCATCCCAATTACACTCGTTAACACTAGCTTCCTCCTCCCAACTCTGTCGATCAAGATAGTCGACAACACTATGAATGTGAACTTTGTTAATCCAACCCCACATGTGGCAAGAATTTGGTGTTTATGGTCATGTACCCCTGCTTTTGCAAATATTCTGTGACTATATAATATGACTGCTTCAATTCCAGTTGCATGTTCAAAGAAATGAATGCCTACCCCAGCAAGTAAAATCCTTTGAAGTGATTTCGTTGGTCTTAGAAGCAATTCTTTCCAAACCCCTTCGTCTTGTTTCTTTATTGAATTTGCAATGTTGACCACATCATCGTCACAATTTTCGTCCATGCCTAAATTTCTTTTAATCTCCCTCAATCGGAATTCAGCTTCTTCAGGAGAATTTGAAACTTTGTACATAATTTCCTTGCCTTGTCTTAGACGACCTTTCATGATGAGCCATCTAGGAGACTCAGGCATCCTGAGAATGCCAAAGCCCAAAAAAACAGAAGGGACTGCAGCAAGTCCTAACATAACTCTCCAACCAACTCTGAGAGGCAATCCGGCAAAAACATAATTAGACAAATAACCAAGCAAAATGCCCGTACTAATTCCAATTTCTGGAAGAGATGAAAGAAATCCACGAGTCGATGGAGCGGAAACTTCAGCGGAATAAACAGGGGCAATCATAAGTGCAAAACCAACACCAACTCCAGCAATACATCGGCCTAATAATAGAATGGTGTAATTTGGACCCCATCCCATCACAACAGATCCTAAAAAGAAAAGGAACGAAGCTATAACGATGGTGTAGCGACGGCCAACATAATCAGAGGTTCTTCCGGCACTGAGTGAACCAATTAAAGCACATAAATTGAGTATCCCTGCTAAAACCTCTGTTTTCACATCACTGATATGAAATTCTTTTCTCACAAAAATCATCGCTCCACTCATAACTCCAGTATCTGAATTCAAACATAAAATTAGAACGAAATTTTCTCATAATATAACCAAATATTTTGAATCAATAATAGATACATACAAATCAAACTAACCATAGCCAAAGATGATAGATATCATGGAAGCAACAATGGAACAAGCACAAGCATATTTGTTAATCTTTTTTAAACTTGGTCCTTCACCCTTCTCCATTATTTTTCAATGCAAATAATATACCCTTTGATATCAAAATATTTGATATATACTAGTAAAGTTAAATACTATTAACACTTGATTCACTGGTGGAACACACTCATTATTGAAATGGATAAAACAAAATAAGCTATGAACTTTACTAATTTTTGGGTCTATATATAGAAAAAAAATACTATTATAATTATAGTTCCTAATTATTTGGATTGTCAGTTTTCTGATACGACTATCTCCTTAATTAATTAGTTATTATTAATAGAATATATGTGGATAAGAATTGAAACTCTTACAAATCCTGATGTAACATTTGAACAGTGATCCATTTGAATCGGAAAGAAAGTTTACTCGGACTATTTAGCATCAATTCCACTATGTTGAAAATAAATATTCGTTTTATTTTTATAAAATACTAAAAAATGGAGGATTTGGAGTTGAAATTTTAATTTTATAAAATTATACATTAAAATAAATTTTCAACTTCAAATCAGTCTGAATCATTTTCAAACGCGTCTTATTAGTGTCAAATTTCTAATTGTATTTCTGATTCGTAAAGATAAATTGTTTTGGTATATGATCATATGATGCCGATCTCAAGGCATATTCAATTCATCCATATACAATTCGCATTAGGAGAATTAAATTTGGGTTAATTCTAAAAGGTGTTGGATAAGGTTTTGATTTGGTATTTAATTGGAAAATTAGTAATATTGTGTCTTTACGTCTTGCAAAAGAGATTTATTACTAGAAAATATTTGTCTTTAATGTTTATGATTATTTACCTTTTTTCCAGAATATAATGAACTAGTGAACTTAGCCGCGCTTTGCGCGATAAAAAATTAATCGTTAAATTTGCTAAATAATTAATTTTTTGAATAGTTGATTACTAAATATATTTCTAAAGATTCTTTATAGTCTTTAATCTAAATATATCAAATTTTAAGTCTTAATTAAGTTTATTATTAGTACTTAAATTTTATATCTTTTGTAATTTGAAATCGCTTAAGAATTTTCGAAATTATAAAAAAAATCCTAAATTTATTCTCTTTATTTTAATAAGAAAAGTAAATTTAATGTAATAAGTTGAACTCTTTATGAAATTTAAATTTAATTTAATAATATAATAAGCTTAATGTTAATATAGTTTTTTTCTGATATCTATTCTTTTCCTTCAAAAGTATTATACTTTCCTTTAGTAATGAATTTTTTTTCATCTTTCACTAATCTTAGATTATGAAATGTTTGTAAATCATTTTCTATCTTGACTAATTTTACTACGATTATAATATAGTGCCTATTACTTATATAAAAATGAATAAATTGAAAGATAAATAGTCTTAAATACGTAAATAATATAAAGTATTCAAATAAATTAAACCCAAATTATATATATGTATTAACTAAAATACAACTTTAAACTTACCTATATTTTAGTTACAATTTCTAAATTATTCTAAAAGGTAAACATAAATAAAAATTGTGAAATTTCCTAATCCTCAAAATTGATTTCATTATTCAAAATAAAATATATACAATGTTGAAACCATTAAAAAAACCTTAAAAGATAATAAACAAAATGATTCAAGTCTTCAAAGTTAAAATTAATATACCTGAAATTTCAAAAATATTATTTAGTGTAGGTATAAATTATAATTAGATAAATTAATCAAAGAATCCTTGTTGGAGTACCAAAGAAAATTAAAATAAATTAAAATTAAACAAATAAACAAAATAATCTTTGTAGGAATACCAAAGAAAATTATCCTAGCCTCTAATTATTCAATTTGTACACACTCTCAATGTTCACTTACACCATTTGAAGATTAATGGACATAAACATTAATGTAGGGTTCCTTTTCTTTGTGAGTTTATGAAAGTTAAACTTAAATATTGTCATATGTTCATCTTGTCTTCCATTATAAACAATAAAGATTATTTTTAAAAAAATGCGCAAAATAATAAGTACACTAAAATCATCAATAATGAGGAAAAAAGCAATAAAAACAAAAAAAAAAAGAACAAAAAAAATATTGTAAATAAAAGACATCAAACAAACTGAAATAAAAAGAGTAACATGAGTGAAATATCGTACTCATCAAAATTGAATTTGAATTTCCAAAATTGTCATATACTCGTCTACTCGTCCACACTGTTAAGTGTTAACAATAGATGTTAGTCACAAAGAATCTATATATATATATATATATATAAAATTAGACATAATCAAAGTGATGTACCTTGGTAACTCAAATTAGATATTGTTCTCATTGAATTTGAATTTCCAAAATTGTCAAATGCTCATCTTATCTTCCACATTGTAAAAGTTAGTAACAAATACACTATATATTATAAAATTAGAAATAACCAAAGTGATGTACTTTAGTATAAATATGATGAAGAAAGGAAAAATAAAATAAAAAATTCTTGCATTGGTGAAGATGACATGGTTTTAGTATTTATAGTAATCCATAAATTCTTAACTATTGAATAAATAAATTAAAAGAGTAATGGAGTAATCAATACCTACAATTGTAACTTATATTGGTCATTAGTGTCTTAATTATAATTTAGTAATACTTTTAAGAAGGAATAGGGAAAGGTTTAAATATTTAAAGGGATAAATTGTAACTTATATATACATAAAATAATAAAGGTATTAATGGAGGAATTTAAAGAGAAATAATGAATAGAGGATATTTATTTAATTTAACTAATATATCAAGATAAAATTAAGAGAAAAAAAAGCTTTAAAAAAGATAAAATATAAATTCTAATGCTGGCCTATGAGGGTGCCACATCAGCACTTTCATATCCAGATTTATATATATATATAGATTGGGTCTGACATTCAGAAACCAAATTTTATTTGAAAAACTAATTAAACGTTGAACTAGTTTTAAATTAAAGTGAACCTAATATATACTACTTCTAATCCGTTTTTACTTGTCATGTTTGCTAGGTTATTTTTATTTTGAAAAAGATTTTTATTAAAAATATTTTATAAAAGAAATATTAATTCAAGAAAAATACTTGTTTTTGACTAATTAATTTGAAAAAACACTTGTTGTCGATATTAGAATTTAGAACAATAGTTTTTTTCAAGGTTCCGAAAAGTGTTTTTAAGAAAAAAAAATTAGATTCTAAAATATAGTTTTTACCACTCAAAGACATACATCTATTTTTTCGTTCCAGCCTTCCAGGCAAGCTTCTTCATATTGTTTCTTTGATTTTTCGTATCATCTTTGTTTTTCGTCAAAATTGAAAGTATATTAAAAAAATATTCTCCAATTTTATCTTTCATATGGGTTTGTTGTTGATGTTCTATTTTCCTTGAGTTTTTGTTTTGTTCTTGTGTTTTCAAATCAACTTTGGGGTACTTCAGATTTTTATTTTGTTTCCTCTAGCTAATTTGGTCTTCTTTTATTATAATTCTTTTGAACTAAATGGATATGGAATAGTAGACTCATTGCTATGTTATTGTTATACCATATAGATGGAATGTTTCGATACTAATTTATGTAGTTACATGTCTAGGCTTTCGCACAAAGAGAAGACTTTCAAATAGAGGTATGGTAGTGGTTAACCTGTAAGATCCCTTGTTTAAGTTGTTTGTTTTCATTTCTTTAACCTCCAAATGAATGTCATTATATTGTTCTCATAGTAGCTATAATTTTATTCACCAAGGTTAAGCATCTTACTTTGATGATATTCATTTTCTTTTTGTTTTTCACCCGGTGTTCGGAGCCCACATTGGAAGGTCGACTAAATTCGAATCAAGCTCTGGCTCATTCGGAGATGACACTCTCAACAGAATTTTCTCCATACCCAAGTCTCGATTGGTTAAAGGTGAAGCACTACCACCAGTGCACCACAACTCATGTAGTTTCTTTAATGATATTCATTAGACATAATACATAAATATGCTATTTAACTTGGCTTCAAATCACATTTGTTCCCATCAACCAAACCATGTAGGACTCATGTGTCTTTCAAGTTTATACAAGATTGTGTATACTTGTGCATACCCAAGGTTGAAGGGCATAAATGTGAAATGAGATCAAATTAAAGGACACATTTATATTTATGCCTATTCATTATGTCTGTAGATTTAGAAATTTGTAAAGGTTTATGGAATATTGACATCTTGATAGTATCTGATTAGCATAAAAAAGTTTGCAAAGATGACAAATGTTCCCAAAGGAATTACTCTACCTTTTAAGATATTAACTCATTGATGAACCAATACGTTCTAAATATCTTCTCATCTTCAATAATTGCATACAAGCAGTATGTGAATCAAGAAGATCCTATCTTCTTTGTAGGTAATAGCCAAAAGCTGAAGCTTAGTCTAAAGTGTTAAAACTTTCAAGCAATATAATCGATCATCGACTTATCTAATCAAAAGAAAAAAAATTCAACTGAGTACAAGAAATCTGTAGGCAGAGGAAAAATTTAACAATAACAACAATTGTGAGCAAAAATCAAGTGGATAAAGGTCACTACAACATTGAAGTTGTTATCTCATGAAATCAAATAAATTCTCTGTTTGGCTGTGAATTCTAACATTGAAACTGATGAAATAGATATGTTGATGAAATATAAGGCGAGCTTTTGAGAGGGTAGAGTGAAGCTTTTCCACACTAAGAAATATTCTCCAATCCTATATATATATATATATATATATATATTCTTTTGATGCCCCATATATATTATATTGTTACTAATTCAGCTTCCAAGGATATAGTGCAAGTTGTTGGGTTTTGGGCCTTTTTTCCAAGTCGTGTAAAGCATGCATGCACGACTTTATAGTGTAGGATATAGATAGTTTATTTTAATGTAAATATTAGCGATTGTTTTTCTAACTTAAACTCATGACCTGAAAATCAATTCAGAACAATTAATTGCTACTATCAATGCAAGCAAAGCTATGTTCATTTGTTAAAACTCTATTTCTATTGCCCACTTCTTGAAAATTGTTAGCTCATATTCGCTACAATATCATGTATGATCAAAAATATTTTCAATACACTTAAATGTTGCATGCATACTATCCTTCCTCTTTAGTCTTGCTGACAACTTTTTTCCTTGTCTAGAGACAATTTGAAAATCTTATATACACTAATGTGATCACTTCTTGTATATTAGTTTGTAGAGAACTGTGACATACAAAGATAAAATTATGTGCTTTTTCACACCAATTTACGAAATGATTCTAAAGTTATTGAGAACTAAGTATCTCACTCAGTTAGATCCATGAGATGAACTCTTCCTATATAGTTTTCTGTAAGAAAGATAATATGTTTCAAAATATGTACATGATTAAAATCAAAGTCAATTTACATTCTTCAATATTCTTCAATTTTAGACGCAAAACATGGTGTTGCGCTGTTTCCCAAACATCTTTAATCCTCTTTAATGAAATATAGTTCACATAATGAACAAAGCTACTATTCTCCACATTTCTTTCTTGCATAAATAAATAGTTCACTTTGAATCTAAATTCATTTCCCCTCTTCTTCTGCGTTGACTACACTAGAAAGCAGCCAAAATGCAACACTACGTAAATTGTGTAGGATTTAAATATCCAATGCAAATAATACGACTACAGCTACAAACAAAATGACCAGCTTGTAAAAATTTTTTACGGGCCATCTGTACCTAGTATTAAAATCAGAGCTGAATTCAGGATTTGAATGCACCAATATAAACATAGCACAAATATAAGGTCTAAGCTAAACTTTAAATAAAAATAGGCTTAAATGTGATTCAAACCCTGGTCTAGAGGTTGGTAACTCCAGCTTTTACCAATTGCACTAGAGCACTTCTATGCTTTTTATGGGTGCACTGTTACTTATATCTTAAGTTCTATCAGTTTTTCAAAATAGATATACATATGATTTTTTTGGAAGTTACCGAGTGCACGTGCACCCTCACCGTATGGTGTGTGTCCGCGTGGGATTAAAACAAGGGATAAGTGTTGATAGAAAAAATTAATTTTAGTTTAATTTTAAAAAATTACAAGTATTATAGTTAATTATTTTTAGCAATCATACATGCATAACAAGTAAAATGAATAGCATGAATGTTCATTTTTTTTAAATCTTTGTGAACTTTATATAGTAGTTATTGGACTGGAAAGGAGTTCTTTGGCCTAGCACACACTACAAGGGGAAAACACCGGATGCTCAAGTTTATAGAATGACCAAGGCAAGTGTTGTATATCACATTTGGCAAGAACGAAATGCAAGAATATTCAAACAGAAGCAACGAAGTGAAGATGAGATTGTGAAGATTATAATTCAGGATATACATCATAGAGGGAATATGTACAACAAATTGAGAGGAGTGTTAGCTAGATTGAATTATTATCCTTCATAATTGATAGTTGATATTGAGGGGACGAAGTAGATGAGGGATGAGGCTGTTGAAGCTCAGGCCTTCGTTTTTTTTTTTAGTATTGTAATGTTTACTTGGTGAATCAATAAATCTATTACTTGTCAAAAAAAAAAGTAAAACTATTCTCATTTCATTCACTTATGGAACACACTCATAATTTATGCTAGTACATTCATTATGCCTACATATAAAACAAAATTAATTCGAGTTAATATCTTAGATGGTCACTCAACTATGTCATTTTCTCTCAGAAAGTCATTTAATTTTAAATTTTAACTCAAAAGTCACTCAACTATGTCATTTTATCTCAGAAAGTCACTTAACTTTGAATTTTAACTCAAAAATCACACAACTATTAATGCTTCCCTCATAAAGGCACTTAATTTATTATTATTTTTTAAATTGAAATTTGTTGATATTAATTATTTATATAACAAACCAAATTTATTAAAAAATAAAAAATATCAATTAAATCATTTAGTGATCCACCCACCTAATTCGATCCATTAAAAAAATATTATATGACCTGTTTTGTTTTGCCCTTAATCCTAAATTATTCCCTAAAATGGATGTAAACTCCAAGAGATTTACATCTTAATGTTGTTATTCTTATAACTATTGGATGTACAATCCTCTTAGGAAGGTCATACATATAGTTGTGTGAAAGATGTTGTCATAGCCTTGGAATATATTTCAATCCTGACAAAGAGTAGAAAAACTAATTCAACATATGCTCTCACCATTATATACTGATATAGTAATGATGTTGATGCAACATGAAATAATGTTCATTTAAATAAACATATTTCACGAGACAGTAATGACTCTCAAGTAAAAATGGTTCATATTATATTTTTGGCATAATACATATATTAGACCCTAAACTTGGCTTTAAATTTCAACTTTTACCTCCAACTTTCATAATGCACAAACAAGCACTTTAACTATCCAACTTTTAAATAAATAAACACATGAGTCCTACATGGCACAATACACGTAGGACAAAAAATGACATATAGGAAGACATGTAGGTCATGTGTGTCTATTTGTTCAACTTTATACAAGTTCAAGTGTCTACTTGTGCACACCCAAAGTTGAAGGGCGTAAATGTAATTCGAAACCAAGTTAAATGGCATATTTATGTGTTATGCCTATATTTTTTAAAGGATCAGGTTAGGTGGGTGAATCACAAAATGGTTTAAATGATATTTTTTATTTTTAAAAATTTTGGTTTGTTATATAAACAATTAATATCAACAAATTTTATTTAAAAAAATAATTAAATAAATTAAGTGACTTTCTGAGGGAAGAATTAATAGTTGAGTGACTTTTTAGTTAAAATTGAAAGTTGAGTAACTTTTTGAGAGAAAAGGACATAGTTGAGTGACTTTTGAGTTAAAATTGAAAGTTGAGTGACTTTCTGAGAGAAAAATGCATAGTTGAATGACAATATAGGGTATTACCTCAATTAATTCTCTACCCTTTTATGAACTCTTTAATTTTGAGTCTATATATATCTACATGTAAAATAATAATAATCATATTCTAATTATACTTCCTATTGATTTACATTTTCTTGTGATGTGAATAAGAAAGTTTACCCGATTCTAGTTTACCAGTAAAATACTGGACAATATTAGAAAAATGCACCCTACTAAGTTTCTAAAACAATATATTTGAAAATTATCATAGTATTGACTCTTAAACCATATAGGTTGAGTCTTGCATAGTTTTTGTTATGCTATTACTTTTCTATCGGTAATGGCGGCTCAAGTTATTTAGTCGCCTAAAGTCAAAAATATATTAGATTTCCTGACTTTTATTTTTTTATTTTTGAAATTTAAAATATTTATTCTTTTTAATTAAAACATTACGCTACTGATATATCTTTTAATTACTTTCTAAAAATCATATTTAACGAGTGCAACATAACATATATCTTTTGATATAATTGCAACTTAAAAATCTAAAATATCAATTGATGTGATTTATGCAAAAACCATACAAATCTAAATTGTATATTTGAAAAAAGAACAAGAACGATTGAAAAATGAAATATTTAAAGGAGTTTTATCATATCAATATGACAAAGAATAATAAGACTTGTAAGATGTATTTCATTAGTATTTTCAGTTACTTCACAACATAACTTTTAGATACTCGAGAAAAAGGTACGTTGTTGTAATAGATCATAAATGTTAAATTTTTTTAGGTTTCATTTCAATCAGTCATCTCAAAATGTTCTTCATAATTAAAAAAATAAAGTAATAATATTACATTTAGGCATACAGAGAACGCATATAATTTATTTTAAAAAATAACTCTTTAACATTTTTTTTAAATGATCGCGCGAAGCGCGGTCAAAATCCCTAGTATAATATAAAGAAGAATCATAGACAAGGTGATGTGACACCTCTCTATGATCTCCACATGTATTTATCTTTTTTCTCATTTTCTTAGTTTTTTTTATTTAAATTATTATTTTATTGCAAAATTTATTATATAATTTATTACCATAAGTATTATATTAATAGAAAAACATTTATGACAAAGACACTTCACATGCCAACTTATAAAGAGTAATTATTCATAATTCATACCTCTCTAATTTCTATTATTACAAAAAATATTTTTGTCCTCCTCCTAATTACGTTATGAAAGAAAAATATTTTTTAAATATTTTAAGTATTTTATCTTTATTATTTAATTTATATAAAATGTATATTACTTAATTAAATACAAAAATACATATAATAAAGCTAGATATAAACAAGGTGATGTGACACCTCTCAATGACCTAAAAAACTATTTATCTTTTTCTCTCTCTTTTTTGAGTTTTTTCGTTCATGTTTTTCATTAACAATTTATTAAAAAAAATTAAAAACACAATCATATTCATTACATATAATTATATCACATGAAAGTTACAAAAAAAAATTCCATCTATTTGAATTCTCTAATTAAATAAGATGTCTTCTCAACTTCCTTCTACTTAATTCTCATATATAAATAACAATCATCTATATTTTTGTTGCATGTCCATTTCTATTTTCTTCAACTTCATATTGTTAATATATTTTTTTTGTTTTTCAGCTTTTATGAAGATTATAGATATATTTTTTAGAATTTCTTCTTGTGTTACAATAGCCAAGCAAAAGTTATCAAGATAAAGAAGAAAGTTTAAAGGTGATATAAGAATTCGTCAAAAGAAATGATCAAAAATTAATTTGATACAAGTCATCAAAATGAGAAGAAAGTTTAACGGCGGTAGGAGATTCATCAAGAGTTGGTCAGAGTAAAATTTGAAAAAGTAGAAGTTTCAATAATCTACAAATATATAGATGCACTTATTGTTGCTTATATAATTTTTCAATTAATTATTTATCCATCAAGATATGTACCCTTCAAAAACAAGATTATATGACAAAGCACACTTTTTGTATCAAGGGCAACATGATCTTCCACAGATTATTTTGTTGCTTAAAGAAAACTTTTGATGTTTTTATTTTATAAACTTTTGTCTTTTCGATATACAATCCATATTCTATATCGACATATATTGTGTATATATCATTTTAATATGACATATTTCTCGATCAAGAATATTCATCATCTTTTGTTTGGCTTTATCCGCTTCATTTCATTCTAATTTAGATGATATAACACATTTCTTTTGTGGATTTTGAATTGACTAAAAAGGAGATGAGATTCCCTCCATTAATTTTTTATTTCGTATTTGCTAACACTTGTATAAAACTAGTCTATATATATGATTGTTAGAATCAAATTTCATAAAACATTTAATTCTTCTAATTCAATGAATTTTTTCAGAATGAACCAAGTTTGCTGCCAATATCCAATTACAATGAACATATTTTCTTCAGTTATAGAGAAAATTTTTATTTTTTTAAGTTGATTATGAAACTGAAAAAATGAGTTTACTCTCTTCATTAATCAATTTGTGTGATAACTAAAAAAAATTATAATGTTTATTACAGTTAATTATATCTCATAAATTACAAAAACCTTTTTTTACTCACTTTTTCTACATAAATGTCATATCTGTTCAACTCTTTTCTACGATTCTATTCATTACGTCTACATTTCGTTTTCCAAAAATATAATGGATTTAGATTTTCATGGAAGCATATTTTTTTTTCTTTATTTGTGATTGTAAACTTTTGGTAACAAGAAATACTCTAATTTTATTTAAAATTAATAAGGAAATACTACTGTGTTGCTTTGTTCTTTTTATTAGCGGGTTGATCCATCTCACACTTACAATTCTTTTTATCTATTTATATTTTTTTGCTAAATAAATATGTTTCCTCAATTCCTTTTTACTTAATTCTTTATCTTTCTTTTTAAGACTTCTTTCCATTTTTCTTTCAAATACATCATACATTAAATTTACTCAAAATTAAGTCATTTACTATTTCATATATGAGCACTATAAATAACTTTAAAAATAAATAATTTATTTTTATGATGACATTATGTACATATTATGTACTTAAAATTCATTTCTTTTATTATTATTTAACATTGTAAATGAGAGCAAAAATGGAAGAATTTTTCAACATCTCTCTTAAACTTGTAACAATTCACTTATTTTGAACTATGAAAAAAGGCTCAACAGTATTACTTATTTTGAAATAGAGGGAGTATGTATTATTTATTAAAACTTGAGATTTTTAAATTTTTGTACTAAAATAATGATTTTTTTTATTTTCTAACTTTTTAGTAATTAAATAAAATGACCACAACAAAACATACAAAATACACACTAAAATGAATTGAAGTATTATTTTAGTGAAATATATTGAGTAAATAAAGATAAACTTTTTTAATTTGTATGAAGATGAAAAAACTTATAAATAATTTCAATATGATATAAAAACAAACAATAGCAGAAACTCCTATATACTAAAAGTCCTACTTATTCTTTTTCTCCCATTTTTTGTTTTTTTGTCATTATTTAAATTGTGATTTTCTCTAAATGATTATACATTTAATGAGGTTTGTAACTCCTCAAGAGTTAAAATATTCACTATTTATTATTTGTAAAATTATTCTTCAATAATTAAAATAAATAAAAATGACTATAATTTTGTATCGAGTTGTTTGTTGAAATATTAATATTGATTGCTTTTCAATTTTATTATTACGAGTTTTTATATTTATATTTTATTTGATTGAGATAGTCGTTCTTTCCTTTGAATTACTATTGACATGCATTTTGTTAATTTTCATATTTTAACTTGCACAATTTTATTTTTTTAAAAAGATTATATACCTAACAAGTATGTTTTTTTGTTGAATAAATCATATTGAATAAACTATAGTTGAAAAGGTCTGAGTTCAGTAGTTCCTTATATAACATAAGCATCCATACTTTTAGAAAACGAGGAGGACATATTATTTACATTTCATTTAATGATTCACGACAAATAGAAAATTAAGCAAAAAATTAAGTTAGCATTTTTTTTCAATATATAAACATGTTTTTTTCACCCCAACAAAATAATACAAAAATAATGTCTTATAAATTGAAACAATTATTATAAACATTTTATAGCTTTTACTAAGTGTTAATCATAATTCTTCTTTTTTAGTACGTGCTAATTTATAAAATTGTTAGGATCGCGCGAACATGTTAACTAGTTAAGTGATATAATTTCAAAAATCTTCTTTCAGGATTTGCTCTAGTACACCTCTTTATTTTCATTTTTTAAAAATCTTTCTTCAAATCTCTTTAAATTAATTTTGATTTGACAAATTAGTAAATAATATAGTATTTACCAATTTTATCTTTAAGAGCCATAAATACAATTAGAAATACATACAGATTAACCACATGTAAACGAAATTTTTTTTCCTACAAATAACAATCTAACTATAGTCAAATTTGACCTCTAAAGAATGAACAAGTAAAAACAAACACTTAATTTTCGATATAACGAAAATATGAAATATACAGAAACATTCAATACAAGTAAATTTTCTCCGCCGATACAAATGGGTCGCGCTGTTCAAATGCCACATCAGAACTCGTATGACTTTGAATTCTTATCCACATATACTCTACTAATAACTAATTAATTAAGGAGATAGCCGTTTAAGAAACTGAAAACCCAAATAAATAGGAAGTATAATTAAAACAAGATTTATTTTAACTATAAATAGACCCAAAATTAGTGAAGTTCATAAACGGTAGAGATCTGATTTTGTTTTATCGATAGTCATAATGAGTATGTTCCATAAGTGAATGTGAGTGTGTTACACAAGTGTGAATAGTATTTTACTTTAGAACAAATATTTTGATATCAAAGGGTATATTATTTGCATTGAAAAATAATGGAGAAGGGTGAAGGACCAAGTTTAAAAAAGATTAACAAATATGCTTGTGCTTGTTCCATTGTTGCTTCCATGATATCTATCATCTTTGGCTATGGTTAGTTTGATTTGTATGTATCTATTATTGATTCAAAATATTTGGTTATATTATGAGAAAATTTCGTTCTAATTTTTATGTTTGAATTCAGATACTGGAGTTATGAGTGGAGCGATGATTTTTGTGAGAAAAGAATTTCATATCAGTGATGTGAAAACAGAGGTTTTAGCAGGGATACTCAATTTATGTGCTTTAATTGGTTCACTCAGTGCCGGAAGAACCTCTGATTATGTTGGCCGTCGCTACACCATCGTTATAGCTTCGTTCCTTTTCTTTTTAGGATCTGTTGTGATGGGATGGGGTCCAAATTACACCATTCTATTATTAGGCCGATGTATTGCTGGAGTTGGTGTTGGTTTTGCACTTATGATTGCCCCTGTTTATTCCGCTGAAGTTTCCGCTCCATCGACTCGTGGATTTCTTTCATCTCTTCCAGAAATTGGAATTAGTACGGGCATTTTGCTTGGTTATTTGTCTAATTATGTTTTTGCCGGATTGCCTCTCAGAGTTGGTTGGAGAGTTATGTTAGGACTTGCTGCAGTCCCTTCTGTTTTTTTGGGCTTTGGCATTCTCAGGATGCCTGAGTCTCCTAGATGGCTCATCATGAAAGGTCGTCTAAGACAAGGCAAGGAAATTATGTACAAAGTTTCAAATTCTCCTGAAGAAGCTGAATTCCGATTGAGGGAGATTAAAAGAAATTTAGGCATGGACGAAAATTGTGACGATGATGTGGTCAACATTGCAAATTCAATAAAGAAACAAGACGAAGGGGTTTGGAAAGAATTGCTTCTAAGACCAACGAAATCACTTCAAAGGATTTTACTTGCTGGGGTAGGCATTCATTTCTTTGAACATGCAACTGGAATTGAAGCAGTCATATTATATAGTCACAGAATATTTGCAAAAGCAGGGGTACATGACCATAAACACCAAATTCTTGCCACATGTGGGGTTGGATTAACAAAGTTCACATTCATAGTGTTGTCGACTATCTTGATCGACAGAGTTGGGAGGAGGAAGCTAGTGTTAACGAGTGTAATTGGGATGATTGTGGCATTAACTGGACTTGGGACTTTCTTGACTTTGGCAGAGCAATCTGGTGGCAAACTCATATGGGCTTTGGTCCTTAGCATAATTACAACGTATTCCTATGTGGGGTTTTTCAATGTTGGGCTGGCGCCGGTTACTTGGGTATATACCGCTGAAATTTTCCCTCTGAGGTATAGGGGTTTAGGAGTAGGAATTGGTGTTGCGGTGAACAGGCTGATGAATGCAACAGTTTCTATGACATTTTTGTCAATGATGTCAGCAATGACAATTGCAGGTGTTTTCTTCATGTTTGCTGGGATATCAGTCATTGCTTTGATCTTTTTCTACTTTTTCTTGCCGGAGACGAAAGGAAAGTCTTTGGAAGAAATGGAAGCTCTTTTCACTAAAGCCAAAGATTCTAAGAATGTTAGAAAAGAGGTGGAGATTGGAGATCATTGACAATTATATTATGCAATAAATTTTGGTATTAGGTAGCGCCTATGCACAACGCAAATAAAAAAGAAGGGTTGACTAGTATAAAAGTACTTGTGTTTTTTCTTTGTTAGTGCATCTTATTTCAAGGGAAGAGTTTTCCAATGTTGCTTCTCTTTATTTATATGTCAAAATAGTGGCAATAAACTTCTCTTCTTTCTTTTTTTTTCACACTATAATTTCATAAGTTGGATGATCCTCGATTGACTCAAGCAAAGCATGATAAAATTAAATATGAAAAGGAAATAGAATACTGATATTAGAAGAAGAAGTATATTAGAAGGACCATTTCCATTATGTTTATACATTAAGATCAAATGAAACCAAATTAAGCGACCATTTTGATCATTTTCACTCGCGCAAACTTTACACCTTTAATTAAAGAGGCATCTCCTTCATCAAATGTTTCAATGATTGCATACTCGATGAAAATGCTTTATAATCGACATTGTTTTTCTTCACTCACACGATTAAGCTTCAACACTAGATCAAGTCTGCATCAATTCTTTCTTCGATAATAGCATCAGGCAAACACATTGACAGTTATCTTCTTTGCTCTTAGGAGCTGGCATCATATATGATACCAATAATAATCTGCCAAAAATAAACAAGAGTAGGAAGGTAAGGAATTAAATACCAAACCATCTTGACAAACAGCTAGTCACCAATCTCATTTTTTAAAAAAAAGAATGACTATATTTCTTTTTTTAGTTTGTTTAAAAGAGAATGACCCCTATTAATTTTTGGGAATACTTTAACTTTGACTTTCCACGTGGCATGATTAAGACCACAAGGTTAAAGTGCATTTTGGTACATTTGACATAACTTTAATTTTGAATTACAAGATTAAAAAGTTTCTTTTCTTAAACTTCGTTCCAAGTCAAACTACGCAATCTTTTTTTAAACGGATGGAGTAGAAAAAATAGAATGAAGTATACCTAAACTATTCGATGTTAGTTAGTTTTACAAGTATTGATTAAGAAATTGAAAGTTAGCAAAGTTGGCCGTTAAGGCAGTGTTTTGTTTTTGGAATTTTGATGGAGACAAGGCCTTATTTTCCATTATATAAATAACAAGTGAAAATGTTCATGCTTGGCGCAATGAAAAAAAATTAATTAAATATTTAATATAAATCTTTTCTTACTTTCTAATATAAAAAATATTTTAAGAATCCTTTCTAGTTTTCAAATTGAAATAAAATTAAATTTCAAGTTTTAGTTATTATTAAATTACAGTTTAAGCAATGTAATAATAACGGTTCAAAAAATCAATGTGGTATGCATTTTTTTTGTTGTTTTACGCAATCGTAATATAAAATAACATATATTATTTTAGTTGAATAATTATCTTTTGGGTGAATTAGTGATGTACTTGATAAAAAATGTACAATATTAAATATATTATAGTAAGTATTTGACTTTTTAAATAAAACGAAAAGAATTAATTTCATAAATGATTATCGTGCTATTGGTTTATTGAAGCAAAGTCGTTGAACTAAATTTTATATAAAAAATGTAACGTTCTAATATTTATCATGCATAATAATTGTATAATCAACAAAACAAACAAACTCATCGTATCAATGCGCAATAAACGAAAAATTACGTACCAAATCAAAGAGGAAATTTGAATTTGAATTGCAATTACGCAGAAACATGAAAGAAATAATTATATGTTGTTATTATTATTTAAAATTTATAATTGAAGATTGATATCTCAATTAAATTTTTTTTATATATTTAAAATATCTGATTTTTGTCACGGTTCGAGCTTACATCCTGGACGTGACGGTCATTCAAAAACCGTTGATGGTTTCCAAGCGAACCCTCATCTTGGCTAACTATAAGCGGAAGATTAACTCAAGCATACAAAGCTTAAAAATTGAACAAAAAATCATGAAACTTAAATACAAAACTTTAACTCAAAAGAAAATTCTGAATGAAAATAAATTATTCAACTCATCATAAAATAGACAACTTAATTAAGTCTTTAAAACATTTAATAAAATAAATGAACAGAATTATGGAACTCTACAGTTTATCTATGAAGCCTCCAAATGACAAAGATGAAAATCAGGACAAGACCCACGACCTCCTGACAATGATATAACTAAAAGTAAAGTGAAATCCTCCGGAAGTAAGGAGACTCACCATAGCTAACTCGAACTCCTGGGTGTATCAACGAAGCTTGTGTTAACGATCATGAATACATGTGTCTGCATCATGAAAAGATGCAGACCAAATGACTTTACGTGAAATGTACGAGCATATAAGAGTAATTTTAAAACATACACATAAACTTGAACTTGATAAACAAATGTCAAAAACTAGCTCACAAATCATGGCTGATCTTCCATGAATGCAACAATGGAGCTGAAGGAAGAAGAAGAAAATAGTCGCAACAGTAAAACTGAAAGGAGAGGAAGAAAGTGTGAAGAAGGAATCAACCAGCTGCTTTGTATTGTGAGGAGACAATGTATTTATACAAAAAAGAATCAAAATATCTAACAAACTAGTGAGCTGTTCAATAACAGAATTAGCTAACTAACTATTCTAACTAATTAACTGAAATGGCTAACTAAAATGATTACACATAATTAACTAACTAAATCGTAACAAAAAAAGAAATATATTTGCATGTTCTCAATCCACTGAACTCAAGGAAAAGTAGTTCAATTCAATGATAAAATATTCAACTCAGAGGTATACTCAAGGACACTCAAAATCACTCAAACTTACTCAACTCAGAACTACTCAAGGATAAGTTACTCAACTGGGCGATTGCCTATAAGTTTTCACGTGAAACCCTGCAAGTGGATTATATATATCTGTCACGTGAATTAATTTAGACATGCATAGTAATGATTAAATTAATTTTTTTTCTTCAGAAAGTTTGATTTAATTGATTGGTGTTGGTAATTCTAATATGGAGGGTTAAATAAGATGTAAATGTGTACATGAACGAGTTAGTTCGGGTTTCTCAAATATCAAACCAAACCATTAGTGACGGATTTTGAATCTATAAATCAAACCAAACTAATAAAACTCGGGTTTTTCAACTTTGGATTTTTTAGATTTTCGAGTTTTTTTGACAAAGTTTTCATACAAACATATAATTAATTGTACTTTAAATATTTCTTTAGGTTTACCAAAATGCAACTATCTAAGTTATTTCTCAAGAAAATAACAAAAAATATGATATGACTAATTAATGACACTAAAATATCCAACAAAAAAATAATAATAAAATCGCGTAAAAATTATTGCAAATTAATAAGTCATAATGATATTGATCATAATTTAAAGTACTAAATCATGCTAAATAAGTTTAGTAAGTATTAATTACGTGACTAAATATTAAAAGAAAGTATAATTAAATAATGTATTTTAATTGTCTAAATCTATGTTAAACTAAAAAATAAATATTCAATATTATTGTCATTCTTAGTGTTGAATTGATTTTCTATTTGCATTAGTATTAATTTGATTTTTATTTAAACATTATTTTAATTGTCAATATGTATAGATTATAATCTTATTAGATCATTAAGAATTTTAACTTCCAAACATGATATAAATATATTAAAAGATTAAAATTATGAAAAAGTATAAGAGTTATATATATATATATATATATATATATATATATAATGCGTATCTTTTTATCTTCAACGACAACACAATGAGTAGAACATTCATCTTTTTGTTCAAAATGTAGAAATAAAATAAAAGAGAATAGAATAATATTAATTAGAATTAAAATAATACAACAATGAATCTTCAAAACTGTTTGAAAGTTATTCAAACTTTTATACTACTATGACTCTATCTTCCGGAATCTCCAAGATAATTAAACTTCCTTCTTCATTTTGTTGAACTTGTACCAAATAATGTGATGAATCTTTGAAAAATATATCTATGATCTTCATCAAAGTGAATGTCATATTGTGACATCATCTTTTACATGTCTTTTTTTATTATTATTAAGTACATGATTGATGAATAAAAAGATGAAGAAAAGAAAATTAAATACATATACTACTAAAAAGAAAGAATGAAAAAATTGAAATGAACATTCAACATCTCTATAGATGATTAGTATTTATAGATTGGATAAGCCAACAAAATAGTTAGAAGGAAATTGAAAAGACATACTATTAAAGTAGAGAATATCAATAGATAGAGGTTTTTTTGTAACTCATTATATATAATTACAATAATAAATATGCTTGAATTTTTAATTAATAAACAAATTATTTAATAAAAAAAAAATATCAAAAAAAAAGATAAAAAGAAATGGAGGTCATAGAGAGGTGTCACATCACCTCCTCTATGATCCTCCTTTATATATATACTAGTCAACTATAAGATGAGAAACTTGCCTTGAAACTTTCTTATCGGAGTTTCTACATTACAAATAACTCGAAATCTCCATATTTGGTATCGCTCCATTGGTAACGATCTCATATAATATACGGTCTCCTTCATTTAAGCAATTATTGCCACTGAATTTTTCTCATCCATCCGCAACATAAACTTAAATGTTGCAAGACGTTAGCATTAAGTTCCACAACTTTGTTTTTGTTTCATCAATTATAATCAAACCATACTTCTTGTTGCCTTGATGAAACCATTTGCAAATGCAAAATCTTTTGGAATCCACTAAAATAGTGTATAGACAATTAAACACACATTAGTTAACGTACAATTTAAATGTAATTTATTATATTTGTGGTATATTACATCAACATAAACTTATCATAAAATCACTCGAAAGGCAATATTGCCTAATAGTGCATTCAAAATATGATTGACTTAAACGTTTGTCCTCGTCCTCTTCATCCTCATCCTCATCCTCATCCTCATCCTCGTCCTCGTCCTCGTCCTCGTCCTGGTACATTGCATACTCTTTGTCACAATGATGACTCGAATCGAATATGAACACATCAAATTCCATATCTCTTTCATGTTTGAACGCTAAAACATCTCCGAATTTCAAATTAAGTTCCTCTACAAACTCTTTCCATCTACCCTCCTCTAATCGTCGCCCGTTCGCCTTCACCAACCACTTCTTACCACCTCTTGTCAGTATAGCATGTTCATGTTGATCATGTCCCTTAGGATACATCAAAAAATCTAAAGGAATTTTCTATAGTACAACAAATTAATCAATTAGACATTTTTCATGATAAGATTATTCATATATTACTAAATACATAAAGCATAGTACTATTATTGGTGCTAATCATGTTGAAATTAAGCAAGAAAAATATTATCTCAAATACATGTATCTGACGAAATGAATATATATTGTTAGTGTTACTTACAAGTCCATTCTTGAAACCCGGTAGAATAAGCTTGAAAAAAGTGAGGTTTCTTTGGGGGAATTTCCATGAAAATTATGTAATTACTGTAAAAAAATGTTTATATTTTAGGGAAGATTTAGATGTAAGAAAAATATTGAAAATAAATATATAATTATAACTTGTAAGGGAAGTAAGAAAGTGACTATTAGTGATGGAATTAAAATACAAGCGGCTTTTCATATTCAGAGGACAATTGATGTATTAGTGGACGATTTAAAATTTTGAATTTATAAATTTTAAATTTTAAAAAAGAAAACAGTATTTATTAGAGTTTATATAGTGTGCATTTTGGCTGAAAATACTGTGTTGTAATGAATCATTAACAAAATTGATGCACGAGTGACTTTAATATTATCAGCTATAATGGCTCAGCTTCTTAGTGATATCATAGGCGAATTAAGGATTTGAAAATTTTGGTGCACCAATATTAACTTAAGTTAGGTGTTAGCGAAACTTTCAGTAACAATTGTCGGATTATGTAGTATTTAATTGGCTGCTAATGGCTTGAATTGTACATAAAATATTAAATACAAATATATAGATCAAATAAAGCTTGTTAATAGTTGTACTCTACTTTGTTATAATTAATAATATAAGGTTCTAGCTAGGATAGAACCCTAGCTAGCGAGCTATGGGAATGGTGTTTTGTCTTTTATTAACGACCCAAGTGCATTTCTACGTTGTTCATGATTCCACTATTAATTATATTTTTAGTTTCTATGAGTTTTTTAAAATGAATATTTATATATATATATACATATAATCTTTTCAAAGTTGATGGATTTACATCACCCTTACCTATGCATGTGGGTCCATTTTTTAGTGATATTGTTTCCTCTAGTGTAGGTTAGCATAACTTTAAAACACGTCAATAAAATGTAAGACTTGCTTATTTATACATATTCAATATATCTATTGTACTTTATCGATATGAGATTTTATCTTAAACTAAGGTGACACGTATGAAGTCATCAAATATTTCTCTTTACTTATTTCCATTTAGAATTGTCAAAATCAGTACCAATTTACACTTAGATATACTACTATGACGACTTTCTATTTTGAGCTTAATCTTTTAAATAATTAATCTCAAATAACTTATTCTATATCAAACAATTTCGGAATTGTAAAATTAAAATTTTAGTATAAAGTGGTAATTATAAAATTTGTCCGTCCTTTATTTGATTGATTTAGAAAGATGTCAACTTTCTACTTCTGGAAAGTTGTCTTTTGGAATACGTAATGTACTGTCCTCCCTACAAAATCAAATCATTAACATCTATATAGATAGCTTATAATTATATTAAATCATGTCGGTTTAAGTCTTGAGTATGATTTTTTTTAATAGAAAGTGTTTTTCTCAATTAAAGCTTTACGTGATTCGTATTTAAAATGATTGAACTCTAATACAAACATGGAATATCAACTTTAAAACAAACAAGTTATATATCATCGTTTATTAGAGTTATATACAAGTATTGATAATATAAAAAAAGGGAAAATGCACAAGTACTCCCTCAACCTATGCCCGAAATTTCAGAGACACACTTATAATATACTAAGGTCCTATTACCCCCCTGAACTTATTTTATACGTAATTTTCTACCCCTTTTGGGCCTACGTGGCACTAGTTTAAAAAAAAAGTCAATCAGCATTGGACCCACAAGATAGTGCCACGTAGGCCGAAAAGGGGTAACAAATTATTGATAAAATAAGTTCAGAGGTGTAATAGGATCTTTATATAGTATAAGTGTGTCTCTGAGATTTCGGGTATAGGTTGAGGGGGTACTTGTGCATTATCCCTATAAAAAAATAATAATGAAAGAAAGAAATTGTGTTATTCATAATCATGTAATACTAGTGAACTTATTTGCGCTTCGTGCGATTATAAAAAATGTTAAGCAATGATTTTATTAAGTATCATATAAATGAAGATGTGTTTACAATATAATCGTTAGACCTTGATTTCTTAAAACAATGAATAATATATAAATTCAAGGGATAATGCACAAGTATCCCCTCAACTTATGGCCGAAATCTCAGAGACACACTTATACTATATTAAGGTTCTATTACCCCCTTGAACTTATTCTATTAATAATTTTTTACCCCTTTTCGGTCTACGTGGCACTATCTTGTGGGCCCGACGGTGATTGACTTTTTTTTTCAAGCTAGTGCCACGTAGGCCGAAAAGGGGTAGAAAATTACTTATAAAATAAGTTCAGGGGGGTAATTGGACTTTAGTATAATATATGTGTGTCTCTGGAATTTCGGATATAGGTTGAGGGGGTACTTGTGCATTTTCCCTAAATTCAATACATAATTAATCTTTAAAATTTTTACTGACATTCACTCCATAGGTTAATCATAATTCAATAGTTTGCATCATTTTTTTGAGTCAAAATAAAATATGCAAATAATAAACATAAAAAATATAATAACAAAAAAAATCAATGTGATAATTTCTGCATAATCTAACAATATCTCTCGAAAAAATAAAAAAAATTAATGTGATGATTTATATAAAATTTGACAATATATTATTTATACGACTATAATATCTAATATCGATATGATTATTAATTACTTCAGAAATTAGAAAAATAAAAAGTTATTTATGTAATAAAAATAAAAATCATGAAAACTTATATTTAAGAAATGACTTTTTAGTTTCTTAACATTGTATTTAATATAATTAATAGAATTAAAGAATTGAGTTTTAAATGATGAAAAAATAAAGAAAAATCCCAAATAAATGAAAAAAGAAAAGATCAATAGTTAATTAATAATCAGTTATACCTATTCAATAATAAGAAATTCAAAAGCTATCGTTTTGCCTACACATAAAAATATATTTCTCAAATATTTCTTTTTTTATATTCCTCTTTTTATTTTTTATTTTTTATTTTTTATTTTTTATTTTTGTAGCGCTCTCTCTCTCACACACAGTATAAATTAATTTTCACAAAAAGAAAAACTAAATTCCTGCCACTAAAAAAATGGAAGTTTAAAAAAAAAAAAAGTTATAAATATATTTATGACAAAAATGAAAAATTACAAAATATAAAAATCTTTGAAAATGCCGATAGAATCAGAATTTAAAAAGTGTTTTATTTTTTACTAAATGAAAGCAATTTAGGAGAAGAAAAGAGTAACAACATAAATGAGTCATCAATTATAAATTAAACTTAAATTTTAATTATATTACATGAAATCTTTTCTTCCCTTTTAAAAAAAAAAAAAACAAATGCCCCATCAAAGATTATTTATCAACAAAATTAAAAAATAGTATAACTACCAATCCCAAAAGTGGATCGGTTTCCAATAATTAAAAAGTAAAATAAATTATAGAACCAATTAAAAAAAATTAAAAAAAATTAACAAATGAAGAAATGGCAAGAGCTTTAGAGGTTTCTAAACTTCATATTCAGTTTTCTTTTATTATTCGCCAAGAAATTCATGGCTATCTTGACACCATCATATTCGTCTGATCTTCATCTTTTTACAAACAATCTCATGTCTGCCATGTAGCAATCTAATTGTAGGTGTTTATATAGTATTCAAAAATGAATGTAAAAAAACTTTTCAAATTCTGTAATTAAGTGTAAATAATAAATCTTCTTAAATTTTACAATTAAGGAAAATATTTTTAATGTAAGAAATTGATAACTAAAGTTTTTATGTCTAATGAGGGAATAAATAAATATTATGCTTTTATATACTACAAAAAAAATAAATAGGAGTAATGTTTTATGTTTTAAAATGAAAAAAAAAGAGGTAAAACTAAAACCGCAAAAAAAAAATAAAAAATTCAGCCCTTAGAGGCATGCCACATCAGCGATTCTTTGCAGAAGAATGGCAAGAACTTCAGAGGTTTTCAAACTCCATATTAAGTCGTCTTCTTCTATTAGCCACGCAGAAATTCATTGCTATCTCGACACCGTCATATCCGTCCGATTTTCATCTTTTTGTAGCAATCTAATTGTAGGTGTTTATATAGTATTCAAAAATGAATGTTAAAGAACTTTTCAAATTCTGTAATTAAGTGTAAAGAATAATAACATGTTTGGATGAGCTTAAAAGCTGGTCAAACTGACTTAAAAGTCAGTTTTTTACTTATTAAAGTGTATGACAATTATCAAATGACTTATTTTAAGCCAAAAGCTAAGGGTCCTTTTTTTTCAACTTAAAAGGCATTTTATGTTGACCAAATATATTACCCTTTTGCCCTTAATTCTTTTTTTAAAAAAATTAATATTATATTATTTATTATTATTATTATTATTTATTATTATTATTTATTATTATTATTATTATTATTTATTATTATTTATCATTATTATTATTATTATTATTATTATTATTTTATTATTTTAGTATGGGATAATACCCAATTACCCCCCTAGCCTATACCCAAAATCCCAACGACACACCTTATCTTTGATGAGGTCCTATTACCCCCTCCAACTTTTTTTTTAAAGTAATATATTACCCCTTGCGTGCCTACGTGGCAAAAATAATCTGCAAGGTCGATTTGTTTGTTGAACACGCGCCGGGACCCACTTTTTCAGTTTTCGATAAAGTGACTTTAATGAAATATACTCCTCCTCTCTCACGTCCCACCCCACTCCCTATGCCCCATAATTAATAAATCTATATGAATAAAGATAATGAGTTTTGTTTCAAATTGTTAATATTGATCTTTTATTATTTTATCATTTGGTTTAATATAATTATCAAGTTCAGAATTAATAATCGACATAAAATAAGAATTAATAATCGACATAAAAAGATGTAAAGAATATATTAAATTTTACTTTACCTTTTCAAATCAAGGAGCTTGAATGATAATGGATGGAGCTTCTTCAAAAATGAAGAACCATAAACATGGGGTTATTTTTTGAAAAGAGGAAGAAGATGCTTTGAGAGAAACAATAAAATTTATTTTTGAATTTTTTTTCAAATTGCTTTGACACGTGGCTCATTTTTATTGGCCATTGTTAGCCAAAAGCTGCACTCACTCTGCACTCACTCCGCACTCACGCGCCCTAGATGGGTGAAATCACGATTTTTGCCACGTAGGCACGCAAAGGGTAATATATTACTTAAAAAAAAGTTGGAGGGGGTAATAGGACCTCGTCAAAGATAAGGTGTGTCGTAGGGATTTTGGGTATAGGCTAGGGGGGTAATTGAGTATTATCCATTTTATTATTAATATTATTTATTATTATTATTATTATATTTGTTGTTATTATTATTTATTGCAATTTTTATTATTATTATTATTATTATTATTATTATTATTAAGTGGGGATACAAAATTAACTTAAATGATAAATTTATATTCCTCTTATAAATAATTAGTGATGACAAAGAAATATGTGAATGATAGGAAATATTATTACTTATGGATGCAAAATATAAATTAATTTTGTTTAAATTTATTTTAAGTATAAAAATCTTAGATTAAACAATTTTTAATCATGTTAACAACTTTAAGAGTATTTCAGATATTTTGATTAAAAAAATGCTTACCAACACTTATTTGCCAAACACATCAACAATTTTTTTCCAATTGCAGCACTTTTATCCAAACACATAACTACTTGTTTTAAAAATAAGTTTCAACACTTTCAAATATGCTTTTTTAAAATTATTTTTTAAGCCAATCCAAACGGGCTCTAAATCTTCTTAAATTTTACAATCAAGAAAAATATTTTTAATGTAAGAAATTAATAACTAAAGTTTTTATGTGTAACGAGGGAATGAATAAATACTATACTTTTATTTTCTATAAAAGCATTAAATAGGAGTAATATTTTGTGTTTTTAAAATGAAAAATAAAAATAAAAATAAAATCACAAAAAAATATTCAGCTCTTAGAAGCATGCCACATCAGCATATATATATATATATATATATATATATATATATATGATATGATTATATTAAGATTAAGATTAAGATTATGTCTGCCTAATTATGGTATATATGCTGTATCCACTTATCCATACACAATTAACATTAGGAGCATTAAATTCTGGTTAATCCTAAAAGGTGTTAGATTTGGATAAGGTTTTAATTAGTTATTTATTAGGACAATTGGTGTTGTGATAATAATATTTTTTTTTTAACATTATAATCATTTTAATTTTAATATCTTTTAATTAATAAATGAGAAAAAATCAATTTAGTTTAAATAAAAAAATATTATAGATTTTTTAAGTTCTAACTAAATTTTCACCAAATTATCTGATCATTTAGCATTATTCCCGATATATTAGAAATCATTTGTCAGTTTATAAATATTTATCTTTTTCCAAATAAAAAGTAAAAATGGTATGACTTTGAGAAACCAAATTTTATTTTAACAACTAATTAAACGTTGAGCTAGTTTTATTTAAAGTGAGTCTAATATATACTCCTTTCAATCCATTTTTACTGTCGTGTCTGTTAGGTTATTTTAAAATTTTCCTTATTTTGAAAAGATTTTTATTGGAAGTGTTTTTTATATATAAAAAAAAAACACATTGTATTTGACTAATTAATTTTAAAAAGCACTTGTCAATATTACTATATTAGAATTTTAAAACAATAGTTTTTGCAAGATTCCAAAAGTGTTTTTGGAAAAAAATGTTTTTTTTTTAAATTCTAAGACATGGTTTTTTATTAAAAAATAATTAAAAACTTTTTTACAAGATATAGTTTTTACTACTACTCAAATATATATATATATATATATATATATATATATATATACATATATATATATATATATATATTCCCCTAAAAGATTGGTCAAACAACTCAAAAATTTAAAATAAGCACTTTTATAAAGTAAATATATATATATTTTTTAGTGTTCAAAAATTTGATCAAACAAGGCTATATACACCCGGTTCATCTCTTAAGGAAACATCAATAATAAGAATAATTATTGAATGTTGCCCCTTATTTATTACTTTATTTTAATTTAATACTATTAATTTCTTTCATTACAGTAATCTCTTTCCATATTTAATAAAACAATTTGAGAAAAAAATTAAATGTATTTTAATTTTAAAAAATTATAGCATGAAATATTGACATTAATTTTTCCTGGCTTGTAAATCTTCGTATAAATGAGAGTTATCACCCATTTATATCTAAAACTAATAGTAAACAACCTACCTCTTTTTTGTGCCATAATTTTGTCAAGAATAAAAACATTGATTTTGTCAACTAATAGTACCCACTTTATTTTGAGATCTCAACTTGAATTAGTCATAAATGTTGTAGATTGCGTTTAATAAGAAAAAATAATAATATATTTCTATTATATTAGAAAATCTTGAGTGAATGTCTAGTAATTTTGCCAAGTTTATGTAACATTCCTAAAAAAGAAATTGAGCTAATTAGTCATCTTTTCATCACTTATAACATCTCTTAAATATCTTGACAATCTTACTTGCTCGTCTCTTTTCCTCTTGGAAAAATTCTTACTTGGTTCCTTCTTTTGTCTCCATCGCATCAATTTTGCAATACTAGAAAATATATTTTAAACATTTGGATAATGAACAGAAAATATTTTTTTTATTTTTGACATAAGACTAGAAATCTTTTTAGAAAAGTAATGTCTCATCTGAAAATCAATCCTGATAATTGATCTAGAACCCCACTCTCACTATTGAATTAGGACAAGACACTGATGACCATTTCAAATTTGACCCATGACCGGATTCAGACTTTCTACCCAGGACCTGACCTACAAAAATATTTTTCAAAAATACTTTTTTTTAAAAATATTATTTTTTTGATGGGATGGAGTATGGGCGGAGATAACATAAAAAAATTAAAATTTAATTCTTTTTTCAAAATAGTTCTTTAAAAAAAATTTGACGGAATAGCCTGGGGAGACGAGAAGAGGGGGGGGGGGGTTATGAGTGGGGAATGTAGTGAAAAATGAGTTTTTAGAAATTTCAAATATTTTCCAAAAACATTTTTTTCTAAAAGAAAAATTGATAGGGCGGCCGGGTGGCAAGTGGCAGGGGGAGGCGTGTAAAAATAAATTTTTTAAAAAATTAAAATATTTTTCAAAAATATTTTTTCAAAAAGAATGACCGGGACTCGGGGGTCAGGGTATGGGGTGGAGTTAAAATGAAATTTTAAGAAATTGAAATATATTTCAAAATAACTTATTTTAGTGGAGGGAGGCGAGGATAGGAGTGGTAAAGGTTGGGTGAGGGGAAAAAATCATAAAATTTTGAAATACTTTATTATTTCTTGGTTTGGGTGAGGGAGGCTGGTTTGAGGATAGGGTCTGAATATATTTGAAATTTAAAAATAAGATAATTTTAAAAATATATATTTATTTTTTTGGATGGGAGGGTAGAGTTCGAGATACGGGTTAGGGTAAGAAAAAATATTAAAATATGAAGTAGAGTTTTAAAAAATATTTTTCTTAATTTTTGAAATGAGGTCATTTTTTTAAAATTTGAAAAAAGGAAATTGATTTAAAAAATATTTGAATCTACCAAATATATAAAAAAAAATTGAAAAACATTTCTTCATACCAAACACATCCTCAGTTTAAAAAGTTGGGAAAAAAAGAAGAAAATAAAAATACAATAAAAATTATTTATTTTGTAATTAATGAAATATAAGATAAAGAGAGAAGAGTGTATATCAACATGTAAAGAAGTGGTTGTCGATGGTATGCGCGTTTTATATCCGTTTGAAATTCAAATTTTCACAAGTACCTCTTTAAAGTCACTTTTCGTGATTCTTCAAATGACCGTAGATTTTTCCTCGAGCATCTTTTGGGAGCGATTCTTTTTTAAAACTTGCTTATTTTTTCGAGATCTATGTGGTACATCCTATCTCTTTGACCGATTTGACATGTATTCAGCTTTAAAATAGTTTACTAAAATAATAGGACTTTATAAAATATAGTTGAAAATTCAATTATAGATTAAAGGACATATTATTTTTTCTTTTTGATGGCCAATTTTTTTCCACTACTTTTCTTCTAAAATTTATTATAGAAGTACCATTTTTTTTACACATATAAAAATTAAATTATAATATAATCATAAGAAAAATAGTTTTAATTATAATACAACCACATAAAATTATTTCTCAATTATGTTCTTCTTTTTCTCCTCCACACTTATTTCTTTTTATTTTTCTTATTTTTAAGCTAAAGAATGAACGAAAAAAAGAAAAAGTAAAAACTCAAATAGTGATTAATTAAATAAGTCAAAAAATAATTCATGTGTGAAAAAAATCTAATTTATTTATAAATTTTGCTACAAGGATCATATACACCTCTACAAATGCTTTTTAAAAAAATAAGAATCAATTTTTATCACTTCAATAAAAGTAAATGGTATATGGGAGCCAATATATGTAATTCAATTTTGCTATATATTAAACATTTTGTTTCAGTAATATGAATCTTTAATAAATATCATAAATTATAACTCTCTAATCTCTATCGAATAAAAGAATGATAGCATCCCAAGTAAAATAATCAGAACATGTAGCTTTTATTTTATATATAACACACTTGCAAATCGATCAGTTCTTTAATTAAAAACAGTACAAAATATTCACAACTCACAATCTTGTTAAAATTATTAATAATATTATAAATAAAAAAATTGTAATCAAGTCTACAATTATTTGGATCAGGATCACTATTAAATTCTATTTATAATTTACTTTATTTACGTACATCTAAATTGACTTGAATGTATATTTAGTTATGTGATACTGTGAAATAATAAAATCTTTTATTTTCGTGTATTTGGGAGTAGGATGTATGACTACAACTAAATGACAATTGATTACCGAACTACACTTAGTAACAAGAAGGTGTAATTTAATGTTTATAACTAATACATAACTGGATTGATTACAAAAATTTATCTCAACAGTAAAAAGGGCATATTTTTCTGCGAAAATTCAAGGATAGCTACAGAAAAGTTGATCAAGAATCACTATTTTCCAATCTCCACTTCTTTTCTAACATTCTTAGAATCTTTGGTTTTAGTGAAAAGAGCTTCCATTTCTTCCAAAGACTTTCCTTTAGTCTCAGGCAAGAAAAAGTAGAAAAAGATCAAAGCGATGATTGATATTCCAGCAAACATGAAGAAAGCACCACCAGTCGTAATGGCTGCAGAAATTGACAGAAAACTCATAGAAACTGTTGCATTCATCAACCTGTTAACCGCGACACCAATTCCAACTCCTAAACCCCTAAACTTAAGAGGGAAAATCTCAGCGGTATATACCCAAGTAACAGGACCAAGCCCAATGTTGAAAAACATCACAACTCCATAAGTTGTAATTATGCTAAGAACCAAAGCCCATATGAGTTTGCCACCGGAGTGCTCTGCCAAAGTCAAGAAAATCCCAAGTCCTGTTAACGTCACAACCATACCACTTAAACTCGTCAACAAGAGCTTTCTCCTGCCAACTCTGTCAATCAAGATAGTCGATAACAGTATGAATGTGAGCTTAGTTAATCCAACACCAACTGTCGCAAGAATTTGGTGCTTATGGTCATGTACTCCTGCTTTGTCAAATATTTTGTGACTGTATAATATCACTGCTTCAATTCCAGTTGCATGTTCAAAGAAATGAATTCCAACACCAGCAATTAAAATCCATCTCAGTGATTTTGTTGGTTTTAGCAACAATTCTTTCCAAACACCCTCCCCTTGTGCCTTCACTGAATCCGGGATTTTAACTATCTCATCATCACAATTTTCGGCAATGCCCATAGCTTTTTTAATCTCCTTCAATCGAAATTCAGCTTCTTCAGGGTCGTTTGAAACTTTGTACATTATTTCCTTAGCTTCTCCTAGACGGCCTTTCATGATCAGCCATCTAGGAGACTCTGGCATTCTGAGAATGCCAATCCCCAAGAAAAGCGAAGGAATTGCTGCAATTCCTAACATAATTCTCCATCCAAGTCTCAGAGGCAACCCGGAGAAAATATAATTTGACAAATAACCAAGTAAGATCCCAATGCTAATTCCAACTTCTGGTAGAGATGACAGAAATCCACGCGTTGATGGAGATGAAACTTCTGCTGAATAAACAGGTGCAATCATAAGTGCAAAACCAACACCAACTCCAGCAACACATCGACCTATCAATAAAACCGCGTAACTTGGACCGTATCCCATTACAACAGATCCTAACAAGAAAATTACAGAAGCTATAACAATAGTGTAACGTCTGCCAATATAATCGGAGGTTCTTCCAGCACTGAGTGATCCAACTAAAGCACATAAATTAAGTATCCCTGCTAAAACCTCTGTTTTTGCATCACTGATTTTGAATTCCTTTTTCACAAAAATCATCGCTCCACTCATCACTCCGGTATCTGAATTCAAACGTAAAATTATCATTAGTCTATTTAAGAAAAGCAAATGCGATGATAGATTAATCGGGCTATTTAAGAAAAGCAAATGCGATGATAGATTAATCGGGCTACATGATCACTTCGATATCTGTATTCAAACATAAACTTCTCATTAGTCTATTTAAGAAAAGCAAATACGATGACAGATTAATCGGGCGAAAAGGAAAAAAACAGAAGAATTTTAGAACTAAAAAACTTACCATAACCGAAGATGATTGATATCATGGAAGCAACAATAGCACAAGCACAGGCATATTTATTAATCCTTGTTCGATTTTTTCCAGCAGTACCCTTCTCCATAGTTCAATTGTATGAACAATGTATGTATATTTTTAGTAGTAAACTAAATTAATTTTGTGATAATTTCTAGTTTAGAGCATGCACTACACTTGCGAATCAGATAAATTGGATCTATGAACTTTACTTATATTTGGGTCTATATATATAGGGGAAAATAGAAAATATAATCCTAAATCCTATATTAACTGTATATCCTTAATGGAAAATTTAATCCTAAATCCTATATTAATTATATTTTCTTAATTGATTAGTTGATGTATTTGTGGATAAGAATTACAAGTCCTCATAGGACTGACCACTGAACTCCCATCCAATTCGGGTTTCGGATACAAGCATTCACTTTACGTCATTTTTTAGAGGTCACATTTGACTTTAGTTAGATTTCCGGAATAAAATTTGTTTCGCACTCTATATTTATTTAGAATTTGGAGCTTAAACATAAAAAAATTAAATTAGAATCAATTGTTTTTGTAACTTTTAAAGATAAATTATTTTTGGATGAATGCAAACATGTTGTGATAATAATTACTCTCTTCGTCCACTGTTGTTTGTCATGAATTTTATTTTTAAAATTAAACTATAAGAATTTGACTAACATTTTAAGATTATTTTTTCATCATATTAATATGAAAAGAATTGCAAATTTGTAGTACTTTTCGTATAGTTTTTGAATATCTAAAATTTTTAATTTTAAAATATCAAATTAATGTAATATAATTTAACTTTAAAAATTATTTAAATTGACTTTTAAAAGCGTAATATGACAAATAGAAATAGACGGAGAGAGCAGTAGTAATACTTATCTGAGTAATTATGGTCTTGATTCTGCCGACCTCAGAATTTGCACACATTTTACATTGGGAAAATTAAATTTGGGTTAGTCCTAAAAAGGGTTGGATTTAGTACTTATTAGGAAATTAGTAAAAGTTGTCTTCACACCTTGCAAAAGAAGTTTATTAGGAAACATTTGTCTTCGCGTTTATGAATAGTTTTACCTTTTCTATATTTAAAAAAAGAATTAGTTTGATTGAAACCAAATTGTATTTTTAAATCTAATTAAACGTCGCTAATCTAGTTTTTAATTAAAACGAGCCTAATATCTCCTTTCGCTTTATTTTTTTACTTGTCATGTTTGTTACAGGGTGTCTTAAAAGTTGATCAAATTTATATTAAGTTAGTTTTTGACTTTTGAAAATATTTGACAAATATAAAAAAATAATTTAGAATATGTTTAAATGACTTTTCAAAAGTTAGAAAGTTCTTGACATGATCAAAAATGACTCGAAATAAATTTAAAATAAGTTAAAAATTAAAAGTAGATTTCTCTCTACTTATTTTTTTGATTTAAGATTATTTCAATTTGACTTTTTATTTAAAAACTATTTTTTAAGTCAATTTAAACGAGCTTACTTAACTAAATCTTCAAAATATACATTGAAAAAATATTTTTTAATCAACAAAAAATTTCATGAAAAAATATTTTTGAAAGTAGTCGTCTATTTGACTAATTAATTTGAAAAATATTTTCATTCCATGATAGGACAATAGCTTTTGCTTTGTCAAAGTTCCATAAGTATTTTTGGAAAAAATATTTTAAAAAATTAGCTTCTAACAAATCAGCTTTTTGCAGCTCCTCAAAAACACTTTCTTATTTCTTTCTTAAAAGTTTGATGAAGCAATTCAATTTATTTTATGTTTCTTAAAAAAAAAATTACTTTCAGAAGAAACAAAGAAATTTGATTTTTTTAGAAATTTAGCCAAACAAACCATGCACGCCTTTTCACAAAATACTTCGTTTATTTGATACTTTCTTTGTCTCTATCAGGTTGTCTACTTTATAAAAAGCTTACATATTAAGATAATAATAATTAACATAGTGAAATTATTAATATGATTTAAAAAAGGATGAACTAAAGCTATAAAAATTTTAAAAAATTTAAATGAGAAAATAATAAAAAAATATTATCCTTTCTTGATTTGTCAAAATGGATAAGTAATAGAGACATCTAAAAAAAATATGAATAAGTAAATAGGAACAAAGAAAATAATAATTATCTACGTTATTGACTTGATAATATTAATATATTTACCTTTTGGATATATATGGATACGGAGTATTTAAACTTTTGACCATAATTTATCCTAAATTAACCTTACCTATAAATAAGGATCATCACTCAACTCTATCTAAACAAAGTAAATAACCTACCTCTTTTTGTGCCATAATTAGGAAGATAAAAAAAAAATACTGATTTTGACATGTCAACTTTGAATTAGTCATAAATGCAATAGTTAACGTTAGTTTGTCTCTTGTTCATTTTTAACAAGAAAAAGATACGATACATATATATATATATAAAAAAAAAAACTTGCAACTACCTACACTATATAATATTCTCCCCATTCAATAATATTTGTACACAAAATAAAAAATAGATGTCTACAATATTTATCCACGTTATAAAATTCATGAATAATTTTACACTTAATTCTTAATTTATCGTTATCATTAATTATAATAATTTTTCTGTTACATTTTCAAAATATCATATTTATTATATTTAAAAAATAATATAATAAAATTATCCTTATATTTATAATTTCTTAAAAGAAATGTCAAGTCAACAATTACCGACAAATAGAGGAATATATATGTCCTCACTCTATATTAGTGTAAATAGGATAATAACTCATGACGTATTGGTAATGGCATTGAAATTTTGAATAAGTTAGGGGCATCCTTTTCAGCATTATGAGAAAACTAATCTTTTTTTTAAAAAAAAAAAAAAAAAGGTTTAAGTCAACTATATGACTATGAATAGGTGCTTGATAGAGTGATGGGAAATAATCATTGTAATGCCATTAATTTTTCAGTGACGATATATGCTTTGTTACTAAAGTTTAGATAAATAAAAATGAAATTATTTAATATTTTATCTATATTGAGATTTATATTATAATGAAGTCGTTTAAAAATCAAAATTAAAGTAATATTCTAAATTGAATAAAAAATTATTGGTCTACCGATAATGCATATAAATTTAGTGATTTTAGTAACAATTTTAAATTCTTTTATTTTCAGGTTATCAAAATTTAAAGTTTTTTTCTTTAACTGATGATCAAATAGTAGATTAATAAAAATTATATTTATATAACTTGATAAATAAAGTGCTTGACTTAGGGTTAAATTTCATTATCTTCTTTTTTTTCGTGTTGTCTCAAACTCTCAGTTATTTCCTATTTGTTTTTGAGCAAAATACAATTTATCAATTTATGTGCATGATTCATTTGGTTTGTTACTTTGTTTCTTAGTGATTTCCAGTGATTCTTTTTTGTACGTGTGTCAAATTTTTAACCATTAAAACCGATAGCCGAATTAATAAAGATTAATAACCAATAATCCAATATCATAATGATTTCATAACAATTTAGCATGTCAATGAACTGACAACAGATAAATCGAAAAAACTTCATAATCGAACAGAATTGATCGATACCGAACCATATGAGTAATTATATATTATATTGTCATAATTATGCTCTACAATAGTCAAAGTCGATAGGCTGAGCATTGATATGGACTTGTTTAATTAATTTAGGTTGAAATTAGCCAAAAATATTATACAGCTTGTAGGGTTTTTATTTGTCACATTTGTTACTATACGAATTAAATTGTAGTGTAATCATATTATAAACATATTGGCCAAGTTGCATAGATATTTCGACCTTTGACCAACCAAAGGATAGAATTTTGTTGGAGATATTATGCGTAATTACTATTTTCGTGGAAAATCAAAGTTTTTTTTCTTTTTTTTTTCAAATACTATGTGTGTACATATTTCCACAAGACAGCCAGAAAAACTAACATGCACACAATATATCCTAAGAAGTCAATGCTACGATATTTGTTCGATAAGTTTTAGCAATTGATTAGTCTGGTGTAAACACGGAATGATAATAAATAATTATCCATTCATGTGTTCTCCACTAATTAATGTAATTATTTAATATCCCCAAGTTGGAACCAGCAAAAATTTCGAGGAAATTACAGGATACATATGAGAAGGTGTAGTTGTAAATATAATAATGTTAATGTCTTTGTGGAATTTGGTGATATCAAGAAATATAGGATATAAGTATCGATGGAGCATTAACTAATTACCTTTTAATAGATTAAGAGAGAAAAGTGCAAGACTTCTTACTTGTAATTAAGTAAATTATGAATTTAGTACTACAATTGTTAGAAAAATAATATGGAGTAAAAATCGAAGAAGAAGAAGGCTTGTATATATTTGTAGATTTTACTTGGTAACTTTTAGAAAATCTTTATATTTATAGAATTTAAAAGATGATTTTTTATAATGATAGCATTCTTTTATGAATAAATAATTTTTCATAATAGTCATGTTTTTTTATGAACAAATGACTTTTTGTAATAGTCATGTTTTTTCATAAACAAATGTGTCTGTTCAATTAATTAAGACAAACATATATTACAAAATGTCCAACAATTAATAATAACAAGATGTTCTTTGAAATTCAACAAGTGATGTCGGGGAAGGCAGAGTATTCGTAAACTTTCTTACTATGGAGATAGAAATGTTATTTTCGAAAGATTCCCGACTCAAAATGCAGCTAATGCAAGTATAAAAAAAATAAAGAAAACAATGTAAGAGATATAACAACTAACAAGAAAACTAATGCAAAGCCTAAAAAAAATAAAATTGTAAGATAATCAAAGCAATGTAAACAAAAGATGATGATGGATATCAAAAACAAAAACTATAATAATACGGCTAATACAACGATGAACACCAACAAGCGCAAACCCTCAAAAAGTAAAACTCCGATCCACGACTTACTAACCTTTCACCCTAGTATGTACCCTTCATATTTTTTTATCTATGGTTATGTTTTTGGTAATTAACTTGAAGTTGAGTCATGTCCTCTGTAATCACCTATTCGCAACACTTCTTTAGCTACCTCTACCTCTCCTCGTACCTACTATGACGAATCTCACACCTCGTCATTGGCGCATTTGCATATCTACTCTTCAAATGTCCAAATCATTTCAATCTCTCTATCCTCATCTTGTCCACAGATAGAGGTCAATCTCACCTAATCCTAAATATTTTCATTCCTAATCTTATCTTGTATGCCGATACATCCATGTTAACATTCTCATTTCCGCTACATGCATTTTTTCAACATGGGAGTTCTTGACTAGTCAATACTATGTTCCGTGCAACAAAAATCGATGTGGACATCACTCTATAAAATTTACCTTTAAATTTTGATGATATTTTTTTACCACACAAGACTCTAAATGGAAGTTTCCACTTCACTCGCACGCCACATCAATACGATGTGTGATATCATTATTGATAGTTCTCAGTTCTCAGAATCATGAACTTACGATACTTAAAATTCCCTCTCTTGAGAACAGTTTATTAATATAATTAATATTAGAGGTCGTAATTTAGTAATCTCATTAATTAATTATTAGAGAAGGAACCTTAAATTTGTTGGAAAAATATTAGAAATTTCACAATAATAATAATAATAATAATAAATAACTTTATTATTTATAAAAAATTAGTCCTAAAAATAAGATAAATATTATTAATTTAAAATATGTAAAAATAGTGCAGAAAATTAGATAAATATTTGAGTCGTGTTGGACACTGTCCTAAGAAACTATTTCAATAATATAAAATATTTTTTCAAAATTAAATAAGCACTTTCCTATTTTAAATAAATAAAAACAGCAAAAATCAATAAATTAATTATCATCAACATGTTATTAAAGGGAATTAAAATAAAATAACCATTAATTTGAAATAAACCAAAGAGGATAACAAAAGAATGGAAATATAGCAGAATATTAATTTCAATGTATACTTTCCAACAAACAGAGGAGAAGTATATATACATCAAAAAGAGATAAAATATTTTGCTAACAATCAAATAAATAACCTTTTGAAATAACAATATTTTTCTAACAAAATTAACAATAAAGTATGAATATATTAAAATGACGAAAAATCGATCCGTACTAGTTTAGAGGTTAGAAATTGGAATGATCCTTCAAATTTCGTAAGTCGTACTCGTAACTAAAGAATTGTTTTGCAATACAATCATATGGATCTTTAAGAAATGTCATAACTTATTACCTCTCTATCAATAAAATAAAGTTTAATAGCATCCTAACCATGGGTGGAGCTAAGTGGGGTGGGTTCGAACGAATTAACTAGCATTTTAGTAGAATTTGTCTTTATATTAAAAAAATCATTCCCTCTATTTTAATTTATGTAACACTTTTTTATTTTTCAAGAGTCAAACATTTTAAGTTTACCCGAAAATTTGCGCATGAAATCTTCAATTTTTTTTAAATGAAATTTATATATTTGGAAACTACGTAAAAAGTGTTATAAGTCACAATAATTGATAATTCAAAATGTTTTTAAAATCCATAAAATTTTTACGGTCATAGATCGACTTGTTTAAATCTCGAAATTCGAAAAGTATCACGTGAAATAGAACGGAGGAAGTAAATAAAAAAATAACTATATTATATATATATATATAGATAGATATATATAACGTTGACACATCGCAATTGGTTCTTTAATTATTATTTTATACCTAGAAACAACACAAAATAGTCACAATCTTGTTAAAATTATTAATACTATTTAAATAAAAAAAAATCGTAATCAAGTATATAATTATTTGGATCGATCAGGATCACCAAGAAAAAAATAATCAGAAATGCATATGAAGTATTAGATGTTTAGCATTAATTAAAGAAACATAATCAAATAATTTAACAAGTAAATCTTAATCAATAACTATCGTTTTGCCATGAACAACACGCATGAAGGTATCCATTCTAAATATTAATTTTATACTGTCTACGCATTAGTAATAAAAAGGAAACGAAAAAAAAAAAATTACTCCAAAGAGATACTGGCATACCCCTAAATTCTCCCGAAAAGGGTCAAAAATATTATTAAATCACCGTTAAATTTTAGTAACAATTATACTTCATCATCTAATTTTGTGATTATGTCTGAAATCTTATGAATAATTTGCCTATAGAATTTTCTTAAGTGAAAATTATTTTTAAATAAAATAGCGAATAGCACCCCAAAAATCAAAAACAACTCATTTTTAGGGATCATTTGTGAACTTAAACCACTGAGATTGCTTTATGGACCAAAAACAGCAGCAAAAATAGACCCCTAAAAAATACAGCAAAACAGCTTACTGTTGATCACACTGCACTAAAGTCTAGAGTTGGCTAAGTTTGGGAGTTCCCATTAGCTCTCAACCTTTCAACTTTGCTACCTTTTGTCATCTTTTTATTTTCCATGTTGGTCAACCACATCATCAACTATATTGTAATCCCTCCGACTATTTCACTTGTCCACTATATTAAAAATAATAATTTATCACTTAATTCTAAATTAACAATAATTATTTTCGAAACATTAAAGTTATTATATTCAAATAATAATATTATACATGACAAAGTAAAATTGACAGAAGTATCAAAATAACTTTATGATAGATGCGGCAGCTTATGTGGAAGGCTGTTAAAAGGTGGCGCGATTCCAACTTGCCTTCTCCATTCACATATACGAGGGAGAATTTTTCCATATCTTTGTTTGCTTCGATCGAACTCTGACAACTTACGAAAGTATGATGGATCGGTAAGAGGAACTGTTACTAAAATTTTACCCAAGGGTAAAAATGGCCTTTTTTAAAAAATCATTTTCCGAATTTATTTTTTTTATCTTTGCTCGGAGTTAAAAATCAAAATAAGCCATAAAAATATAAAAGTAACAAAAACAAGTCACTATTTTAATAAGTAACTAAAATAAGCTTAGTGAAAGAAAAAGTTCCACTATATCCAATAATCTAAACGTTATCCGTAAGTGTCATAACGTTTATTTTTAATATATAATAGAACTTTTTCTTACACTTTATAAAGTGGAACTTTTTATTACACTTTATAAGAAGAATATTTTTCACGTCTTGAAGAAGCTTTTTCAGTGATGTCATATAAATTATATTGATTTTGATATGTCATTAAAACGGAAAAAAATATTTCATTATGTATTTTTATTTTTTAATTCTGAAAAATCTTTCAATCTCTATTTAAGGACGTCTATATATAGTTGATAGCACCTACAACATAAAGTCTTCTATATTTGTTCATTTCGATCTAAAAAAATGTCCTCTACACCTAAAGTTAAAGTTTCATTTTATTGGGATGACAAAATTATACATGACGGAAATAACGTTTATTATAATTTTCCTCCCAAACACAATGCTAAATATCCAATTAATGTCCGATATCATAAATTTATTTCATCAATTTATTAAAAAAATGGGTATAAACATTACGAATTATAATTTGATTATAGTCGAAAAATACCATACTTCATTTTTATCACTAGGACAAGTAAATTTTGGAGAGTGAATTATCTATAATGACAAATCGTTGACCGACTTTTTGAGGGCTCCAAATGACTATATAGATCAAATCAAGTTAACAATACTTGAAATCTATGTTAGGAAGGAGCCTAAGATTAGTCATCAACGTTCTCCTTTATCAGTTGATGTCCATCCCTAATTAGAAAGTCGTAATAGCATTGATGAATTTCGGATAACTCAATCTAATGAGTGATAGTGATGATTTGCCTAATGCTGGGGAATCAGGAGATAATGTTCCATTTGAGACATCATCTAGTGATGGTGATTTTTGGACTCCCAATCGATCGTCAAGACTAATGTCCATGAGTCCGTTTCGTAATCATGAAATTCCTTATCTTGATCTTCTCCCGGATAGTCCAGATTTCTTTGGTGATACACATGATGAGTATACATCACAACGTACTTGGCATGAACCAGAAAATTTCATGAATGATGCTATTTATATTGAAAAAGACATGTTATTCAATTGAAAGAAGCAGTTGCAAAGAGCAGTTAAACTTCTACATTTGAAGATAACAAGGGAGTGCTTTGTTATTAAATAGACAAAGAGATCATGGCGACTTGTTTGCAGGCGTATAAAACAAAGATGTCGATTTAGATTGACTTCTTTTATTGATAAACATACTAACATGAAGAAAGTTGGAAGATACATTAAAGAACATACATGTGATATGGGTACGTGCCTCGAAGGGCATTTCAACTTGGATTTTGAGATGATTGCTAAGTCCTCCGTGTTGATATAGAAAGAACGCCAAGGTACTATTTTATCGCTAGATGATTTTTATTTAATAAGGAAATATTCATTTTTATTTGATAATTAATATTATTATTAATTTCAGGTTTCCCATCAAAGACTGTCAAACAGTTGTTCTTAAAGCATATGACATTTCAGTAAGTAAAAGAAAAGTCTATCTTGGTTGCAAGCGGGCTTTTAAAAAAGTTTATGGTACTTGGGAGGGTTCTTTTGCCGAGTTGCCGAGGTTCATGGAAGCTTTGAAACATTTCAATCCTGAAACAGTAGTCAATTGTATGTTGATAGTCAAGACTCATATTGATGCAGAAATAGTCAAACAATAACATCCACCATATGGGAAAATTATGAAAGATTTGTTGATATTTTTTCGGAAAAAAAATAATCAGAAAATGTTTTAACTTAAAGCTATTCTGCCTCTTAATTTATTTTATTTTATTTTCATATGATTTTGAAGTGGTGTTACTATTAAAATTTTTATAGGATGTGTAAACCTAAAGTTTTCTATCAATGGATTTAGATGCCTTTCTAACCAAAACTAGATTAAGTCTAAGGTTGAAAGTAAATCAAACCAAAACCACATTCTAAAAAAGGTAAAATTTCCCTATAAGTACAAGGACGAATATGAGTTGTATGTTGTCGGGTTGTGCTACTCCAAAATTTTGATTTGTTTAGTTTGAGGCCTCTTCAAACTGTCAGATTAGGACAATCTTCAAAGTGAAATTTTTTTGGGGGAGCCATGAAAAGGAAAGGAAGAGAAGGTGAAGGTGAAAAGGTAACTTTTTATAACGTGAAATAAAAAGTTCAACTTTATAAAGTGAAAGAAAAATTTCCGTTATATATTAAAATTAAACGTTATGACACTAACAGAAAACGTTTAGAAAATTGAATATAGTGAAACTTTTTTTTCCACTAAGCTTATTTTAGTTACTTACTAAAATAGTGGCTTATTTTGATTACTTTTATATTTTTGTTGCTTATTTTGATTCACAACTCCTTTGCTCCGCACCTGCCTGACTTTGACTGAAATCGCCGATTCAATAGCCAGAATGAGCGCCCTGAGCTAAATTCTCCTCCAGGCTTTTCTATGAAGATAGAGTAGAAAAGAATTGTAATACTAATAATGTATATAACGTAAACTCAATAATTTTTTTATACTCCATGTTCGAATGAGATGGAAATTTTTTACTTTGTGGATCATTTGCCCAAGTTGGTCTTTGCAGGATCAAATGCCCAAGTCCATTCTAAGAAATGAATTTCTGAATAATATTACCTAGAAAAAGATGAGATGTTTCTAATCAAAATATCACGTCTAAAATTAATCTATCAAATGGGCAAAATCCAAAGTACAAAACTACAAATCACCAAAGCCATTCAGAGTACCCACAAGAAAAATACTTCTATCCAACACAATTTATCAAGATGCATGTCCATCTAATTGACTATTTGTCCACCGTGACCATTAAAAACGTCTCATCCCGATGTCCTTAACGTATCAGGATTATCATAAAGGTTCATCCCGAGTCACAAGAGCAATCTCTACAGAAAGCTTTTATCATTCACTTTTTACAACTAAGATGCAAAACCAAAATACATACTCAAAAGACTTCTAGAAGGATAAATGCAAATGGAGGCTAAGGGAAAAGAGGTTATGAAAATTGAGGAAAGCGTTAAAGTAGTACAAATTTTTCTTTTCATGTACCAAGTGAAATGTCCTACAAGTAACTACAGATCTGTAATCATGTATGATTATGTATTTTTACAAGCTAGGGAAGGGAGTGCGAACCAAATAGGTCAAATACTCTTCCGTGGACGTCTACTCCCTTTGGATGTCATTGCATTAAACCTCTTCATGTCAAAGCATATATATGTGTAAGACTCATATTAAGATGGATGTTCTTAAAATATAACAATGCTGTCTGGAACAGTTTGCGCTCCATTGACTATTTAACCGAGTACCTGCTACGCCACCAGCAGAAATACCATATAACTATACCTATCGAGGCTTAGATAGATGTGTATAGTTTGTACTCAGATTGTTGTGTATACACAAAACAGAGATACAAGAGGTTGTCCTCTCCCCGCCCAGTAGTTCCACAACTACTCTCACAGATACATCCTAAAATACTTTCTTGGAAACATCTGCCATGCCATTGCCATGTTAGGATGCACCCGTGTTCCATGCAAATGGTCTTGCAGAAACCATTCATCCCCTGTTTCCCCAGAACTCCAACTTCAAAAGAAATCACTTCCACATCTAAATGGACAACCAATTACATAAGCCATCTAAAAGTGTCCACAAACAAGCATATCAATTGCTAATGAAAAATATTCTGAAAAATAATGATTATCCAACCAAACATAGATTAATTCGGAAATGTTCCACAACCATGCTGTAACTTTACTGTACGAATGTTCAATTCAAAGTCATCATGAACCATAGAACAACACAGCAGACTCCAGAACAAGAAATAGTTAATCCATACATATAAAAGAATTCCGAACATCTGAATTTTATGTTTTAATATTGTGTCTGTCCCAATTTTAAAAAGGAGTTACCATATTAAAGGATGGCTTTGCTGCATCAGGTACCTCAAAAACCATCATAGCTGGTGGAATCAAAACCAGAGGAATTTCATGTTTCGAGGTCTTTCTTGTTAGCTGGAGGAATAAAATCCATCAGAATCTTTTTAGATCAGAATCTAACCACACAATGATGAATGACCACCTCATAAACTTCAATGAGAAGTAAAGAAATGGTACTAAAACAAAGTCGAAGGAAACGGGCAGAGCTACATTTATCGATACTTGATAAAATTAATCATGACACCAGGTAGGGGACCACAAAAATGTCAAAAGTGCAAAAATGCTAATGCAAGAATATCAAAAATCATATGTGGGCATAAGAGAAATGAGTCCAGAGATTCGTGGGAACATACAGTAGTATACTGATATATATTTTAATAACAGAGAGACACACGTATCTCAGATCTCTTAAAACAATCTGTCTCCATACAAACATGATTACAAGTTCACAACTACCCTCTACAATACTAAGATGCATTATTTATCATATAATAGGATGACATATAACTACATTACTAAGATGCATTATTTATCATACTATAGGATGACCTATAAGTACTTAACAACATTTATAATAAGAACATGTAACTTCTAGTAACTATTAGAAATTGCCTCACAGATAACTTCCATTACCTTGTAAGAAGCTGCTCAATCCTCCAGTTCTTCTATATTTCCTTGCCTCTTCCACCTTGAATAAGTATGGAATATACATGGCTTACCAGTCTCATATCAACAATTGTCATATACGTTGTGTACTTCTTTCACATACACCATTTTGCAGTTACAAAGACAAAACGCATACCTTTGATTTGTGTCTACTAAAGTAGATAAACGTAAGTAAATACATTCAACAATCGCAGGAACTGTAGAATCATTGGTTTCTAACGATAAATATGATTTACCAGAATCAATTTTTCTCCAAAAGCTAACTCAGTGTAACTTGTCCAGAAGTATAACATAAATGAGTTAAACAAAATGTCAGCAAAAACCTTTGAACTCGTTAGACCAGCAGCATTAGAGGGAAGTAACCTTACCAGACTGCTAGCAATATCGACAGAAATGAAGGAAAAAAGCAATGAAGCAACAAAATATTTATCCCGTAGAATTGAACATTTGTAGATCTTCAAAAGCACTACAAAACTTCCAAGTAAAAGATCTATATTAGCTTTCAAAAATAAATGGCACAACAAATGTTAGCGCCAAGTGCTAACTCACATCTTTATGACAAACAAAAAAATTCAATCTTCCTCAACAGTTATAAAGCTGGCTAGATTGCTTACAGCTATATCTCGAACAAAATCATTACTGCGCAACATTACTCTCATTAGACTTGATATCACCGATTTCGACTTTAGCCAAACCAAGCTCCTCCTCTATCTTGGTCCAAACTTTCACCACATTAGCAGGGAACTTCTTCTTCATTGTCCTGATCATTTCTTTTGCTTCTTTCGCCTTTGAACTCTTCGCCAAACCATGAACCAAGTACTTGAGTGTATTGACATCCGGAATCTTGTTTGCTCTCACACTTTCTCTGAACACTTTATACCCCGTCTCGAACTGCTCATTCTTACACAAATAGAATATCAAAGTTCTAAAAGTTGAAGCATTTGGATTGCACCCCTTTGTCTCCAAATCCTCATAAACTTTCTCAGCTTCATCCATCATCCCGTTCCTACAGTAACAAGACATCAAGTAATTGTAACTGATGGTGTCGGGTTTTAAGCCTACATTGCTCATTTCCTCAATCAAAACCTTCACTCCTTGAGGATCACCACCCTGAAAGTTCATAATCTTTACATTGTAAGCACCAACATCCGGACCGCAACCTCTCTTCACCATCTCATTCCAAACTTTCTCAGCCTCATCACACCTTCCTCCCTTATACAATGAGTTCAATATGGTTGTGAAAGTAACAGCTGTAATTTCAACACCTTTCTCTTCCATTTCCTTAAGTTTCTCCATTGCCAATTCAGGCTTCCCCATTTCACAGTAAGACCTGATCAATACACCATACGAAACTTTGTCAGGTAAGAATCCATGCTTCTTTGGCATTTCATCAAACAGCTGGGGAACGCGATCATAAAATTTGGAGTTCACACAAGCTGAAAGAAGCACGTTGAACGAAACTGCTGATCTAGGGGTACCTAAATCGTCCATTTGAAGATAAGTTTTAAGCGCCTGATCAAACATTCCAGCTAATCCGTACGAACGAATTATAGAGGAAAGGAAGGGTTCCTGGGTAATTTTTTTGTCATCCTTGTGAGACTCGAGAAAGGCTTCGATGTCGGAGAAACGATGGGATTTAGCGAGGCGTTTGACTGTGTATTCTTGTGCATAACGGGAGGATAAAGGGGAAGTGTAATGGTTAGAAACAGAGGAGTAAATCTTTAGTGCTTTGTCTGGATCGTGCTCCGACTTTAGCTTGGATTTTGCTTTGGAGATAGAGATGGTCGCGCCGGATGTTGAAGAAGCAGCGGCGGTGGCGGTGGTGGTGGCGGCGGCGGCGGCCGAGGTTGAGAGATGGCGCGCCAGGCGCAGGGAAATGGAAGAAGACATTAGGGTTTTAGCCGGTTTTGATTGAACAGTGAAAGGTTTTAGGACGGCGGAAGGTTGCTGAGGTTTACAAGGAAATGAGAATCTTGAAGCATTTAGAGTGAGTTAAAAAATAAGTAATATCTTTTTTCAAATTTTTCTCTTTGTTACAAATCCACTTAATTGGCTGGATGTTTCTATTTTCCTAACGTAATATTTTATTAATATATCGCTTAATTAATGTCTTTTAACGTAATTTGTTTAGTATTGTGAACGGATAATTTTATACACTTAAAAAATTGAAATAGTATTCTCCATTCTATACTTCCATCAACATTTGTCTATCATTATTGTTTGTGTATTTTTGTATTTTTCTCTCGTTTTATAACACATTACTAGCACGAATCTCTAACCAACTGATACCTACTTAATTCGAAATTATTTTCTAAAAGTTAATCAACTTTCTTTTAGAGTCAGATATACATTTATGTGTATATAACATCTCTAATAGGACTTGCATAAATCTTTGATCCGTATTTTTATTACGGCATATATAACTTGCTTTAGGTATCATTATGATACTTTACTGGGCGTAATAATCATTGGGCATAATAATCAATACGTTTCAAGTTTATATTGTTATGTTATTTATGCTACTAATTTATAACTCTAAATTTAATACTAAGCAATATGAATGATAGTTAGAATACTCTCGTAAGTATTTTCTTGTCATACATTTTATTTGTCATAAAAAAATATAATATTGCATTAAATTCAACTTGAAATTATTATTAAATTTTGATATTAATTGAAACTAGTAATAAATACTTTAAATAAGTAGAAAAATATATTTAACTCTTACGTTCAATGCTTCATAAGTTTTTTTTTTCTAACATTAATGTTCATGCATATAATGTATTTTATACTCATCCATTACTTTACTATTTAAAGTATTAATTTGTCATTTATAATAAATAAATCAACATCATAGTATTAACTCAAAATTATTTTATGATAGTTTTCATCATGTCAAATTTGTCAAAATTTGAATTTGTGACACTTGACATTTCTGGAAAAAATTATTTGTCATGGATACTTGATGTTGAAATTCATCTTACCGCTAAGGGTCTTGGCGATAGTATAATCAAAGAAAATACGGCATCAAGTCAGCATAAAGCGAAAGTTATGATTTTCCTTCGTCATCATCTTGATGAAAGTTTGAAGGTTGAATACCTAACAGTGAAACATCCACTTGAATTGTGGATAGGTTCAGAAGGGAGGTATGACCACCTCAAGACAATTGTATTACCAAGGGCTCATTATGAGTGGATGCACTTACGATTTCAAGATTATAAAATCGTAATTGAGTATAATTCTAATGTATTTAGAATAACTTCCCAATTGAAATTATATGGGAAAAAATAAAAGATGAGGACATGTTGGAAAAGACACTAACTACTTTTCCATGCCTCTAACATGATATTACAGCAGCAATATCGTGAAAAAGGTTTTCAAAAATACTCTGAACTGTTCTCATGCCTTCTAATGGCTGAGCAGCATAATGACGTTCTAATGGCTGAGCATGAAGCTCGTCCCGCTGCGGTTGAAGCACATGACCAGCCTGAAATAAGACAAAATAATCGAGGCCATGACAATGTGTGCGGGCATGACAAAGGCAAAAGATGATATAATATTCGTTGAGGTGATGGTTATTACAAAAGGGAGAACAATATAGATTTTCAAAATTATCCTTCTAAAGGAAAGGCCAATCACTGTCATCGTCGTGGCCTTAAAGGTCACTAGAAAAATGAATGTCGGGCACATGAGCATTTTGTCAGGCTCATGCCTCCTCTTCTAATGCCCGGGTCGAGTCACATTTGACTCTCAAAGATGATATTCAGGCAGGATCTTCTCAAAAATATAATGAGAATGTTAAGGCAAACTTAGCATTGAAAGATGATGCTTTTAATGGGCTCAATATATTACTCATCTGGAAACTGAAATTTTTTTGGAGATCACAACTGAAATTGATAATTGAGCTAGGAAATGAATAATGTTTTTATGCATTTTTAATGTCTTAATTAAAGTTTATGTACTTAAAATTTCTTTGTTAAATTGCGTACTTCTTATTATGTATTTTTATTCTTACTAAGATAAATAAAATTTCTCAGTCTTCAGTTGGATCTAAGATGAGTACTGGAGATATGTGTCTTCTAGACAGTGCCACAACTCATACGATACTAAGAGAAAAATAATATTTCTCTCATTTAATAATAAAAAGGGCATATGTTAATACAATATCCGGTAGTACCACTACAACAAAAAAAGTCATTAACGAGGAAAATTTTGGTCGTTAAAAGTTCAAATTCGATCGCTAAATGTCAATAACGACAGGAACAAATTCGGTCTTCGCCCGTTGTTAAAAGATCTGTCGTTAAAAGTTTAACAACGGGGTTTCTTTCCGATCGTTAAAAGTACATTTGACGATCATACAAGTTCCAGTTGTTATATGCCCGTTTTTGCTCTCGAGTTTTCCCTTAGTTCATGCGTTCTTAACGACCAAATTTTCTATCGTTAATGGTCATTTCATTATTTGATATCCATTTGTAAATAAGCTTTGAAAACTCCATTTTAATTTGCTATTATACAAAAATTTATACTAGTGAATAATGTCAATTGTTTCATACATTCGAACAAAAGAAAATATACTTAACAATTAAATTCATATAAAATTTTATTTATATATAAAGAACTAATTTTAAAATAGACATTATATTCAAGTTGTATGATAGATCTTTATCAACTCCTCAATAGAGATAAATTGTAACATGTATAAATAATAAGATATTGTGTTTAAACCAAGTCTCTTATCAAAGTAAAAGAACTCTTCAACTTTATCTTACATGGTATATTGTTGAATGACAGATTCTTCATATTCAAATTTTGAGTTGTTAAAAAAGAAATTTAACAGTTTAGAACAAGAAAATAAACTCGTAACCAAAAAAACATAAAACCTCAAGATATTTAATAAAAAGGATGTTTGAAGTTTCTAATAAAAGCACGTGGATTCTTATAATTCATTAAATTTAGAACGTGAGTTCTTATAATTTATTGTTGCTACAAACTTCAGTAGAAACTTTAGCAGCTGCATCTTTCCACATTCCTCTTGCACAATACATATTTGATAAAATTCAAGGCTAGCTGGGTGTTCTTATACAGAAAATTGAGGTTTTTTTAATCGAACCATGACATGTTTATGCTACAATCATGCATTTCATGTAATTGTGTCTTTTTCTCTTCATATTTTTGAAAAGTGAGAAAGCTTCATATATAAATTCACACCTAGAATTAATTATACTGATTTTTTTTAATTTTTGGAGGGTGTATGTTATATGTCACTGCTCCAAAGTTCTTACTCTCAACATATTTGTAATGCTTAGTACACAGATTTTCCAGAATAATTTGCCTCAAGCAAGTTCTAAAAAATAGGCTAGTAGAGCTATGAAGGCTATTATTCGAATTTGAAACTTAAGTTGTAGATAATAGATTCCTCAAATTTGCCAAGTAACTAAGAGAATGCCCCAACAATTCGTGAGACTACTGAAATGCATAGTGCATATGATCACTGGAAATTAATCTTGAAGAAATTGTCAAATATAAAACAAGTTTGCTTTTGATAATCTGCCTACACCCATACACTTGTTCAAGATGATGATATAAACTAATGAATTACTAAGACATGGTGTAACCTATGGAGAGAAATCAAATCTACCACTCTCAACGACCCAACTACTCTGTTCGGTACTGAAATTTTCTCCAATCCATAAGTAAACAAAAAAAGAATATATCTTCAAAAAAAAAAACTCTTTTTTAGATAGGTTCAGCACAAAGAATTGAAAAAATAACTCTAGTAAAGAAATTCAGTTAGCTTTAGGCCACAGTTAAGCTCTTTTTATATTTTATATTTTACTACTGGTATCTTCTTTTGATGTACTCAGATAATTGAAGATTCCTAACCAAATTGATGAGTATAACACAAAAAGGTCTGCACAGCCTATAAAAAATAATAATAACATATTCCCTCACCAATATGAGACATTCTAACACCCGTGATATGCTCAAAAGACTTGCAAGAACAATCTACACACCTTATACTCTCTTTTTAATAAATTAACCCAACCTTACCTGATCTTCATATATCGAGCTCAGAAAAATCGCAAAACAATATAAGTTATAATAGATATCAAAGAATGTTTTCCCCCAGAGTGAGTAGCATATCTCTATGCTTGCTCAATGAATGATAAGATAAGGCACTATTGCACATGGGGAGGTTTCAGATTCTATCTTAGCACACTATCACTTTCTGTCATTTCTACAAGACTTACAGCTAATACTAACATATTTCTCTAAAATAAAAATCCACCAAATGTGGTCCTCCATACCTTTGTTGTTTAAACCAACAGATAATGTCTTTAGATTTTGTGACCATTAACCAACTCAATTTCTTAAAACATGTATGCTTCAACTAGCAAACTTACGACAAATTAGAAGTATACAGTTACGATGTGATAGCTATTGACAGGTTGTGTACCGATTGAGACAAAGCGGCTTCCATGGATCGGTATCTAATACTACACAATTATATACATTACACTAATCAATATTTTAATCAGTTCTAGAATATTACTTGCCTTACTTCTACCTGATAGTGTAGCAATTATTCATAATATTACCAGTGTATTTAGTTAATATCAACAATGAATCTATTACCCTATACAAGATTCAGGGGTGTAATTGAAAAGAAGAAAAAACATCTATTTTCTCTATTAATTTAGGCTCTTCTAAGGTTGACAAATAGAGAAAAAGTAATTGAAATGGTACATCCAACATTACAAGGGCAGTACACCAAGAAGGATCTAGTAAGGGAATATTAATAACATTGTAGTACTTTTTAGCCAAGGTTTTGTCCAATTGGGTTTTCCTGATAAGATTTTTAATGAGGCAGCACTCAAGGCGTATTACAAGATGTATGTACTTTTTTTCATTCACTAGGTTTTTTCCTACAGCATTTTTCCTAGTAAGGTTTTAACGAGACACATTACTATAATAATCTAAGGGGAGTGTTCCAAATCCTCTTAATTGTGTGGACGTTTCTATTCATCTACTCCTAACGTAATGTCCTATTAATGTATCACTTAATTAATGTCTTCTAACATAATTTGTTTAGCATTGTAAATAGATGATTTTACATCCTATAAAAGGCATGCTTCACCCTTGTGACACACTTGAAGAATTGAAATCGTATTCTCCACTCTATATCTCCGTCAACATTTATCTATCACTATTATATGTATATTCTTATATTTTCCTCTCGTTTTACAACACTCTTTAATATTCTTTTCGAATTATTTTATTTATCATGTTTTTTTAAAAAAAGTAACTATAAAAATAAGGCAATTAAAATTAATAATTGACGTGGTATGACTATTAATATTATCGTTACATTATAAGTAACATTTTTTTAACAAAATTTCTATATATTCCTGTTATATATTCATAAGGTGCACACATCAGAGTTTCAAAAATAGTGAACTAGCATGAGTTCTCCATATCTAGTCCCTTTCATAGCCATTATGTTCGGTACTTGATTATATTTCATAAATAAGTTTGTAGTGTTCTTTCTAGTTGTTATATATCAAAGACTTGTATTTATAAAATATATTAAGATAATGTAGGTGAGCTTTTGTATTACTATCTTTTATCAATAAAATTGGACATTTTGAATTTGATACGGTCTTGATACGAAAGCGTTTTTATTAGTGAATAATTTATTTTAAATGTTTAACTTTTTAATTGTGAATACGAATTTAATTAAAATTTGTGATCCAAATAATTAAAAAAATAAAATTTAGTTACGTTTGTACTAAACAATCTCTCTCACCCAACTTGGAGCCCTAGTTTTTGTGTTCTGAACTCCGAACTCCGAACTCCATCAACAACGCAGAGGATCGAACAAGGCGAAGCAAAGCACAATTCAGTAGAAAGCTATCTCCACTGAGTTACATACAGCTACAGAAGCCCTAGCCATGCCGGACTATGAAGCCAATGGAGAAGACATAGACAATTACGGCTCTTCTCCCCTTCCCAAATCCAGAAGTAGCCATGGCGGCACTAATCCCGATGATTTCACCGACTCCAAGCCTCAGGTTCTAAAATTCTCTCTCTCGCTCGCTCTTTGACCATCCTTTTTTCCTTCATACCTAACATGTGGGTTTTTGCCTTTGTTTTTTGAATCGAGTAATGTAAGAGATGAATTGTCTGAGGCTTAGGAAAAGCAACCTGGAGATTTCAGGATTCACTGAAACAGTCGAAATGAGCCTATCTGCAGCAGGTTTTTCCCGATGACGAAGTGCTTGAGGTGTAGGCAAAACCTGTAGATATCAGGCTTTTATCTCCACTTCAAACACTCAGTAGTGCCTAGTGTACCTACATAACCTAACTCTTTTGAGAACGATAGAAAGCTTTAGTCTATTTCTAGAAAGACAGAATCAAGGGAAAGTTTTCCCAATTCATGTGTTTATGGGCAGTAGCAAGTAGGTTAGTGGAGGCAAGCTTGATTGGGGCAAGTTTCCTATAGTTGTGCTTGTGGATGAAAGCAGGTTGCTAGTAGATTAGTTGAGGCAAGCTGTTTATACAAAAAGGGGAGAACAAGAGATTGTATCTGAAAGGTCGGATTTGTGGAGGAAGGTGTTATGATGGAATGGAACAAATGATTTTGTTTAGGTATTCCATTTAAGGTCAGTTGTGAGTATTGCTCCTTGAACTGTGTGAATCATTCTAATGGTGAGCATTCAAATATTCTAGGCTATTACTGTGTAGGTGCTATCTGCTTGCACATCTCTTAAACTCTCAGAGCCGGGGTAAAATTTCAGGATGACCCTGCATATGTAGTTCTGATATGTGAAAACTGAGCACCTCTTGGGTTTTGAACATTTGCCTATAGTAGGTTGCTTTTCTTAGTAGTATTAATTCTAGTGCTATAGTCTTTTGCCACCTTTCATCTGTTCAGTTTCAATCTCAACTGTAATGATTTGACCCTCAATATAATTCCTTTCCCATCTATCTCCAAAAAAAAAAATCCTTTTTCCATCCTTAGTTTTGTATTGATATGTCTTCTAGTTTCCTTCATCTGTTTTTTTTTATGACGACAAGGGAAACCCGCAGCCGCTACCCTTTTTGGGTGCGCACAATGTAAAATCCTGCTCCTAAGCAATAGCTCGCAAACCACATAGGAGAGGTAACCCGCACCAGGCAAGCCTGGTGCGACGAGCTCGACCCAGAAGGCAAACCCCTTGCTTTCGCTGGCAAGGGGTTTCGAACTTGAGACCTCCAACATGGAAGTCCCAAGCTCAAACCACTGGGCCACCCCAAAGGGTTCCGTCATCCGCTTATTAAAATATAATTCCTTTTCCATCTATCTCCAAAAAAAATATAAATTCCTTTTCCATCCTTAGTTTTGTATTCATGTCTTCTAGTTTCCTTCACTTGCTTATTTTTTTTCTTACTTGTGTCTCTTCCAGCATAGTTCTCGTGAATATGAAAAAGATAAGAGCTCGTCAAGAAGCAGGGAAAAGGATAGGGAGAAAGGGCGTGATAGGGACCGTGACAGGGGCAGGGAAAGAGACAAGGACAGGGACAGAGAGAGGGACAAGGACCGTGATCGTCATCACAGAGATCGTCATAGGGATCGGAGTGACAGAAGGGAGAGGGAGAGGACCAGAGATAGAGATGATGATGAACGTCATCGAACTCGAGATTATGACAAGTAAGAGCTATAACACTTTTTGATGTTAGTATTTATATTGCTTTTGTGATTTCACTTTGGCTTTATGTTACTGTTGTGAGTCGGATTCAGACTTGGGGATCATGTTTTTATGATCTTTAAATTTCAAGTTGTTGTTGAGTGGTGGTGGAAGCATGCTTCATTTTGAGTTTGTGATATATTTAATTATTTTGCTGAAGGCAAAGAGATCATGACAAAGATAGAGAGAGTCGGCATAGACACAGGTCTCGTTCAAGGGGTAGATCTGAGCATAAATCAAGGTCTCGATCTCGTTCTCGATCCAAGAGGTTAGTTGTCTGATCATATATATTCTCACTGGAGCTTTTCCATGTTATATTCTCTTTTTAATTCCTAATGTTCACTTAAGACAGGATTTTTCTGTTTGAACTTCAGTTTACAGTTGGCTTTACCTTGTAAATACTCATTTACTGTAAATTTGTTGAACTTATTTAAGGACTCTTTGATCTGTCAGGCTGGAACGAAATGACCAATATCCAATCTTTACATAGAAGTGCACTAAAATGTTACATGGAGATTTTCTTATGTGACTTAATATTTGATTAAGCATTAGATTTGTTAATTACAAAAACTTAAATTGATCTGAGATTCTTCCACTATTACTGGAGATGAATTGGCCCAGAGGTTTCTTTTTGTCCTTTGTTTTTTAGTTACACTTGGTTGAACGATTCTTATGTTTAGTGTTTTTGAGATCACACTGGACAATTTATGTGGCCTTGGCTTGCTTTATTCATTGTATAAATAGTCTGTTTTTGCTGATTTTTGTTTCTTAGAATATTGGATAGTACTGTCAACTGTCATACATCTCACTGAGGACTTGTAATGTTTGAAAGAGTTGCACATTCAGGTAACAATATTTGGTTAAGCTGGTGATGGTTATAGCATATATCAGGGGGACTTGCATGAGAAAAATTGCCCGATCAGTTCTCTTGTAAAATAGTTAGATTCTTATTCTCACAGCCTGCATTGATTGATCTCTTGAATTTTTCTTTAGGTCAAATGACATGCTTTGATTCTGGAACATATTTGCAACTTCTCTGTGTCTTGTTATACGGACTGCTATTTCTGAAACTTCAATAGAACACAACGGGTCAAATTTTATTGTAAATGGTCATCTTGAAAACAGTGATTCTTTTTCCTTTCTGTGGAGCGAAGTACTTTCCCTTGTTCTTGTCCTTTCATGCCTACGGTCCACATTAAAATGGTGGGATTTTGTGGTATTTATCTACTGAAACACAAGAAACCTAGTCATACATTTTCCTTGTTGCCTCATTGGCCCTGTTAAAGAACTGGCAAATTTAACCTTCTGTTGTACTGTTTACTTAAAAAATATATATTCTTTTATGTATGCCACAAGAACAAATTGAGTGGCTAATGTTATATGGATCATTAATTGTTAAATTAATAGCCGAGTTTTAGTCACTTCATTACTGTTACTAATTTGTATTTTTTCAGCAAAAGGATTAGTGGTTTTGATATGGCACCTCCTACCACTGCAATGTTACCTGGTGCTACAGCTGCTGCAGGTACTTGTTTCATTGTTAAGATTACAGCTGAAATTTTATTGATAACTGCCACATTTTTCTTTGACTTGGTGTAGAAAGTTCATATCAAAATACATGGTTACGTTTTGGTAAGCTATTGTTTCTTTAACTTCAACCTATATTGGTATTGAGTCATGGAATAGATCGGCTGTTTTGTTTTCTTTATCATTTACTTGGTGAAGTAATTCCGAAACTGAGGGTTTTTGGTTTCTTGTTTTGTTTGGTGTTTGTTTGTTTGTTTTGTATGTCTTATCTTATGTTCTAAGAAGGCAATGTTGGGCTACTTGCCCCACTGTGCTGACAATGGGTGTGAACCGACTTCTGTAGCTTTTATGTACAAGGAAGAACCAATACAGGTCTTGTTCATCTTCATCCAGGAATTGCCTGTTTGGTAGTTACAAATATTTTCTGAATACACTGTAAAATTTCCTCTCCTCGTACTGTTTTAACTAGATCTCTGAGTACAAGATTCATTCATTCTTTCAAAATCATTTTAAAAAGGGAACTGTTCATGTAAATTCTCACTCCATACTGCTTAAAATATGTCATGATGTCATTTTCAACTGTATCTTGGTCATCTCTGCAGGTCAAGTGCCCGGGACCAGCCCAGGAATTCCTGGAATGTTGCCCAACATGTTTCCTTTATCATCGGGCCCGGTATTGTCAACACTCCCTTTTTAGTTGCAAGGATTCAATGCTATTTTCAAGATTCTTATATATTTGTTCTCTTCTGATGGGGTTTTGGCAGTTTGGAGCTCTTCCTGTTATGCCGATCCAGGCAATGACACAACAGGTTTGTAATTTGTTAGTAAGCTAATGGGGCATATGAGTTCCTCTTCTAACCTAAAGTATTCCCTAACTTGTGTTATCAGGCTACAAGGCATGCCCGGCGAGTTTATGTCGGTGGACTTCCTGCTACTTCAAATGAACAGGTATTAAACCACGCCCCACCAATCTCATGAAGTAGTTGGTCTCTTTGACATTTCCATATAATGTTTATTTTTTGAACAAGGAACCCTCTCCTGTAATTTTTTGCATAGTAATTTCATCTGTTTCTGATATTTTCATCTTTCTTCCCCTTCAAATATGAGAGGTACTATTTCTTTTTCTGCATACACTCTGTCGAAAAAAAGTTATGCAATTTGGTGTGTTGAAATTCGGCCGACACAGTACTCCAGTTTTCTATAACTATGATATTTTATAGGACTTCTAATCATATGAATAGTATGAAGTATAATAGAAGTTTACTTTATTAGAACTTAGAAGTATATTAATCTTTGTGGATATCAAGTAAATCTTAAATAATATTACTAATCTATAAAAAAAATAATCAAAATAATTTAATTTTTAAGGGTATAAAAGTCTGTCAACATTGATGATTGCTCCGTAAGCGTTCTAAGTGCCCATTTGGATAAACTTAAAAGTCAAAAGTCATACCATACTTTTGGCTTTGGACTTATTTTAGAAGTTTTTTTAACCTAAAGGTGTGTGCTTCCTGCTTAATAGCACTTCTCAATATTTCCAAACACTTCCAATAATTTAAAGTGCTTAAAAGTCAAAAACACCTACAAATTATATTAATCCAAACACCCTCTGTTATTGGTGCTTTTATACATTGTGAATTGAACACAAAATTCATTAATAAAGGCATCTGAAAAATAAATTTATCATCATGAGATAAAGCACTAAGAGAGAAGCCGTAAGTCAACAATCACATATTAAATATCAATAAAGAACATCACCAAATTAGAAGCAAACAAAGCAAATTTTGAACCCAAGATGTAAACAGCTACACGTGATATGCAAATGATTAGATGGTTTTGTTTAGAATCCATCTGTGTAATTAACTTGTAACCTAGAGGTTAGATGGATAAACATAATTAGACCTCTATGCATATCATATGATGTAGAAAAGATATGAACTTTGACATGATCTAGCGGCAATGGTAATCGATAAATATGCCAATGAAATTCTATATAAGTGGGTGGTTCAAGGAGTTCTTTTTCATTTCAAATTCATAGAATGACTGGTAAAGAATTCAAGGATAGGTGAGACACAATCAGGGCGGACCTACATGGTTTCCAGGACCTGAACCCCCTCGACAGAAAATTACGTTGTATATAGGGTGGATTTTCTATATTTCTATTCATATACTAATTTTTAACCACCTAAATCAAAGAAGAAAGCTCAGTGACACAGGACTGCGGAACTTGGCCGCGAATACTATCCCCAGTTTGCAGATTCGATTACTACTGTGTGCGCAAGCTGCGTAATTTTTTTAAAAAATTTATTTCACTCTTGTTGACATTTTTTTTTCTCGAACTCCTTGAGTGAAATATCCTGGATCCCCCACTGGACACAAGAATCAAATAGCTAAAAGGTTGAACTTAGAAGTAATAGCCGTTCTTTTACACCTTGTTTGGATCATTGTTACCCATTGTTTCATAATGTATTGTATTGTATTGTACTCTATTGTACTGTATTGTATGGAAGATACAACGTTTGGTTAGATTGTATTATTTGTTGTTGTTTAGTAACATTTTAATTGTTTGGTTTGATTGTATCGTACTGTATTGTTATTTATAAATTTACTTGAATATCCTTAATTATTCTAGGGTAGGAGGTTTGAGTAGATTTAAATAATTAAGGTAAAGGGTAAAATAGTATTTAAAATATTATGTAAAAATATAATTGAAAAAAGAAATTAAGTAACAATGGAAACACATCAAATTGGTTGTTCCATAAAATAGGGGTTTTCATTGGTATGTAACAATGAAATTTAACAATACAGTACAATATATTTTAAGTAACAATCAAAACAAACATTGTAGGTATAATAACGATACAATACAATACAATGGATAACAATGATCCAAACATAGTGTTAGGTTTTAAAAGTACTTTTTAAAAGGAAATAGGATAGCATCTATTAAGGGTATAAAATTCGTTTAATATTTGATGGATATTTAAGTCAACCGACACTTACATTCTAAAAATTAGGTAAAATATAAGATTAGAGTTCGTTAAGGGTATAAAAGTCATTCAATTTGAAGGATAATTTGGTCAACCAACTTTTATATTCATGCCTTTATTAAAATATAGATTATTCTCTATGTAAAAATAGTAAGTGGTGATTTTATGAATGGTGCTTAAAGACTATTTGATTTCTACATCTAAAGAATTACTATTTTGAATTTTAATAATGTTCTAGCAAAATGTCATAGAACCAACCTCATTTCATATCCCATCGGTATTATATCTAGTGTTATTTCTTTTCTTGTGTGATACTTTTAGCATTTTTTTTGTCAACAGGTTTCAACTTTCTATCCCTTTTTTGACTCTAGCTTCAGTTATGTATATGGAGGCCAAAGTTTTGCTTAATAGAAATACATTAAGTTTCTCAAATGGAGCTCATCTTCCTGTGTTCTGAAGATGATAATATGTTGGTCATTACTCGTGATAATTCTGATAGTTTTAACTTTTGTGTGATCGCACGTTATCAAAAATATTACTATACTAACATTTTATCTTCCCTGTCAGAGTTGATTTTCTATGACCCATCTCTGAAATTGCTCTTATACATATGTCTTGACACATTGATTCTCTACAGTCTGTTGCGACCTTCTTTAGTCATGTTATGTCTGCAATTGGAGGAAATACAGCTGGTCCAGGTTAGTTTAAAATTTGATCACCTTTTTCATACAATTACAACTTAATTTACCTTTCAGATGCTCTAGAGTATTGTTGGAATTTTCAGGTGATGCTGTTGTCAATGTCTATATAAACTATGAGAAGAAGTTTGCTTTTGTTGAAATGAGATCTGTAGAGGAAGCTAGTAATGCCATGGCATTGGATGGCATCATATTTGAGGTACCTGAATGTGTTGTTATTGCTGATCAAGTAATTTTGAAGTCGTAAAGAAGCTTTACTTTTACCTCTTATAGTCGTAGGTGTTTATCCACTTGGGAGAAAGCAAGGATGTAGAAAATTTTAGTTTTAGGTGTATGCAACTATTCTCTGTCCCTTGGGCCTTGTTTAGTCCCAGAACATTTTGGGTGCACACCTTCTATCCCCTTCCCATTATAAGAACTGAATATCCTCAGACATGTTTCTTCTCTTTTGTTTTTTTGTTTTTCATAATTATTATTACTGTAACTTATCAAATGTTATTGGACAATTCATTATCGAAGTATCATTTTTTTCCTGTTGCATCAATATCAAGTATTTGTCCCTACTTTCAACTGACTGCTCTGTGCAGGGTGCACCTTGTAAGGTCAGAAGACCCAGTGATTACAACCCTTCTCTGGCTGCTACTCTTGGTCCTAGCCAACCAAACCCAAACCTCAACCTGGCAGCTGTTGGATTGTCACCAGGTTCTGCAGGAGGGCTTGAAGGCCCTGATCGTATTTTTGTTGGTGGTTTGCCCTACTATTTCACAGAAGCACAGATTAGGGAGCTGTTAGAGTCTTTTGGTGCACTTAGAGGATTCGATTTGGTCAAAGATAGAGAAACAGGGAACTCAAAAGGCTATGCCTTTTGTGTCTATCAGGATGTTTCCGTTACTGATATTGCTTGTGCAGCTCTCAATGGGATTAAGATGGGTGATAAAACCCTTACTGTTAGGCGTGCTAACCAGGGTACAACACAACCTAAGCCTGAGCAAGAGAGTGTATTGTTGCATGCACAACAGCAGATAGCTTTGCAGGTGAGACATTTATGTGCACACTTATTTAACTTTCAATTCCTTAGGAATTGATCTCCTAGCAACTATTTGGCTGCTCACCACTTAATGCGTGTCTTTTTTTTTTTTTTGCAGAGACTTATGTTACAACCTGGTGCATTAGCCACAAAGGTTTTGTGTTTAACACAAGTTGTTGAGGTAGATGAGCTCAGTAATGACGAGGACTATCAAGATATTTTAGAAGACATGAGAACTGAATGTGGAAAATTTGGTGGGTAGTTAGATAAGATCTTTTTTCCCCTTGTTGTGCTAAGCATATGGCTTGTTTACTTAATCATCCACTTTGATATATATTCTTCAGGTCCACTGGTGAATGTAGTAATTCCACGTCCAAGTCCTGATGGTGAGCATGCACCAGGGGTTGGAAAGGTAAAAATACGTCTTCAGTTTTTTAGTCTGGGCCATTTAAAGTTTATAAGTTGTTAGCAGTGATCTTGTATATTTTACAAGGGAAGCGACACAACTTGGATCTGAAGCTCTTTGCAATGTCCTCCTAAAAATTGCTAGCAACTTTTATGAAGAGGCTTTTCAGTATGATTAGTTATAACTTCCTGAAATGACGTTGAAAGAAAGGGTCCAATCTGTTGGATTGATTCTTTGTCAATGGCTTGGTTTTCACTTGTAAAATGTGGAACTGCTAAATCATTTGTGTACCTTTCAGGTATTTTTGGAGTATGGAGATGTGGAGAGTGCCAGCAAAGCTCGGCAAAGTTTGAATGGAAGAAAATTTGGTGGCAACCAAGTTATAGCTGTCTTCTATCCAGAAAACAAGTTCTATGAAGGGGACTATGATGGTTAGTTGTATCGTATCCTCTTTGAGTTGTCAGAAGTGCTCAGCAAGTCTTGTGTTCTTTTATGGCTTATAGGAATCACCGCGTTGGACTAGTGCTAGATGTAAAACTCGTTTCTGCTTTCCTTTTCGGAGCATTGTTTGTTTTATTCTGAATTATATCCACCTATTTAGGTTTGATTTTCGTGTTGCTGGTGGTAGATAGTTTTTGATAGCCTTAAATATGAAGACTTTGGGGTGCTTGTCAACAGTGTGACAATTGATGCAAATACAGACTCAAGTCTTCATACTATTTTATTTCTTCTACTGAAAATCCTCAATGTTCTTGCTTTTCACTTGTTTATTTTCATCTTCTTTAGTTTTAAAAATTTTCGGGTAAAAAAAACAACGTTGAAATGAAAAAGTTTATACCAAACACTCAAAAAAACAAGAGATATTGTACCCAGTTCTAGAGAAGAAAAAACTACAAAAATTTCATCTCAAGATGAGAGTTACTCTTATTTTTGTTTTAAAAAATTATACTAGGAGGTTAAAGTGATGACTTTTAAAAACTTAAAAGATCAAAATTATTACATACTAAATATTTAAATAAGTAGACATTGATTGTGCTTCACGTCCCTGGAGAACAGATTGTTGCTTCTTTGTGCCACAATCTTTTGAGTAAGAAGCTCAGTTTACTTCATATTTAAGTTCTTCAACATCCACAAACTCAATCAATTATCATGTGAGTTTTTATATTATTGAAACTATCATTAAGTACTTGATGTATACGAATTGTATGAGTTTTTATATTATTGAAACTATTAATAAGCATTTGATATATTCGATTAAAAAAAAAAAGGCTGACTAATTGTTCTTATATTGGAATGATTAATTTATTTTTATTTTATTTTTTGCAAAAAAGTAATTCATATATTAAAAATAATAGAAGAACGACAAATACAGAATAAAGAGAAAGTTGAGAGTTCTAATTTATTTTTTTTAAAAAATAAAAGTTAGGATAAATATTAAATAAAAATTAATTAAATATATATAACGAATTCAAAGGGGAATAGATTACCTAGTACAACACAAATTACAGATTATGAGTCCTACAAGTACATGGACTATGAGTCCTAATAACATCGACACATTTTAATTCAATCTTTTTCATTTTTTTTTCATACTAACGTCTTGCGTCTTGCGTCTCACCCTAGGAAAAATATATATTGCTCAAACTAAGTTAAAAAGATGTTTATATATGTATATATATATTGTTTTTTTAAAAATAATTTTTTAATTTTAACTTTTCACTTAATATATTAAAAATAAGATTAAAAAATATTTTGATATATTTAATAAATTCTTAAGAATGAAAAATTAAGAAGTCGTTTTGATAAAATATATTAAAAAAATAATGCATGTATTACCTTTATGTATTACTAATATCTTGTTTATTGCATCTTTTTAAGATATATATAACTAATATATGAAAATTCATGATTTATGTATTTATAATACAAAGGTTTTTAATACATGCTTTATAGCATAATAAAGAAACAACTGTCTCCTCAAAATCGTTTTTTCATATTTTATCTGCCAAATTTCTAGAGGAAATTTAAATAAATATTTATTTTAAAAATTATGCAATGTATATTATTTTAATACATAAATTAGACGATGTATAAGAAATAATCAATATAACCAATATCCAATATTAGTTTAGTAACGAGTAGTAGTTATGCAAAACAGTATGTGGCTTAGTTAGGTTAATTTTTAAATTATCAACCAAATATTACGTAAATAATTTATTTTTATCTAACTATCACATGTCGTATAAATTATTAGTATATGAATAAGTTGAATTACCAAACGACTCCAAAAGGGTTCATGTGTAATATTGTTGTTCTGAGAGGGTAATTTGTAATTTGATCACCGGAAAACGACAAAGAAAAATTGACAACGAGACTGGAAGAGGAAAATTCTAATAGGCGTAAGCGTGTTTAAAAGGCGGCACGATCAAGCAAATTCATCATTTCTTCTTCATATTTCAGATTTTTTTTTTCTGTTTAAACGGAGAAAAAATGAATTGGGTTCAACGGAAAATTTATCTCTACAATGTCACTTTTGGTTTGTACATGCTCGACTGGTGGGAACGTTGTCTCTTCAGTATCCTTTTTTGCTTCTCATGTTCTTCAATTTTGTTAGATCTGAGAAAATTCCTTTTAGTTTATCGATTTTCAATTTATTCTGCTGATCTGTGATTTAGTTATCAGATTTTTATTGGATCTGGAGTTCTTAACGCTTTTTAGATATTTTGGTGCTTGTGTTGCTATGGTTTATGTGTTACAACGGGTTTCGATTTGCTTCTGAGCTCTTCAATAGGTATGTGATTCGTTTTCTCTTGAGGGAAGTTTAGTTTTGTTGTTATTAGTTGCAATTAGTTTGATTTTTCAGCAGCTATCACAAATTCATGTATGTTTTGTTCATAAGTTTGATGGTGGAGATTGGATGTAGAAAAGGAGTGCAACTGGGATTAGGAAATCATTAAAGTTAACTGATGGTCGTTTTGAAGTTTAATTCTTTGTTTTGAAAATAGATTATAGTGAACTTGTATAGTGATATTAATGTATGCCATTTTGTAGTCTATATGGTCGAATCTCAATGAATGTAGTGGAAGGATTGTAAAAAGATGCATTCTTATTTGATAGTTTAGAGGATTCTGTGTATTGTAAAAAGATGCATTTTTTATGTTCTGATCACCTAACTATGAATCTTAAGAGGTAGGTAACACCAGGTTCTAGTAGTGATTTTGGTTCAGACAGATGGATGATTGTTCTCACCAAAGTTGTGACTCCCGGTAATTTACCATTCCCGACAGCAGAAATGAAAAAGTAAAAACCTTTAAAGAAGCATTGAATGCACCCAATAGTGTGGTGTAGTGGTCAATAAAGTGTGAGGAGAATTATATGGTCTTGGTTCAAATCCCAAGTGAAATCCTACTGAATCCAAAGGATTTTAGCTGGAAAAAATAGTCAAGCTAAAGTTGCAAAATCATGACATCTGAATGAACCCAATTCATGAATACTCCATTTGGCAATCTGTTGTTCTTCAAATTTATGTCAATTCACCATTGACCACCATTGTCTATAAAGCTACACCAAGTTCTGATATTTCTCTTGTTTCCTGATTTAGTTGATATGATTTAAGATAGATTTAAGTTATTTTGTAGTAATTTTAATTAGTAGTACCTTGTTAATAGATGCAGATTATTTTTGTAGTAACCTTTCATGAGGGGCCTAACTTTCTTCTTTGATGAAGTAAGTTGTTGCATTTCTGGCGTCAAGAAGATGCAATGGTTACAAAAGAAGTAATGTTAGCTCCAATACATTTGTCTATGCTAGGACTGGGAACTAACAAAAAACAAACAAGAAGGGACAGTGTCTGGACAAAAAAAAGTGAGACTATGCTAAAATGCAATGAAGCTGTTAGCTCTATATACCAAAAAAACTAATCTATGTGTAGGGAGCTAACAAAGTCCAGAAACTATTCAGGGAAATCTACAGGGGAAAGTTTACTTTAACTAAAGAGAAGTAGGATACATTTAGCCTTGAGATAGTGATTTGGAGTTGATATCACACCATTAAAACATCTGTGATTCCTTTATCTATGCTATCCAAAAAATGCTGTCTGGTATTATAGTCCAGACTTTCCTGATGGCTTTATCAACTTTTCATGAGCTCCAACATTCACCTGCTTACTTCAGATTTTGTGGCACCACTCATTTAAGTCCAAAAATAGAATAAAACATATTTCAAATGTCATTTGCAACTGTACAGTGGAGCAGTGAGTGATTGACTCTACTGATTTTTGGGCATGTTGCATCTAGTTGTAATTTGAAAGTTTCTTATGACGAGGTTGTCCTGGGTCTAGCATGCTCCATGTTATTCCTAGCCAGTTGTAGCAAATTATCTTCATTGGTAACTTTGTCCTCCAAATCAGCTTCCAAATACCATTGTGGGAACTTAATGACTGTAACCTTTTCTAGCTGTGACTATTCCTTCTTTTGTATGATCCCATTTTAGACTATCTGGATTCTGATGCTTCACTAATCACTGAGTTGTGCAATCTTGTTAGGAGACCTAGGAGATCTTCTCCGTCATTGATATTCGTTCTATATATAATGTTCCAGCTTTCCCATCGCTAATGATAAATGGATAAGTTAGTATCACAAAAAAATAAATGGAATAGTCGGAGGAATTCTTTCATTAGAACAGAGTTGCTTAGCAACTTATCTTTATAGAAACTAATATTAGAATTTCCAACTGAGAAAGATTATTCTGTAAAAATTCCTCCCATAGTTTGCTAATAGTTTTCCGTAGACATACCCCTGGAGGTGTTCTTTAAACTTTGGTGCACCAATTTCCATGCTTTGCTTTAACAACTATCTTTTTTTTTTAAACTGGTAATGTTATATTCCTCAGCATTAAGGTATGCTGGAGAGCTCCAAAAAGGTAGCAACAAGCCGGGTCATGTTGCTTTAACCACTTTCTTCCAGAGACATCCTGGCTTTACCTCCATAGCATGTCATTGTCATGCATTTGTCATGAATGGCTGGGTCTCTTATTCCCAGACCCTCTTGAGATATTGGTTGAGTGACTTTGGTCCATTTCACTGAAGTGAACTTTATGAAAACTATTATTACCAACCCCGAGAAAATTCCTCCTAATCTTGTCTAGTTGCTTGAGAACCTTACCTGGTATAGGAATGAGACATGTAGTAAGTAGGGATGCTTTCCACAGAACACTGTTGACTAGTGTAACTCTACCTTCCACAGAGATACTGCATTTTCCACAGTGCAAGCCTTTTCTCCAAGTTTCATACTCTATCCAAATTCCAACAGCTCTGAATTTAGTAATGGAAGCCCCAACTATAGGTAGTTGGGAAAATACAATTACTGTAGTACAAAAGATCTATCAGTTAAGTCAAGTTTGACTTTGAATTAAGCGGATGCCTCACACTCTTCAACATGTTGAGGTGAAGATCTGATGAAGCCTCAAATATTAAGAGCGTGAGATCAAGTTTACGAACTTGGGTTAACTCTACTTGAAAAAAAATCGAAGTATATCAGCCTAGAGTAAGTAGCACTGATTGAGTTCTTAGAAGCCCAATCTCAAACCTTTTAACTAACTCATTTGAACAAATTTATCCTACATTATTTTACATCCCTCGATAGCCAAGATGAAGAGGAAAGTGAGAAGGGTCCCTCTGTCTAAGATCCTTGAAATCCTGCTGGAGAACTGGTAATTTACACTGAGAACTTGACTATGGAGATGCTGAACTTGATCCATCTAACACACCTATCACCATACTTGATTTCCCTAAGCAAAGAGATAAGATGTGACTAATTTAGTTGATGAAAAGCTTTCTCTATATCCAGTTTGTGAAAAATACATGCCTCCCACTTTTTAGTTTCCGATGAAGAACTTCATAGCAATTAAAGCTGTATCAGCAATTTACCTGCCTTAAATGAAAGCATCAGTAAGGGGCCTAACTTTCTTTAACACACTGTACCTGGGGATAAGAATCTTTTGATTGTTTTTGTTATTCCAGCGGCAAAGTTCGAACCTTTTGATTGTTTTAAGTAAGTGATTTTTGAAGAAAGAAGCTAAGGTGGTGTAACACAGTTGAGCCTGGAAATATGATTGAATAAATATAACTGAAGCAGTCAAACTGTTAAATAAAATTTGGCGGTCAGTGATCACTAGTTTGAAAAATAGCGTTGGTTTTTAGTCTTGTTTGCTTGGACATGTGACCTATGTTATTGAGATGAATCTTAATTTGCTTCAAATTGTTTGCCATAAAAAGGAATTTGATGTATCTCTTTCTTATGATCAAATGAACTAATGTGCAATACTAATATCCTCGTTCACTTCCAGTCTACACCTTTTACTTAACACTAATAGGGAATACTAATGTGACTTTGTTGAAACTCCATTTTATGGTTTCGTGTACCTTATTGGTTCTGGAAATATATATCCTATTTTGCACTAGTTTATTATAAGCGAGTTCTTACTTAAATTCTCACTTATATCGTTGATATTTTTCTTGTCTCAGGCAAATGTGGTGAAAGTTCATCAGCTGTGTCCTATATGCCTGTTTTGGCATTTAACTTTTAAAGTTGTGAAATTGTTTGCTGTGCCATGGATATAGTTGGCTTTGTATGAATTCATCTTACTAGAAAAATACGTCGTTCTTTTATTATTCTTTACCAATAGATGATATTTATTGTAATAGTTCGAACAATCAATCATAAATTCAAGTTGAATCTCTTGATTGTTGTAAGTAATGCTTCGAAATTAGCTTTATTAATTTGTGAAGTTCTTTTTTTCCTCTCTTTTGGTGTGTGTTGAGTTGATAGCGCTGTCAACGACTGAACATAATAGATGAAGAAAGTATTGTTGTTCCATTCCTTTTAATCTTCAAGATTAATATGAATTTGGCTCACTTTAGTTATTATTATATTTTTAAATGAGTTGTGGATTTAATTCAGTGGAATCTTCTTTGCTTTTGTTGGGTCTCAAATTGACAAAATTAATCTTAAATTTTTCATCATTGTTATTGTTATGCAAGTTCCATCTTTTGTAACACGATCGTATCCTAAAATTTTCAAACAATAAAATTATTTAAATTTTATTTTATATTTTCTTCTAAAAAAATCAAAATCAGAATATTTGATTACTCTATAGTCAAATGCAATTAGAAATTTTATATTGGTTTTTTTTATGATTTATTCAAGTTAGGTTACATGATAGTTATATTTTAGATTAAAAAATTACCATCAAAATTAAGGTTTGAAAAATTGAAGACCACTCTTATCTCAACTTTATTAGTACTAACTATCTGAATATTATCTCTTTTGTTATTTAACATTCTTATCTTGTAAATCTAAATTACAAAAATCTTTAGAACCTTTAAGGTAACTAACTCTTATTTTTCGTCTTATGTTTTAATTAAATTTAACGAGTTTCAACAACTTGTTAATTTAGATCTTCCAACAAGTTTCCACACTAATTGAGTTTTGTAATATAATATTTTATTAAATTTTGTCAATTATTTTTTTATGAAACACATAATATAAATATTTTTTAATTATATTATTTTAAAGATATCTACTTAAGTACATAATCTCCAAGATTTTTTTATGTTGAATGTTCTTAGAGGATTGAGATCCCCTTTCTAAAGTTAGTTCGATAGACTTTCAATAAAATTTTAGACGATCAAAATATTTATTTTACTCGATTCCAAACACATCTCTTATCTATAGTCTTTCATTCATTTCAATGTGTTCCTTTTCTTGTGCCTTTTATTTATAAGATAAATCATCTTATTATCTAAATAATTAAGTACAAAATAGTTGATTACGATAGGGTCATTTGGGCATGAATGTGAAGTCAGATTGATATGAAGCTGAAGTTTTATAATTTGTAAAAATTATTAAATTTTCTCTATTCTTATCAAATAAGCAAAATCATAATTTATAAATAAGATATTAGAATATCATTGATAAATCACGTATCTTTATATTTCTTTAATAAATAAATATTTGTGATTATAAACTTTCAAATATATATATAATTTTATAAAGATACACTAGTCAACAATAATAGTAACTAATTTTTCTTTAATGTATTCATTTTCAAAATGAATTGAATAATTTCTTAATGTTGAACACACATTCTTCACGAGATTAAGAAGATGATTCTTTCTTTACAAAATATAATTTTCTTTACAAATTTAAAAAAAATTAAAACCATGATTTGAAATTTGAAATCATGTTTTTTTTTGAAAGATTAAGACTAATAATAATTTAAAATTATACTTTATGTCCAAATATAAATTAAGATAAATTACAATTTAGATATTGTGCTTTTGTTACTTCTATAACGTTTTAAAATATTGTAACACAATTCTATTAATAAATTACATCGTATTTTAAAATTTTAATTTAATATAATTAAATTATTAGTCACATAATAGTTATAAAATCAACATGCACTTGGTCCTGATATGAAATGTGACACGAAAACACTTAGCAACAAATATTATTATTTCTTAAGATGTCCATATGTTCTGAAAAGGATAAGAAATTTCATGAATTGAAGCAATAAATTTAGAGTATTAAGATGGGATTAAAATCTGTTGACGAATATGATGTTGGTGATTCTGGACTGATTAAAAAAAAAGATTAATATGATGAGTTGATTTTTAAAATAAAATAAAATAGATGAAGTTAGTGAAGAATGGACAAATTTCAATTATTTTATAATATTAAAGGATAAAATGATGATGTAGAAATATCATTAATTTGATTTGATTTTAATTTTTTGTCTGATATTTATTTTTCTTAATATCTATTAGATTCGGCGGAGGAGCTATGGTAGTCAAAGAGGATTCAATATGAATTTATTGACTTTTTCGTAGACCTTATACTTGTATTAAATTATAAAGTAGAATATATATATATATATATATATATATATATATATATATATATATATATATATGTATGTATATTTCATGTAAAATTCATAATAACATTGATGCGTTTGGTCCAGTGGTCACCGTGCACCCAGTAAAGTCAACCATTTTCGTAGAGGCATGTTTATATATAAAAAGAAATTAAAAAAAAATAGAATATAAAAAAAATAGTATTTATATCGTTCTTTGAAATTACAATATCTGGCTATTTATTTCTACTCATATTCAAAAAGTTTAACTCATTTTTTTCAAAAGCTAGAACCCTAACTTTTATTGTCGTTTTAGTGAACCAAGTACTTGTATTTGTTCGTTAATTTAATGACGATTCCTTTAAAATAAAGTCGTCATTTAAAAAAAATAATTAATACCACTGACATGAAATCACAACTAGATGAATTTCAACCTTATTCATCCGAGATACATAGCTTTTGCTTGTTGTATTCAAAGTTACAAATCCAAATTTAAAAATACTTCTTGTTACATTCAGAAAAAAATATTATTATTTTCGATTCTTTTAAAGTATTTACTCAAAACTGACATAATGTCATGTCAATAATGTATACAAACTAAGTAAAGTAAAGAATATATGTATAATATATATACAAAGAAATTAATATATTATTTCACTTTAAATCGATATCAAGATAAATTAATTAACCGTTCTATTTTTTTATAAAAGAACTGAAATTACATTTTGCAAACTACTCTATAAGCTATTTTATCAAGTTTCTCCCATATTACTTACATAAACTTTTTCAGAAAACTAACTACAAAAGTGTTATTCATAATTTTTTAAAATTATTCATGGAATTAATAAATTTGACATTTATTATAATCTCTAATCGAATGAATATCTCAAAATTAAGCCATAAATATTTATATCGCAATTAATTAACGATATAAATTTATTTTTAAATATAAATAAATTTATATTACATTTAACCATTAACAATATAAATTTATCCTTTAATTCCCACTTGCTTACACCATAGTTAGCTAATAATGATCTAAAGATCATTAATATAAGTTTAGTATAAGAACATTCACATAATGCACAACACGTGGCAATTATACAACTACCCTAAAAGCCTTTAAATAGTCAAAAGTAACTTCACTTTTCACTTCTATTAGTAATAAAAAAATAAATAATTACCTTCCTCCCTTTATTGTATTTTTCACTCTCAGTAACTTTCTCCTAATTTAGCAAATTTGACCACTCCTGTTTCTAGCCCCACTTTCATCACTTTACTAAAAGTAAAAGTAGTTAGTTTAGTAGCTCCTATCGCTGTCCGGTATTATTTGTCATAATTTTTATTTTTATAATTAAATTATAAAAATTTAATTAACATTTTTTAATATGTATTTTTTTATTATATTAATAAGCAAAAAAAAATGCAATTTATAATATTTTTCATATAGTTTTAAAATATTTATTTTTTTAAAACATCAAATTAATATGATTTAATTTAATTTTAAAAATTAGTCAAATTAACTTTCGAAAAGTGTAACATGACAAACAATTCCAGACGAAGAGAATAATCTTTAGTTAAAAGTAAACTTTTAGTTTAAAAATAATCGATATTTGAATAGCTGTAAATTATTTTATTAAGAATAAAATAGACAATTTAAAGATTAAATTGTGTTTTTTTTCAGGATAATGTCCAAGTACCCCCTCAACCTATGCCCGAAATCTCAGAGACACACTTATATTATACTAAGGTCCTATTACGCCTGAACTTATTTTATTAATAATTTTTTTTCCCTTTTCGACCTACGTGGCACTATGTTGTAGGCCCAACGATGGTTGACTTTTTTTTTCAAACTAGTGCCACGTAGGCTAAAAAAGAAATAGAAAATTACTTATAAGTTCAGGGGGTAATAGAACCTTAGTATAGTATAAGTGTGTCTTTGGAATTTCGGGCATAGGTTGAGGGGTACTTGTGCATTATCCCCCTTTTTTTTTTTTCCTGAAATTGACTAGAAATGAAAGTAACTAATATAAGTTGGTACAATTCTTTCATTTTACTTGTCTATTATTTTAAACAATCAATTAATATACATTATGATAAAATAATTACTATATCAATATTATTTTCGTAATATGAATTTAAGATAACTTTAATTTGATATACATATATATTATATTATATTTTTTTATTGATTTTTATACCAAAAAAATTTGTTGAATCATAAGAATATATCGATCACATCATATATTCTTAAAGACAATATCATTGACACACATTAAATTATGAATTTTCTACAACTATTTATATTCAAATACTTTTCACAGAATTTCTAACCCCTTATTATCTTAATAACTAATAAAGTATAAGATATGATTGATATTGTAAAGTAAATCACAATCCAGAGATAACGTTTTCATTATTTCTATAACGTTTCAACACAAATAATTAACAGAATTTAATTAATAATTATTTATTAACTTACATATATATTTAATATATATAATTTTTTCTATGAATAAGATAATACTAGTAGTATTTTTAAAGAGTCCTTAGCCAAATATCATGGCATAAAATAGGACACGAAAACACTTTGCAAAAAAAAAATATTATTATTTCTTAAAATGTCCACATGTTCTGAAAAGTTAAAAAGAGTGAAAACACTAGTATCATACAAGACTTTTCTCACTCAATTTTTCTACTTTCTCTCTCTAGTTTCCTTGCCGCCGACCACCCAAAATCCCCCCATTTTCACCTTTTTCCGATCTGGAGTTTCGACCCTATGTCTCTTATTGTTGTAATACATGTGAAGATTTGAGTATTGTAGCCGAAATCTTACTCGGGAACTCACTATTTTGAGTGGATAGCAAATCCCATTTGCATTAATTTGAGTTTTTTTTTTCGCCGGTGAGTGATTTCTTGCCAATTTTGGTATCTGAGTTTTGCTTATCTACTTAGGTTTGAGCTGGTTTTGTATTATGGGTGTTTGCTAATTAGCTAGTCTGAGCTTGTGTTCAGATACACTAGTTGGGTACAGAAAGAAGAAGCAATATTGAATGGTAGATTTGCTAAAAGAAGCGAGTAGGAAGTTTGTTAAGTAGAAATGGTGTAGATTTTTTAGATTTTAGGCACTACATAAACCCTAGAAGAATTCTATTTCATCCGCCATGAATGATTGCGTGGGCTCTGGTGAAGTGAGTGTATTGTCTTCTGGTGATCAGGCAGCTCCTTGTAAAGAAGCAGCAAAGAAAAAACGGAATCTACCTGGAATGCCAGGTAAATTAATTTTAATTTGCAATTTCTAATGAATACGAGCTTTCAAATCAGTTAGGGTTTAGTTATTTAAATTTATTTTGTTGAAGAACCTAGATTTCTATTTCAGCTGAAAATTGAATTTTGGGGCTTTTATGTTATCCTTTGATTTAGATCCTAATGCGGAAGTGGTAGCTTTGTCACCGAAAACTCTATTGGCAACGAACAGATTTGTTTGTGAAATTTGCAATAAAGGGTTTCAGAGAGACCAGAATTTGCAGCTTCATAGAAGGGGTCACAATCTACCTTGGAAGCTAAGGCAGAGATCAAGCAATGAGGTGAGGAAGAGAGTGTATGTTTGCCCCGAAACTACGTGTGTTCACCATGATCCTTCACGGGCATTAGGCGATTTGACTGGGATCAAGAAGCATTTCTGTAGGAAACACGGTGAGAAGAAGTGGAAATGTGACAAGTGCTCGAAAAAGTATGCAGTTCAGTCTGATTTGAAGGCTCATTTGAAGATTTGTGGAACTAAAGAGTACAAATGTGATTGTGGGACTATGTTTTCAAGGTCCATTCTTGATGCCCTTTTAATTGCTAATAACTCTTTCTTCTAAAGCTGATATCTTTGTTTTAATAATATATAGGAGGGATAGCTTTATCACACACAGGGCATTTTGTGATGTTTTAGCAAAAGATACTGAGAAAGCACAGAATGCAGTTACAACTCCTATTGCTGAGGAGGAACTTAAAGTTCAAGTTGATGTGTCATCGACACCACAAACACCTCGTACGCCCCCACCCTCCTCAGAGCCGCCAGCCGTTCCTTCACCAGCTGCCCCGGAGCCTCTACCACCTCCTGGTTCTCCGTCAACTGCTGTAGTGTCTTCTGATTCTCCTATCCAGCATCCAGGTACATTTTGAAGTTCAATTTTTAACTAGTTTGATAATCTGGATTTGTAGTTTATCTGATATGTGTGTTTGTTGAGAACAGACAAGAGACTTTGTTCTTTCATGATATTTTATCAAGAACTTTTGTCATCAATTGATTCTTGTCATCTATATTCCTCATTAGACTATTTTAAATAAGTGTTTGCTTATCAGTCTGGGCCACTATTTCATTTTCTAACTTGAAAAACAGTTTTTGGAGTTTTTTTTCAAGTTTTCACTCACTAAAATTCAACTTGTTTTCTTGTCCAAACACTTCAATTTCCATATGCTCTTTTCAACTTCAACTTCCAATACTACATTTTTTCATATCTTGACCTACTCATGTCCAAAAACGTCTAACTGATCCTTTATCTGAACAAAGTTCAAATTGTAGAAACAGAAGTATGTAAATATAGGCATAAAGAGGTCAAACAAATAAATAAAAATAGAAAAGTGACATTTCCAATTTGAAAAACTTTTGGGTCAAGTAAAGGAAACGTAGCACAACTTAATGAAGTCTAACATGTGTCATCACAAAGGATACCATATCTTGATTCTCTATTTCTCTACTAATTTTTTTATATAAAAAGCTTAACTTTCCTTGCTTGTTTATATGAGTTGCTTCTTTCTGTCTTACTATAATTGTTACAATTTGGCAGAGAGTCCACACACAAATTCCAATGGAACTATTACTAAACATGATATAGAAGAAACAACAGCAAAATCAAGTTTGTCTGGAATCTGCAGTAGTAGCTCATGCACCGGATGTACCAACAGCAACTGTTTTACAAGCTTGACTGGAATCTGCAGCAGCAGTTGGAGCTCAAGCAGTAATGGAAGTACCAGTAACAGCAGCATTTTTTCAAGCTTGACTGGAATCTGTAGCAGCACTAGGTGCTCGAGCAGTAATGGAAGCACTGGCAGCATGAGCGTTTTCCCAAGCTTGTCTGGAATATGTAGCAATAGTAGGAGCTCAAGCAGTAATGGAAGTACCCAGAGCAGCAGCATATTTTCAAGTTCAACTGGGATCTGTAGCAGCAGCATATTTCCAAGTTCAACTGGAATCTGTAGCGGCAGCAGCATTTTTGCAAGTTCAACTGGAATATATAGCAACAGCAGTAGCTTGAGCAGTAACAGAAGTACCAGCGGCAGCAGCATTTTTACAAGCTTGACTGGAATCTGTAGCAGCAGTAGTAACTCAAGCAGCAACAGCACTTTTGCAAGCTTGTTTGCTTCATCAACAGCTTCAGGAAGTTTGCCGTCTCAAGCACCTCAATTTACTGATTGGTTTCAGTCCGTGGCTCCTTCACCACCACCTGATATAGAACCACCATCATCTATGGAACCAATATCTCTCTGCCTTGCAATGAATCATGGTTCATCAGTCTTTGGATCAACCGGGCAAGAAAGAATGCAGTATGCTGCAGCACCACAACCATCCATGTCTGCAACAGCATTACTGCAGAAGGCTGCTCAGATGGGTGCAACAGCGACAAACTCATCATTGTTGAGGGGTCTTGGGATTTTATCTTCTTCTTCATCGTCTAGTGGGCAACACGAATGGAATGGGAGACAAATTGACACTGATGGTGCAACGTTGGCTGCAGGCCTTGGCCTTGGATTGCCATGTGACGATGGCTCTGGTCTAAAGGAACTAATGCTGGGAACTCCCTCTGTTTTCGGTCCCAAACATCCTACTCTTGACCTTCTTGGATTGGGAATGGCAGCTGGTGGAGGCTCAACACCTGGATTATCCGCTCTAATAACATCAATGGGCGGTAATCTAGATGTGGCTGCGGCAGCAAGACCGTTTGACAGTGGAGAATTTTGTGGGAAGGAGTTTGGAAGAAGTTCATGATACCAAATGTGAAGGACCATGAAGCTTTAGTTGACAATTTGGCAAAGCCCATTAGGTAGGGAGAAAACTGTCTTTGTTGTTGTAATATAGAAGAAACTCCTACTCTATGTATAAACTTTTCTGCTCTTTATTCTAAAGGAAGCAACTATATTTATTTAATTCAAGTGTAAAAAGTTATAGTTTCCTTAAGGTTAAAATATGTTTTATTCCCTCCATCTGAAACATATTTGTTTATTTTCTAAAATTCGTTATTGTTAAAATGTCTTTTTACCCTTTTTTAGTAGTAATTTTTTTTGGTTCTAACTAGGATGTAACACAATCTGTGTCTTAGTTAATATTTATGTTTATTGATTTTGCGAGCGTACAATTAGTCATTTAAATTTATATAAAGTTAGAATAAATAGACATGTAGGATGTCACTAGAATGTAAATTGCAACTAGGATACTAAGTAGGATGTATGTGTCAATTCATTTAATTCTATCTATACAAGTTTAAATACTTATGCATACTCAAAGTTGAAGAATATAAATATTAAATGAGATCAAGTTAAATAACACATTTATGCTTTCTAATTTTTTACGAAGCATGTTTAAGATCATAAGATTAACTAAAATTTAGTTACTTTATTGAATTTCATATCTAATCAAAATGGAAGGAACATATTAGAACAGAAGGAATATTAAATTAGGTACCTAGAACTAGAAGAGTGCTTCATGGCATTAAGAATGCAAAGATATGAGTGAATCATTAAACACCAATAAATTTAGCCAACATTCTTAAGTTTTTTATTCCTTTTTTAATTTTAGTGGACCTATTTAACACGAGACTAAAAATGTTAGTAAAAAGAATCTAATAGTCGGTTGAGTGAATTGGGAATATGAATTGAGTAAAGAAAGTAGATGGACATAAGATAGAAAGGATGAAGAGAATGTGGTTTCCTGGGCCATTTTTTTAGCTTTGACATTAAAAAAGGAAAGTATCTGATGCAATGTTTCTATACTATTTTCTACAAAAAAATTTTATTTGAATTAATATCTTAATTTTCATCTAAGTTTATGCTGTGTATTCTTGTGGTTTATATTCTTGTTTTGGTAGCAATCACATGGCTTAATAAAGTTGGGATTCTTTTTTGTGCATTCCAAGTGTTAAAATCATCCCCCCTTTCGCCTTAGAAACAATTTATTCGGTTGTCTGGAATTTTGAAGCAACAGTAAAGTTATTTTTGTTTGATGTATAGATCGTGAGTTTGAATTTTAGAATACTCAGGTTCCTACTCCTGACCTTTTTTTAAATTTATATCTGCTTACTGGCTGTCTAAAACCCCAATCAAAACTATTGTTATCTGATTATAACTAAATTATGGAAAAACAGATTCATTATTTTAAATTTTGATGAGGATCGAGCTTATGCTTGGTCAATATATGTTACATTTTAGGAGAAAAGTTCCAACATTAACTTCAGTTAATAGGGTTTTCACAAATAAATAATTGTATTGTAATGAGATTTAAATTGTATTACTGTTGGAGTGTTTGATCATTTTATCGGAAAACTTAGAGTTGTTAGAGGTATAATACACTTTTATTTAATTAATTATGTCTTCAATTGAGCCGACTTGCTTCTTTTCATTGTTTAACAATATATAACATCCATAGTCTAACCAAGCGATGTTGTTGGCTACTTAATTTTGTAAAAAGAGGTGATCTTCCCCTCAAAATATTGGTAGATATTTCAATCAAACTCCATCGCAATGATATTTAATTGAGAAAAGTAAAAGACAGAAATCTCTAAATCTCGAAAAAAAACTCACTCCGAGGGAGCTTCAAGGATGGTGTACTATAAGGGACTATAGTCAATCTTCATCTTCAAGGGTTCGGAAAAATAGAACAATACTAGGAAGATATTACTTATAAGATACTTTACTGGTGAAGGGGAGAGAATTTGACAAGCTAAGAAAGTCTCGTTGAAAGAACTCAGACTATGACAGACAATATCAACAATAGTTTCCACTCATTCCTTGTCTTCCAAAAAAGAAATCCATAAAGTCCTCGGTACAATTGGCAGCACTGGCCAACAAGGAGATATTTTGGATGCAAAATATTTCCCAACTTTTGAAAACATAACAAACTAAGCAAAGATAGAATACAATCTAAGTCACCAGAAAACTAAATGGTCTAAGATCAAGCTATTCAGTTACTTTTACAATGTTGTCATAGATTAAGATTCAAACCTGGGTTAAAAATCCAAGAATTAATGTTATAAATTTCACTCAAAAGGGTTAAAAAGGGCATAAATTAGTAGAAAAGCAGAGATTTCTACTTCTAACGCACGGTAAAAGCTATAGATTTCCCACGGGCAGTAAGAGATTTTTGAGCATTTTAACCAAAATAAGTTACTCTGTCATGGCTTGTCCTCAACTCTTAGCTTCCTCAACATTGGACTGAAGACGCATGGCGTTGGCATTACTCTCTAGCTTGGACACAGCCTCTGGCCCATACAACCTCGTCAACTCATCCTGTTTCAGAATCAGGTCCCAGTAGGAGTCAGTATTTCCATCTTTCTCGTATTGCTTAGACAGATTAAAAGAACAAGAAAAAGAAACACCAGCAGTACCAGTTTTTTTAATATTGATCAACAATCGCGTGCAAGTACAAGATAAAAAACTAAAAGCCCAGGGTAAAAAGGATAAAGGATAGATACTGTAGATAGAAGTGAGGGCAAATGAGATAACTATACACGAATACAGTCGGGAGAAGGGAAGAGAGATGCTCAAGTAGTTTTTACCTTTATTGAATTATTCTCCGAGGTAAGCTTCTCACATTCCTCAGAGACCTTTCGCAACTCCTCTTTGAGTCCATGATTCTCATTGCTCAATGTCTCTACCTTATGTTGTAGCTCTTCACACTCAGCCTGCAGAAGATAATCATAAAACAACACGACTATCAAAAAACTTCACATTCCAGGTAATCTCAAGATGGACCTATCAATGTTGTCTGTTCACAGTATTTTATCGGACCAATTTTTAATCAGATTTACAGTTCAGATCCCATTCTCTCTCTCCTGGCCAGGTATTCGATTGCACATCAGAGGGAAAGAACAGACTTCCAATGGCTTAAAATTTAGTCAACCGATAAGGCGAGTCATCCACCATCAGTTGATTCTATGAAAAATCTTGCTTCTCAGTTTAGTAAACAATTTGTTGGACAAACTACAGTCCACAATGACAATGATCAGCTGTTCTTTCCAAAAAATGTTCGCAAAAATTAAACAAGTCCTTCATTTTGAGTGCACCTTCCATCCCTATATGATTGAATCCGGATGAGATTGGCATGAAGAAAATAGTATCCAACTATCACACTTCAGAGAACCGTTTTTCTCCTTTTAGCTGGAAGGGAGAACCGTTTTTCTCCTTTTAGCTGGAAGGCTAGTTAGTCACAGTGTATTAACACCAATCACATATTTGCTGCAATTACGCCCGCCAAAACTAATGATTCGGGGTGTTAATGGTATTTGACACAATATTTATTTATTTTTTATTTGGAAAGTTGGGTAAGAATACTTAAAACTCTACTTCGAAATACACTTTTTCAACTTCAGCTTCAAATACTCTTATGTTTCAACTTCAACCACCAAAATATTTGTCCAAATGCCTACTTAGTTAGGCTGGGTGATTTATATGGAACTTGAGGCCAAGAGAACTTACAAGAGCTATGAAGCAGAAAATCGAGATCTGATACCAAAAAATGATGCAGCACAGTGAAACTCATATATTATATTTATATGCTATTACCATCATTCATTGGTGCTACCAAATTCTTCTCCTATGTTTCGTTTTATAATTTTTGGGAACTTCTAATTTCTAGACTCAGCAGCAATAGGTGAGTTTCTCCCTCAAATTGCTATGTTTAGTTATATGCATTTGTGTTATCTTTTCTTCAATTTGGAACTAAGTTTGGCGAGTTTAAGGGGTTGTTCTATGTATTCAACCTATGTGTGTGTTTTTACTTGATAAGTACAAATGAGTTTAACACATGGTGCAAAATCATTTTACATTATCAAGACACTTTTACCTGTTAAAAACTACCTTATTTCAAAATTACAAATCTCACTTTGCATGAAGGGTTACCTGTTGAGGCTAATAAATCATGCAAACTTGATGTTATTTTAGCGATATATACAATACTTTAATTTAAAGATAAATACATATTCGAACATATATAAATATATGCATACAATAAAATATTTACCCTGGAAAATTAACTAAATGCACAAAAATAAAAACTAATTTTAAAGCATATAATGAATAACAACATGACCAACCCAAATGCACAACAATCATATGAAACTTTCTTCGACTCAAATACATAAACATTAAAAAAGTAAAAAATGAAAAGAGCGATGATTGTAAAGTAATTATTGCTGAGCATAAAAAGGGAATTGCAACATCACATATGATCAAAGGCTTTCTCATATGCAGGTATTTCGATTCATATATCAAGGAAAAATCTGATGGGAACTTGCAATAGTAACTTTACCATTTAAAATATTTGATCTGACCAAATTTCTAATGCCAAACTGAGTACAATCTGGATAACCACTGAACTTCTTCCTCACACAGAATAGTAATGTTACCAAGTCGTTTTTTCAAGAGAAAATAATATAGGTAAGGGATAGTGAAATGATCAAAAATTGTGCAGGTTATAAAGTGATAGAAAGAATATCAAAAGGCTATAGAGATAAATGAGCAAAAGTTAGAGATAATAGAAGAAAAGGTGTACATTGAACTTGTTATAAAAAAATCTTTACAATTAATCACATTCATGGGAGTTATTATTAACATTTATTAGGATGCCAATTTTTACATCTGCCTTCTTCTAACTGATTTTTTTAAAAAAAAAATTAGAATGTGCATTTACATTTTTGTACAAAATATATTTGAAGTAAATCAAGTTCCGCGATATTATAGTAACTCGGCTTTATACTGTTATTTTCGTAATGAATGAATATGATACATGAAATGATATGATGATTCAAAGCAACTATAAATATCGAATCAAGTCTCGATTCTTTAGATCAGTCTATCCGTGGTGGAGGAATTCTGGTCAAGTTTTCCTAAATATGACCTTCCCCTCTCATAAAAGAGAGTTTCTTGTTCTAACAAGGATGATGAGGACAATGACATGAATTCAATATTAATTAAAAAGAAAACAAAGTAAGCCCGCTGCTGAAATGGGATTCAATTCCAGAAGGCCATGTTCCAAGCAGAGAGGGTATTCAGAGAAATTGCGGTCCACATTCATATTCAGGGAGAAAGTTCAAAAGGTGGCACATTACATTGCTCGCGATTAATGCCATGTCTTGAGGCCAATTTATGCAAAACTGCTGGAATTAATCCTAGATTTTGTCAACCTCCTGAAGTTATACTTTATACAGTTTCCATTAATGGTTTTTTCGTGTATTGGTTAAGTACTGATAGCTGCTATAGAAAGTGTAAACAGTCTCTTGGCTAGTTATAAAGTCATGACACTGTTTTTATTTTCTGAAAATAGGTAGTCATCACCAATTGACTTTGTAATGGTTCACTTTTGGTATTACTACGACTCTAAATGTAATTATCAAATTAGTTGAAAATTATTCTACATGTGTAATTTCATTGGTAACATTATTTTGGATAATCTTTCAGAAGTTGTACAGTTGCTCCTTTGGTGAGTCGTAAGTCCCAAGTTCATAGAAGAAATTACAGGCATGCAAAGAGATGGGTACATATATATGTTATACACCAACTCCCTTCAGCTACATTGACATTAGCTGGGGAGAACTTCATGCGCGAGGTTACGGTAAGTTAAAAAACAATGATGCTACAATTTTATAGAGCACGATGTAGTGCTCTATGATTGTGTATAACAGAGTGATCTTCTAAGGTTTAACTTAGATGCACAACCATCAATTATTTTCTCTGTAAGTTAGACCCATCAGTTTCTATACATGGAAGAGACACAGTATCTGTAAGAAGTAACTCGTACCTGCTTGCGCAATCTTGACCTCCGAGCTGATTCTCTATTAGACTGCTTTCTCTTTTGCCTTTTAAGTTCACGTTCATCCTATTAAGAAGGGTTGTAAAGTACTTATCAACAAAAAGAAATACAGTGATGATTTTTGTAAGGGTACAATCTCATTATTGACAGTATACAATATACATATTGAGAAACAAAGAACAATAACAACAACAATGATCACATTTTAAAATGTGTAGAAATTCCTTTAGATTCCCAAAAAGTTTACTTTAGATACATCAAATAGCTCTGAATCTCAATCTAGCATAACGTAAAGACACGAAGATATTTTTATTTTTTTATGACAAGGTCGCAACCGCTATCCTTTGGATGCACATAGGGTAAAACCCCCGCTCCTATGCAATAGCTCACAAACCACACAAGAGAGTAACCCACACTAAGCAAGTCCTGTGCGACGCGCTCAACCCAAAAGGCAAATCCCTTACTTTTGTTGGCAATGGATTTCCAACTTGAGACTTCCAACATGGGGGTCCCAAGCCCAAAGCACTGGGCCACCCTAAAGGGTAAAGACGCAAAGATATATTGCTTCAAAAATATGGAACCATACTAAAGAATTATTGACGTAAGGAATTTGAAACCAAGTTCAGTTTTCATGCGACCAAATTTCAAGCCTTAAGCCTTATTCAGGTTATAGTTTTTTTTTTAAATTTAATTTAAGAGCATGAAGGGGAGCCTTAGAGTAAATGGTTAAGTTGTTGTCGACCAGGATGTTACGGGTTTAAGCCGTGGAAACGATCTCTAGTTGAAATGTGGGGTAAGGCACTGTACGATAAACCCTTGTGGTTTGGCCCTTTTCTGGACCCACGCATAGCATGAGCTTTAGTGCACTGGGCTGCCCTTTTTTTCAATTTAAGAGCATATATTTTGGCAAATTTGATCCTACAAACTGGAAATTTTCCACATAAAGAACGAACTGATTGTTTCATTGAAGTTCTGAAGAATACTAGTATATGTTTCACTAGTATAACTGCTGAAAGCACTTTTGATCAGTTAACTAGCCATCAACTATTTCAGGACCAACCAAAACACCAGAAGAATAAAAACCCAAACCTTAGCTCCTCTTCATATCTCGTTCACGGTTTGGTTCTTTCTCTATCTCAGTTGCAATATCTTAGTTTCCTTAACCATCAGTTTTGTTAAATAGTCTCGGTGGTTACATGTAAGATGCCTATAAATAGGTTTGTCATGTATTTCCTTATTATCAACACATGTCACATTTTCTCACAATTTAACATTTTGTTCAGTGAAGATGAATTCTGAATGTCAAGATACACCAGAAACAATGAGTCTTATTGAACACAATCTTCAAATATCCCTAATGACCATCTGGCACGAAGAAGAGTAAGTACATTTTGTGCTTTTTACTCCACAGGTGGTTAGAGGAATAATTATGACAAGAAATTGGCAGTATCACCAAAGCACACAAAGTAGCATGATCAACTCTGCATTCATTTGTTCCATAAAATTCAATAAACAGCAGAAAACAAAACTACCTGAATCCATTCACGTCCCATCCCAGGAGCTGGCGAGACACCAGATTGATTTGATCGCATTTTGATCATTCCGGGACCGCCAGAAGGTGCGTTCCACAAATCCATTCCAATATTCAGATTAGGTGCGGGCATAGCGACTGGATTCCCTGTTGCAGGATTGGTCTGAGCATTGGCTCCTAATTGAAAATTACAGACCAATTAAATAAAACGAATAAGGCATAATCAAGAAGCAGACAAGTGAAACAAGTTACCATTAGCAAGCATTAGATCAAAGCTTCTATTTTTGTCAGCAGAAAATTCCTATAATGATAAAACAAGAAATGTTAGTCTTAGCTAGCAATTGATAGGGAACCGACACAACAGCAGTATACTCAAGTAAGCTATGACATTCTTGAGTTAATCAGAACGCATACATGGTTATCATTTTCATCATTTTCGTCTGATGAACCTTCACTTCCGCTTTCAGCACTATTCAAGAGAATATAGTAAGTCAGATGCACAAAAGACCACATCCAAAAATTGATCAATTGATCGAAAGTAAGATTAAAATAGGAGTCTAGATACAAATTTGAACACCAAATCCACATCAAAATACCTTCTTGTGGCACCACCATCATTTCCAGAACCTGAGGCCGCTTTCCCACTTTCTCCTGCCTTGCCACCTGAACATCCCTTCAATTTTTTGCTTGTATTCTGGTCCTTACCATCTGGTGCCTTACAATCTGATTCTGGATTTGCCTGCAGTGTGTTTGGAGTCTGCCGAAAGGGCATAAAAAAATTAGTAAATAGAGGCTTTTAAAGAAATTTATTTACAGAAAAACTATACGCAGGTGACTCTCTTTCATCAGCTTCCAAATTGATAGTAACCAAAAGGATTAATTACCATAGGCATATTAGGATGAGCATAAACTCCAGCAGGAGGATATAAAGCAGGATATGGGACTGGGGCTCCATAAGGAGGCATAAGCGGATGCTGAAACATCAAGCAATAAAGAGTTAGTACATTAAAATGTTCTCAGCTTTATACTTCATATGGTAAAAAAGTTGCAATGTGCCGCAAAAAAGGAGTACGTTAATTAGTGAATGCAAAAATAACCACCTGGGCTCCCCACATGTACGGGTGGGGAGTGGGAGAAGCAACAGTTGAGGGAAAGAAGGGAGGTGTAGCTCCAGCACCATAATAAGCCTAAACAGGAAAGTTAGTGCTTAAGATTAAAACATTCATCATCTTATATTATGAAGAATATTGATACGTAGAACCTGACAATGATTAATCACAATAAAATTCATTACCAACCTGCATAGAAGACCAATCAGGATATGAAGGTGTTGCTTGTGTTTCCTGAAAATCAAACAAATGGAGAACTCGTGAATAGCCAGCCACAAAACAGAGAGTTTAAAAGAGAGTAACACTAAAAACTTATATAAGCACTTATTGCGGGTAGACGTATGGAAAAAAAATAAATGGAAAATGACCTGAGTCGAAGTAACTTTCGAAGGCTTTGCAGGGGTGCTCTCTTCCCCAGCTCCCATTAGGTGTCGAATCAATAGTCAAGTGTCAGCGTTTGTTTGATTACTTCAGAAGATCAAGTACTCATTTAAAAGCAAGATGTACCTGAAGTAGGAGAAATTATGGGAATAGAAGAACTTCAGATATTGTCATACGGAATGACTAAACAGTTTTAAGACTACACAACCATCGTTATGACATGAATGGAAATTAACGTTTTACAAATTATATTCAATGTAAAGTTGCGGCGAGGACTTTTTCTTGCCACCTATGAAAGAAGCTGGTCATATTCCTCTCTGTTGTATATACCAAAGATTATAAACCACAAAAAGGTAAAATAGAACCTTCAAGGAGACTGAAAAAGGACAATACTAGATGCGCGCGCGCGCGCGTGTGTGTTTGTATATATATCAAGGAGGCAATTATAGTCTAGCAACACAGGTTCACTAACCACAGCAAAAAATAAAAGTTGATCCAGCACATAACATTGACAGCGCAAAGGGACAAAACTAGATGTATATAATTGCAGCATTTCCAAGTATCCTCTACACCAAGAAACAAAAGTAGAAAGAACATTTCTGCTAACTGCTCGAGTCAGAAACAAATTTCAGATTGGGATTTCGAACTTTCTCCCATTTATTTATATAAAATAAAAAGCCACTCTAACCATAGTATTTCGTTTCTTACAACCAACGAGTCATCAATTATTTTCTTGTTCTTACAAGTAAATATTGGATTTCAAATCAAGGCAATAACAACACGTTTTCAGCCCAGGGAGAATTTAAAATTACTAACCCACAAGCATCGGCAACACACTGTCCACTAAAAAAAGTAGAACAGTTAACTTCTTACTCAAAAAAAAAAGATGTTTATTCTAGTCTAATATATGAAACTATGCATAACTGAACATGACAAAGTAAAATGGCAGGACAATATCAGTTTTCATAAACACGCGTTCAGTATTATCAAAGAAGATTGAATGAATTTTCTGCTAAATAACATGATTCAATGTTGAAATAAGTTTGATAATGATGATAATAATAATAATAATCAAAACTAGATAACGAGAATGAATATTACGTCCAAATCACAGACCGCAACTTTAAAAGGGGAGTACAGAGTGCACCCATGAAATTTTGAGCCGTCAATGCTTTGTAATGGAGTCTGCTGTCGAAAGCTACTGATAGCTCATTAGCATTTTAATTATTAATGCAACTTAACAATAAGCATATGAGAAGAAGATCACATGATTAATACGTCTTGTATACTTCTTTAGATTCTCACTTTTTAACACACCCCTTTTTTGCTTGTGAATTATGGACAGATAACATATCAATTATATTCTTTTAAGCACAAATACAAGGTCTGGGTTAAAATTACTGGGCCATGCCGAACCTGTAACAATATCGGTAAATCTGCCTTTGGCTCCATATGTCACCAAAATTTTCCAGTTTGGTACACTGAACTGATCCTAATGCCTGATAATTTAACCACGACACATATTTGTATTGGGTAAAAGAATAGCTTGTGCACGTCGCAGGACGAGGAGCGAACACGTGTGATGTAAAAATGATGTTCACTAAGGCTTTTTAATGGAATGGTTGGTCTAGAGATGTGTTTGGTGAAGCTCAAACCTCCACTTGTTACCGAGACCATAAAATGAGCAACATTGGAAAAGAAAAAGGGAACTCGTGTCACGATGACTTGGAAAAAGGACAGATACACCAGAAATGTTTGTACATTATCCAGCTGCAGAGGGATAATAGTTGGCATAGCCAACTGTATTTCCACGTGGAATCGGCTATTGGCTGATGTCTTACCTTTTTTACCTATAAATAGCAGTTTTAACGTAATTGTATGCTCCAAGCTTTCAAATTCTCCTAAGTCCAAGCTCTCAAGCATTACTATACATAAACATCTCCGGATCCAATATCAGGAACACTCTAACCTCAGCAGGATCAAGTGCAAACCCATCTCATCGAGGCTCTACTGCTTCATACGACTCTATTTTACTTTCCTTACAACTTCCACTTAATTCTTAGCAAACATATTTAACTGGTAATAGCCAACTTAACGAGTTAATTCAAGATGCGTGTCCTTGACCTCATTACAAATTCAACTGTGTCATTTCCCAGTAAACAATATTGCTTCCAGTGGGAATCATAAACTTGGTTATGATCCATCATATGATGTGTTAAATGCTTAAAAATCCTTCTTAATTTCCATTTCCAACTAAAGACACTCTCTTCACCTATAAAACTAATTCCAATCTAGTCTTCTCTTGACTACTCCCTAACAAAGAGAGGAAATACCTCACACGGCAAACTCGAGTTACAACAGTTTGAGATTAAATAATTTCACTCATATAAAATTTGAAGTTTCTTTTGTTAACAAATGAATAATACCTCAAAGTCAAAGCACAAACGAAGGAGTTCATCTTGCATAAATAATAATGAAACTGTCAAACTAACTATACTAGGTTACCTAAATGATTACAATTGGTAAACATCACAAGTAACTTGAAATTCAAGACATGTTATGATAATTGAATATTTACTCTAAACTAATTATTTGTTCTTCCTTAATATCACTATTATTATTGAATGTTCACTCTTAAATAATTAAAGTCTCTGTCTCAATTTATATGATATTTTCGCTTTTTCCATACCAAAACAATATAATTTGGACATGAAATCCTTTTTATATATTTGAAAACTAAGTGAATATCAATAAAATATTTTTAAAAAAAATTACGATCAAATATAAACTTGTTTGAATCTAAACCGAAAGGAAGTTATGAAAAGTTCCCTTAAACCCTCCACCCCCAACCCCAAATAGTTCAATTACACATGAATTTCAATCATGAAGCTTAAATTAGAACAGAAATACAGAGAGACGACGTTGAGTAAAATTAAAGAGAATCAAATTGTGCAAATCTTAAAAAAAATAGTATAAACTATAAATTTTCAGTTGTTTATATGTGGGTAAACTGACATGAGAAATAAGGAAGCCAAAAAAAAAGAAAAGAGGAAAACCTGTGTGTGTGAGGTGGAACAACGAGAGTCCAACTCGGATAGACACACAAACAATTCTTTTATTTTTCTTTTGGTTTCTTCTTCTTTCTTTGCCTCTCCTTAAATCTAACTAGCAAAAAAAAAAACTCCAACTTTCCCCATCTTTTATCACCAAAGATCCAACGGTTAGGACAATTTCACCATTTATTTCTCCACAATGGTTATCGGACTGTGAATTGACTCGGGTCTGTTTGAATAGGCTTAATAAAAGCAGCTTTAAAAAAGTACTTTTAAAAGTGCTGAAACTTATTTTTAAAATAAACAGTTATGCGTTTGGATAAAAGTGCTGAGGTTGCTATGCCAAACGTGAAAAGGGAAAAAATGGAAGAAAGAGATGTTAGGGTTATGTGGGTAATTTGGAGATTGTATAAAAATATTAAGGGCAAAAAGATAAAAATGTGGTCAACTTAAAACAGCTTATAAGCTTAGGAAAAAAAAGCACCTCTACCCCAGCTTTTAACTTTTGGCTTAAAATAAGTTTTTTTAACTTAAAATAAGTTATTTTGAGTATTATCAAACAACTAAATAAGTCAAAAAACAGCTTTAAAGTCAGTTTGACCAGCTTTTAAGCTGAGCCAAACATGCTCTTAATTTGATTGAAGGTATTAAGCAGACCTAAATTATTATATCTTAGTGATGGAATTAGTTATTTCATTTATATAATGGAATAACTTATTTCTAATCAAACGATTATAATTATAAATCTCAGTAAAAAAATCCAAATTTCGAGGATGTGTATGCATATGAATGAGCAATTATATAACAAATGTACTTAGGATAAAAATGTAACTACGACAAATCATTGTCTTATCTTCAATCATGTTAATAACTATTCCAAAAAATAAAAATCCATGTGATAATTTCATCAATTCTAAAAATAATATATTTTTGACCGGGCCGGGCCGGGCCGGGCGGACCCATAGAAGTTGACACGTGAGGTTGAAAGAGGAATCCAGCTGGCAAAAAGGAAGTGGATAGAAATGACAAGGCAACAATTTAAACAACAAGGTGGATAACTTAATTTAATTACCCCACCGCCCATCCAACTTTATACTCATAATTACCCTTATGGTCCTTCATGTTTTGAGTTAGGTAAAACTTTAGTCCTTAAACTTTTATTTTTGTTATTTGTTACATCCTTAAATTTTTAATATCTATGTGCTTTATTTTTGTTTCGATCTACAATTATAGTGGGATCGAGTTATAGGCGATAGGACTTCCCTGCAGTCAGATCGTTATATCGAAAATAGACTAAATAATGAAATTGTTATAAAGAATGGCGCAGATAAAATGTAAGTCAGTTTTCTAGAAAATTTTCTAATAACTAAAGAATATTTGGACTAGAAACCTTAGTAGGCAAATTTTGAAGGACTAGGGCTATTTTCTTCCTTGAGGTAAGTTTTCTCCGTTGATCCTTCGATCGAGTAATTCGATTTCATTCTAGAATCGAAGGAGGTGATCTTAATGGTAAAATTATAAATTGGAATTTAGTGAATTCTTGTGGAATTCACGTGGGTTGGTGTAATTAGCATGTATTTTTAGTTCTAAATTGATTATTTATGTTCCTTAGGATAAAATTGATTTTAAATGTTTATTTTAATTTAATAATTTCATAAAAATAGTTTCTTCGACATAGAAATTACTCTAAAAAAGTTAATGGAGTAGAAAATTCACGAATTAAACCATTGTGATCATTAAAAATCTATTGCATGATGAAATAACTTTATATAATGAATAAGATCTTGATAAATGGTAGAATTAAGTGGGATTGAATGTTTAGACATTTATTTGAAGAGTAGGTGATTAAATGCTCATATATTTGTTGTTTTAGACTTTGAACATTTTGAGTTTTGAAAAAAAAAAAGTTCTTACATATTAGCTTGTGTGATTCAAGTCCTTCAATTGAAGTAAATGTTAATTTACTTGGAGTTAAGACTTTAATTAGTTCCTTGTATATGATGTGAGCCTAAAAAAACATGTTGGTTAGTCTTTAGACATATTATGTAATTTCTATTTGTGAAAATGATTATATTTGAATGAATAAGTTGTGAATTGTTGATACTGTTCTTTATCACTTATGTTTTATGATGTGCATTTATAATTTATATTGAATTTGTTGTGTTTCCTAGTATATAACTAAGCAAAGAGCATACTAAGATAATCTGATAAGAATACATAGAGAATATGATGAAGAGTGATTCGAATATGATTGAACTTACGAATGAGTGGTTATTTGTGTTGAATCGAGTACCACGTCAATATAGTACATAGACACCCACGGTCCCTGCAAGGTTATGATTAGATAGACAAAATTAACGATCCTTTAACATGTATATACAAATATAAATGTCTATGTTAATAATCAATATATATAATGCAAATATCTTTCTAATAAATTTGATTTTTACATTTTTTAAATTTATTATGTATTTTGTCTTAGTACTTGATGATTCGAGTATAGTCTTAGCGTACTTTTAACTTCTAAGATTTGATTTTTCTATTAAACAGTAAGTTTCTAAGATTTGATTTTTCCATCAAACAATTAGTGTAGACATCAAACATGATTTGAATCGTGACATTAATAAACAAAAAGTAAAAATACAAATTTGAACGATTTGATATTGATTAGTTATTATGTTTAAAATTCTCCATTTAGGAAAGTCTTGACAAAATAAGATTCATTCTAGAAGTGAAGAGTACAATATTTAGAAAAGAGTTATATATAAAAGAAAAAATTCATTAATAATTTCTATAACCAGTGAAATGTGAAGAAAAAAAATAATTGAGTGAATTTAATTTTTTAATTAATAATTTGGTGCTATAAACTTTTCGACTTACTAAATACTTATTCGTCTTTAAGAAATTCCTTAACTTGACAATAATCTTAATTGATATATTATTATCATCCATGTCTTTTTTACAGTAAAAAAACTCATAATTTAAACTTGGTTCAATAAATTGTAAAAACAAATTAGAGTTACTTATTTATCATAATTTCAACAAAATTAGTTAAATTATTTCTTATTGAATGGTTATTTTATACCTGCAAATCTAAGCTTAGTGTATATCTAGAACTTTGAACATGACAACCTTACAGAGAAACTGTTATAGAAAACATACCTGAAGCGAAATAAATTATCACATAGAGCAGCGTATTGATTTTTAATTCTTTGTCGTAATCTTGCCTTAGCTTACCACGACCGCCAGTGAAGAAAAAGTGTAGAGTATTGTGATGTAACCCTAATAGGTAGAGGAATGACCAATTTATAGAGATCGTGATCAGAGTCGTCAAAACGGGCTTAACTCGTGGGACCAGCCCAACTCAATCCATTATTGAGGTAGGGTTGGGATAGAATTTTTCAACCCATTTAAACTAGGCCTTATAAGCTTAACCCATATAAACCCTTGGCCCTTGAGGCTTGATCGAGGTCGACCCATAGCCCAAAACCTTTTATTTAAGTATAACATACAATAATCTCAGTAGTATATAATCTAATTACTTAAATACACGTTACATTGTAATATTATTGAACTTATTAAATTTTGATACGTCCAAATACATGTATCTAGGAATATATGGACTCAAATTAGGTTAATTTAATTTGTTGTATATTTACTCTATCCAAGTAGATTCGCATGTATCAAGGATACATAGACAAATCTCGCGTCCTCGCCTCCCTCCCATGTTGTGTGTCACTCTTTTGTCTGGCTCGCGTATCTGGTATGCGAGATACACGTTAATTACACTAGATTTTTTCGTTATTATATTGAAACAACGTCATTGTTTGTCATAATTGATTTGAAAATATTCCCACTTTCTTGATGTTATAGTACTAAAAATTTGAAAAGAAAAAAAAATGAAAAATGAAGGATTGGACCGCCTCAGCCCTCAATTCTTCTAAGGTTGGTTGGGTTGAACTTTTTCAGGACATTTCAAATGAAGGGTCGGCCCGCTCTAGCCTTTTGAATTCCTTGACCCGTGAGGCTAGAGTTGGGTTGGACCAGACCGATCCTTTTTGACAGCTCTAATCGTGATTTAGTCTAATGCGCTCATCAAATAACTAGTCCAATAGATGAGATTTGTTTTTCATTGAATCTTAGTTATAGATTTTATACTAATTGGGTCACATGTAAAAAGAATAAAAAGTTTAACATTCTTAAACTTGGACCAATGATCATATTTACACTAATAGTTGATGACATATTCATTAAATATGCACTAAAAAATTTCTTCTATGGTGTCCATCAAATATAGCACAATATAACAGATCACTAATGTGATCTATGTCGGTTTACATAATTTTGAGCTAAATAATCTCTTTCATGCACTACAATATTTTAACCATAACTTTACTCTGACAGTCTAAGACAATTTTTTCTAGGGCAACTTACAGAAATCTCACTAGTTTAATATTTAATTACTTGGATATACGCTACTCTCTAGTTTGTGTTAAGAATATGAATTAAAAGAGTAAAAACTCCATTGAAAAGTGTTTGAGAGGAACAAAGAAGTAATGAGGAAGAAGAGAAATTTTTTGTTGAATAGTACTCCAATGCTACATACATTGCTTTATATAATCACATGTTATGACTAATATCCTCTAACTAGTTTACTGAAATATTCTAACTAACTAACTAAGTAAATATATTTACACCTTTAATAGTGTACAATTACAGCTAGTATTATTAGGGTACTTGTACACATTTAGTTAGTTCTTTTACAGCCCCCTTCAAGCTAGGAGCTATGAAGATGTTCTTCATCCCTAGCTTGGACATTAGATACGTGTGAGGCCTTTCCCAAGTGCTTTAGTAAGGATATCCTCAGGCTGTTCTGAGGATGGTGGATAGGCAGTGATAAGCAGTCCATCTTGAATCTTTTCTCTGATAAAGTGACAATCAATATTTATGTATTTCGTTCTTTCATGAAACACAGGATTGGCTGCAATTTGTAATGATGAAGTACTGTTTGAATAAATAGGTACTGGTGGAGAAATAGCAACCCCTAATTCCTGAACAAACCAACAGTCCAAACAACCTCTGCAACAATTGAGGCTATGGCTCTGTACTCAGCCTTAGCTGAACTTCTGGAGACTATAACCTGTTTTTTCGACTTCCATGAAATAAGAGATTCTCCATATTTAATTAAGTATCAGTGATTGACTTCCTACTGTTGATACATGAACACCAATCAGCATCACAAAACACCTGTAAATTATTTCCTTTAGTTTATGACATTAGAATTCCCAAACCTGGTTCTGTCTTCAAATATCTGACCAATCTGAGTGCTGAAATCATATGTGAAAATTTTGGTGCATGCATAAATTGACTTAGACACTGAACTGCAAATGATATGTCTGATCTAGTGGTTGTGAGATACAATAGCCTTCCAATCAATCATTGATAACTTGTAGGATCCTCAAGAAGTGTATCAACATGTGTAGAATTTATGTGATCATCATACTCTGTAGAGGTGAGTTTTAGATTCAGTTCCATAGGTGTTGACACTGGCTTAGCACCTGATAGCCCCATATCAGCTAATAACTCCAAAGTGTACTTCCTTTGATGTATGAGTATCTCAGTTTCACTTCTAGCAAACTCCAACCCAAGGAAGTACCTTAATTCTCCTAAATCTTTAATCTTGAATGCATGATGCAATGCTGTCTTAGTTTCATGAATCATATTGGAATCACTTCCTGTTATCAGTAAATCATCTACACAAACTAATACAGCTATCAATTTGTTTTCCTTCCTCTTAGTAAACAAAGAATAGTCTCTATTGCTCTGTATGAAGCCTGAATCAATCAAGGTAGTGGTTAGGTAAATGTTCTACTGTCTTGAATTCTGTTTAAGACCATAAAGAGATTTCAACAATCTACATGCTTTATCACTGGTAACTTTTCTATTAAGACCATCAGGGGGTGTCATATATACTTCTTCATACAAATCTTCTTAAAAAAGCATTATGTATATCTGATGTAATGTCCAATGATTTGCAGCTGCAATAGAAACAACAGACCTCATAGTCTCTTGGTAATCAAAACCTTCCTTTTAATTGTACCCCTTAGCAACTAGTCTAGCCTTGAACCTCTCCACACTTCCATCTGCATTATATTTGATCTTGTACATTCATTTACACTCTATGACCTTTTTATTCTTGGCCAATGTCACCAATTCCCATGTCCCATTGTCTTTTAGTGCCTTGATCTCATTCTTCATAGTAGCTACCCATCTAGGATCTTGTATTGCCTCTGAATAGTTTAATGGTTCAGTTTCAACAAAAAAATTTGAGACAAAACTCTGATATGTAGGTGATAATCCTGTATAGTCTAAAACTGAGGCAATAGAATAGTTACACTTCTTGGAACCAACTTTGATTGCATAATCTTTTTGCCAAACACGAGGTCTAAAACTTCTGCTTGATTTCCTCACAGGTGATGAAGGAGTGTCATATGGAATTAAATTATCAGGTGAATCAATTTCACAATTCTCACAATTCTGAGAAGAAGATATACACTCATTGTCTTGACAAGTAACTGAAGATGTAGAATCTGCAACTAAGACATCATAAGCAAACATGTCAGGTGAGTTTAGTTGTTGTGTTTGTTGAGGAGTGTTGTCATGGAAACGAAAAACTGTTTCCAAAAATATCACATCTCTGCTGATGAAGAATTTTTTGTTTTCCAAATCATATAGTTTGTACCCTTTTTGAGTTGTACAATATCCCATCAAAGCAACTCTTATTGCCTTTGGACTAAACATATCATGTATGGTAAGATTGGTGGCAAAACACAAGCATCTAATAACTCTCATGTGATCTAAAGAAGGAGATGTTCAATATAGTTTCTCAAAAGATGATACATTTCCCAATGTTGTAGAAGGAATTCTGTTTAATACATGAGTAGCAGCATGAATACATAAACCCCAAAATTTATCAGGAAAACCAGCTTGAAATTTGATAGCCCTTGCAGTTTCTAGAATGTGTGTATGTCTCCTTTCCACCACCCCGTTTTGTTGAGGTGTATATGGACAAGAACTCTCATGAATGATGCCATTAAGTTTGAATAAATCATGACAGTTAGTATTGAAAAATTCAATACCATTATCAGATCTTATCCTTTTGATCCTTTTATCAAATTGAGTTTCTATTTCAACAATAAATTATTTCAACAAACTAACAACATCAGATTTAAGTCTCATTAAGAAAGTCCAAGTCCATCTAGAATAGTCGTCAACAATAGTCAAAAAATGTCTCAAACCATCATATGTTTCAATTCTATAGGGACCCCAAACATCCATATGTAGAAGCTGAAAAATACAAGTAGAACTACTAGTAGTGTGTGGAAAAGGTAATCTTGTCTGCCTAGAAAGAGGACAAATAGCACACTTATGTAAAGTAAACTTGTTACCAAACTTGTGAAATGTTGAAATTTTTCTGATGACACCCATGAGAACATGTCCCAGCCTTTGATGCTAAATATTTGCATTGACCTCAATACCCTGAATGGTTATCACGCATTGGTGTGATTGTGATACCTTGTGACTATACTGACCATGCTGAGAGTAGAAAGTGTAAAGTCCATCTTCCTCTTAACCAATCACTCTCACCTTCCTAGATCCTAGGTCCTGAAAAACACAACAATTTTGAAAAAATGTGACACATCAATTCAAATCTTTTGTCACTTGAGATACTGACATAAGATTGAATTTGAAAGCTGGTACACATAACACTCTTCTAAGAACATCACCTCCTCCTATGTGACAATCTCCACTATGTGAAACATTAGCAGAATTACCAGTTGGCAACTGAACTTGACCTGCATTCTCTATAAAAACTGAATTATATAAACATGTACGGTCTCTTAATATATGATGGGATGCACCAGTGTCTATAATCCACTTCAAAGAAGCACCTGAAGGCAAATGATTACCTTTCATATTAGCAGTGCCACTTATGTCATCAAGTTTTGCTTGATCAAGCATTTTGAGTAGTTTCTGATGTTGCAATGGTGTGAATAAAGGCATAGGCACATGCTGCTGAGATTCATTATGTTGTGAAGGAGGAATATATGGAAATTGCATTTGCATCTAATCATGATATAATGACTGCATCTGAGGATATGTAAATTGCATCTGATTATGAGATGATTAAATTGGCTCTGATTTATCATATTGATACTGTTGAGATACATGCCCTGCATGATAAGTAGAATTTTCAGCAACAACTGTATCTCTTTTACCTTTGTAATCAGCTGGATATCCAATCAGTTTATAAAAGTTACCCTTAAATAACCAGTTTTGTGATAGAAATCACATTTCAGTAGTTTGTTACAATTAGTCCTCATGTGACCTTTTATATTGCAGAAATCACAAAAAGCATTAGGATTATAAGGTCTTCTTTGTTTATGACTGCTAGGTTCAGACTTAGAAGTAAACATTGCAGTAGGAATCATATCAGACATCATTCTACTTGATCCGGCTACCATTCTTTGACTTTCATCTTGATTAACCATAGCATAAGCTTGATTGATGCTAGGAAGTTGTAGCATTAACAAGATTTGTCTTCTAGCCTGACTATAATTGTCGTTACGCCCCATAAGAAATTGCAACATTCTCTGATGTTGTGATTGCTCAAAAAATTCCTTAGATCTAGAATATGTACAAGCTGGAGGAGGCATTATAGAATCAAACTAATCCCATCAATCCTTCAGTCTAGAGTAATACAGTAATACAGATGAAACACCTTGAACAAGAGTAAAAATTTCCTTATGCAACTGAAAAATACGAGAGCTATTTACCTTATTAAACCTCTCCTTAAGATCTTCCCGAATCAAGTGTGAATCTGAACAATAAAAAACTCCACTGTGAAGATCTTTACTTACATTGCACAATATCCACGAAATAACTATTGCATTACATCGATCCCAAAGTCGAGTCAAATTCCCTGTGAATTGCGTATTCTTCACTGTTCCATTGATAAATCCAATCTTATTCTTCCCCAGCAAAGCTAACTCCATAGCCTTACTCCATAAGGTATAGTTATCACTTCCAGTAAGTAAGATCCCAACATTCAATGATCCAGGTGAATTTGATGGATACTGATACAGAGGATGAAGATGATCAAAAGTAAGAGCAGATATGGAAGTTCCTGAAACAACTCCTTGAACATCCATGAAATCGAACAAAAGGAAATACAATTGGCTAATAAACAATGAAATTTTTCACCGATTGTGTAAGAATAGTTCAAATCCAAGCTCGTATTGCTCTGATACCATTGAAGAGTGTTTGAGAGGAACAGAGAAGTAATGAGGAAGAAGAGAAAATTTTTGTTGATAGTACTCCAATGCTACATACATTGCTTTATATAATCACATGCTATGACTAATATCCTCTAACTAATTTACTGACACATTCTAACTAACTAACTAACCACCTAAACATATTTACACCTTTAATAGTGTACAATTACAGCTAGTATTATTAGGGAACTTGTACACATTTAGTTAGTTCTTTTACAGTTTGCAATATTTCAAATTTTATCAAAATTTGATGCGTCCAAATACATGTATGTCAGGATATATATGGTCAAAATTAAGTGTAATTTATTATCTATACATTGCATCCAAGTGGATAAAAATGTATCTGGAATACATTAATTAAATTTCGCTTGCCTCCCTCCCTTTCGCTCGTCACTCTCCTATCTCACTTGTGTATTCGGTATCCCATATACATGTGAATCGAACCAAATACATATATCTTATATGATTCACATGTATTTGAAAAACATAAACAAATCTCACTAGCTCGCCTCTCTCATGTTCCCACTTGTCTCCCTCTCTATTCAGTGTATCTGATAGGAAAAAAATATGTATCTAGTTACATCTAACTTGAAATCTAGTATAAAATTATTAATAAATATGATAAGAATGTTTGCATAGAGAAGTTTCTGTTGTTTTGTTTTAATTTAATATGTTGTGCATGAAAAACAATGAGCTTAAGAAATAAAAATGATTATGATAGAGATTCTTTTTTTATAAACATGGTTTTTTATTATTTTTTTTTTAAAAAAAACATACAGTTCATAAAATATAAAATCCATGGTAGTTAGATTTTTAGCTTATACCCGCGTAGCTAATTGTTTTATGCAACTATGTCTATACACGTGGTAATACAATAGTATATTTTGCTTATATGGAATAATGTATCGATCTTGTATAAACATATATAATAGTGTATACAAGATAATGTGTGTATACACCCTTTAACACAAGTATACAAAATTGTGGGAAAATTGAGTTTACTTTCCTACGAAATTTAATTCCCGATGGGTTAAATCTTCATTGAATAACTTTAAATTTTGACTATAATTTTAAAATAACATCCCCACAAACCTGAAAAATCAATTTTCAAAATTTCAACAAATCATAAAATTTAATAAATTATCAAGTTTTTCAAAAAGACTAAAGTTGCTGAATGGGAGAAGAAACTTCATGAATGTGATCAACTAATAGAAGGCAATGATAACAATGTTGGAGAGAAGAATGATAGCAGTCCCAAAATTTAATTTTGATTAAGCATTTATTGTTGAGACAATAGTAATTTTATATTTATTTTCAACAGTATTTTATATTTCATATCGTTTATCTATCCTTATTATCATGTTATTTGTTTTATTGATATGTTGAAGTTATTTTGGTTTCTTGAAAAAATTGTCTTATTGTTGTTCATTCAATATTGCTATGTGTACAATTTAGAATGTTGTTTGAATTTATTTTTTTCTGTCGTATATATCATCCCTTCCTCTTTCTCTTTAGCTTGAATAACTTTAAATTAATTTTATTCTATAAAAATACTAATTGGGACATACTGATTATTTATAGAATTTCTGAAATTTTTTATTGATAGAAAACTCGTCATTATAAAAAATAAAAATATCTATTATAAGTGTGTATGCCCAGTTCTTTTTTCAGAATTTTTCATGGATAGTAGAATAACTATAATAAGACATAGTTTTTTTATATGGACTTTAAAAACCAAAAAAATTATAGTTATTTTACTATCCGAATTCTGAAAAAAGAACTTGACATGCACACTTATGATAGATATTTTTTATGATAGCGAGTTCTTAACCAACAAAAAAATTTCATTAACTCTATAAATAATCAGAATGTCTCCATTAATACTTTTATAGAATAAAATTAATTTAAAGTTATTCAAGTTAAAGAGAAAATGGAAGGGAGGATATATATGGAAAAAAAAAAGATTCAATAACTTTATAAATTGTCTAACACAACAATATTGAATGAACAACAATAAGACAATTTTTTCAAGAAATCACAATAACTTCAACATATCAATAAAACAAATAACATAATAATAAACGATATGAAATATAAAATACTTTTGAAAATAAATATAAAATTACTATTGTCTTAACAATAAATATTTAATCAAAATTAATTTTTTGAATCGCTATCATTCTTCTCTCCAACATTGTTATCATTTTCTTCTGTTGGTTGATTATGTTCATGAAGTTGTTTCTCCCATTCAACAATATTAGCCTTCTTAATAAGTTAGATTTTTACATTATTTATTTATTTATTATTTATTTTGTCTTAGTACTTGATTATTCGAGCATAGTCTTAGCATGCTTGGTCTTCTAAGATTTGATTTTTCCATTGAACAATTAGTGTAGACATTAAACATGATGATTTGAATTGTGACATCAATAAATTTAATGAAAAAGTGAAAATAAAAATTTGAACGAGTTGATTAGTTATTATGTTTAAAATTCTCCATTTAGGAAAGACTAGAAAAAATAAGATTCATCCTAAAAGTAAATAGTACAATATTTAAGAAAAGAGTTATGTATAAAAGAAAAAATAATTACTTCATTAATAATATCTATAATTAGTGAAATATGAAGAAAAAAATTTAATTGAGTGATTTAATTTTTTTAATTAATAATGTGGTGCTATAAATTTTTTGACTTACTAAATACTTATTCATATTTAAGAAATTCCTTAACTTGACAATAATCTTAATTGATGTATCATTATCATCCATGCTTTTTTTACAGTAAAAAAAACTCATAACTTAAATCTGGTTCAATAAATTGTAGAACAAATTATAGTCATTTATTTATCAGAATTTCAACAAAATTAGTTAAATTTTTTTTTATTGAATATTTATTTTATTCCTGCAAATCTAAGTTTAGTGTGTATCTAGAACTTTAAATATGATAATCTTACAGAGAAAATGTTATAGAAAACATACCTGATGTGAAAGAAATTATCACATAGAGAAGAGAACTGTTTAATTCTGTCGTAATCCTGCCTTAGCTTACCACGACTGTTGGTGAAGAAAAAGTGTAGAGAATTTTGATGTAACCCTAATAGATAGAGGGAAAACCAATTTATAGAGGTAATGATCAAAGCCATCAAAACGGACTTAACTGGTAGGACCGGCCCAACTCAACCCATTATTGGAGTAGGGATGGATATAATTATTCAATCCATTTAAAACTAGGGCTTATAAGACTGGCCCATATAAGCCCTTGGCCATCGAGGCTTGATCGAGGTCGGGTCGGGGTTGGCCCATAATCCAAAACTTTTTATTTAAGTATAAGTTACAATAATCTCAGCTATATATGATTTGATTACTTAAATACACGTTATGTTATAATATTATGAATCTTATTAAATTTTGATACGTTCAGTTACATGTTTCTTGGAATATATGGATTCAAATTAGGTTAATTTCTTCTAGATACACTCTATCCAAGTAGATTTGCATGTATCAAGGATACATAGACAAATCTTGCATCCTCGCCTCCCTCCCATCTTGCTTGTCACTCTTTGTCTCGCTCGCATATTTGGTATGCCGGTACATGCTAATTACACTAGGTTTTTTCATCAGTTTATTGAAACAAAATCATTGTTTGCCATATTTGATTTAAAAATATTCTCACTTTCTTGATGTTACAGAATTATAAGTTTGAAAAGAAAAAAATGAAAAAAATGAGGGTTGAACCGCCTCAGCCCTTGATCATTTTAAGGTTGGGTTGGGTTAAACATTTTCAGGCTTTTCCAAATGAAGGAACGGCCCGCCCTAGCTCTTTGAATTCCTTCGATCATAAGGCTTGGGCTGGGCTGGGCCATCCTTTTTTGACAACTCTAATCGTGAATTAATTTGTTGCGCCCATCAAGTAACTAGTCCAATAAATCAGATTTGTTTTTCACTGAATATTAGTTATGAATTTTATACTAATTGGGTCACACATAAAAATAATAAAAAGTTTAACATTCTTCCACTTGGACAATGACCATATTACACCAATAGTTGATGTCATATTCATTAGTTATGCACTAAAAGATCTCTTCTATGGTGTCCATCAAATATATCACAATATAACAGATCACTAATGCGAGCTATGTCGGTATATACAATTTTGAGCTATATAATCTCTTTCATATATTACAATATTTTAACCACAACTTTACTATAACAATCCAAGACAGTTTTTTCTAGGGCAACTTGTATAAATCTCACTAGTTTAAAATTTAATTACTTAGATATATGCTAGTTTGCAATAATTTTATCAGATTTTGATGCATCGAGATACATGTTGTCAAAATTAAGTGTAATTTATTACAATACATTGTATTCAAGTGGATAAAAATGTATCTGGATTACATTAATAAATTTTGCTCGCCTCCCTCCTTTTCGCTCGTACTCTTCTATCTCACTCGTGTATACGGTATCCCAGATACATGTAAATCGCATCAAATACATATATCTAATGTGATTGGTATGTATTTGAAATACATTGACAAATCTCACTAGATCACCTCTCTCTTGTTCGCACTCGTTTCCCTCTCTATTCAGCGAATCTGATAGAAAAAAAAATGTATATATAGTTATATCTAACTTGGAATCTAGTATAGAATTATTAGAAAATATGATAATAATATTTGCTTAATTGAGGAGTTTCTCCCATTTAAAAAAAAAATCATTTTCTCCGTTTAAAAAAGAATGATCCTAATTCCTTTTTAGTCTGTTTATAAAAAGAATGACATCTTTCTTTTTTTTGGCAACACTTTAACTTTGACTTTCCACGTGGCATGTTTAAGACCACAAGATTAAAGGGCATTTTGGTACATTTGACATAACTTTAATTTAGAACCACATGATTAAAAAGTCTTTTGTCTTTTCTTAAACTCTGTTTCAAGTCAAACTAGATCATTCTTTTAAAAACAGAGGGAGTAATATAGTGTATGAAAAACACTGAGCTCAAGAAATAAAATTGTTTACGATAGAGATTCTCTTTGAGGGCATCTCCAACCCTACACTCTATTTTACTCTCCAGATATAGAGTTTTCTATTTTTTCAGACAACCAACTCTAACCCAATTCTCTATGTTACTCTCTAAAAAGAATCTTTTCTCTTTCCTTAATATTATATTATTATTTCTATTTCATTCTTATTTTCTTATTTCCTGATATAAATTATTTATTATTCTCCCAATAATTAATTCATATAATTCTCATATGATACAAAAATTTATTTATTTTCAATTTCTTTATTTAATTATTGTATTTTATTCAAAAATTTAAATATTATAAATTCCACGAAAATATTATATAATATAAATTAATGAACAAATTCAAATAAAATTGAAATATGATTACATAAACATTACATAATCACTCAATTTTTGAAATTATTACGTTGCTCACATAAATACTCTATTATTGCATTACGGAGTTCTAAATAATCATTTTTGTCCTTAATTTTATTATGTCTAGCTAAAAATTGTTCAAATCAGAGATTTTCATCTAACACCAGTTTTGTCGTTGTAGCCTCTACAACATCTTGTTGCATTAGGATCAGGTCCATCCTCAATTATCACGTTGTGTAGTATAATATATATAGTCATTATATCATGTAGCACTTTCTTTCTCCAAAAATGGGACGAACTTGCAATAATTGCAAAACTCCGAATTCTCATTCAACATCTTTTTGACATGATTCTTGTTTCATTGCGAATTAATTATTATGTTATTATTGTATTTTATGTTGTATTTAAATTATTATGTTATCTATCGTATTGTTATCTTTTATTTAAATTAAAATTTTCATCTTACCATTTTAATTTTGTGTATTCTTTATCATGAAAATTAATAATAAAATATATTAATTTGAAATCAAAGTAGTATACATTAAATAGTATAATTTTTAAAATATTATATTACATTTAAAATGACGTATGAATATTAAATATTTAATTAATGAAACTATATGTAAATTAATATGTTAATTGGGAAATAATAGAAACAATAAGGGATAATGCCCAAGTACCCCCTCAACCTATGCCCGAAATCTCAGAGACACACTTATACTATACTAAGGTCCTATTACCCCCTGAATTTATTTTATTAATAATTTTTTACCCCTTTTTAGCTTACGTGGCACTATCTTGTAGGCCCAACGATGGTTGATTTTTTTTTCGAACTAGTGCCACGTAGGCTAAAAAGGGGTAGAAAATTACATTTAAAATAAGTTCAGGGGGGTAATAGGACCTTAGTATAGTATAAGTGTGTCTCTGGAATTTCGGGCATAAATTGAGTGGGTACTTGGATATTTTCCCAAACAATAATAAAAAAAGTAAAATAGAGAGTTGAATAGTAGTTCTCCAAATATGGAGAATTACTATTCAACTCTCTGAATTTGAAAAATAGAGAGTGATATAGAGGTGGGTTGGAGTGCCCATTCTCTATTTTACTCTCCAAATATAGAGAATGGAAAGTAAAATAGAGGTGGGATAGCCTGATAAAAATGATTTAATATTATTATTTTTTATATAAAAAAAAATATACAATTCATAAAATATAAAATTCATGGTAGCAACATTTTTAGCTTATACATGCGTAGCTAATTGTTTTATGCAACTATGATTATACACATGGTAATACAATATTATACAATAGTATATTTTACTTATATAGGTAATGTATCGGTCTTGTATAAACATATATAATAGTGTATACAAGATAATGTGTTTATACACCCTTTAACACAAGTATACAAAATTATGGGAAAATTGAGTTTAATTTCTAACCATAATTTTAAAATAACATCCCAACATACCTGAAAAATCAATTGTCAAAATTTCAACAAATCATAAAATTTAATAAATTATCAAGCTTTTCAAAAATCTCAGTAATTATTTTTTTATTTATATTTTTACTGAAACTTCAGATTTATATATAACTCATAAGATGCAAGGGAGATTATGAATAAGATTTTTCTTTTTAAAAAATACCCACAAACATAACTTCATACATTCACGTAGCTATATGTCTACCTTAAACCTGTAATTTAAAAACAAAAAAAATTGTAATAGTGTTTATGCACATCAAATACAATATATTATACAACACTAAATACTTGTTATAGATAATCTATGATCGTTTTATAAAAATGTATAATAGATATGTATACATGCGTTTAAACAATTTTTTCTTCAAACTTTTGAACACGAAGTTCCATCAAAATGGGTTGAATTTTCATGGAATATCTTCTAATTTTAATTACTACTTCAAAATGACATCTCCAATGAACCACAATCATTAATTTGTAAAAAAAAAAAAAGCTCAACAAATCACAAAATCTAGTGAATTTGTAATCTTTCAAAAAGCCTCAATATAAATTTTAAACCAACATATAAATTATATATGACTAATAAGAGTCCGAACCTAAAAGGGTAAAAAAAAATTATCAAAAATTTTAAAAGGGTATATTTATTTTTTTTAAACAAAAGGGCAAAATCGCTCCTTACTCTTCTGACAAAATTGACGTGTTATTTTTAAAAAAAAAACACAGAAATCGTTGTCATCCAAAAAAAATTCTTTTTCCTTAAATCGTTGCCATAGCAATAATTTGTCCAAAAAAAAATAACAAATGTTGCAGGGGCAGACCAAAATGTTGCCTGCCTCTATTAACTTTTTTAATGAAAAAGTATAGCAGTGATTTCAATTTCAATTTTTTTTAAAAAAAAATGTTGCACTCGCAGTAATATTAAAAGAAAATTGTCAGAACAAAATTGATCCATCAGGAGCGATTTTACTCTTTTGGTTAAAAAAAATTGATATACTCTTTTGAAATTTTTGATAATTTCTTTTGCCCTTTTGGCTCCGGACTCTGACTAATAAAATGCAACGACATCTTGGATTAGGGATTTTCTTTTAAAAGAATATATATATATATATATATATATATATATAAATCAACACAAAATATTACTCCACTAAGTTATACATTAAAACCTCACTAATTAATACTCGTAAACTAATAATCCCTCTAAGATAATATTTTTCTTCGGTTTTAACTTGGGCCAATGAAAAAAATCACTCATTTTGGTAAGATAATATATTTTTCGAAAATCCCTATATAAGTGTATGGTCCCATTATTATCATAAATTAATTTCATTAAAAGTACAAATATATCTAAGACAATTTAGTGAAATATAATTCTATTTTATCATTTTTTTAATTAAAATTTAAATTTAGTTGAAGTTCATCTCTAATTTTTCTTATTGTATCAAAAAGTTCTAATATTGTCTTTTCGAACTGCATGATGAGCTCAAAATGCAATAGATACTTCCTTACAGGTAACTCATTTCAAAGATATTGTATCATCTTTAGCTTTATAATAAATTTATTTTGTTATGTGAATTCAATAAATATTATATATAAATTAATAAATACAATACCTTTTATTTAATCAAAATTAACCTTCATTGAATCTCAAAATACTCTTGAAATTAATAAATATAAATTTATCAATTAAAAAATAACTCTATAAAATAAATATATTTCATGATTTGACCTATATTGATTTAGTGAAGTTTTACAATATTTTTCTTTCTTCTTTTTCCCGCAACAATATTTATGTATTAATATACACACTAAACAAAATATTACTATGTGTTTATTTGTTGATAATGTAACAGTTATATATAAAAGGGTATAATACATAAATACTTCCTCTGTCCCTATTTACTTGTCCATATTTCCTTTTTTGTAATGTCCCTATTTACTTGTTCATTTTGACAAATCAAAAAAGAACAAAAAAAAAATTCTATTATACCCTCATTTAAAACTTTTTGAAAATTTCATAGTTTTAACTCATACTTTTTGAAACCATATTTAATAAGGGTAAGATTGTAACTTCACTATGTTAATTATTGTTATCTTAATATGCGTGTCTTTTATAAAATGGACAACTAAATAGGGACAGAGGGAGTATTAACATGTCCTTTAAGTTGGCCTCACTTTACATTTATATCCTTCAACTTTTAATGTGTACAAGTAGACACATAAACTTATATATGGTTAAATAAATAAACACACACGTCCTATGTGACATTCTACGTGACAATTTGCGTCTCACGTGTATTATGTCTCATATGTGATTCATATGCCTACTTGTTCGACTTTATACCAAGTTACACGTTCAAATTTGAAGTGCATAAATGTGAAATGCAGTCAAGTTAAATAGCATATTTATGTAGTATGTATATATGCGTAAGTATAGAATAGAGTATAACATGTGATTATATACACTTTCACATTATCATACAAAATTAAGACATACACAAAAATTGGGTTTCATCTTCTACTATCTTTCAGCGTCAAGAATTCATCCAAATTGAGTTAAATTTTCATTAAATAGCTTCAAAATTCTGAATAATTTCGAAATGATATCCTTAACAAACCTCAATCTTTAAATTGTAAAAAAATTCAACAAATCACAAAATTCAATGAAAATTGAATTTTTAATCTTTTAAAAAGCCTCAATAGAATTTTTATTTTGTTCACTGGAGCATAAGAATTATTTATGAGTGCATGTCACAGTTTGATAAGAATTCACATGCTTGATCTTTTACAAAAAAGTGGTGATTTGCATGAACTTTTGAGGAGGTTAATTGTGGTTAAACTGTATAACAATTTTAAATATGGATTAAAGCATATAAATATTTTTTTTTTCAAATATCATACCCTTTTACAAATCCCAAGGGAGTCGTATCCATTCATCGACATCCTTAATTATATATCGTGTAATACATGTGATATACATAAAATATACAATAGTCATAATGAGAATTCATGTAATCGACTCAAATCATTAAGACGACGAAATTAAATATCATTGCAACGTACATATACACTAAATATTACTCAAAAGCAAAGTTAATATATATTTCATATCTCGCTAGTCATTTTACTAACATTAATATTACACACTAATAATAATACAAAGGATAAAATAATGTACAAACATAAAATATTACTACTAGCTAGTGATTATTAGGTCACATATGATATGGCATATTGTACAAGTTATTAACCCATTCCATTCCTTCATGACCAGGCCCATAAAAACTATTATCAAACCCAAAATCTCCAAGAAAAGGAGGATCCATGGCTGCTTCCATTGAGAGTGATGAAGTTGTAGGGCTATTGATCGAAACGCCGTCGGATCGCTCCGTCAACAGCCGTTGTATCTCCTTCTCCGCTTCACACATTTGTTCCTTTAGCTTCAATACCTGTACCAAAAGATCGTCTCGTTTAGGATTTAACATATATATACTGTAACGACCGATCACGATAAAAAAATGAAAGTGTATTTTGATCTAACTGGACATATAATTTAAGAAAATAAGGAATTTTTTGTTAATAAGGATGAATATTTAGTTAAAATATTTGCGTCCGCTAAATTAAACTTTTTTTAAAAATTATTTCTCATCACAAAAAGTACATTATTCGATTAGATTGGATTTCAAAATATGGCACGTCCACGTCTGTAGAAAGAGCATATTGGCATGTGCTAATCTTAAAGAATAGTGTACGGATGATCAAATTAGTGAGATCGTAAGATAAATACTAACCACTAAAAAGAAAAAAAAAATTGTATTTTTGAACGTTATAATTTATTAGACGTTGTTTAATATTTATCGATTTTTAAGTAATATATTAAACTGTTAAAAATAAAATTTAATTTTAAAAGGTGATGTTCTTTTCTTAATCAAAATTAATTTTTTATATTCTAATTTCACCGTTTCTAATATAACATAAAGTCAAAATTAAATTAGTATTTTAAATTTTGTGTTCAATGAAATAATACCATATTTAAAATAGAATAGATGGAATATACTTTTAGGACCACATAAACGTTAGTTATTAATCTTTTGGTACTTGGTTTTCGATTTTTGTTAAAATATGAATAATTATCTTTTGAGTAATATGACTTTTTTTTTGTCTATATATAGCTATTAAACTCGAAATAGAAAAAGAAAGAGAGAGAAATATCCACGGACCTCATTTTCAAGACGACATTTGTCAACAATGTTAGTTTCATGTTCATTCTTCAACTTAGAGTATTCTTCCTCTAGTTTCTTGCTCTTCCATCGAGCCCTTCTATTCTGGAACCACACGGCTACTTGCCTCGGGTCTAGTCCTAGCTCCGAGGCAAGTTTGTCTTTCCTCTCAGACTCCAATTTGTGTTCGTGTTCAAAACTCTGTTCAAGTAAATTCACTTGTTCGTCACTTAATTTCCTCTTCCTCATCATCATCATCATCGCCCCGTTTACATCATCTCCTTTATTCTTCTTTCTTCTCCTCCTCGCTTTCCCCTCTCCTGTAATTTATATACACTGACACTGTAAAAAAAATCTCTTCAACTACATATTAGTATACAACTAATAATTTCACTTTTAACTATCGTTTCATCTATAGTTACCTTTTAGGTGATATTGTCAAGAATACAAAAGATAATTAAAATCAAGTCATGACAATATTTTTATGAGTTAGAAGTAATTTGTACTGACGATACTATCAGACCATCTAAATTATATTTTCATATAACTATTCGTTACAAAAGGGAATTAATAGCTTGAAAAAAATAAGACAAATTATCTGATATAGTGTCTATAAAGTTAAATCCTAAAGAGAAAGTAGTTATGGTACTAACCTTGTTGAGTGTAGATACCAGAATAGTACTGAGAAATGTGTAACATTTGATCATCATTATTCATGTTAACTTTTTTGCTTTATGTTGAAGAAATGAAAGTGGATAAATGTGTGAGAGAGAGTACAATGGTGAGGACTTTTATTATAGTTATTATAAAAGCTAGTTGTGGAGTGATGAAGAGAATAAGGTGTTTGTTGTCTAATTAAGACTTTGGAAGAGTATAGACCTCATGTGACATTATTTATAAAGGTACCCTCTCTCAAATAAACCTCACTTCTTCTAACAAATATCCATATTGCCATCTCTTCCAATGGCTTCTCAGTGTATCTCAGGTGTTAAATGGTCGAATTGAATTAAATTTAAACGAGTTAAAATAAGTTGAGTTAATTAATAAATAGATTACTGATCATTTGCTCAAAACATACATGAAATTACAAGTTTTGCTCTTTTAATGAATTGGTCGTTAATTTTCTTTTCTCTCAAATGGACTTATATTTAAAAAAAATTCCTCCAGTAATCGAACTTATCATTCCAATAAAACTTATAGGTGCACTAATGCACGTTAATAAAGAATGTTGAAGTTTGTATCGATATTGGTTAATTGTTATTAGATTTAATAATGCTACATAATTTAGTGATATTTACAAAAATATTAAATGCTTTTATAAATATATATTTAATGATAATTAAATTATTATTGCTAAAGATCATTTTCGATATAGCATGTGGCCTAGTGGGGGCATAAGTGTTGTAGAAACGGAAGTAATATTTGGGCATAACTTGTGGGATGTATCATATTAAAATATAAATTTATATCTCACAAAAAAATTATTTTTTGAACAAAAATTAAAAATAAACACAAAATAGAGGAAGAAGTGCAAATGACTCGAAAGTTACTTGGATTGAAATAGGCTAAAAACGGGTCATTACATATAACCGAATTTTTTTATCAAATTAAGTCATTATATAAAATAATTTATCAAAATAATATATTTTTTAAAAAATTTATAAAACTAGTATAAAAGTATTTCACATTAACGTTTTAGGGTATATTTCAATTTTTAAAAACTAACAGCGTTAGGTTGATATACGTTACTGTGAGTAACGTTTTAAGAGTAAGACGTTACTCACAATAACGTTTCAGGAGTAAAACGTTACTGTAAGTAACGTGTATCAATCTAACGCCGTCAACTTTTAAAAAATAAAATATATCCTAAAACGTTACTGTGAAATACGTTTATACTAATTTTAATTTTAAAAAAATATATATATTATTTGATGAATTACTTTATGTAATGGCTTAGTTTGTGGATAATTTAAACTAGGTATCAATTCAATTTTTAAAAAATTAAGAATCAATAATCTATCCAGACTTAAATGAATTGGACAAATTATATACTCAATTTTCTTTTTTATTAGTAATTAATAATCAACCCAAATTTAAATAAACTGAACCAATAATATTTTTATAGACTAATCTTATAACATCTATATATCCTACTTATCCAAACACCAACGATGAGATAAAATTTGTTAAATTGGGGAATTTGATATGAGAACTTTCAAGGATTAATGACTTTTTTTGGCTGATTTGGTGATACGTTCGGACGTGAACGCAGTGTATCGAAAATTTATTTAAATTTAATATTTTTAATATGAAATATAATTTCCATACGAAAATTATAAAAATTATAAAAAGAAATAGATACAATCTTTAATTTAATATAATATCAAAGTATCATGAATTTAAATGTTAGACTCATAAAATTTAATTATGTGACTTTTTAATTTATAGTTGCAAGATTTTGCTAGCTTTGGCTTTAATTTATGTTAGTTATGTATAGAGGTTTAATTCTTATCTTGTTTTGCTTGAATCAACATACCCAAAGTGTAAATTAAAAATTAAAGGATATTTATTTAGAGTTTTGCTTTAAAACGAACATTTTTTTAGCGTCATATATTATAATATTTTATTAAAACAATGTTTGAGATGAATTCAAGACAATGCAGACACTTGTACCCAATACATATATATATATACATATATATATATACATATATATATATACATATATATATATATATATTGTTTTTTTCCTTTCCTTAATAAAACTGTTCCCTCTCTTCCCCGTGGACGTAGCCAATTTATTGGTGAACCACGTAAATTTGTTGTCTTGTTGATTTCGCATTTATATTATCTTGAATTTCGCACAACATATATATATATATATATATATATATAACGTGATATATGATCTGATAAAAATAATATTCCATTTAGAATAATAAGTTAAGTTTTAGTACTAATCAATCATGTAAACAATCTTTAAACAGACAATTATTAGCTAGGGAACCGTTAAGATGTCAATGAGAGGATAAGAATCAAGTGATTATGAAAACTAGGATAAATAAATATTAGCCACAATAAGATATATAGGGACGATAATAAATATGTATATTTCTAATCAATATTTCATATAAATGTCGTTAATTATTTTAGTAACAATAAATATTACTGTTAAAAAGAATTTATTGTCAGTAAATCTCTTTTTTATCGCGATGAAATGTCATATAAATGTCTTGCTCCTTAATTAATCTTGAAAGTATATGTAAGCACGTGAATTTCTGACTATCATCTAATCTCTTTATCCACTGCTGCTTAAATTTACATGGCTTTTTGCTTTTGTTGACAAGGACTTGCATTAACCATATTATACCTAGTAAGCTGGATAAAGTTGGTCAAAAAAAAAAGAGTACTACTCCATCAAATTAGAGAGGGTAACAATTTTTATTTTATCGGACCTATCAGTTTAGATTTGTATCGAAAAATTTTATTTATGAGATTAAAGTCAACACAATCATATTAAGATGATTAAAGTCAGGTCAATTCAAGCATCGAGAGAATAGATGTCACCATGAAAAAAACAAAAGTTTCTTTCCTATCATGAATTAGTGAAAATTTTGTATTATAAAATATGATATTTTTACTTATTTTCTATCGGACTCAACTCGCTTGAAAAACGCATGGTGAGAAACTTTCTGATTTTTCCGTATGAAAACATAATTGTAATTTTTCTTTTCTTAGTGGTTCAATCAAAATATTTGTGAGAATAATCACTGAACATTTTCAATAGGGAATTTCAATGAAACTTTCAGGTTATTGCATCGTCTAACATATAAGTAATTATTTTGTTCATGTATTGAAAAATATTTCAATTATGCTGTATTATACTATATCATAAAAAAAAAAAATGCAGCACGTAAATACTAAATATGGTCCTAGATAACACAAGCAGGCCCGTTGCCATATATGAATGAAATTATCATGTAAATAATAATATAATATAGTCACCTCGTGAGTAACTGACTTTATAATATATAGTAATTACAATGTACAAAATTATATTTGGGAACAACAGGGGCGGACCTTAGAGGGTGCCGATGAGATTACCCGAACTTTCTTGGTAAGAAAATTATGTTGTATATTTAAAATATTTTTAAAAAAAATTATGTTTACATAATGATTTTGAAACTTCAAAATGTAAGATTAGAGGATGAGAGGTCTCAAGTTTGAATCTTAGGCGATATTATTTTTTTTTTCCGAACCTCTTTAATGAAAATCTTGAATTTATCACTCGAAACAAAAGCGAAAAGCTACATAGTAACGAGCTAGAGTGTATAGAAGGGTAATGTGGCATTAATATAGCCACGGGACACACGTATTTTTAAATATATTAATAGCTATGGATAGAGGGCAGAGGCTAAATATGAAACAAAGGGGGGGTCAATTTTGGTGAACAGAAAAAAACAAAATAAATAAAAGTTCTTGTAAATGAAAGAAATAGAAGAAAATTAATAATGATGTATTCAAAGATGTAATGGAATAGTATAGGTTCTTTTTAAGTCGAAAATACAAACAATTTTATCAATTCTTATTTTATTTGACGATTTATTTGGAGTGATCGTGTCATTGTCATTTTCCAGCTTTCCTTCTTAGTTGTGTTTATTTATTAAATAAATAATAATTGATTTAATAATATTACTATTTTACATTTATTAATTGATAAAGTTTACTCTTTTTGTTTCTAATTACTTGTCCACGTTTTATTTATTAATAGTCACTAATTACTTGTTCATTTTGACTAATCAAGAAAGGATAAATTTTTTTTTACCTATTATACCCTTAATTAATTATTTTGAAAAAAATAGAACTTCTTGAAAATATAAACTTTTAATCCATTCACTTCATACAAAACAAAAATAAAATCGTTAATTATTAATTTATTGATATGTATAATAATTTTAAAATAGACAAATAATTATAGTCGAGGGAGTAATTATCAACGGTTAAAAGTAATAAAAAAAAAAGCTTTGGAATTGGAGGAGGAAGTTATAGTTATAGTTGTTGTCTAATTAGGTAGATTTTCCCCACTATTTATGGCTAATTACTGGTCAAGCCGCCACCCATCAGCTAAGATTAGTTTAGCTACAGTAATACCTGGGGGAGGGGGGTGACGTGCGCGGGTCTATATAAATTTACCATAAAATTAGTTCGTGAAATTATAATTCATTTAAATTTAATTGGATTATTGATTCGCTTATATATATAAAAGAAAATATTCGCTCTAACTTAATGTATGTGTCGTTGTTAGAATTTTGAGATTTATATTTTTAAATTTTTATTGAAATTCAAACATGAAAACTTTAAAAAAAATTAAAATAATAGTTATTTAAAAATTGCGAAAAAAGTATCATAATCATAATAATTAACAATTAAAAATATTTAAAATAATTTAAATTAATCAACTCTACCACATAAATAAAGAGAGTACGAAGTAAGAATTTATATAAGAACAATTAAAGCAATAAAAACTAAATTAGTAAGAATTAAGCGGGTTAAGTTTTATCCATTTTTTAGTTTATTCAATGCAAATAATTTTAGTGTCTTAATTTGAGTAAAAAAAAGTAAAAGAAAACAATTAAATCTTGTAACCTTAAATTATAAATCTATCTAATCTTTTAAAACAATGTGGACTTAAATTTTTCATTCAAGCCATTGAATTTAAATCAGTGGGAAAAAACTTTAAAAAAACCACTAATTTTTAGATAAATCAAAAAGTAAAATATAAAATATTTAAATAAAAATAAAAAAATAAATTACTTTATTTTGATCTGCTTAAAATTAACTCAATTCGTTCGTTAATCGCCCTTAAATATGAGTAAATAAACAAATATATCAGTGGAAATTTCTCAAGTTGCAATTGGTTCATTGAACCCAGGGGGTCTTACCTAAGCTATTACATCATATGATAGTGAAATAATAATAGTGATACAAAATCTTTTGTATGTAAATATATAAATATAAATATATTTTCACTAAACTTAAATATATACACCAATAGGGGCTCGACACCATACGTATGTCTATAGAAAGTTATCTAATTTGCTTCTCTATTATAGAAGTCGTACAAAGTAACAAAGATAAAAAGTTGTTATTTAATTTTTGTTAGACCATAATTTATTATTTCGTATTCTTGCTATTAAATATTTTTTATTTTAATTTATAATAATAAATGTGATATACTAAAATTGTCCTTGTATTTTGTAAGAATCGTATTAAATCAAACATATATTATTATAGATGATTGGAGAGGAAGATCTCATTTTCATCAGTGTCTCCCTAATATAGATTTAATTTGAGGTAGTTTTAAATAATGGTTAAAACGTAGATTCATAAATTTAATACATTTTTCTTTTGCGAAAATATTTTAATACGTGATATTCGTTCATTTCATGTTGAAATTATTTAATGACAAAGACAAATATAAAATATTTTCGCTACCACAAAGGGTTTCAAATTAATCTTGCCAAACTATAATATGGATGATCAAGCTAAACAATTTCAGATAGTACATAAATAAATTTGAACATAGTTGAATAAACATGAACAATTTAAAGTCACTCTTGTTAAATATGGTAAGAAAATAGAGTTTTTTTGTTGAGCATTCCACATCAATCAAGCATATGAGTTATAATGGCGAAGTCAAAACTTTTACTAAGAAGTATCAAAATATATATAAAGTAAAAAATTAAATGTTTCAGGTACTCTTATTTTACTATAGTGGGAATGACATCAAATTCTTCTTTAGGTTCTTCAACTTCGGTATAAGTAGAAGGAGTTATTTCGTCCTAACTTTTTAATTTCTCTGTCCTAACAGTATTCCTTTTCTTCCATCTCCGAAGGATGGAGGTGTATACAGCGAAAAAAGCGTTTGAAGCGATGAAGGATAAAATGCACAACCTCAACCAATTTATGCAACCATTAAATCACTATATTAAACCTTCAACTTATGTCAAGTTGACTCAACACTTTTATATATATTCATTAAATTAAAGTTTGACCTATATATATATATATATATATATATATAAAGTAATTTTTCGATGAAAATATATCGCTTGACATCCCTTGCCCAAGGGTAGCTTCGTCCCGATCAAAAGATTTGATCTGCTTATATGAATTCAAACAAATACTCGATCTTAAATTAATTTTTATGGAGTTGGAAGTAAAATTTTACGGGGTCATTTGGTTGGGAACTAGTTATACCATGATTAATTATCTTGGAATTAGTCATCGTGTGATAACTTATCTCACTTTGTATATGAGATAACTTATCCCATCACTATGATATAAATGGTGAGATAAGTTATTCCAAACATGCCAACCAAAACAAAACACCAAACTTTTATCCCAGAATTAATTTTTCTAGTCAAGACTATATATATTTATCTCTTACACCAAACGACACGTACAAGTCTCGAATGTTCTCATTTTGTCTGCAATAGAGAAGAACACCAAGTTTTTGGACCCCCACCCCCCTTAATTAGTTAAGTTGTGATAGCTAAAAGGAAGAAAGAGAGAATATTAATTGCATCTCTATAAAGAGACAACATAGATTGGTTTTCCTTATTGAAGGTGGTATTATGTGGACAATTTGCTTATTCACCAACTCTTTGTCTGTCCTTCTATTTTCACCTTTTTATCTGTCTTTCATTCTATCTTTTCTGTCATTGGATAAAGCTTTTATGTTCACAAAAAATATAATATCACCATGACTTTGACTAATTCAATTACTTTATTCAGAATATGATGCTTTCCATATATATATGACATGTAAAAATTAACATTTGATGTGAATATTATATAACTATTCTTTTTTCATAATTTAAGCTTTCATTTTTTATAAATAATTGAATAAAAAATTGAAATTTTGAGTCTTTAAAGTTGTGATAACTAACATTTAATAGAAATTTAAAAAACAAATCATGTTTTAGGTACTTGAAAAAAATATAATTATCAAAATTTGAAAATCAAATCAAAACGATTAAATAAATATTTAGTGATAATTTTTAAAAAAAAATTCTCAAAATCTATATTGAAACACTAAGTAAATTATTTTTCTTTTTGATCTATCTCAAAATAAGTATATTTTTGTACATCTTATGGTGTGATCTTATATTTGTTGCGATTGATTTCATATTATTCACATTTTCCGTTAGTTAATTGATATTCAAACGTCTAGTAGACAAATTTATATAGATTAAGATACATATTTTTAATACTACAATAAAAATAATTTTTAACGGCATTAAATATTGACACTAATAAAAAGTGTTAAAGTCTTTATCGGCATTAGTTAAGTACCATTAGAACCAATGTCACTAAATGATTTAGGGACATATACAAAGAGTGACAATTGCTGTTAAAAGTACATATTTAGAATTAATGCCGCTAATAATCATTTTTGTTGTAGTGTAACTTCATATAAATTTAACTATATTATTTTTCTATTAATAGTTTGTCACCACTATGGAACTAGAGAAATTATATGTTAGATTTAACTTTTCTTTTACTAGCTTGAAGACCAAACTAACATTAAAAATAAATGCATTAAGTATTTCCTCTATTCAATTTTACTCATCACGATATGACTTGTTCACCTATTAGGAGAATGATTATTATTCTTATTAATTAACGTTAGCTTTGAGTCTTGAACAATGATACGAAGAATAGTATTTAACGTCTTTGTTTGATATGACAAGTGTTATAAATAAAAAATATTTATATTTCAAAAAATAAGTGACAAATAAAAATAAATATTTATCGAGTCTTTGAGTGTGAAAAGACAGGTTGAAAGTTTTACACGTGTCTTCTCCCCAATAGTAGGAGAACAGGACCACGCCCCAATTTACAAGTCACAAGGTCTGCCACTTCCATAATTTTCTTATCTCACACTAAAATAAATAAAAAGTTGCCCTGCTATTTTTAATATTATATTCCATAATATAATATTATTACTATTTTAAAAAAAAATATAATTAAAAAGATCTCTCACTTACTCTCAAATTATTTGACATATGATGATTTGATATGAAATTCTAATAATTAGGTACTTGATTGTGAAAATCAAATATTATTTGTTTATTTACAAATTTTAAAGTTGAACTATAATTGAAGTTGTATTTGGTAAAAGAAAATTAAGAATGTTTGATTTTTTTTAGAGATAATTTTAAGACCTGAGTCGTTTGAGCAGCAACTTTGATTCACTGGCAGAAACAACGGACCCCACGACGGACCGTCATGGGCACGACGGACCGTTGAGGGGGTCTCGTTCCAAAATACTTAGAATTCTGAAAAATGGGCACTGAAATCGACTCTCTGAACTTCGTAACGGAATGGCAGGACGGACCGTTACAGGTGTGACGGACCGTTACAGGTGTGACGGACCGTCACAGACTTTTCAGAGAAATTGTCTCTGAACTCTGTGACGGAGCAGCAGGACGGACCGTCGCAGGCGCGACGGGCCGTCACAGGCGCGACGGGCCGTCACAGGCTGCTTAATCCCAGGCGGGGTCGGATTTCTTTAATGTTTTAAGGGACGTTTTTTACTATTCCTGCTTTAATTATAAAGTTAGTGGGTTAATGTTAATAAGTCTAACTACTTGAGGGTTAAAAGAGGTAACCTTGAGTTAATTGGTGGGTTATTATTGCCATCTTTTATACTTAATTATATGCTAATTAGGATAAAAGAAAGAGGGTTTGAATAAGAAAAAGAAAAGAACAGAAAGAGAGGGAGAAACGTACGATCAAGAGAAAGAAGAGGACAAAGCTTTGGGAAATTGCTTGCTTGATCAAATTCTTCAGTGGAGGTAGGTTATGGTTTTTATGCTATTCCGTAGTAAACTCTTAATAGCGAATGATATGTACGGGTAGTATTGTAAACCCTTCTATATGCTTAATTGTATGCTTGCATGAATGTGATTATGTAATTGTGATAAAATAAGCATGATGAAGCTATTGAATCATAAATCTTGAGAAACCCTAATCTACTTTGATTAATGATGATGCCTTAGTGTAAAAGAAGGCTTGATGAACGAAAGTAGTGAGATTAGGGGATCGGGTGCCACGTTCTGGTACCAGGATAGTATATGAGGATCGGAGTGTCACGTTCCGACACCAGGATAGTATATGGATCGGGTGCCACATTCCGGTACCAAGATAGTATATGAGGATCGGAGTGTCACGTTCCGACACCAGGATAGTATATGGATCGGGTGCCACGTTCCGGTACCAGGATAGTATATGAGGATCGGAGTGTCACGTTTCGACACCAGGATAGTATATGGATCGGGTGCCACGTTCCGGTACCAGGATAGTATATGAGGATCGGAGTGTCACGTTCCGACACCAGGATAGTATATGGATCGGGTGCCACGTTCCGGTACTAGGATAGAATATGGATCGGGTGTCACGTTCCGACACCAGGATAGAATGAGGATCGGAGTGTCACGTTCCGACACCAGGATAGTATATGAGGAGCGGAGTGTCACGTACCGACACGAGATGAATAAAGATAATGAATCTTGAAAGATGTTAATATACTCAATCTAATGAACCTAATTCCCAAATGAGTATGATGAGGAGGCGTGAGTCCTCATTGATGTGCTTGGTGTTGTAACCAAGGGTTATGGTAATTGTAAATGTTGCATGCTAAGGATATTAGTTGATTTATGATATTATTTGATATATACTGTTTTCTATTTGGAGTTGGCCGATGATACCTACTCAGTACTTGTGTTTGTACTGACCCCCTACTTTTATGTTTTGTTTTCTTTGTTAATTGTGGAGTGCAGCAAACGTACCGTCGTCTTCAACTCAACCGTAACTCTAGTCAGTCTTCATTACTCCGGATATCAGGGTGAGCTAACGCTTTTAGCTTGGACTGGATCTTCTTCTTCATGTCTTGATGCCTTGAAGTTCCGGCATGGACTAACTTTTACTTGTTTTAGTTTCTTAGAATACTCTTAGTTTAGTAATTTGATCATAGATGTTCTTGTGGTGATGACTTCCAGATTTTGGGGATTAATAGATGTTTGATTTTAGAAGTTATTGAATTGGTTTTTATTAATGAGTTAAGTCTTCCGCATTACTTTATGTTGATATTATATTGAAATGTTAAGGTTTAGATTGGTTGGTTCGCTCACATAGGAGGGTAAGTGTGGGTGCCAGTCGCGACCCGATTTGGGTCGTGACAAACTTGGTATCAGAGCATTAGGTTCGTTGGTCTCATCACACAAGAACGAGTCTAGTAGAGTCTTAGGGAACGGTAGGGGGACGCCTTTACTTTTCTTTGAGAGGCTATAAGACTTTAGGAAAATTCCATTCTTTTCTTCTTTCGTGCTACTACTTGGATCCAATTGGTATCTAGGTGATACAAATTGGTATCTGACCATCTTCACTCTATTTCGCAGATGGTTAGAACTAGAGCAACAACGACTGCGCCAACACCAACATCAGCAAGACAAGAAGCGTCTGAGCCAGCCACTGGGGCTGTAGCTCGAGGAAGAGTAGCAGCAAGAGGCCGTGGTAAAGGTCGTGGGAGGACGTCCTTTAGAGGAAGAGGACGAGCACCTAGCCCATCTGTTACTAGGGCGGTGACTCCTCCACCGACTGAGGAAGTAGTAAGAGAAGGGGAGGATGGGGAGATTAACAGGTGCAGAATGAGGAATTGCCACCCCAACCTACCCCAGAGATGATCAATCAGGTTCTTGCTTATCTTAGGGCTATCTGATCAAGGCCAGACACCCTCAGTGTTTTTTCTGGCACCAGCACCTCAGGCTCGGAGGTACAACATGCGCTACTCTGTGGCTCCCCCGCATGGATGCCTCATTGGAAATAGGCACATTTCCTCGTCTGACTACAGGGCCTATAATGACAAATGATCAGCATGACTTTTCAGTAAGTTCTTGAATTGAAACCCTCCAGTCTTCAAGGGTGCTGAATCTGAGGATGCTTATGATTTTCTGGTTGACTGTCATGAGCTACTACACAAGATGGGTATAGTAGAAACGGTTTGGTGTTGAGTTTGTGACTTATCAGTTTCAAGGGAACGCCAAAATGTGGTAGCGGTCGCATGTTGAGTGTCAACCAACAGAGGCACCACCTATGATTGGGCATCATTCTCTAGCTTGTTTATGAGAGAATATATCCCACCCGGACTTTGAGGGATAGGAAAAGAGATGAATTCTTGAGCCTAGAGCAAGGTAGGATGTCGGTTACGACATATGAGGCTAAGTTTCGTGCATTATCCAGGTATGCCACCCAACTTTGTTTCAGTCCACAAGAGCGGATTCGTCGTTTTGTGAAGGGGTTGAGGTCAGAGTTGCGAATTTCAGCCTTACAGGTAGCGGCTACAGCGAAATCTTTTCAAGAGGTGGTAGACTTCGTGATAGAGGTAGAGGGAGTGAAGCCAGATGACTTCACCATGGCATTGACATCAAAAAGGTTTCGAAAGGGAGGTGAGTTTAATGGTTCTTATTCTAGAGGACAGGATTCAGGAGGTTACTCAGTCCGACCAATTCAGTCTTCACTACAGACTGTAGTTAGGGGTCCACCTCAGACCGGTCAACACTTCTCTGAGAGACCTATGCTTGAATCCAGAGAATGTTATGGATGTGGGGAGACTAGACACATTAAGAGGTATTGTCCAAAACAGAGTTACAGACCTCCAAATGTTAGAGGTAGAGGTGGTTATGGAAGAGGCCGTCATTCTGGAGGACGCGGTGGTCGAGGTAATGGTGGTCACCAAAACGGTCGGGGTGACGGACAAATGGGAACTACTGCAGCGCAGCCTGGTAGAGGCAAAGGGCAGACAGGTGATAGGGCCCATTGTTACGCTTTCCCTGGGCGGTCAGAAGCGGAGACATCAGATGCTGTCATCACAGGTAATCTTTTGGTTTGTGATTGCATGGCTTTGTATTATTTGACCCTGGATCCACATTTTCATATGTATCTCTCTCCTCATTTGTCTACTGGTCTTAAATTAAATTGTGAATTGCTTGACATGCCTATTCGTGTTTCTACTCCGGTGGGTGGGTGATCTGTGATAGTTGAGAAGTGTATAGGTCTTGTTTGGTAACTTTCGTGGGGAACATACTTATGTAGACTTGGTTATCTTAGACATGGTTGATTTTGATGTAATTCTGGGTATGACTTTGCTTTCTCCGAATTTGCGATCTTGGATTGTAATGCTAAAACCTTGACGTTAGCCAAGCCGGGGACAGATCCGTTAGTGTGGGAGGGAGAGCGACTACACTTCCAATCCGGTTCGTATCGTCTCCTTTCTTCGTGCTAAGAAAATGGTTAGTAAAGGTTGTCTAGCTTTCTTGGCACATCTCAGGGAGGCACTACTCAAGTACCTTCAATTGAGTCGGTTTCGATAGTCCGCGAATTTTTAGATGTGTTTCCTGCAGACCTTCCTGGTATGCCACCGGATAGAGATATTGACTTCTGCATCGATCTTGAACCGGGTACTCGCCCCATTTCTATACCCCCTTATAGAATGGCTCCCGCGGAGTTAGAGAGTTAAAGGCACAACTTCAAGCGAGTTGTTAAGCAAAGGCTTTATTAGACCAAGTGTATCTCCTTGGAGTGCTCCGTATTATTTGTGAAGAAAAAGGATGGGAGTTTTCGGATGTGCATAGACTACAGACAGTTGAACAAGGTAAACTATTAAGAACAAGTATCCATTCCTCGCATTGATGACTTGTTCGATCAGTTACAAGGTGCTTGTGTCTTCTCTAAGATTGACTTGAGATCCGGTTATCATCAATATTGAAAATACAAGCAACGGATTTGCAAAGACTGCTTTCGGACCAGGTATGGGCATTACGAATTTGTAGTGATGTCTTTTGTCTTACGAATGCCCCTGCTGCTTTCATGAGCTTGATAAACGGGATTTTTAAGCCATATTTGGATCTCTTTGTGATCGTATTTATTGATGATATTAATATACTCAAAGAGCAAGAAAGAACATGAGGAACATTTGAGAATGGTACTGGAAATGTTAACGGAGAAGAAGCTCTATGCCAATTCTCCAAGTGTGAGTTTTGGCTAGATTCATGTCCTTCTTGGGGCACGTGGTGTCTAAGGAGGGCGTGATGGTGGATCCTTCTAAGATTGAGACAGTGAAGAATGGGTAAGACTACTAATGTGTCAGAAATAAGGAGCTTTGTTGGTTTAGCTAGCTATTACCGCCGATTTGTCAAAGGATTCTCTTCCATTGCTTCCCAATTGACGAACTTGACTAAGCAGAATGTTCCATTTGTATGGTCGGACGAGTGTGAGGAAAGCTTTCAGAAGCTCAAGACTTTGTTAACTACTGCACCAATTCTCACCTTGCCCGTAGAAGGTAGGAATTTCATTGTCTATTGTGATGCATCCTATTCTGGTTTGGGTGCAGTGCTAATTCAAGAGAAGAATGTAATTGCTTATGCTTCAAGGCAATTAAAGGTGCACGAACGTAATTATCTGACCCATGATTTGGAATTGGCTGCGGTAGTGTTTGCCTTAAAGCAATGGAGACACTATCTATATGGGGTTAAGTGTGAAGTGTACACTGATCATCGTAGCCTACAGTATGTCTTTATTCAAAAAGATTTGAATTTGAGAAAGAGGAGATGGATGGAACTACTGAAGGACTACGATATCACTATCTTGTATCATCCGGGAAAGGCTAATGTTGTGGGAGACGCCTTAAGTAGAAAGGCAGGGAGCATAGGAAGTCTAGCTCACTTGCAAGTTTCTAGACGTCCATTGGCTAGAGAGGTTCAGACTCTGGCTAACGACTTGATGAGGTTAGAAGTAATGAGAAGGAGGATTGTTGGCTTGTGTGGAGGCAAGATCTTCTTTTCTTGACAAGATTAAGGAAAACAGTTTGATGATGAGAATTAAGCAGAATCCAAGATAAAAGTATTGCGAGGAGAGCTAAGGAAGCGCAAATCGATGAGGAAGGTGTTTTGAGAATCAAGGGAAGGGTATGTGTACCCCACGTTGATGATTTGATCAACACTATTCTGACAGAGGCTCATAGTTCAAGGTACTCTATACATCCTGGTGCAAACCAAAATGTACCGTGACCTAAGCACACTTTTGGTGGAGTAGAATGAAGTGATATTGTTGATTTTATTGCCAAATGTCCAAACTGTCAGCAAGTAAAGTATGAACCCAGAGGCCCGGAGGAACACTTCAGAGAATGCCCATTCCTGAATGGAAGTGGGAAAGGATTGCAATGGATTTCGTGGTTGGTCTTCCAAAGACAATGGGTAAGTATGACTCTATTTGAGTGATTGTTGATAGGTTAACTAAGTCTGCTCATTTGATCCGGTCAAGGTGACTACAATGCAGAGAAGTTAGCCAAAATCTATATCTCAGAAATGTTCGGTTGCATGGGGTTCCACTCTCCATCATATCAGATAGAGGTACGCAGTTCACTTCTAAGTTTTGGAAAACATTGCATGCGGAATTGGGTACTAGGTTGGACCTTAGTACTGCGTTCCATCCTCAGACCAATGGTCAGTCTGAGCGAACGATTCAAGTGTTGGAGGATATGCTTCGTGCATGTGTGATAGAATTTGGTGGTCATTGGGATAACTTCTTACCCTTAGCAGAGTTCTCCTACAACAATAGCTATCACTCAAGCATTGATATGGCCCTATTTGAGGCACTATATGGGAGAAGATGTAGGTCTCCCATTGGGTGGTTTGATGCATTTGAGGTTAGACCTTGGGGTACTGACCTTTTGAGGTATTCATTCAAGAAAGTGAAATATATTCAAGAAAAGCTTTTAGCAGCACAAAGTAGGCAAAAGGAATATGCAGATCGCAAGGTTAGAGACTTGGAGTTTATGGAGGGTGAGCAAGTCCTACTGAAGGTCTCGCCCATGAAAGGGGTGATGCGTTTTGGAAAAAGGGGTAAATTGAGCCCAAGGTATATTGGTCCCCTTGAAGTACTTAAGCGAGTAGGGGAGGTGGCTTATGAGTTAGCCTTGCCTCCAGAGCTGTCCGGAGTGCATCCGGTATTTCATGTGTCTATGTTGAAAAGATACCATGGGGATGGAAACTACATCATTCGTTGGGATTCAGTTCTGCTTGAAGAAAATTTGTCTTATGAGGAGGAGCCTGTTGCCATTTTAGATAGAGAAGTTCGCAAGTTGAGGTCAAGGGAGATTGCATCCATCAAAGTTCAATGAAAGAATCGACCAGTCGAAGAAGCCACTTTGGAGAAAGAGGCTGATATGCAAGAAAGATATCCACACCTGTTTACAGATTCAGGTACTTCTTTTCGCCCTTGTTTTTCTTCTTATGATCGTTCGAGGACGAACGATGGGTAAATTGGTATCTATTGTAACGACCTGTTTAGTCGTTTTGAGCAGCAGACTTTGATTCTGGAAAAAATTGGCAGAAACAACGGACCCTACGACGGACCGTCATGGGCACGACGGACCGTCGAGGGGGTCTCGTTCCAAAATACTTAGAATTCTGAAAAATGGGCACTGAAATCGACTCTCTGAACTTCGTAACGGAATGGCAGGACGGACCGTCACAGGTGTGACGGACCGTCACAGACTTTTCAGAGAAATTGTCTCTGAACTCTGTGACGGAGCAGCAGGACGGACCGTCACAGGCTGCTTAATCCCAGGCGGGGTCGGATTTCTTTAATGTTTTAAGGGACGTTTTTTACTATTCCTGCTTTAATTATAAAGTTAGTGGGTTAATGTTAATAAGTCTAACTACTTGAGGGTTAAAAGAGGTAACCTTGAGTTAATTGGTGGGTTATTATTGCCATCTTTTACTACTATTATATGCTAATTAGGGTAAAAGAAAGAGGGTTTGAATAAGAAAAAAGAAAGAACAGAAAGAGAGGGAGAAACGTACGATCAAGAGAAGAAGAGGACAAAGCTTTGGGAAATTGCTTGCTTGATCAATTCTTCAGTGGAGGTAGGTTATGGTTTTTTATCTATTCCGCAGTAAACTCTTAATAGCGAATGATATGTACGGGTAGTATTGTAAACCCTTTTATATGCTTAATTGTATGCTTGCATGAATGTGATTATGTAATTGTGATAAAATAAGCATGATGAAGCTATTGAATCATAAATCTTGAGAAACCCTAATCTACTTTGATTAATGATGATGCCTTAGTGTAAAAGAAGGCTTGATGAACGAAAGTAGTGAGATTAGGGGATCGGGTGCCACGAAAGTAGTGAGATTACCAGGATAGGGATCGGGTGCCACGTTCCGGTACCAGGATAGTATATGAGGATTGGAGTGTCACGTTCCGACACCAGGATAGTATATGGATCGGGTGCCACGTTCCGGTACCAGGATAGTATATGAGGATCGGAGTGTCACGTTCCGACACCAGGATAGTATATGGATCGGGTGCCACGTTCCGGTACCAGGATAGTATATGAGGATCGGAGTGTCACGTTCCGACACCAGGATAGTATATGGATCGGGTGCCACGTTCCGATACCAGGATAATATATGAGGATCGGAGTGTCACGTTCCCAAATGAGTATGATGAGGAGGCGTGAGTCCTCATTGATGTGCTTGGTGTTGTAACCAAGGGTTATGGTAATTGTAAATGCTGCATGCTAAGGATATTAGTTGATTTATGATATTACTTGATATATATTGTTTTCTATTTGGAGTTGGCCGATAATACCTACTCAGTACTGGTGTTTGTACTGACCCCCTACTTTTATGTTTTGTTTTCTTTGTTAATTGTGGAGTGCAGCAAACGTACCGTCGTCTTCAACTCAACCGTAACTCTAGCCAGTCTTCATTACTCCGGATATCAGGATGAGCTAACGCTTCTAGCTTGGACTGGATCTTCTTCTTCATGTCTTGATGCCTTGAAGTTCCGGCATGGACTAGCTTTTACTTGTTTTAGTTTCTTAGAATACTCTTAGTTTAGTAATTTGATCATAGATGTTCTTGTGGTGATGACTTCCAGATTTTGGGGAATAATAGATGTTGGATTTTAGAAGTTATTGAATTGGTTTTTATTAATGAGTTAAGTCTTCCGCATTACTTTATGTTGATATTATATTGAAATGTTAAGGTTTAGATTGGTTGGTTCGCTCACATAGGAGGGTAAGTGTGGGTGTTAGTCGCGACCCGATTTGGGTCGTGACAGCATAAGTATTCCCTCAATTTATACACACAATTTCAGAGACACACTTATACTATACTAAGGTTCTATTACCCCTGAACTTATTTTATAAATAATTTTCTACCTCTTTTCGGCCTACGTGACATTATTTTGTGGTCCAATGTGTGTTGACATTTTTTTTCAAACTAGTGCCACGAAGGCCGAAAAATGGTAGAAAATTATTTATAAAATAAGTTCAGGGGATAATAGGACTTTAGTATAATATAAATATGTCTCTGAGATTTTAAGCATAGATTGAGAGAGTATTTATGCGTTTTCCCTTTTTTATATATATATATATATGATATCTATTATTCTCTTCTATCATGTAATGTAATGTATATAAATTAGATCTCGCATATCAGTTATATTACATGTTATCATAAAATATATCCTTTTTTTGGGGATAATGCCCAAATACCCCCTCAACCTATGCCCGAAATCTCAGACACACACTTATACTATACTAAGGTCCTATTACCCCCTGAACTTATTTTATTTATAATTTTTTACCCCTTTTCGACCTACGTGACACTATCTTGTGGGCCCAACGATGGTTGACTTTTTTTTTCAAACTAGTGCCACGTAGGCTAAAAAAGTGTAACGACCTGTTTAGTCGTTTTGAGCAGCAGATTTTATTTCTGGAAAAACTGGCTGAGACGACGGAATCCACGACGGACCGTCATGGGCACGACGGACCGTCGAGGGGGTCTCGTTCCAAAACACTTAGAATTCTGAAATTTGGGTACTGAAATCGACTCTCTGAACTTCGTGACGACATGGCAGGACGGACCGTCGTGGGAACGACGGACCGTCACAGACTCTTCATGGAATTGAGTCTCTGAACTCTGTGACGGAAGCAGCAGGACGGACCGTCGCAGGCACGACGGACCGTCACAGACTGCGTAATCCCAGGCTGGGTCGGATTTCTTTAAATGTTTTAAGGGACGTTTTGGACTATTCCTGCTATAATTATAAAGTTAGTGGGTTAATGTTAATAATTTAACTACTTGAGGGTTCAAAGAGATAACCTTGAATTAATTAATGGGTTAATTCACCACCTTTTATACTTAATTATATGCTAATTAGGGTAAAAGAAAGAGGGTTTGAATAAGAAAAAGAAAAGAACAAAAAGAGAGGGAGAAACGATCGAGAGAGAGGAACGAAGAGGAAAGCAAAGATCTTGAGGATTAGCTTGCTTGATCACAATTCTTCGGTGGAGGTAGGTTATGGTTTTTATGCTATTCGTAGTAAACTCTTAATAGCGAATGATATGCATTGGGTAGTGTTGTAAACCCTTCTATATGCTTAATTGTATGCTTGCATGAATGTGATTATATCATTCTGATGAATAAGCATGATGAGTCTATTGAATCTCTAATCCTAAATTTACCTTGTTAATGATGATGCCTTGGTATAAGAGAAGGCTTGATGAACTAAAGTAATGAGATTTATGATGCCTTGGTATAAGAGAAGGCTTGATGAACTAAAGTATTGAGATTGATGATGCCTTGATATAAAAGAAGGCTTGATGAATTAATAGAATGAGATTAGTGGAGCGGGTGTCACGAACCGACACGTAGAATTAGGGGATCGGGTGTCACGAACCGACACGTAGAAGTAGGGGATCGGGTGTCACGAACCGACACGTAGAAATTAGGGGATCGGGTGTCACGAACCGACACGTAGAATTAGGGGATCGGGTGTCACGAACCGACACGTAGAATTAGGGGATCGGAGTGTCACGTACCGACACAAGAGGAATAAAGATAATGAATCTTGAAAGATGTTATATACTTAATTTAATGAACCTAATTCCCAAATGAGTATGATGGGGAGGCGTGAGTCCTCATTGATGTGCTTGGTGTTGTGACCAAGGGTTATGGTAATTGTAAATGCCGCATGTTGAGTATTGTAGTTGATTTTATGATATTATCTGCTATATACTGTTTTCTATTTTGAGTTGGCCGATGATATCTACTCAGTACTTGTGTTTGTACTGACCCTACTTGTATGTTTCTTTCTTTGTTATTGTGGAGTGCAGCAAACGTACCGTCGTCTTCAATTCAACCGCAACTCTAGCCAGTCTTCATTATACCGGATTTCAGGGTGAGCTAATGCTTCTAGCTTGGACTGGATCTTCTTCTTCATGTCTTGATGCCTTGAAGTTCCGGCATGGACTAGCTTTTTAGTTATTCTAGCTTTCTAGATACTCTTCGAATTAGTAACTTGAGGATAGATGTTCTTGTGATGATGACTTCCAGATTTTGGGGATAATAATAAGTTTTGAGATTTAGAAGTTGATTATTGATTTTGTTAATGAGTTTTAAGTCTTCCGCATTGTTTTCTATTTATTATGTTTGAAATGTTGAGGTTTAGATTGGTTGGTTCGCTCACATAGGAGGATAAATGTGGGTGCCACTCACGTCACGTTTTGGGTCGCGACAAAAGGGGTAGTTACTTATAAAATAAGTTCAGGGGGTTAATAGGACCTTAGTATAGTATAAGTGTGTTTCTGAAATTTCGGGTATAGGTTGAGGGGGTACTTATGCATTATCCCTTTTTTTATTATTTGAAACTTTTTGAAGTAGATAATGAAGGTGTGTTATTTATTTATTTTTCAAATAGTATTTGGTTACCTATACATACTTTTCCTTCAAAAAGAATAATATGAAATACAATTTCGAATTCCAAATAAAACTTCAAGTATGAAATACAACTCCATATTTGGAGTTGGATGAAGTTATATTTGAAACTTTCATAATAAAAAAATAATTGCAAATAATTATTTTATATATAAAAAAAGAGTGAAAAACTATCCTGATCAAATAGGTCCAAAATAAACTACCTTTTTGTAGAATTTTTTTTTAAATTTAGCATATCACAGTGGAAGGTCTTTTAAAAAATTTCGTTGTAAACAGTATCATGGCGGTTACAACATTCTTGAAACTCATAGTATAGGGTTATTGTAAGTTATACGTTCAGTAATTATTTTTAAATATAAAAAATAGAATACATAAATATTTTCTTTAGTTCGATTTTATTAATATCTATATACTTCAATTTTGAATATATACAAATAGACACGTAAATTTACATGAAATTAAATAAGCAGTCACACACATTTTAAATAAGAATTTACATACGATACATTCAATCTGATAAGTTTTATATTACTCCTTGTGTCCAATTTATGTGACCATTTTAAATTTCGAGATTCAAACAAGTCTATCTTTGACAGTAAAGTTTTCATATATATATATATATATATATATATATATATATATATATATATATATATATTTTGAATGATCATTTATCGTAATTTATAGTATTTTTCACGTAGTTTACCAATATATAACTTTCATTTTAAAAAATTTAAAGATCTCCATAAATAAATTTCAATCTAACATTAACTTTTTAACTCTTAAAAGAACGATCGAAATATGTCATATAAATTAAAGAATCATTTTAAAGCCGCTAACCCTTTACATAATTTTCCCCTTAAGAGGAATCTTCATCTTTTGGTTTTTGTTTTGATTTTTGTTTTTTTACCGTAAAAATAATGTTACGATCGATAGAAATTAAACCTCTCGTAGAAGTAATGAATATTGATTTAGAAAGTCCAAATTCAGTTAATTTTGAACCACATATTTTAGCCAAAATATGATCTTATTATGAATGTCACCTTTATTAGTTTGTGGAAATTCCAGTTAGACATGGAATATAATTTTACATGAATAATATTGTACGTTTGTTTACCTGTCTGCATGTTTGCCTTGTACTTGATCACCATTCAATTCATCTATACACATTTTATTTCATTTTAAGTTATACATAAAGGTCCTACACTAAGAAATTTTCACAAACATATTTACGTATTTTCCTTTCAAGTGAAACATTAAATTTGGTCACAAAACAACACGTTACTTTCACACCCAATTCGGAACTTCATGTGTTTGATGAGTGGCAGAAGCAGCTTCTTCGTTTTAATTTATGTGATACCTAGCTAGCTAGTCAATTATTTGACTAAAAAAAATTTTAAATCAAGTTTGATTAGATCAAATGATCAATTTAAGGTTCTTGAATCAAATATTTAAAAATTATAAGTTGCATTTTTTCTCGTATCACGAGAGAAGTTATGTGTTATTCGATTAGGGTTCGTTAGGTAACTGATAGAGTTATGCTGATATTATTAATGTATAGATTAGTTATGAGGGAGTCTATATATGTTCTAGAAGGGGTTATTTAGTAGCTAGTAAGAGTTATGCAAATATTATTAATGTAAAGATTAGTTACTAAAGAATATATATGTTATTTTGTCTGTAATTATATGGTGGGATTAGTTACAAGAGAATCTATGTATCATTTGATAAGGGGTCGTTTGGTACACCCTCCGTCTCTTTTTACTTATCAAATTTTGACTCGATGCACCTATTAAAAAAATATTGATAGGTATAGTGAGTTTACTATTTTACCCCTATTAATTGATAGGATCCCAAATATATTTACACACTATATTTTTCAAATACATTAACACGATGTTAATAGTTATTGAGAGTATCATATGATGAAAAATAAATTGTCTTTTCTTGATTATTCAAGAATAACAAATAAAAAAGAGATATCAAATTAAAAATATTTGACAAGTAAATAACGATGAAAGGAGTAGCTAATAAGAGCTATGCAAATATTATCAATGAAAGAATTAGTTAGAAGAGAATATATGTATTATTTTGTGCATATAATTATATGTAACGATTAGTAATTCATGTATTAAAAATTATATAGAATTTCTCATAACTTATACATGCCTTGGTTATGCAAATTTAAAAATAACAAATCATATATAGTTCTGATTTTATACATGAACAATTTTAGTTAAACATTATTCAAACATAATTTAGTTAAACATAATTCAATATCGAAATGTATTTGCACCATCACCGTTTTCAAATAAAGTATTTTCTACAATAACGCCATGAACGGCGCAACATATAAATCACCTCCAAAGCTCATGCCAAACTATTCTTAATAGTATTGTAGTAAGAGGGAGAAGGAAACTAGCTAGGAGCTATTAAAATTATGTGTGGTATCAAATTATACTTTAAGAGGTCATGGCATACACTAATTGACTTTAAATTGAGTTATTCTTTAAATCTTATCAAAGTGTAATTAATAGCATATTATTTTTTTTAAATAAAAGTCATAAGCATGCTTGGAAGATTAGTGTTCTAATCACATATATAAAGTGAAGCTATAAAAAGAGCTAGGCTACCTATATTTACATGGAACTTGATTTAATTTGATCTTAAGAAAGAAGGATAAGATGAGTAACAAAAGGGTTAAGATAATTTACTAGTAGAAATGTACTACTCCTAGCTAATCTATGTTTAGTAACAAATTGGATTAAAGTAAATTTAATTATGGTGGATAAGGATGAAATTAAATGTGTGAAAGAGACTTAAAAAAGAGATTCCTAGCTCCTACTTCTAGGCTGGCAGCTGCTAAAAATTTGATTAATTATGCCCCTTGTTTTAAGGAAACTTTATTAATTAAGCCTTAATTAATTAATTAAGAGAAGATGCACATGATGTGGAGAGGATTCCTTGTCATAAACACTTTTTAATTATCTCTTAAAATAATGCATTTTGTTTCATTTTGCTTAAGCTAATTGGTGTCATGTTTATCCCGACAAGTCAAGCTCATGTTTCCAATCCTCCAACTTGGAATATTATATTATACATACATTAATTTAAAGAAAAAAAAATTGGTAAGAAAAATATTATATTATCATTTTAAATACTTTTATCGTTTTAACTTTAATACCTTTTAAATAAAATATGAAAAAAAAGATCTGTTTATTTTAAAATTAAAAAAATATATTATAGTTTTTTTTTAACTTTCTAAAAAAATTCTGACCAAATTTTATGGCTGTTTAGCACTTCCCTTAATTTAATTCATTACTAACTTTTTTTTTGGTTGATAAAATTAAATTTCATACCATCTTAAATTGACCTTAGATACTGTAATATTTATTTACAAGTTTACTATGGTAACTTGAAAGATCGTATTATAAATCATGTCACAATCAATATAAATATTTTTTACACTGTTACTATATATAACAAAGAGTCGTACTGATTTATAATAGGTAGAACATTGGTTCAAAAGCCAAAATTTTGGCTAATCAGAATCATCCTCTTGATAGATGTACATTTAATTAATTAGTTTAATACAGTATGTAATGTCATTAAGCTATCTTTATCATGTTCTTAACTGTGTGTCCACCTTTTTATTCTCCCTTTAAAAGATAAAGCTTTGATTTGCTCTAGTGGTCCTAATTAGTTAATATATTATACTAATTAACCACACCTTAATCAGCTTTTAGTTCCATCTAATTTGTCTGTACATTCATTTAACACACACGATGATAGTAAATACCCTGGCTCATGAGTGATGTATATTCTGATGATAATAACACGTGAATTTTGAGATTTCAGATTCGACCCCTATTTGATACGAAATACTTTTATTATGAAGTTTAAATTTCTAATATGAGAATTTTTTGTGATTTAGTGATTGTATCCTTAGATTTGTGATGGATGATCAATATTGTCACACAAATGAGACATTTGGTGTCAAATGTTTTAATTATAAATATTTATATTTTATTATTTTCATTAAATATAATATAATATATTTATTTTGTCTTTTGAGTTTGAGCCAACTTTGCTTCGTTTTACGAATTCCTATACATCTTTTATTAACCATTTATACCTAGGAATTCAACTATCCATAATTTACGCCGTAATTTGTGCCAAAATATAATATTGGTATATTATGAATATAAGATTAATGCCCTAGGAATCCATTAACCAAATGCTAATGTCATATAATCCTATTTACTTTTTTATATTTTTTTATATCTGTTTTAATTTACTTGTCTATTTTAACAAATTAAGAAAGGACAATTATTTTTTTTTCTAATATGCCCTTCTTTAGTTGTAGAAAATTTTTAGTACTACTAAGTTGTAATGCATGCATTTTGGAACCAGAAAATACATTTATTATACTTTGGGAGTTGCATAATCTTTTAAGTTAAGGGTAAAATTATAACTAAGTTATGATAATAATTGGTGCCTTAATATGTGTGTGATTTTTAAAGTGGACAACTAAATAGGGACAGAGGGAGTAATAACTAAATCTTAAGTTTAACTTTTTTTTTTATGTATAGTTAGTGAATTTCTCAATACAAATATAAAGTTTGAACTAAATCTATTGAGTTCAGCCAAACTAATAAGTAACATTTTGGCTCCTCCCCTTCATTACTTAAACAACTTGAACGAATTATATAACCGATGTATTTATATATTATATTTATTATTTGACACCTACCTTTGAATCATATCAGAAAATTTCTCTTAAAAGTAAACTCTATAGCTATCAAAGACGACTTTATTGTACAAACTCAAATCCAAAACTTTTTATCATAATAAAGATATACTTATCAGTCATCACAGTCTCTTTGGTGATTTTTTTAATCAACCATCTTTTGAAATCACTCAAAAAGTTTTACATAAATGTAACAATGAATACATCAATTGTCCATTGAGACATTGGGCTGGTTTGGACTTCAACCTGAAACGTCTGATTAAGTAAGAGAAATTCAAACCAAACTTATGATGACTTTACTGTATATATTTTATGGGAAACCAGACCCTTGGCACTTAAATTAATTGTTTAAAGGTGGAAAAACAAGCAAGTCTTAAACCAATGAATAACTTATACAACATAAAGTAAGATAATTAACTTTAACTATGCACATGGCCACCCACTAAACTTGTATCTTTTTGGTTTTTCCACAGGATCCTTGGAGTCTTCCTAAAACTTTTTTTCCCACAACTAAGGTTACAAATTAATTAAAGGCAAAGTTATGATTTAAAATTAGTGGGTTCAGTGTTATTTTAGTGTTGTATACAAATCAAATTAAGATTCATACAGTATGTAAATCACATGATCAATTAATTTGCCTTTTTTCCTTGGAGGAAGTTTAGATCGATAAGTCCTTATGTGTTGCCATCACCATGTATGTCATAATTGTTCTTTATTATAATACCTAATCAATCGGTGATCCCTTAAAGTTGGCACAATATATCATTTAGACACTTTAACGTAGAGATGTTCATTATAAACACCTAATGTAGAATCTCGCTAAATAGCCAGAAAATTTGGTCAGAATTTTGACCAGAAATTTTAAAAAATTATACATATATATATATATATATATAAAAAAAATATATATATATATATATTATATTTTATAATAAATTGATCTTTTTTCCATTTTCTAATTAAAAGGTATTCAAGTTAAAAGGGTAAAATATTCAAAAAAAAAAAAAAAGAAGATAAAATAACATAAGTAAAATATAATTCTGGTCAAGCTTGTTGTGGAGATCGCATTTAAGGTAGAATGCTAATAGGTATAGGTAGTCAGGTTTGTTGGTGTCTGTCGTTGTATTAGCCGTATTCTTCGTTGTAACTTTTGATATCAATTATTGTGTTTTGACTACCGCAATATTTGATTGTTGTACATATTCTTTTCTTATAGGCTTTGAACTGCTTCTCTTATTACTCTTCAATATTGTCGTCTTCTTCTTTATATCTAGAATATTTGTTGCACTTGAATTAAAGATATTTCAGACATTCTCTCCACCTCGACGATCGTAATAGCACATTTTATTTTCTCAAATCTCATTTATAAAATTTTACTAAATATATTATTATTATTCTCGTAACTTCAATTAATTTTTGTCTGAGATAAAAAGGTTGTATGTTTTAGTTGGTCAGGTGGATCCAAAGGTTGTATGGTGTAGGATGTAAGCTTTATTAGGTACGTAGCTGCAGTGCATCTTCTTCTTCTTGTAATTAAATAATTGTGGTCCAAACTTATAATATATTACCGTACGTGTCGATCTTATATTAACAATTCTGGACACACACCAAAAGAATCAAAGAAAAAATAAAAATTAAAGGTGTAGTAGTTTTATGCAAATCCACGTACTCATGTGTTTGTTAGAATATTTGATAGATTAAATATAATATATGTTTTTATAAATTAATTAAATCTTGAGAAAAGTTTCTTAGAATATAAAGTATGTATGCAAATTAATTAGAATAACTCTAGCTAACTCACACTGAAATGATAGCATTTCTCAAAGTCTATATAGATATATACATGTTATGTTGGTCATACTTGTATGTTTGTGGGAAGGCTTTATTAGAAAAAAAAAAAAACTTTTGACTTCGAAAAAAATCTAGTTGAAAATCTTGATTTTTATTGATTTGATTTGGTTTATAGATTTTTAAAGTCGAGTAAATTTTAAATTGAGCAAAACATAAAAATTATATTTGTATGTTATATCTATAGTTTGTATAATTGTGCATAAATCGCTGGTAGGCTTCTCGTTTGTCTAAAAACGGTATGTATCTATATAAAGTGAGAGGGGCGAGCGAGATCAGGGAGGGTGGAGAGCGAGATTCTCTGGGGAGAGAGACAAACGAAAAGATATGTATATATGCAATTTTCTCCCGCTTTATACAAATACAAATATAATCTATACATTTGTGTTTGTATAAAGTGAGAGAGGCGAGAAAGAAATTGTCGAGCGAGATCAGGAGAATGGCGAGCGAGAAATCTGGGGAGAGAGACGAATAACAACTATTTGTGCCCTTTTTTTTACGTGATTTTGCTAAGGGAAAAATGGCATGGTGTGGTTATTAGAAATTTAATTTGTCCAACTCTATTTTTCTAATTAGCACTGTTAATTTCTTCCATAGCTGTGGTGTATTTCACAAGAATTTGGAAGTCAAAAATTAGTTTTTCAATGAAAATGAAACTCGAAGGTTTCGAATTTAACTTCATCTTACCCTTTTGTCCTTGTGAACATGAAGTGCTTATATGAAATGTGAACAGAGGGAAATATAAATTGTATAAAAAAGCATATGAAAAGTAGTTGATAAAAGTGTATATATATATATATATATATATATAATGTGTGTATATATAGTATGAAAGGTGATATGATGTGTATATGAAAATATACTCATAAAAATGATATAATATGTATACATAACATATAAAAGGAGAATAAAAAATTTATATGAAAATACTATTGATAAGAATGTATATAATGTGAGTATATAATGTATTTAAAAAAAGGAATTTTCACATATAATTAGAGTCGTCATGAACTAGGTCGGTTGAGTCGGTCTGGTCTTATCCGGAATTTAATAAGGTCGGGCTAATTTTTTTGGAGCCTAATTAAGAAAAGGACTTTTTAGCTCGGCCTGAATAAGCCCGCTGATTTGTGCGGCTTAAGAAATATCGGTGTCGCTGACACATGGGCTAATACAAATTAATTAAACAATATAATATATAATTGAAATTTAAAATTAAGGAGAGCCCAAATTCAAAACAATTAGGCTAATATTTATACTTTTATTTGAAAAAAACTTAGTAAATATTATAAAGATAATTTTATTTGTAGATTTCATTAGCAAGTAGTAAAATTAACATCATATAATATTGTATTGTCAATATTTATTATAATAGTTTTAAAATTGTAATTTATAATTTAATTTAATAATTATAAAAAAATATAATTTTTAAAAAAGTGGGCTGACCTGACAAGACTGTAGCCCACGTACTTGTGGGTTGGGCCGACCATTTTCTGGTCCACACAAAAAATGGGTTAACACGGCATGACCTGTAAAATGTCAAAGCTTGTATGGGTTAGCCCGGATGGGGTGGGCTAGCGCATACTGACAGCTCGACATATAACCACTCAAAAATAGTTTAATTATTCTCCATAGTTATAGTTTGATAATTACCATTCGTAGTTACATGTTATAGAGCGAGCAAGAGGACAAAGAGTGAGAGAGATGTGAATTGTATATGTATATCGGTTAGATAATTGTATATTATACATATATATTTCAACAACGAGATTGGGAGAGAGAGGAGAGAGGCGAGTGAGAGAGAACAGAGAGTGGGAGAGAGGTGAATTGCATATGTATATCGATTAGATAATTGCATATTATACATATGTATTTGTATATTATGACGAATTATACATATACAAGCATGACTAATTATACAAATACGAAGTCAGCCCATGTAATTACGTATAATATTAGCCGCGAGTGATAATTATAACAAACTATAAATATAATAAGTAATTAAGTAATATAAATTTACTTAACAATGTAATTTTCCCTCAAAAAAGGGGCCAGTAAAAAACGAAGAGAAAAGAAAAGGTCAAAAATGGATACAACATCGTAAACTAATTTTCTTTGGTTATTCGATTGTTAATATTTTTCATCGAATGGCCAATTGCGTCTTTGTCCTCTTTCTAAGCACACAATTTCTTATTTCTTTTCACATTGTTCTCTTTTCGTTTTTCAAATCAGTTTTTATGTATTGCAAAGTCATGTAAAAAATGTTTGACTTTGTTTTTTTCTTGTGAGTTGGATCGATTCTAACATATATAATCTCTGAAATCTCAAATCATTCCTGTTTTAAAATAATATTTTAGGTTTATTATTATCCAAAAAATATCAATTTGTTTTTAATCATTCATATTACTATTTTCTGAAATCTACATTTCATAATCATATAGGTATATCACTGATATATATATATATATATATATATATATATATATATATATATATATGTTGTTGCTGTTAAATGAAAAATTCAATTGTATAACAATGTATAATGACTTGTTATTCACTGCTCCAAAGTATAAACACATTATTTATATATAGTTATACAAATAAATACATTATATATACATAACTATACAAGATTTATACATGAATATACAACAAAGATGCATTATTTATTAAAATTATATGTATGATCTATATGTAATGTAGAATAGTGTACAAGAATATATATACAATGCATAATACAATACTATATATATGTATATATATATAGTGTATGCACACTAATATACATCATGTTATATAGATTTTGTTTTAGATGTAAAAAAGTAGAAAAATTAAGAAGCCACTATGGTAGCCGGGGAAGAAGGTAAAAGAATTAAAATCATTTCATGTTAACATATCTTTGCTCTTTAAGATATAGAAAAATTAGTGGGCTATGTTCATTATAAAATGTTTGTTTGATACATATAGATAAGTATATCCTTGATTGTGTTATAGTAAAATGGTAAAATATCATAAAAGTATATAATATATAATAGGGATAATGCACAAGCACCCTCGATCTATGTTCGAAATTTCAGAGATATACTTATAATATATTAAGGTCCTATTACCCCCTGAGCTTATTTTATTAATAATTTTCTACCTCTTTTCGGCCTACGTGGCATTATTTTGTGGGTCCAACGCTGGTTAACTTTTTTTTTCAAGTTAGTGCCAAGTAGGCCAAAAAGGGATATAAAATTACTCATTAAATAAGTTCAGGTAGATAATAGGACCTTAGTATAGTATACATGTGCCTCTGTAATTTCGGGCATAAGTTGAGGAGACACTTGCGCATTTTCCCTATATAGTATAATGGTAACAATGTCGTGAGATATCATATTTCAGTTGCCCTATTAATCTGATATTTATTATACATTTTATCTTACACAAATACCTATTTTAGTGTATCAAGCGATATCTTCTTTTTATTTTATTTTTTAATTTGTCCTCATTACCTTAATGCCATCGTTTTAGTTAGCAAGGTTAACTATAATTTTGCTATTCAACATAAGTATTTTTTTTTACTTTAAATCCTCGTAGTTTCACAATTTATGTATTTTAAGTTATAATCAATTTTAAAATATTGAGCTAAAGAAGCATGAATAAGGACATCTCTACCCATAATTGGATTTCTTGAATTTAAGTCCCAAAATTTGATAACTTTTTAGTAGGCACAAGGAAACTCTTTGCCTTTTTAATGGGCCTAATCCAACACTAATCGAAATTAATTAGGTCAGTCATAAAATTAAATATTGTCATTATTAGGAAAATTATTATTATTATTATTATTATATTATATATAAAACAAAAATCGACTCAATACGACGATGTAACATACCCTTCCAGGGATGTACAAGTAAAAACGTAAAGTCAAATCGAACCGGCGAACCAAATCAAATCGACAAAAAAAATCAATTTGAGATTTGGTTTGATTGATTTGGCGTTGAAAAAAAAACTGACCACTCTTGATTTGGTTTGATTTGATATTTAAAGAAAAAAAAGTCAAATCAAATCCAAACTAAACCAACATAATATAAATATATAATATTATTTTATTTATAGATAAAAGATATTATTTATAATCTACTTTGTTAATATATTTTTAGTTAGTTTATAGTTTTCAATGTTTATATATATTATTTCAAATTTGTGCTTGTAAAATTTTGTAAATATTTGATTTTGTCCTAAGATCAGAAGTTACAATAATATTGTCATAATTTTTCAAATTTGAAGTTAACAATTAATTACTTTGTAAATATTTCATTTTGTGTTCAATTTTATTGTAGCCTTTGATCTTATTAATTTAACATACTGAATTTTACAAAAAAATTAGTACTGGTGTGAATTTTATCGTCTTTTCAAAGATTTCTATCACACATGTAAGTGAAAATATTCTTCATCTCTTTTTCAAACATCATATAGTTGTAAAAAATAGAATAAACTAAAAAATAATTTTCTTTTTGAAAAATCCAACTTTGTATGGTTTAATTTGATTTTGAATTTAGTAAATCATAAATTATTTAAATTTTTTAAATGAAAAACCAAACCAAATCGATTTATGTATACCTAGCTACAAATAATCAGTATCACCATCTCCATTCCCGCCGGCGACACTCCATCTTTTCCGATAAAATATCTCTCACTGCTAAAACCCTAAAAAAAACAAATTGAGTTGATGCAATAATGGAAAAAGGATGTAGTTGTATTCCCAGAAAGAAGAAGATTTTCAAATCTACTTCCTTAAACCCACCACCGTCCCAAAGGCGAGTCTGATTCCGTCTCTAACGATGTCGTTTTTGTATCCTAATGCTCCATAGACTCACTACTATCGGCATACACCCAGAACCTGAAATTATTCATCATATTTTACTCCATGTATGGACACGTGGAGAGCTTAGCGAGGAGAATGAAGAAATGAGTTAAAGTTGTGGAAGGCATTGATGCAGTTCTTTATTGGGTACCCGAAACTATATCTGAAGAGGTTCTTGTTCAAATGCAGGCCCCGGTGAAGGATAATTTAGTTTCGAAAATACCCTAACTGGATGAGCTTGCTGATGCTGATGGTTTTTTGTTCGGGTTTCCAATGAGGTATGGGTGCATGACGGCTCAAATGAAGTTGTTTTTTATTCGACTAGACAATTATAGAGTGAGCAGAAGCTTGCGGGAAAGCCCACTAGGTTTTTCATCAGTTCTAGACTCAAGGAGGTGGATAAGAGACTAAAACGTAAGCCTTAAACAATTTAGATTGCTAAATTAAATAGATATTTTGATCTTCATAACTGTTCTATCTTGTGGAGGGAGTTAGTTATATATTTATGATAAGTTTTTGTGAACATTTTAGGAGTAGCAAGGTCGGTATGCGATAGACTATATGTGTGTGTTGTTCATATAGAGTCTTAGACTGAGGTAACGGGTGCACCTGCACTGTTGCTTATATATGTGAAAGCCTAAGAACCATTGCTCTTCAACTATGTAATTAACTGCATTTTTCATTTCTAATGACACTTAAGCAATGCCCAACTTGAAACACGAGAAGCACTACTGATTTTCCTCATAATATAATGATCATATCTGAGACAAAATTATAAAAATATTCCATAGATGGAACTAATCAAATTTATGAAAAGAGAGAAATTAACAGGATATTCCGGTGCAGCTAGGTGGGATGAGTGCATCGAGAGCAACTTAATGCACCAATGCCTAAGAAATGAATAGACTAATGAGTATAGAAAAGCAAAGCACAACTCTCTGTCCCTGAAAATGCTTTCAACATATTCATAAATCACCGTATTGCATAAAAAAACATAATTCTCTATGAGCTTTCCAAACATAGTCTTCAGTTTCACAATAATCTTTTCTTCCACTTGATATTCCTCGTGCTATTAAGAAAAAACGAATCTCCCCGTGCAGTTGTTGAAGCAACTTGTGCATTAATGGGGAACAAATATCTATGTCCTCATAGAGACTTAGTTGGAGGGAGATGTGAAGAATCTACTAAAAGAATTATGGGCTAATAAATGGGTAGGGAAAGAGCATCTGGAAGCAAGGGGTAGCAGTGGAGGGATCTTGTTTATGTGGGATAAAAGGGAATTGGGGGGGGGGGGATTGATAGAAGTTGCGAGCCAATTGAGCACATGTAAATTCACTGGGATAAACCAGGATCTAACATGGTATCTTAGTCAGTATATGCTAATTGTAACACAGTGAATAGAAGAGAACTTTGGAGTGCTTTAAAAGTTAGCATAAACATTTATGAGGGACTATGAGTGGCTTGTGGGGATTTCAACGTCACAAGGTTTGTGACATAGAGAACAAATTGTTACAGAATCTTTGGGCGATGGTAGATCCTCCTTTATTTGGAGGATCTTTCACTGGGAGGAGGGGGAGAAAGTCATAACAGTGCTTCTAAGATTGATTGTATTCAGCAGACTTGGAGAATGTTTATCTTTTAGTCTGGCAGACTTTACTCCCAGAGATGGGATCTGATTACAATTCAATCCTCCTCAGTTGTGGGAACTGTAACTTCAAGAAATCATATTTTAAATTTGTAAATTGGTGTCTAGAAGTAAAGGGCTTTAAACACAAAGTGAAAGATTGGTGGAGCTCTTTTCTCAACAATGGCAGACCCTTATACATTTTCGCTAAAAATTTTAAGCTTCTTAAAAAGGAGTTAATACAATGGAGCAGAAGCAACAGGGGTGTTTGGAAGCAGAGGAAAGAAGAAATACTGTATCGGTTGGGTGTTCTGGAAACCATACAGGAACAAAAAATGCTTTGTGAATATGATTTAGTTCAGAAGACACACTTAGCCATGGAGTTTGAGGAGGTGGCAAAAAAGGAAAGAATATCTTGAAGATAGAGGTCGAGAGTGTAATGGTTGAAAAGTGGAGACAAGAACACAAAGTTTTTCCATCAGATGGCTAATTCCACAAAAAATACAATTTCATTGACGCATTAGAGGTAGAAGGACAAGTCATCACTAAGATAGAAGCAATATAGAGTGTCATTTAAAGCTACTATCAAAAATTGTATAAAGAAACTAAAGAGTGAAGACCTAATTTCAACATATAGGGTGCAACAACCATTTCATTAAAAGACTAGATGTGGCTATAGAGATCTTTGATGAGGAAGAAATATTGGAGAACATCAAGTCATGTGCAATCAATAAGGCACCTGACCCAGATGGTTTCAATATGAACTTCTTTCAAACGTAGTTAAGGGTGACGTCATGGGTACACTGCATTATTTCCATGAGCATCAAGCTTTTGAAAGAAGTTTAAATGCTACTTACATAGCCCTTATCTCTAAAAGAGCAGGAGCAGTGAACCTAAGGGACTTTAGGCCCATTAGTCTGATTTCAGGAGTGTACAAAATAATTGCAAAAGTGATAACTGAAAGACTAAAGAATGTAGTGGATAGACTGGTCAACAAACATCAATGGCTTTCATGGAAGGAATACATATTATGAATGCTGCCTTAATAGCTGATGAATGTATATATACTAGGATTAGGGGTGAGGTAGCTGGTTTGATGTGCAAATTAGATATTGAAAAGGCCTATGACCATGTGAATTGGGGCTACTACTAAGTGTCTTGAAACATATGGAATTTGGGAAAGATTATTGAAGTGGATCAATTTTTGTATTAAAACTATCAGGTTCTCTATTTTAGTGAATAGAGAACCTGTTGGTTCCTTTACCTCAGGAAGAGGACTTAGACAAAGGGATCCGTTATCTCCTTTCTTGTTCATACTTGTAATGGACGGATTCAGAAACATGATTACAGTATCAATTCATAACAACTGGTTAAGAGACTTTGAAATTGGAGAATGTGACCTAGAGATATGTCATCTGTTATATGCAGATGACACTATAATTTTTTGTGAAAATGTAGTGGAGCAGGTTAGCTATATAAAAGTCATGCTGGTGGTTTTTGAAGCCATTTCTGGTCTAAAGGTGAACTGGAGAAAAAGCAATATTTTCCTTATCAAAGAGGTCACAAACATTCAGTCTCTTGCAAGTGTGCTTGGATGTGGTGTCGATACTTTGCCTTGTGAGTACTTAGGCATGCCTTTAGTCAGGAAGTTTAAAGAGGCCGAGATATGTGATAGAATTATAGAAAAGTTTTAAAGGAGATTAGCAAAAATATGGAAGTCACGATACTTATCTTTAGGGGAAGGATCACACCGATTAATTCAGTCTTGGATTCCTTACCCATCTATGTCATGTCTTTGTTCGTTATCTCGAACAATGTGGTGGAAAAACTCAATAGATCAAGAAGAGATTTTTATGGAAGAAGAGTAAAGAAGGAAAGGGTTACAATCTAGTAAAATAGGAAGAGACTCAATCTAGCATAAGCCAAGGAGAACTAGGAGTAAGAAATCTGAAGACACAAGATTATAACCTTTTGATGTAGTGGCTTTGGAGATTTTGTGAAGAAGAGTCCTCTCTTTGGAAGCAAGCAATTATCCATAAGTTTGGGCAAACCAACCCTGGTGCTCTAATGAGGTAAATACTACATATGGGTAGGTGTTTGAAGGGCAACCAAAGTACTATGACCAAAGTTGCAGAAGAACTCTATGATTAGGGTGGACAATGGACACAAAACCAGGTTTTGAAACGATAATTGGCTAGGTGAAGCTACATTGCAGGATAGATTCCCAAATCTTATGAAGGTATGTAGGAATCCAAAGATAAAAGTTGTTGAATGCTGGTCTAACCATGGTTGGAATTTCAAATTCAGAAGAAATCTAAATGATTGGAATATGGAAAAGGTGTCTAGTTTGCTAAATGAAGTGGAAATATTTGTTGGAACCACAATAGAACCGGACAAGCTAAGGTGGAGACACACCACAGAAGGAAGTTTCTCTGTTAAAAATATGTACAAGAGGGAGAATAGTGTTATGCAAGAGGAAGAATATTGACTGTTTGGTTTGTTATGTAAAAAGTAACATGCATTAAATAATTCCTAAGAAGTTATTGTTTGATCACAAAAAGAGGCTCCACCTCATTTAGTAGAAAAAAAAAGGCTTGAGAGGCTCAGGAGGATTCTTTTTGTAATTCTTATTCTTTTATTTCAGGCTAACTAATTTTCGTATTGTTATTATACTATATGACAGATATTATTTATACAGATACTAATTACTAATTCTGGCATCCACATATTAGTTTGGTGGATAAGGTAGTACTAGATTTTTATGCTAGAACTATCTATGCTTGTCCAACATACCAAACGTCTTTCCAAGTCTCTAAAATTCAAACCATCTTATTGGATTACATCTGGGATCCAAGAAGCTTATTAGTGGTTATAGAAATAACAACTTGCTATTGTAACTGAGATTTTATTGTTGAGAAATGACACGCTCTTCCTTTACTAGAAAATCGTATTGTCCATCTAAACATATAATGAAGCTTAACACTGTTCAACATTGAATTATGTCTGAAAGTTTGTATATTGTTACAAAGAATATCTTAAAGCCCTATCGTAAGGTGGGTGTTTCTATGCATAAAATTTTGAAAGGGCTGTGTGATTTTTTCATAAGTTTTCTCCTAATACTTTGATCAATGTTTATGCGTTTCAGAAATTCTTAGAGATTCAAAATTGCAAATTAATCAGTCATCATCCTAGGTATGAAGTTGCTGATGTAGGTTAGATGAAAAACTTAAGATATCTCAGAATCACTCTAAAAATAACATAAATAGATCATCCATTGACGTGTAAGTTAACGGTAGAAAGATGTGAGTAACACCCCCAATTAGTCGAGGAATGTCAGTGTGTTGTTGTTCACTAGGAATGGTTCAGTGTCATTGGTGCCAATTGTTAGTATGATTGGACAAATTCTAAATATTTGCACATATCTATGTTATAACTCTAAATATTTGTATAATGATGATAGGAGATAGTATAGATTAATGTAGCATATTTTCAGAGACATTACAATTAGGAATAACATATATTTATGCATTTAAAACATAATTATTTCTATTTAATGAAAAAACTCTCATTTGAGAGAACTCATTCAGCAAATATATGTTATTCCTAATTGTAATATCTCTCTAGCTATATTAATATATGCTATCTCATATCATCATTACACAAATATTTAGAGTTACAACATAGATATGTACATATATTTAGAATCTGTCCAATCATGCTAACACCAATGACAATGGAAAAGCATACTTCATACCTTTCTGTTTGAGACTAAATTTATAGTCATTTTGAAATTACTAACTCATGGTTAGGTTATTGCATTGCTTCAATCATTACACCAAATGGTAGATTTAAGTAGTTCAGAAGCTTGGTATTCTTTCAAGGGAAATAGAGGGAGCAATTTGATATGAAACAATAACAGAGGGATACCACTTTCTTTTCCCTTTATTCTTTTGAAAAATCAGAAGAAAGATATTATAACACCTCGAGTCCTTGCATTTTTATTGTTTTGGTGTGTATCATGTAAAGATAAAATTTTGCTTCATAATGAATGTTTGTGTTTAAGATATTCAGGTTTTGGATTAGTTAAAAGTTTTCTGCATGCTACTTCTAATCCTGAGTCTGTCTGTGGATATCTTGCTTTTTATGGGTCATACTTTTTATATTTTTAAGATAATAATTTGAGTTCCTAGGTTATATTTCATAGTGCTGAGTCTATTGACCAATCAAATTTTCTATGCAAAGTTTTAACTTTTAAAGAATTAATTTATCTCTTATAATGATTTGGGAGGATTGACCTGAAGCAGTATGGTGAAAATTTAAAGTTGACCTTAGTTTTGGGATTGATGTGTAATTGTTAATACTGTTATCTTTTCAAAATTGGGCACAATCATAGAAAAAAGATCTTTATAGGCGAATTAGTTGGAATTCAATTTTAGTCAACGTCATCTACTTCAGAAAGAGAGACTAATACAAGCAAATGGGTTATATAGGATTCATATAGCCTACCACCATTTGGGAATTGAACCGTAACTTCTTTGGTTTGTACTGTTATCTTCACCAAAACCTGAATATAGGATTCTCATTTTTTTTTTGAGGAATTCATGTATAGTTCTAAATTATGCGATTGGTTAAAATTAAAAATCCTAAATAGGTGCAACTATGCAATTTATTCAGTTCTACTCTCTACTAGGTCTACAAAAGTACAGTCAAATCACTTAGCTTGATTAGAATTGTTGTATTAAGAGTTTCAAGTAGGTACAAACTTAATTGCTTTAAGTAGCATAAAAATCACTCATTTCTATAAGTAAGACTTGTTTGTCACCATTTACCTTTTTGCTTTTTTGAAATTAATGGGGCAGAATCTCATTACTTAATTAACGTATTTTTTTGTATGTAGTCGGATAGCTATCACCCAACTAGCCTTCCATGGTATGCTCTTTTGTTCCCATTGGATACACATTTGGCGCTGGTATGTTCAGAATGGACTACATCTGATGGGGTACTCCCTATGGTGCTGGTGTCTTTGTTGGTGATGTAACAAGAGAGGCTAGTGACACGAAGCTAGCGTTTGTTGAATATCAAGGCAAATATATGGCTGCAACAGTCAAAAAGTAGGTTCAGAATTGATGACGTTGTCTCAAAAGTTTATCTTTATATTCAATCACAAATATCATTATTTTCCCTCTTGTAAATTGATTTCACCTTCATTTCATTGATTTTTGCGCTTCATATATTTTCTTTGGATATGAAGATGCTTATTATCTTCTCTACATATACTACATTGTTGATTATCCTTTCCCCGATTCCCTGGTATCAGTTTTTGGTATTCTACATTTCCATTTTAACTATTCTACTTGTTATGAAGTTTGTATATGGTTATAAATTTATAATATTTCATCGACATAGAAACTTATAGACTTGATATTACCATTCTCAAGGATAGTTTTTGTTACCTTTTGCTTATTAGGCTGTTAATCCTATATGTAAACTTTAAACACCATTGTTTTACCGATGAAAGCATTGTAATTTGGCTCCCCTTGGTGCATCTTCCAATTTAGTTCCCGGACTGGTCTTTTTCTAGCTTTTTTGACCTCCACTTAATCAATTTACTTGCATTATTATCAACGTTGGTGCACTAGGGAGTGACATAATGGCCCATACCCTTTACCTTATTGATTCCATTGACATAATCATCAAAATCGATTGCAATTTCATTGACGGAATAAATAAGTGTTTGTACCTTTCTAGGTTCATGGTATTGCCGTTAGCCGTGAGAGGTGAAGGCTTTACCAAAAAAAGCATGCAATGACACTGTGGACATTGAAATTTTGTGGGACTTTAGAAGAGGCATTCAATTCGAGTAAGAACTCTACAAATTGTGTTCAATTCATATTAGGATTCGTGGAGGCTATTTAACCTTAAACCCTAATTTATGCCTATATAAAGGGTACAAAATTCCCTCTAAAGACATGTCAGAAATTTGATAAAGAGATCAAGATCTCGATTACTCCGCAAATTGATGGATTATTCATATAGAGAGGTCAAATCTAAATCATCCTAGTTCGAGAAATACGACATTTATCCTAAGAGAGTAGTTACAAGAGATTAACAGAATTGTACACTCAATCTATCTTGATCAATAAAATCATGTTTCTTCATATTTTTTTATAATTGCAATTTATTTTCTGTCACTTTACAATTTGTTGCAAACAAACACCACGACCTTCAATTATGCACGAAAATGAATAAAAATACTTCTATGGCTAATAAATTTGTCAAAAAATGTCCCTAAATATTGTTTTTAAACACATTTTATTCTAAAAAATGTGCAAGTGCAATCTTGGTTTGATATTCCTTGACTACCGGCGCACGGTGGATTCACAATCCACTGCCTTGATCCACTTGGCTACATCCGCCCCCTCGCCTACTTACATTCCATTTTTACATTATTTAAATTCGAAAACAAAAGATTCAAGTTCGAATATTTCTCTTCTTTCTTATTTCAATGATATTATTATTTTGATTATTATTTCAAAGATAAGAATATGAAGTAAAAATTTTATTTTTTGTGAAATGAAATAAAAAAGATATAGTAACATTAGTAATAAGAGGAACACGTTATATTTCTATAATTTTAAATAAATAGAAAATAAAAATAGAAGAACAAATTATTTGCCTATTTTGCTTTGGTTACAAATACAAATCAATCTCCTGATAATAAATACACATAACAAGTCAATTCTCCCCTCTCTGCTCCATTCCCAGAACGAACGAACGAACGAAAGAGACAGACGATGGCGGACACTCTCGCAGCTCTGAGGTCTTTGATGGCTTCTCACTCTCCTCCTCTCAATGCTTTAATCGTTCCTTCCGAAGATTATCATCAGGTTTCTGCTTTTATCACTATCATCTATTCAACTGTTGTCTTCTAGGTCTAATTTCTATTGCTTCTTCCGTGATTTTACAGAGCGAATATGTTTCTGCACGAGATAAGAGGCGCGATTTCGTCTCTGGATTCACCGGAAGTGCTGGTTTGTCCCGCTCTTTTTTCTTTCTGATTTAGTTAAAATTTTATGTGTTTCTGCTTGTTTTTGTTTATTCATTTTGCAAATTCTGTTCATGAATTGTGATTCCTGTGATATATATGTTTTTTTCAGTGCTGATCCGCATTGTATAATTTGGATTGAACTTAATTTAAGTATTGTGTTTACTGTGATAGGTATAGCGCTTATATCAATGAACGAAGCACTTCTGTGGACCGATGGTCGCTACTTTTTGCAGGCAGCTCAGCAGCTTAGTGAGCAATGGAAGCTCATGCGTATGGGAGAAGACCCTGCACTTGATATTTGGATGGCAGATGTGAGTAATCCTTCTTGATTTCTTGCATTTTGTGAAGACTGTAGATCTAGCAAATAATTAGCCTATTTTGGAGTTGATGAGAAAAATGCTATTCCTCGTCCCAATTTATGTTGTCCCAATTTTTGTGTTGATTAGGCACGGAGTTTAGGTGAGAAATAGAAACTTTTTGAATTTGTGATCTGAAACAATTTGTGGGGCTTTTAATCATTTCAATGAGGGTAAAGTAGAAAGCTTTCAAGTACGTCCAAATAAGAAGTATGGCATTCTTTTTGAGACAGATTAAAAGGGAAGTATGCCACATCAATTGAGACAGAGGGAGTGACTCCTAAGTCCTAAGGTCTAAACATGAACCAATGTATAGTTGCCTTGTTTTTTTTTTTCTGGATGACAGGGAAATCCGCCTAGAGCCAACCCCTTGGACCAACTGCAACATCAGAACTCAGGGATGAGGGTCCACTACCCTTCTCCACTCAAATACTGGACTTAGTTTGCTAGGAGAAGGGCTTGAACTTATGATCTAGGACAAGTCTCTCACCTTTGCCAATTGAGCTAATTCTGGTGATTATAGTTGCCTAGTTAGTTTGTCCTGGTTAAACGAGTTTACAAACAGATAGAACAAATTTTGTTGAAAACAGGAAGAAACAAAACAACTGGTATGTCTTTGATCATATAAGAGAAATGAATAAAATCTTTTAAGTCCTGACGGCTGGAAGGTGGAAGCTCTCTCTCACACCATTAGGAATCAGGAACAGTTCTTACATTTCAAGAACTTTTGTTCCCCTATCCAGATTTTCTCTCTAGTTATGCTCTCTCTGCTGACATAATGAATGTGTTTGCTATGAATCTTCTTCTGAATTCAGGTTAGTGAGTAGGAACTTCTTGAGATTCAATTTCGGTTGACATATGTAATTTATGTGCTATATACTAGAATCTGCCAAAGGATGCAGCTATTGGTGTTGATCCATGGTGTATATCAGTAGATACTGCACAGAAATGGGAGCGTGCTTTTGCTAAGAAACAGCAAAAGTTGGTTCCAACAGCTAGAAACTTGGTAGATGAAGTATGGAAAAATCAGCCACCTGCCGAAACAAATCCCTTGATCGTGCATCCTTTAGAATATGCTGGTCGCTCTGTTGCAGATAAGTTGAAAGATTTGAGAGCAAAGCTTGTAAAGGAAAAAGCTCGTGCCATAATAATAACAGCACTTGATGAAGTAAATCTGTAAACCCTGAATCCAAATGTATTAATTTTACTGTTTCGGTGAATTTGGTCTTATATTCTCTGTCTTACTCCGATATGATTGCATTTTGCAGGTTGCCTGGTTGTATAATGTCCGTGGAACAGATGTATCATATAGCCCGGTTGTTCATGCATTTGCTATTGTGACATTGACCTCGGCCTTCTTGTATGTAGATAAAAGAAAGTTGTCATCTGAGGTGCATGTGCATTGCATAATCATTTGATTTAAGTTCAATTCATTTGCGTCTTTCTATTTTCTGCTCTTAAGTAAGCATGTTAATGTCCCAGGCAAACTCTTACATGAAGGAAAATGGAATTTTTGTACGGGAATATGGTGATGTTAGCTCAGATGCAGTCTTACTTGCATCTGATCAACTCACTCCTTCCTCAGCTGACAAAACTCCGTCCGGATTGAATACGGAGACTAATTGTGGCAAGGATACAGGAAATGGTGAAATTCAGACAGCAGAGCTTGTGAATGACCTCATTTGGGTTGACACTGGTGCATGCTGCTTTGCTTTGTACTTGAAATTGAATGCTGATAAAGTCCTCCTTAAGCAGTCACCATTGGCCCTTGCGAAAGCCCTAAAGGTGATTCATACTAACCATGAATAATCTTATCCCCAAGAAAGTAGTCTCGAGTTTTTTGGTGATTGTAAGTCTGGTAGGTGTTTCCCCAGACTTTGTTGGTTGCTAACCGGGTAGTAGGTCAGTGCCTTGCTTATTAGGTAATGGGTCGGTACTCCACTGAGAAAAAAATATGAAACAAGAAGAGGGAAAGTGTGTCTCTTGTTAATGTATCGGCAAACAAATACAACTTTAGTACATCAGCTAAAAGTAAATAGGCTAAGATTATGTTGAAGGCTGCCAGATGTTGGTTTATTTTATATTTCCAGACGACATCTTTATTCCTTGCTCTTGTACAACCTCAATATGCCACAACATTTCATACTGAAGTTGAGTTAAGGATGCTTGAATGGAAGCATTGCGCACATCATGGACCTTTTTGATTTTCCTTGTTTGGCATACCCAAGGGCGTGATCAGTGGTAATGAGGTGGAGGAGAACCATGAGATATCAGGTTCAAATCCCAGCACAGGCAAAAAAGGCCTAGGGTTATTTCCTTCCATCTTCCTAACCCGGTACCTGTGCGGGTAGCTGGTGGGATAGCCAAGGTACACGCAAGTTGGCGCGGACACTTCTATCATGAGAAAATGATTTTCATTTTTATTTTCAGTTATAATTTGGTTAAAAACATCTAAATTAAATTTCAAGTTTTTTCTTTTTGGAAGTACAACAATCATGGCGAGGCGATTGTTTTTCCCTATTTCCCTCCTATAAGAGATGTGGACAAATGCATCTACTTGTAATATTTCTTTTCGGATGTATTAAGCTCTTCTTTTGGATATTGTGACTAACCAAAGCTTAGTTCGATTGGGTCGTATTTTCCTTCTTGTAGTTAGATTTGTTGGCCATCGCTACTTTGTTCTTAGCAGCTTAATATTTTTCTGTTAAGGATTATTACACCAGCTTGGGTTATGATTCTTATGATTACAAAATCAAATCCTTATGGGTTTAGGGAGTAACAGTGATCTCCTTGTGCTGCTCTTTTTTGGGAATAATGGTGTTATTTTTCTTCATTTCTGTTTGTTTTAATGCCCCATTCCTCACCCCCTAATTTCTCAGTCTTCTTTCTCCTCTTTCAATTTATGATCCAGTGCAGAGGAACAGACCACCAAGATCATTTGGTAGTTGTCTCTTAGATGTTGCCAAATATATTAGGATTTTGGAAAATTAGTGTGTATTTTGTGATTTAGTTATTTCTCTAAATCTTAATTCTTACTGTTCATTCTATGACTGGCTTGTATTTCTAGAACCCTGTTGAGATGAAAGGATTGAAGAACGCCCACATTCGGGATGGGGCAGCAGTCGTGCAATATCTCGCCTGGCTGGATAGGCAGGTAAATTATAGCTTCTTAGAGCCTTTGAGGTTTTCTTTGCGTGTGCTGTCATTGACAGTTCACTGAAAAGCTTCTCAGAGGTAAAATAACCTTATGGTTAATTACTGCCAATTGCACTTGATATCATCCCCCATATTATATGAGATTGTGTTCTTGTGTTGTTTCTACATGTGTGTTGTTTGTCTTTCTTATCACCATCGGTCTCCAGAATATGACACCATCCATCTCCAGGTGGATAAAATAAGAGATCTACCTATAGCAGTGGACCCAGGATTTTAGTTAAGTGGGTTTGGTGGCCCTGGACAAACAGCTAGAGTCTTTCTTTAGTGGGAGTTGAGAGGACTTCAAGAATTACAATATGACAAACAATAACAAAATAATGTAAGATAAAAAAGTTAACAAATAATCACCAAAAGAAAAACAACATTTAACAAATTAACCATTAAAACATCCCCCCCCCCCCCCCCCCCCCCCCCCCCCGACTGGAAGAGAAGCAGAGCAAGTAATGACTGGAAATAAAAAAGAGGTTAACTGGTTTTGGCCGTGAACAATGTAATTCACAACCATAGTTTCTTGCTTTCCATCTTGAATTGTTTTTTCATTACTGAAATAGACATGAAATAGCATGTGTATTGCCGATGATTGATAGTATTAGAAAGGGATAAGATAGACATAAGTTTATTTTCTCAAAAAGGGACAAGGTAGACCTAATTGAACTCATATGGAAGGAGGCTGACTAAAGAGATCTATATTTTTTGGAATGAATGCAGATTCAGCAGAAAGTACAGCAATGGAAGTAAAAGATCCATACAGGTGATACCAACTAGTATCTACCATGTTGGTATACATACATTATTTCTAGCGTTTGTTAGGAGTCTTTAACTTTTGTTCAGACTTTATGTCAGGAGAAAAAATATGGACAATCTCTAGTGCTATTATGCTAGATAACCCCAAACAATCGAGCATTACACTTAAACAGGTCCAAATGAAGTGAAATGGATATTGAGAGAATTCAAATAACTGATCTCAACTTTGGGATTTAGGCGTAATAGTAGTTCTTGTGATGAACAAATTAACTTTTGTTTAGACTTCTATGTCAGGAGAAAAAATTTGGACAATCTCTAGTGCTATGATGCTAGATAACCCCAAACAATCGAGTATTACACTTAAACAGGTCCAAATGAAGTGAAATGGATATTGAGAGAATTCATATAACTGATCTCAACTTTGGGATTTAGGCGTAATAGTAGTTCTTATGATGAACAAATTACTTTTGTTTAGACTTCTATATCAGGAGAAAAAATATGGACAATCTCTAGTGCTATTATACTAGATAACCCCAAACGATCGAGTATTACACTTAAACAGGTCCAAATGAAGTGAAATGGATATTGAGAGAATTCATATAACTGATCTCAACTTTGGGATTTAGGCGTAATAGTAGTTCTTGTGATGAACAAAGTCATGTACAATTAGTGCACATAACATATTGATTCCTATGCAGCACCAACCCTCTTAGATGTGAAGGTTTCTGCTTTGAATGAACACACCGACATAAAGCTCAGTCATCACTAGGAATGACCCAAAATCTCATTTAAGAAAAAAGAAAGGTCACGGGTTCAGCTATTTGAACCTCTAAATTTACTTAAAGGATGATGCTCTTTGCCGATGCATTGGATTTGGCTCAGCAAATCCTGTTCGTTTCTTGTTTTTATATTGTACTTTTATATTCTAATGTAATGTATAGATATAGTAAATCTTTAAGCCACTATTATGTGGTTTGACTTGTCTGCTTAACATGCCCTTTGCAAATAATTGGGACTTGGTATATTGATTCTGGACTTCATATGTTTTAGGAGCATAAAGACTTGTCAAGTGTCGGGACTTGTTCGTCAATACTTCTTCTCAGTTGTCATAGAAGCTATAGCATTGTAGATGAGGTTCCATTAGAAGACTGATGTAGTGAATGTCTTTGTTTATCACAGATGCAGGAAATCTATGGGGCATCCGGTTACTTCGCAGAGGCTGAGAGTATGAGCACGAACAAACTAAAGTAAGTTCGACTTCATTTATAAATTCAAGGGTTTGTCTGGTTTGTGTATTTTCAAGTTCAAATTGATTTTATTATAGTTGGCGTTGTAGTGCATGCTGACCTAGATGTTCCATAATTGATTTGAGGTTAGTTTCTGTAGGAAATTAAGCCTCCCTTTCGTTTATAACATTTGACTTAGTTAACTGAGAAATATTCTGGTCGAATTGGCTTCTCGTGGCGTTTCTAAATATAGATGATAATTTGGAGATAAAGCATTTCTTTGATGTTTTTATGAATATAATTTCAAGGTGTTTTCTGAGAATGAATTTATTTGGGCTAGCTACCTTAGTTCTTGCTATATTAGATCAAGAAAGTGATTTTCTGGTTTTGTGGTTCAAGGAAGTGGCAGCCTTCTCTTTGTTTTTGAACTTTAAAAAGCTTCTGAAATGTATTCAGTTCCTCAGCTGATGAAAGTAGGAACTTTGGTCATCATTAATTGAAGGGCATTGTTGCTTCTGCTTTTTGCAGTTCCTTTCCAGTATGTCAAGTGTTTCAATTAGGAATTTTTTGAATCATATTGTGGAGTCTTACTTTTTCCCTATGTAGCACCTACTTCACCATTGGTTTCTTATGTCAGGGATTTGAAACGGCTTACAGAAGTTTCTGCAAGTGATAAGCTAGAGGAGTTCCGGGCATCTAAAGAGGTAGTGGCTCTACACCTGTGAGAAATCTAATATAAAGCTAGCCAGCTATCCAGTTGCTAATGTATCTTGCATTTGATGTTTTCAACACTTAGGTCCTTAAGCTGATACCCTTGGTTTATTTTGATGTACTTGATATGCTACTTTTTACTCAAACTCTATTTACGTTGCAATAGGCAATTTTCTCTATGCTAGAGGGGCAAAAAGGTATATTTTATAGGCTCTGTGTTCTAGGGAGGATAAAGAACAAGGGACGAACTTAAGAGGGTGGCTGAAAATAAGAAACTAAACAGGTGAAGGAATAAAAGTCTGTGGACAAAGTCAATTAGGAAGTATGCATACGTATTGTTAAGGCGCTAATAGCATGTAATAACTAGGCCTTAAGATAATGATGGAGTGGCAAATGTCCATTGCTTCACCCTGAGGAGGCTGTTTTCTGCCGTCTTTTTCTAACATGTACGATTTTGTCATTTGTTTTGTGGTGGGTCTGATCTAGTTTGAAAATAATGTTGGTAGCTTTTCAGCATTATTTCTTCTTTACTCGACATTCTGATTAACTTACTGTCCTTGTATATCTGCAGCATTTCAGAGGGCTGAGTTTTCCAACTATTTCATCTGTTGGTTCAAATGGAGCCATTATCCATTATTCACCTGAGGCAGAAACATGTGCAGAACTTGACCCAGATCAAATGTACTTATGTGATTCAGGAGCACAGGTTTGTGAATATCAGTTGGTTCATGATACAGATATTTTGGGGATTGTATTTGTTATCCTAACTTGTGTTCCCTTAAAATTAATGGTTTGATGTTGTTGTTGCGGAAGTATCTGGATGGAACAACTGATATTACACGGACTGTTCATTTTGGAAAACCTACTGCACATGAGAAAACATGTTACACTGCGGTATGTAAATCCTGTTGTCTTATAGATGTGATTCCTGACCATTGATCAAGTCATTGTGTTATGCATTGGGAAAGTCAAATGTCAAATTCAAGTTTATCTGTTTACTGAAAAGCATCAACAGATCCTTCAGTAAGATAAAACTATTGGAAGCATTATCATCCTTGTACTTGTTAGTTTCTATCTTTGCAGCAAGTTATAAAATTTTAAAAAAATTATTCTATTTTTTAAATATGTATATATTTTTTTCAGTAATCCTTCTGAGTGAAATAACTTTATAACATCTTCTTTCTGTTTGGATTGTTCAAAACTGTGGTCTTATTAAGGAAGAATAAACAATAATCTTAGAAGACAAAGGAAGAGATAACTTAGTGGTAAGAGCCCTTACTTCAAAATGATGAGGTAGGGTTTGAGACATCAAGTGGGAAAAGCCACTACTGGGTAGGGAATTTACCGTTACTCCTCTACCTCCCCAAACCCATCCACCCACATCATTTTCTGAAAGACTAGGTTATGCCGTAGAAGAGGCTTTATTCCTGCATTTTTTTTGGGCGTGGCCTGGTGTGTAGATGCTTGTAATGTGGACTATGTTTTGTATCTAGTTAACATTTTTGTCTCTATTTATAAGAAAATATTTTTCATACTAATTTTATGTATCTAGTTGATAGAGTTCTTCAGAACCTTTTCTGGGGGGACGAGAAATCTTTAATCCTTTGCTTTGTTGCATATTGCTCTAATGCTCAAACTTGCTTGAATTATGTAGGTTCTCAAAGGACATATTTCATTGGGTAATGCACGGTTTCCCAATGGAACAAATGGTACGAGTCTATGGGATGATTTCTTAGTCCACAAATGTTTGTGGGAGATTGGATGTACAATTGTGCATGTCCACAAACCCTGTTGGAACCAAGTGCTTTCTAGTTTAATGTTGTTTAACTGAGGTGATACTGAAGTTAATTGCAGAACATAAGAGGGACACTTTTCTTACTTAACCTTACTGTACATTATAGGTTATGCTCTTGACGTTCTTGCTCGAACTCCTTTATGGAAGTATGGGCTTGACTATAGGCATGGTACAGGTCATGGGATCGGGTCTTACTTAAATGTCCATGAAGGTAACTTGTGCTTTAGTTTCTGGGAAGGTACTAGTGTAAAGTTACTAGTTTCACTCGCTTCCTTCTACTTTTTATCAGGACCTCATCAGATCAGTTTCAGACCATCAGCGCAGAATGTGCCACTACAAGTTTCAATGACAGTCACAGATGGTCAGTCTGATTTTATTTAGTTTTTGACCGAACTGAAATCAAAGTTTTGCTTTATTACCTTTTTTTAATTCCTTTTTTTTTTTTTTCTGAATGCTTTATGTTTTTCTGGTTGCTTTATAATTTTTTCTGATCCATCACATAAATAAATGGAGCTTTGCTCCAATTTTTAGTAAGCTGTTCTTGAAGTTTTACAGAATGAAATGATGTAGCTGATAGATGTCCCTATTGTCGTCTTAATCAATCCCCAAGTTGCTTTTCTTACTAGAAAATTACTTCAATGGAGAACGTGGATGTCATCGCTAATCGTATCTTACTGTTTGAGCAAGGCTGTATAGGCTTTTGTATGTGCAGAATTGCATGTATTACTTATCTAACAAATTGCTTCTTATCATTTGTTGGTAGTTGAAATTAGTGCCAACCATTTGTGAATGTCCTTGAAACATTTTATTTATATCCATGCATATATTTTATTTTGCAAACTTCATATATAAATTTAATTCTCTTCTCCTAATTTTTAGTCTAAAAGTCATGATTTTCTGACTTCAACATTTGAAGATCTTAACTGTGGGATGTTTTTTTCCAGAACCTGGTTACTACGAGGATGGAAAGTTTGGTATAAGATTGGAGAATGTGCTTATTGTCAAAGAGGGCAATACTAAGTTCAACTTTGGCGACAAGGGTTACTTGACATTTGAGCATATAACTTGGGTAAAGTTTTTCAGCATTCTATTGTTGTATATGTGTATTTTTCTCACACGTTAGCATTTTTGCATGTGTATATACTTTGCTTTGATGGTCTACGAAGAAGGAAGGAAGTTGACGTTTTGTTCTCCGTTGTCCGTCTTTCATGGTGAAGATGGTAATAATTTTACTCTTCATGTTTTATTGTTATTGGGTGTAGGCACCATATCAGAAGAAGTTGATTGATGTTAGCCTTCTGGTGCCCGAAGAGATCCAATGGCTGAACGAGTACCACTGTAAATGCTCGGAAATCCTCGCTCCTTATTTGAATCAATCTGAGATGGAATGGTTGAAGAATGCTACTGCACCCATTGCAGCTTGAGATGTTCAGTGCTCTTACCCTTTATTGAATAAACTTTGTAAAATTCAGCACCCACACCGTTCATACAATAAAAAAACCTATACTTGTCATTATTATATATATACGCATTACTGCATTTGGAGATGGTGGTCCTGGGAAAAAAAAGAAAGGGTTTTGCGCAATGTTTTCCTGGCTATATTTGTACTCCTTTAGTGCGATTTTTTCAAGGGTGTGTTTGGTTGGTCACTCTGCGAAAACGAGTCCCTTAGAAAGTGAAAGTAGGAAGGATTAGTTCCACAAGTGAAATTTTACTTTAATTGAAGCGATTGTTCAGAGGATAATCTTGTTTCTATCTTACTGATAAGTAATTGCTAGTGCAACGACATATACATTCATAAGTGGGATTTGGGATTTGGTGTTGCGTTATTGCTCGTAAAGTAAGATTTTTTTTTAGTGTCAAATAAACATAATAGTAATGCAAAAAACTACAATTTGGAGAAGGAAAAAAGACAGAGAATTATCTTTAAAGTAGATAAAGTATTTAAGTCGATTAGAAGAGATAATATCATGCATCACATTATCAGTAGCTTAGAGGATAGAGTCATTATATTTTAATTAGGGGTGTCCGCGTTGGATTTTGAGTTTTTTTTTTCTCTCTTTATAAGTGGGTATAACAAATTTGGATCAGTCCACTTTTGCCTTAAACTCAATAATTATGGTGCAACCATCTTTTAAGTCTTATTTTAATTATTAAGAGAAACTTAGTTTTTCCTTTAATTATTTACCAGAGAGATCATCAGTCCAAACCTCCATTTTTAAATCGTGATTTCCGTTTTATATCTTATTCGATTGAGCTGATTAATAGACAACTTATTCCTTTTAGCTTAATCTTAATTTGATTGGAAACTGACAGAGGTGAATTCTGAAACATGTAGATCCATATTTCAGCTCCTGAACAACAACTGCATTTTGATGATATTACTCTTTTTACTTCTATAGTTTTTTGTGTTATTTTGTAGTTGTTATTGCTCATTGTTTGCCATTTCTTTTTGGAGAACACATTTGTAACTCTTGTTGATTACAGTGGAGTTTTGATCCTATTGTTCTTCATGCAAAATTTGATGTCTCATTTTAATTGATTTATTTTGCTTTTTGTTATTCGTATAGCTGATATGCTTGCTGTCTCAAACAGTGTTTAAACTGGAATTTATTTATCTCGTCTTGATTCTAAAAATTTAGACTTGAATATCCTCTTGCTAACATCCTATTATATATTTTTATTTGTGTTTATCTTTCCCAATCACATGCGCATTAATTTTAACTTTGATATTATGTTTGTCATGAAATTAAGGGACGTAGGCAGTTTTACTTACCTGTTCATTTTATCATAGTAACATTAAAAAAAAGAACCTGCTATATATTTGTGTGCTGATAGCGTAGATTTCAAAGCAATTTGTTTACCCACAAGCAAATTAAAGGCTGCAAACTATTCAAATTTAAAATTATTTTAAGAAAATATCAATTTTTTTTTTTAAAAAAGTAATCACCGCACTGACAGCAATTTTATCGTTTACAAACTCACATTATATTGTAAGCTACACGCATGAAAAACGCAACAAGCAATTTACTCTTAATTAAAAATAAAATGAAATAAACCCCCAATTAACTTGTACGAATATTCTTCACAAATTCACACATTGTATTGTAAGATGAGCCTCCTTCACTTAGTGCATTTTCCGCACTTATCTTTAATTTCTTAACATTTTCCCTTATACTCTTCGCTTCTTTTGTATCCATTAAAATCTTTACCATTTCTTGAATCTCCTCTCTCTTCACCAATTTCTTCGTCGGCAAAACCCTCGGTCGAATCGCCACCCCTAGCTCCTCCGTCAGCATGGTCGAGTTCATTTTTTGTTCGGCATGCAATGGCCACGCAATCATAGGAATCTCACTCGTAATGCTTTCAATTGTCGAATTCCATCCACAGTGTGAAATAAATCCACCAACCGATAAATGACTCAAAATTTCAACTTGTTGAGCCCACATAGGAACTACTAGGCCCATATCTTTAGTGCTAGTTAAAAAACCCTCCGGTAAGTAATCGAACGTGCCACGTGTATCATTTCCATTGGATTTTAAATATGCAGTATCTGTACCACCGTGGGATGGTGGACGTACTACCCAAATAAATTTTTGTTGACTTAACTCCAAACCCCATGCAAGTTCAATTATTTGTTCAGATGAAAGGGTTCCACCACTTCCAAATGATACATATAAAACTGATTTTTGATTTTGATTGTTTAACCATTGAATTACCTGTTTGAAAATATAAATAAGAAAGACAATAATATGGACTTGTTCGGAGCCAAAATGATAAAAAAAAATAAAAAAATTGAGCAAAATTTTCAAAAGAGCAACAAAAAATAATGTTCAAATAAAAAAGACAACATTTAAGAGACAAATGGTGTGAAATGATAAGTTGTTAGGTAAAGCCTGACATGCGCCTTACGATTTTTAAAAAAAACGTTTTGATGTTGATTTCTCATCACTTAATTAGTATTTTTTTTTACTAGTACTTTCTCCGTTTAAAAAAAATGACATAGTTTGACTTGGAACGAAGTTTAAGAAAAGAAATAAGATTTTTTAATCTTGTGGTTCTAAATTAAAGTTATGTCAAATGTACCAAAATGCCCTTTAATCTTATGGTCTTAATCATGCCACATGGAAAGTTAAAGTTAAAGTGTTGCAAAAAAAAAGAAATGGGTCATTCTTTTGAAACAAACTAATATTCTTTTTTAAACGGAGGGAGTAACTATTAGTTTAATGAAAATTTAATATCTCAAAAGGTCACTCAACTTTATGAATTCATCTAGCAAAGTCATTAAATTTTATTTTGTATTAATAAAATCACTAAACTTAGACCTTACTGACAATAAATCACTCAATCATATTTATTATTAAAAAAATATTGACATAACATTTAATTAAATTGTTATTTTTTGTCATATAAACACAGACCCACAAATAAATAAAATTAAAAAAAAAACTTAATAAAAAAAGTTCGGACAAACTTAATCACGGAAACAAATATTTTTTTATGATAATATTGTATAATTTATGTCGTGATTTAATAAATAAATGAGTATAAATATTTAAGCAAAACAACAAATTAAATTCAAAACAGGAAGAAAAAGCAATAAACAAATGCCAAAAATAGAACAAGTTTGAAAATTATATTTTTTAAAATTGTTGATAAATAAGTTTTTGAAATTTAAAATTATGTTTGGATATACATTTTAATTGATTCTTTGAAAAATGTTTTGTGAGTGACACTGAAAAGTCCTTAATGAGATTATTTTAAATTTATTTAATTGTGGAATTTATATTTACATAATATAAAAAATAATAAGGCTTAAGTCATACACAGACACTTAAAATTGTCCATATATTTCAGTTAGACACCTCAAGCAAGGTTTGTACCTATTAAATACTTATATTGTTTAAAATAAATATCTATTAAACACTTTTATCAATTGGATCTGCCATTTTCAATCGATCACCTCATCGGACTAGATTGCAAATTTTTACCAGCAATTACACAAAGACCCACAAAAGGAAACAACTAAAAAGATCCAAAACAAATTATATCACACTTGATTTTAGGACTCAATGGGCATTGCAGAAAATTGAATCTTGGTTAATAAATTCCATTAACTCCATTTTTCCGGCCATGGTGGATAAGAATTCATAAAGTTCCGACAAAACCCTAATTATCTTTCTTGTACCAAAATTAAACGGAGGAGAATGTTACCGTTGAAAATAGATTGAGGGGTGTTAAAGTTGGAATGACGGTGGAGAAAAAGAAGGAATTGCCATGGGTGGGTGGATTATTTTTTCTTTAGATTTTTTTTTAATTAATTAAATAGATTAAAATAGTTTTCTTTTAAAGTTTCATTTTTTAAATAATTTTTTGGACTCAAATACCACGTGTCATCATTTAATTTATCATTCTGTCATGTCATCATCATGTCATAGCGAGTGTATTACACGCATTTCAGTTTTTTTGCTGATTAACAAACAAATGTCAAATAGGTATTAATTTTAAGGGGCATGGGTATTCAATAGGTACAAACTTTAGTTGAGGTGTTTAAATAAATTATGCGGACAACTTTAAGGGACCGTCGATGACTTAAGCCAAACAATAATTTATTTTGCCATGCCAATACTTTTTCTAATGATAAATTTGATTGAGTGATTGTATTCATAGAAAAAGGTCCATGTTTAGAGATTTTAATGATACAAAACAAAATTCAATGCTTTGTTAGATAAATTCTCAAAGTTGAGTGACCTTTTGAGATATTAACCATTTTATCATATTTGAGCAACTAATGATTTTAAGTACAAATTTTGAAAGCTATAAGTCGTTTGGTTGTAAACTAGCCAAGATTAACTATCCTGGGGTTAGTTATCCTCGGATAACTCATCCCACCGTAACTTATTCTATCACTATGCTATAAATGATGAGATAAGTTATCCAAACACGTCAATCAAATAAGACATCTAAATTTTATTCCAAAACTAGTTATGCTTATCCCTCACGCCAAGCGAGCCTAAATATTTTCGAAATAGATGAAGAAAAATATTTGATACAGTTTTTTCTGCAAATTAAAGTAACTAAAACACAACCAATGTAGCAATTCATTTAAAGACGCGACTTAAAAAACTGTGTGTATATTATATAAAAGTGTAATATTAATTACCTCATCATGTTCATTAATGTCAACTGTTCTCCTCAAGGGACCAATCGTGTAAATTGGACAATATGAAACTGATTGCAATTTTTCATTACTTCGAACGGCTTTAATAGTTTCACCCTCTAAATCTTCCCAAGTATTAGTTAAAATTCCATCAAAACACGTATATTCCATTGTTAGCTTAAGATACTCATGATATTGTTGATCGCTCCGATCCATCATAGGATCCATCACATCATCGGGTCGTAACGCTTTGCAACCCGGAATTTCCAAATGTTGTTTAAGATCAACGTATTCACCCTCAATTTCTTGGTCAAGAACTTGTTGGTACATAAATAACGCTAGTGACCATGCATTAGAAGGATGGAATACGTATTTAGGAATGTTAAATTCTTCGGCTATAGGTAATATTTGTGTGCCAAAAATGTCAACAATGAGACCATCTAAACGATGGTTCATCGAAGCTATGCCTGAACAAATTTCAGGCAAAGCTTCGCGAACTAATATACGTAATTGAGTGAAAAGTTTAGTATGGGAGTCTATTAGGTGGGAAATATCGACTGATGGAACATGAATAATTTCGATAGTTTTTTTCTCGTTGGATTTCTTGAGGAATTCGATTTCGGGTGATGAAGAGTTGGTTGTGATAGTAAAAATTGTAATTTTGATATTATGATGAGTAGCTAATCGATTGCCTAAAACTAGGACTGGGATTAAATGTCCCATGCCAGGACTTGACACTATAGCAACATGAAGTGTGCTATCCATGGAAAAAAAAAGAGAATTTTGTAACACTAGAGTTGGAAAAGAGAAAATTAAAAATGTAAATGAATTTTACAAAGTAAAAGTGTTAAGGTATGGGCTTTATAGGAATCACAAAGTTTAGAAAATCATAAATAAATGAGAAACTTAAAGAAATACAAATAGATTAGAAGTTAATTAGATACACTTTAGTTTACAGTGATACAAAATTTCTAGATTTTAGTTTGTCCATATATCATGATACATGAGTCAAAATTATATATAATATGTTTTAGATACATTCTAGTATGTATATCAAGTGGATTCAGATGTATCTGAGATACATAGATAAATGTCACTCGTCTTCACCCTATTTCACTCTCTCCCTATTTTAATGTGTCTGATAGCAAATATATTTGTATCTAAATATATCTTCATTGATATATAGTAGAAGATTCTTAATTAGCGATAAACTACATAATTATTTAAAATATATATATGCTATGGATATATATCTAATCAAATAATTTTCCCTAATAATTTAAATTCCAGCTAGGACTGTAGGGTAAGTAGGAAACATCAAAGCTTCCTAGTAAAAATAGTGTTGGGTACTACAAATAGTGTGTTTATTTGGTGGTTAGGGACTCCTCTCCATTTCTTTTTTTTTCGTATTTTTTTGAATTCTTGCTTCGATAGAACACATATAATATTAATCTATTACTTATATTCTTAATCTAAGCAAAAACTTGTAAAAGTGAAAAACGGAAAAATAAAAGGAAAAAGGGTCTAATATACCCCTCAACTTTGTCATTTGGAGCTGATATACCCCTCGTTATAAAAGTGACTCATATATGCCCTTACCGTTATACAAACGGCTCACATATACCCCTTTCATTACAAAATGACTCACATATACCCTTCATTTAACGGAAGTCAATAAATTAGTTTAAAATTTATATTTATTACTTCTAATTTTTTTAAAAAAATATTAAGGGGTATATATGATTCTTCTATCAAAGTTCAAGGTATATTTTAATTTTTTTCATACATAAATTATTTTTTGACTTCTTTTATTATAATTATTTGAGTTTCTTATTCTTATTTTATTTTTTTCTTTCATTCCTTAGTTTAAAGAGAAAAAAATTAAACTATTTTTTTTGTGTATTGTAATTTAATTTTCGTATTCGAAGAAAAAAATTTGGTCATTTACAATAAGTTTTACAAGAATATTAGCGAAACATAAATAAATTTGATTATCAAAATAATAATTATAAATTAGTCATTGAAACAAAAAAAGTAAAAAAAAATATATTTGACGAGGATTAAATTTACTCATATAGAATTTTATTTTTTGAAAAATAAAAATAAAAATTTAGATTAAAATTTTTTTTTTTCATTTCCGTTAGAGGAAAAGAGTATATGTGAGCCATTTATTTACAAGTAGGGGTATATATGAGTCACTTTCATAACAAGTGATATATCAGCTCTAAATGACAAAGTTGAGGGGTATATTAGACCCTTTTCCCAAAATAAAAAGAAGTCGAATCTGATTATAAATGCCTAGAAAGAAAAGAAGGCATATGAAAAATGTTTTTTTAATTTGTTTTTAAAAAAATGTTTCTTTACTAATTGATAATTTTTTAATCTCAAAATCTCACAAGGCATATTTAAGATTATAAGACATCGAAAATATTGTTGTTCGATAAGTGAAAATTATTTTTAAAAATTTACGTCTTGTTCAAAGATTTTTTTTATAAAAATTCTGTTTGTACAACGAATTGATAATTTTGTTTTAATTATCGGTTTTGTAGCGAGTTTGTTAATTTTTTTTTTTGAAAAAAATCCCTGTGTTTGCCGACGATTTTGTTATTATTATTTTTAATTAAAATTCACTGCACAAGCAGCATTCACGTGAAGCAAACTTACAATTGAAACAAAAATAAAGTGAAAAGTTCACGTGCAATAATAAAAACAAAAGTTAAAATTTACATGCATTAGTTATAAAAAAAAAAAAAAAGAGTGCACAAAGTTGAAAAAGTTTTTCATAAAAAAAATTAAGAATTATTTTATTGTTTAAAATAATGTAATTGTCATGATCCAAAAGTGGACGTGATGCCCCTTGCCTTATCCCATCAAGATAATTCAGCTGAAAACTCAATCATTACAATGAAATGCGGAAATTTCATAATTTACACAAATATTTTCAAAATCTGGTTGTCACGTGTACAAACCTCTAAAGTATTACAATTCAAAGAAAAAAAAGTCTTAAATGACAGTGTTTCTCGAATAGAACAAGATCATAAATAAGAGTAGAAGATCTGCTGAAATAACAAACAGCTACCTCACAATTCTCCACAAGAAGCCTCAGACAAGGAGAAGAGAAATATCACAAAGTCCTGGCTAGTAACCTACAAAAAGAAATTGTAGTAGCAAGGGGTGAGTACCAAGCCACACGATACCCAGCAAGTAAACTTTTAAAGACAAGCTAAGATGATAAAATACGTGTACTCCTTACACACTAACCGGACCTCCACAACTACAACCTGCATAAAAATTAGCCCAACCTAACAGTTCACAGTTTCATAGCATCCAACTCTTCAAAATCATTGTACAAATTACACATCCTTAACTACAACTCAAAATTCAAAAATCACAAACTTTCACAAAAAGGCACTCACAATATCAGCAACACACAAGATCAAGTTTGTCAAATAGAGGTAATCAAATATCAAGTGATATGCCTCAGAATACCAATTTCCCTCTCAACGGTATATACATGATACTCCTCGTAAATACATCGAGAGTTCATGACCCATGGGGCTCGCGAGGCCCATATACCGACACGGACGATCTCCACGTGTCTGTGCGAACGATCTCGACGCACTATTATAAATCAAACAAATTCCGCACAGACGATCTCCACGTGCCCAATTAATCATAACTCGATCTCAACACCGACGATCTCCACGTGTTAGACCTTTACTTATACCCAATCTCATGTCAATGCATGTGCACAATGTGATATCAAATAAAGGAGATAATGCAACATCTCAATAAATCAAGTGTCTTTATGACATATAATCACCTCAATTGTCACAATTATACGGGTTCAGTAAAGAACATAATCACACATAATAAATCAAATTAATAATATATCAATTAATGCACATATGCTTTGGCATTTTCGGATTAAAATTCACATTCTATAGTAATAAACCTTCCCATTTTAACACTGGTACTCGTACCATTCTTAACACATCACATACAAACAAATAATCACATTGTCTTTTATTACCCCTTTTTATCATTAGAATTTATCAATGTGGACAAGTCAGTCCATCACCAAGTTCCATTACCCAAACATATATCACAAGGAAATACACACATTCCATACACTTAGCAAGAGTTTAGAAATCCACTTGCCTGAATCCAGTAAGAATTTACTCCGGGACTTGAGCCTTTCCATTTGTCAAACTTTCAACTCAAAGCAATCTATTCACAGACATAATCACAATATGCTTTCAAAACTAACAACATCCATATTGTTATATGTCTAGCCTAGACCTAAAAACTCACCCTGAATTCATAATCATACTCCTAATCTTGATACCAATTTACATACTCATTCTCATAGTTTTCAAATTTCAAGTCTAGGGTTAAGTTTCAATACCACAAATTTCATAAATCTAATAATATTCAATTAATATAATACACTTTGTATTTAAATATCTATCTCAATATATCAAATTTGAATTGTACTTGCTAACTATAAGAAAATTGTGAAACCAAAATCAAACCCATAATCTCTATTCTTACTTATGAATAACTATTCATAATCTCAATTAGTTACATGATTTACTTGACAATTATGTTGTCACACCATCTAAAAACAGTAAACAAGGATTATACATGTATGAACATTTTATTGTGAGTTTAATCAAAATTACACAATGATTGACATCAAACTTCTCTCAAGTCACATATACTTTAATTAAGTTCTTTTACACAATTTCTTTCTTTTCTCTTTCCTCAATCCTTGGTTAATAATTACTTCATGATTAACCACTAAAAGTTTTCACCAGAAACCCGTAGAAAACACTTACTCATCGATTTGGTCAATCAATATTGCAACAGCTAAAAGTTCAATTCACCACATACCAATATATAATAATAATAAAAATAAAATTTTTAATATACAATGACTTCTATATATAATCACAAATTCACATACTAGTATAAATTATACACATTTTAGTCTTAAAATCTACTCCTAATTATATAAAAATTTAATAGAAAGGATGAGAATAATTACCTTGACGCCTTAAGATGAAAATATCAATTTTCTCCTCCTTTTTTCCTTTCTTTTTTCTATTTTTTATTATTATTATTAGAAACAAAATAATCATTTATTAAATCTGAAAACCATGAAACTCATTTTTATAAATTATAAATTGTTTATAAAATCTATTAAAAAGATTGATATAAAAAAATAATGATTAAAATTTCAAAAACGACTCAAAGGATCGCTAGAATAATAATCCTAAAAAATGGATAAGAGAACTCAGTCACATAGTTCCCATAATTCTTTAGCAAATAGTATTTTCTGAAATTATTCAAATAAAGTTGATTATTTTATTTACTATTGAAAGAATCTAATCATTCTAAAAAGTGGAGAAATTAAAATATTCACATATAAAAGAATTTTTGAATTCTTACAAGTGTAGAAAAAATTTAAGTGTTCGAAAATAATTCACATGCTTACAAATTTTATGACATTCTAATGATCTGTTTGATATTGCTATTAAAATTTATATATTTTTTGAAGCATACTTTTAAATGATTTTTTAAATAAGTGTTTCTGAAAAGTGCTTTTGATAAGTAAATTATGTTTGATTAATTTTTTGTCAATTTTTTTTGGCGAGACAAATTACGAAAATTGATAAATATCATAGACTATTTTAAATATTTATTAAATTTTTTTAATTAAAATATACATATTCACATTTTCAATAAATTCTATCGATAAATAAATAAATAGATTAAATATTAATATAATATTAACATTATGGTTAAATATAGTTCAAAATATCAAGAAAAATAAATTTAAAAACCATTTCACAAATTAAACCACCATATATGAATAATTCACCACAAAAATAAATGAAGTCCTTCGTATTTTTAATCCTACAAAATTTTCTTGTTATATTTATTTCTGATTCTGTAAAAATAAATTGTAAAATAATATATATAATATAAAATAGATAATGGCCCGAAAGGTTATTTTTGAGAATTTTTCATAAAAAATATTATTTTATCCATCCTAATAGTTGCCGAGTATTCTTTCGACCGTATAGACATGATACTCCTCGAAAATAAATCGAGAGTTCATGATCCATTGGGGACTCGCGAGGTCTATATACCGATACGGACGATCTCCACGTGTCTGTGCAGACGATCTCAACGCACTATCATAAAATCAAAATAATTTTTGCACATACGGTCTCCACGTGCCCAAATTATAATCTTAGTACCTCACCATTCCAACACGGATGATCTCCACGTGCCCAACTTATATTCAATCTCATGTCAATGCACGTGCACAATATTTTTCCAATAAAGGAGATGATGATGCATCTCAATCAATCAAATACCAATATAATACATAACCACCTCAACTATTACAAACATACGAGTTTAATATACAACAGCTAATGCCCATATGCTTAGGCATTCTCGGATTACAATCCACCTACTATAGTAATCAACTTTCTCTTAACACTAGTACTCGTACCAATGCCCGTCACATCACTTGTACGAGACCTCCATCTTTCACTCTTACCTATTGTCTCTTTCATTTTTAATCTTTAATTAGGAAAACGTCCTCCAAAAAGTCTGAAGTCTTAACATACCTTGAATGCCGAATACGTGTCACAAATCCTCAATATTAAGCCTTTTCATTTCGTAAAGCTTCAATACATTCCCAATCTACCAATTATGTAATATTTATAAGTAAACAAATCAGTAGATGCCATATGCTATAGGTTTATCCTAACTCAAAACTTACCAAAATTTACAATCAAGTTCATGAAACTTAGTGTTAACTATACATGTCAAGTCTCATATTCATAAATTTTAAGCATAAGTTACCTCACAATTTTTCAAAGTGTCATTAATCTAATTATACTTATACAATATAATATAATACTTAATATAATGATATATAAATACCAATATTATTAAAAGTTAAATTTCTATACAAAACTCAAGAAAACGAACTTCCAAATCATTAGTAATCCATCACAAGCTCCTAATACCTATTATCGTAAGTTTATCCCTAGTCTAATTATCACTAGAAATAGCCATAACCACCTCTAATTTCCCATGTCCAAAACGTTATAGGATGGTCCCATTTTTATTTTTTTAAAAAAATTCAATTTCTCTTATTTTCTTTAACAACCCCATTATAATAATATTGAAATAATTCCATTATAGAAGTACCCATAATTCAAATAACACTATTTTTGTTTTGTCAAGAGTTAATTTAATTTCCTATATCTAACAATTAATTACCCCAACATCAGCAACCATCACGTGTACAATAACACTAAACTCTAAAATTTTATTTTATCTACCTATTTTTTCCAACCGAAAACTATACCATTAGAATGGTTAATTATTAACATATCGGTGATTCCTTGACAACAATTTTTTTACCACATAAATCAAATATAATATTTAATTATTCAATACATATATAAACAATAATATTAAGGGTATCTCTAACCCTATCCTCTATTTTATTCTCTAAATATAGAATTTTTTATTTTTTCAGACAATCAATTCTAACTCAATTATTTATTTTACTCTCTAAAAAAGAATCTTTTTTTTTTCTCCTCAGTATTATATTATTATTTTGTTATTTCATAATATAATTTTTTTCAGAATAATTCCTCTATAATCTTCGCGTAATATAAAATTTTTATTTTGTTCAAATTCTTCATTTAATATAAAATTATATTTATTCTAAATAACATAAATTGCGATAAATATTATATATAATACATATTAACGAATAATTCAAATAAAAGTGAAATCATTGATGTAATATAATTGCACCATAAATATTGTATCATCATGAAATTTCTTTTAAATCTTACGTAAATACTCAACTTTCAAGACTATTACGTTACTCTCATGAATGTTCTATTAATATATGACGGAGTTCAAAATGAGCATTTTTGTCCTTATTTTTTATGTGTAGCTAAAAATTGTATAAATCAACAATTTCATTTTGTATTCAATTATTTTGTCGGTACTAATTTACTTCCCATATTTAATTTTGAACTATTGAATTAAATATTTTCATGCTATTTAAAAATTGTAGTATATTACTATAACATAAAAAGTAGATTATTTGAATTATCATGTAAATTTTGTGCATACTTAACAATGAAAAAAATTATAATCTAAATTATATATTTAAAATGACCAAAAAATTAAAAAATCGATAATATATTTTAGATGTTATATTACTTAGAAAATAATTACGAATATTAGAGACTTAATTAATAATCTTATATAATATAAATATTATTCAATAACTTTAAGTTACATATTTAAAGTGACAATTTCTTTAAAAAATTAAAATTAAAAATGATTAATTTAGCGGAAGTAGTATTAATTTGACGGAAGTAGTAACTTGTTAATTACTATATTACATTAGAAAATAATTATAAATAATAAAGATTAAATTAGTAACATAATAGAACCAATATTATAATAATCAAAAAGTAATATAGAGAGGTGAATAATAGTTCTCCAATTTAGAGAACTACTATTTACCCCTCTATAATTGAAGAATAGAGAGTTAAATAAAGAGTGATTCGAGAACTCATTCCCTATTTTACTTTCCAAATATAGAGAATGGAGAGTTTCTCCAATATTCCTCTTGTTTTCTCTTTTTCCAAAAATATAATTAGGTATTAAAGTGGAAATTTCCGCCAACTTAATTTCGATACATGAATCAAGTGATAACTATTAATTGTGACTCACTAACTTCAATCTAATAACAATTATACAATATAATACAGCTCTTACTTAATGTAATTATATATATATATATATATATATATATATATATATATATATATATCAATATTATTAAAAATTAAATTTCAATACAAAACTCGAAAAAAATGAACTTCCAAATCAATTAGTGATCTATCACAAACTCCTAATACCTATTACCATAAGTTTATCCCTAGTCTAATGATCACTAGAAATAGCCATAACCATCTCTAATTCCCCTGTTCAAAACGTTACAGGAAGTTCCCATTTTTTTTAATTCAGTTTTTTTTTTTTTTTTCTTTCACAACTCCATTATAATAATATTAAAATTATTCCATCATAAAAGTACCCATAATCCAAATAACACTATCTTTGTTTTGCCAAAAATTAATTTAATTTTCTATAGCTAACAATTAATTACCCCCACATTAGCAACCATTACGTGTACATTAACACTTAGCTCCAAAAATTTATTTCATCTACCTATTTTTCCCAACCGAAAACTACATCATTGATCAATAGTGATTAATGGTTAATTATTAACCTATCAGTGATTCCTTCCATAAATCAAATATAATATCTAATTATTCAATGCATACATAAACGAAAATATTAATTAGGATGTGATCACAAACTATTCAATTGTAATACTCATTTAATAAAGATTCATCAACTTGGTACTCATAGTTATCAGATAATTTAAATATTCCTTTAATTTTTTTGAAAAAGTCAATGTAATCCTAGTTATCAAAATGACCTAGCGGATCGTTACAATATTATAAAAAGTTGATAAGATTTTTTTCACTTTAATATATTATTAACTAGTATACTTGGCTGCACTTCGTGTGGTTATGAAAAGAATAAAAAAAAAGTTACATATTAATATTACTTTAATAAAGAAAATAAAGAATAATCAATATATATAGTTAAAAATCCATTAGTCTCCATTTCTGGGTGTTTTCTTTTCATCCGTAGACAAGAGTCAAGAAAAATAATAACAAATTGATTGTTAATCCTAAAATGAATCCAAAGATAACAAAACAAAATAATTTATTTAAAAGAAATAAAAATATGTTGATATATTAGCCTTTCTTGCTAATTAAAAGTAATATATGAAATCTATATATGAAAAAGTAATGCACTGCAAAGCTTAAAAATATTGTAAAATATCTGTTACTAATTTTCTAACCAAAACTGGCTACAAAATAACACACAATATTAATGTGATTTTATAGTATTAATATAATCTTTCATATTAAATAATTAAAAGTTACGAATCCAAATGACTTAAGAGGTTATAAATATAAAAAATTTGAAAGTTATGAATATCGTTAATACTAATTTAAAAATTATATAACCAAAGAGATATAAGTTAAAAAAATAATTTTACAAGAAAAAATAATTGAAAGTTTGTCACGACCCAAATCGGATCGCGACTGGCACCCACACTTACCCTCCTATGTGAGCGAACCAACCAATCTAAACCTTAATATTTCAATATAATATCAACAGAAAGTAATGCGGAAGACTTAACTCATTAATAAAAACCAATTCAATAACTTCTAAAATCCAACATCTATTATTCCCCAAAATCTGGAAGTTATCACCACAAAAACATCTATAATCAAATTACTATACTAAGAGTATTCTATGAAGCTAAAATAAGTAAAAGCTAGTCCATGCCGGAAGTTCAAGGCATCAAGACAGGAGGAAGAAAGTCCAGTCCAAGCTAGAAGCGTTAGCTCACCCTGAAGATCCGATGTGACGAAGACTGGCTAGAATTGCGGTTGAGTTGAAGACGACGGCACGTTTGCTGCACTCCACAAATAATCTAAAAGAAACATACAGGTAGGGGTCAGTACAAAACACGGGTACTGAGTAGATATCATCGGCCAACTCAAAATAGAAAACAGTATATACCAAGTAATATCATAAAATCAACTATGATACTCAACATGTAGCAACAACAAGTACTATCTCATTAACAATTACCGTCAAGTTCACACATGAGGACTCAAGCCTCAATACCATACACATTTGGGAATTAGATTCATTAGATTGAGTATATTAACATCTTTCAAGATTCATTATCTTTATTCCTCTTGTGTCGGTACGTGACACTCCGATCCCCTAATTCTACGTGTCGGTTCGTGACACTCCGATCCCCTAATTCTACGTGTCGGTTCGTGACACCCGATCCCCTAAATCTACGTGTCGGTTTGTGACACCCGATCCCCTAAATCTACGTGTCGGTTCGTGACACCCGATCCCCTAAATCTACGTGTCGGTTCGTGACACCCGATCCCCTAAATCTACGTGTCGGTTCGTGACACCCGATCCCCTAATCTCATTCTATCAATTTATCAAGCCTTCTCTTATACCAAGGCATCATCAATCTCATTACTTTAGTTCATCAAGCCTTCTTTTATACCAAGGCATCATCATTAACAAGAGATTGAGTTTTTATCAAGATTTGGGATTCAATAGCTTCATCATGCTTATTTCATCACAATCATATAATCACATTCATGCATGCATACAATTAAGCACATAGAAGGGTTTACAATACTTCCCAATACATATCATTCTCTATTAAGAGTTTACTATGAAAGCATAAAACCATAACCTACCTCCACCGAAGATTAGTGATCAAGCAAGCAATTTCCCCAAGCTTTGTTCTTCGTTTTCTTTCTTCTCGATCGACCCTCTCTCTCTCTTCTTGTTCTTTTTATTTTCTTTATTCAAACCCTCTTTCTTTTACCCTAATTAGCATATAATTAAGAATAAAAGATGGCAATAATAACCCACTAATTAACTTAAGGTTACCTCTTTTAACCCCCAAGTAATTAGACTTATTAACATTAACCCACTAACTTTATAATTAAAGCAGGAATAGTCAAAAACGTTCCTTAAAACGTATAAAGAAATCCGACCCGGACTGGGATTACGCAACCTGCGACGGCCCGTCGTGCCTGCGACGATCCGTCCTGCAGGTCGTCGCAAGGTTCAGAGACTCAATTTCCACCAAAGAGTCTGTGACGGTCCGTCACACATGTGACGGTCCGTCCTGCCATTTCGTTACGAAGTTCAGAGAGTCGATTTTCAGTACCCAATTTCAGATTTTCTAAGTGTTTTGAGACGAGACCCTGCGACGGTCCGTCGTGCCCATGACGGTCCGTCGTGGGGTCCGTCGTCTCAGCCAGTTTTCCAGAAATAAAATTTGCTGCTCAAAACGACTAAACAGGTCGTTACAATAAATACCAATTTACCAATCGTTCGTCCTCGAACGATCAAAAAGAAGGAAAACAAGGGCGAAAAGGAGTACCTGAATCTGTAAACAGGTGTGGGTATCTTTCTCGCATATCGACCTCCTTCTCCCAAGTGGCTTCTTCGATTGGTCGATTCTTCCATTGAACTTTAATGGATGCAATCTCCCTTGATCTCAACTTGCGAATTTCTCTATCTAAAATGGCAACAGGCTCCTCCTCATAAGACAAATTTTCATCGAGCAGAACTGAATCCCAACGGATAATGTAGTTTCCATTCCCATGGTATCTTTTCAACATAGACACATGAAATACCGGATGCACTCCGGACAGCCCTGGAGGCAAGGCTAACTCATAAGCCACCTCCCCTACTCGCTTGAGTACTTCAAATGGACCAATATACCTTGGGCTTAATTTACCCCTTTTACCAAAACGCATCACCCCTTTCATGGGTGAAACCTTCAACAAGACTTGTTCACCCTCCATGAACTCCAAGTCTCTAACCTTTCGATCTGCATACTCTTTCTGTCTACTTTGCGCCGCTAGAAGCTTTTCTTGAATAGATTTCACTTTATCTAACGATTCTCTCAAAAGGTCAGTACCCCAAGGTCTAACCTCAAATTCATCAAACCACCCAATGGGAGACCTACATCTTCTCCCATATAGTGCCTCAAATGGGGCCATATCAATGCTTGAGTGATAGCTATTGTTGTAAGAGAACTCCGCTAAGGGTAAGAAGCTATCCCAATGACCACCAAATTCTATCACACATGCACAAAGCATATCCTCCAACACTTGAATCGTTCGCTCAGACTGACCATCAGTCTGAGGATGGAACGCAGTACTAAGGTCCAACCTAGTACCCAATTCCGCATGCAATGTTTTCCAAAACTTAGAAGTAAACTGCGTACCTCTATCTGATATGATGGAGAGTGGAACCCCATGCAACCGAACAATTTCTGAGATGTAAATTTTAGCTAACTTCTCTGCATTATAAGTCACCTTGACCGGAATGAAGTGGGCAGACTTCGTTAACCTATCAACGATTACCCAAATAGAGTCAAACTTCCCCAATGGCCTTGGAAGACCAACCACGAAGTCCATTGCAATTCTTTCCCACTTCCATTCAGGAATGGGTATTCTTTGAAGTGTTCCTCCGGGCCTCTGGTGTTCATACTTTACTTGCTGACAGTTTGGACATTTGGCAATAAAATCAACAATATCACGCTTCATTCTACTCCACCAAAAGTGTTGCTTTAGGTCACGATACATCTTGGTTGCACCAGGATGTATAGAATACCTTGAACTATGAGCCTCTGTCAGAATAGTGTTGATCAAATCGTCAACTCGGGGTACACATACCCTTCCCTTGATTCTCAAAACACCTTCCTCATCGATTTGTGATTCCTTAGCCTCTCCTCGCAATACTTTATCTTGGATTCTGCTTAGTTTCTCATCATCAAACTGTTTTCCCTTAATCTTGTCAAGAAAAGAAGATCTTGCCTCCACACAAGCCAACAATCCTCCCTTCTCATTTACTTCTAATCTCATCAAGTCGTTAGCCAGAGTCTGAACCTCTCTAGCCAATGGACGTCTAGAAACTTGCAAGTGACCTAGACTTCCCATGCTCCCTGCCTTTCTACTTAAGGCGTCTGCCACAACATTAGCCTTTCCCGGATGATACAAGATAATGATGTCGTAGTCCTTCAGTAGTTCCATCCATCTCCTCTTCCTTAAATTCAAATCTTTTTGAGTAAAGACATACTGTAGGCTACGATGATCCGTGTATACTTCACACTTAACCCCATACAAATAGCGCCTCCATTGATTTAATGCAAACACTACCGAAGCCAATTCCAAATCATGAGTCGGATAATTACGTTCATGCACCTTTAATTGCCTCGAAGCATAAGCAATTACATTCTTTTCTTGCATTAGCACCGCACCCAACCCATAATAGGATGCATCACAATAAACAATGAAGTTCTTACCTTCCACGGGCAAGGTGAGAATTGGTGCAGTAGTCAACAAAGTCTTGAGCTTCTGAAAGCTTTCTTCACACTCGTCCGACCATACAAATGGGACATTCTGCTTAGTCAAGTTCGTCAATTGGGAAGCAATGGAAGAGAATCCCTTGACAAATCGACGGTAATAGCTAGCTAAACCAACAAAGCTCCTTATTTCTGACACATTAGTGGGTCTCACCCTATTCTTCACTGTCTCAATCTTAGAAGGATCCACCATTACTCCATCCTTAGAAACTACATGCCCCAAGAAGGACACTGCATCTAGCCAAAACTCACACTTAGAGAACTTGGCATAAAACTTTTTCTCCCTCAACATTTCCAATACAATCTTCAAATGCTCCTCATGTTCCTTCTTACTTTTAGAGTATATCAGTATATCATCAATAAATACGATCAAGAAGAGGTCCAAATATGGCTTAAAAATCCCGTTCATCAAGCTCATGAACGCAGCAGGGGCATTCGTAAGACCAAAAGACATCACTACAAATTCGTAATGCCCATACCTCGTTCGAAAAGCAGTCTTTGGCACATCCGTTGCCCGTATTTTCAATTGATGATAACCGGATCTCAAGTCAATCTTAGAGAAGACATAAGCACCTTGTAACTGATCGAACAAGTCATCAATGCGAGGAAGAGGATACTTGTTCTTAATAGTTACCTTGTTCAACTGCCGGTAGTCTATGCACATCCAAAAACTCCCATCCTTCTTCTTCACAAACAAAACTGGAGCACCCCAAAGAGATGCACTTGGTCTAATGAAGCCTTTGCTCAACAACTCTTGAAGTTGGGCCTTTAACTCTCTTAACTCCGCGGGAGCCATTCTATAAGGGGGTATAGAAATGGGGCGAGTACCCGGTTCAAGATCAATACAGAAGTCAATATCCCTATCCGGTGGCATACCAGGAAGATCTGCAGGGAACACATCCAAAAACTCACGGACTACCGAAACCGACTCAATAGAAGGTACTTGGGTAGTATCATCCCGGAGGTGTGCCAAGAAAGCTAAACAACCCTTACTAACCATTCTCTTAGCACGAAGAAAGGAGACGATACGAATCGGATTGGAAGTGTAGTCACCCTCCCACACTAACGGATCTGTCCCAGGTTTGGCTAACGTCACAGTCTTAGCATTACAATCCAAGATCGCAAAATTCGGAGAAAGCCAAGTCATACCCAGAATTACAAAATCAAAGTCAACCATTTCTAAGATAACCAAATCTACATAAGTGTTACTCCCCACAAAAGTCACCAAACAAGACCTATACACTTTTTCAACTATCACAGACTCACCCACCGGAGTAGAAACACGAATAGGCATGTCAAGTAATTCACAATGTAAATTAAGACCATTAGCAAATGAGGAAGATACATAAGAAAATGTGGATCCAGGATCAAACAATACAGAAGCCATGCAATCACAAACCGAAAGATTACCTGTGATGACAGCATCAGATGTCTCCGCTTCAGATCTCCCAGGGAAAGCATAACAATGGGCCTTATCGTTTGTCTGTCCGTTGCCCCTACCATGTTGTGATGTAGTGGCTCCAGTTTGCCCATCACCCCGGCCGTTTTGGTGACCACCATTACCTCGGCCACCACGTCCTCCAGAATAACGGCCTCTACCATGACCACCTCTACCTCTAGCTATTGGGGGTCTATAACTCTGTTTTGGACAATTCCTCCTAATATGTCCAGTCTCCCCACATCCATAACACTCTCTGGAGTCAAGCATGGGTCTCTCAGAGAAGTGTTGACCGGTCTGAGGTGGACCCCCAACTACAGTCTGTAGTGAAGACTGAATTGGTCGAACTGAGTAACCTCCTGAACCCTGTCCTCTAGAGTAAGAACCATTAAACTCACCTCCCTTTCGAAACCTTTTTGATCTTGATGCCATGGTGAAGTCATCTGGCTTCACTCCCTCTACCTCTATCACGAAGTCTACCACTTCTTGAAAAGATTTCACTGTAGTCACTACCTGTAAGGCTGAAATCCGCAATTCTGACCTCAACCCCTTCACAAAACGGTGAATCCGCTCTTGTGGACTAAAACAAAGCTGAGTGGCATATCTGGAAAGTGCACGAAACTTAGCCTCATATGTAGTAACCGACATCCTACCTTGCTCTAGGCTCAAGAATTCATCTCTTTTCCTATCCCTCAAAGTCCGGGGAATATACTTCTCCATAAACAAGCTAGAGAATGATGCCCAAGTCATAGGTGGTGCCTCTATTGGTTGACACTGAACATGTGACCGCCACCACATTTTGGCGTGCCCTTGAAACTGATAAGTCACAAACTCAACACCAAACCGTTCTACTATGCCCATCTTGTGTAGTAGCTCATGACAGTCAACCAGAAAATCATAGGCATCCTCAGATTCAGCACCCTTGAAGACTGGAGGTTTCAATTTCAATAACTTACTGAAAAGTTCATGTTGATCATTTGTCATTATAGGCCCTGTAGCCAGATGAGGAAACGTGCCTATTTCCAATGGAGCATCCATGCGGGGAGCCGCAGTAGCCGCATGTTGTACCTCCGGACCCTGAGGTGCTGGTGCAGAAAACACTGGAGGTGTTTGACCTTGATCAGATAACCCACTAAGATAAGCAAGAACCTGATTGATCATGTCTGGGGTAGGTTGGGGAGGCAATCCTTCATTCTGTACTTGTTCAGTTTCCCCTTCCTCACCCTCTCTTACTACTTCTTCAGTCGGTGGAGGAGTCACTGCCCTAGTATCAGATGGGCTAGGTGCTCGTCCTCTTCCTCTAGAGGACGTCCTCCCACGACCTCTACCACGGCCTCTTGCCGCTACTCTTCCTCGAGCTACAGCCCCAGTGGATGGCTCAAACGCTTCTTGTCTTGCCGATGTTGATGTTGGCGCAGTCGTTGCTCTAGTTCTAACCATCTGCGAAATAGAGTGAAGATGGTCAGATACCAATTTGTATCACCTAGATACCAATTAGATCCAAGTAATAGCACGAAAGAAAGAATGAAAGAATGGAATTTTCCTAAAGTCTTATAGCTTCTCAAAGAAAAGTAAAGGCGTCCCCCTACCGTCCCTTAAGACTCTACTAGACTCGTACTTGTGTGATGAGACCAACGAACCTAATGCTCTGATACCAAGTTTGTCACGACCCAAATCGGATCGCGACTGGCACCCACACTTACCCTCCTATGTGAGCGAACCAACCAATCTAAACATTAACATTTCAATATAATATCAACAGAAAGTAATGCGGAAGACTTAACTCATTAATAAAAACCAATTCAATAACTTCTAAAATCCAACATCTATTATTCCCCAAAATCTGGAAGTCATCACCACAAAAACATCTATAATCAAATTACTAAACTAAGAGTATTCTATGAAGCTAAAATAAGTAAAAGCTAGTCCATGCCGGAAGTTCAAGGCATCAAGACAGGAGGAAGAAAGTCCAGTCCAAGCTAGAAGCGTTAGCTCACCCTGAAGATCCGATGTGACGAAGACTGGCTAGAATTGCGGTTGAGTTGAAGACGACGGCACGTTTGCTGCACTCCACAAATAATCAAAAAGAAACATACAAGTAGGGGTCAGTACAAAACACGGGTACTGAGTAGATATCATCGGCCAACTCAAAATAGAAAACAGTATATACCAAGTAATATCATAAAATCAACTATGACACTCAACATGTAGCAACAACAAGTACTATCTCATTAACAATTACCGTCAAGTTCACACATGAGGACTCAAGCCTCAATACCATACTCATTTGGGAATTAGATTCATTAGATTGAGTATATTAACATCTTTCAAGATTCATTATCTTTATTCCTCTTGTGTCGGTACGTGACACTCCGATCCCCTAATTCTACGTGTCGGTTGGTGACACTCCGATCCCCTAATTCTACGTGTCGGTTCGTGACACCCGATCCCCTAAATCTACGTGTCGGTTCGTGACACCCGATCACCTAAATCTATGTGTCGGTTCGTGACACTCGATCCCCTAAATCTACGTGTCGGTTCGTGACACCCGATCCCCTAAATCTACGTGTCGGTTCGTGACACCCGATCCCCTAATCTCATTCTATCAATTTATCAAGCCTTCTCTTATACCAAGGCATCATCAATCTCATTACTTTAGTTCATCAAGCCTTCTTTTATACCAAGGCATCATCATTAACAAGAGATTGGGTTTTTATCAAGATTTGAGATTCAATAGCTTCATCATGCTTATTTCATCACAATCATATAATCACACTCATGCATGCATACAATTAAGCACATAGAAGGGTTTACAATACTTCCCAATACATATCATTCTCTATTAAGAGTTTACTATGAAAGCATAAAACCATAACCTACCTCCACCGAAGATTAGTGATCAAGCAAGAAATTTCCCCAAGCTTTGTTCTTCGTTTTCTTTCTTCTCGATCGACCCTCTCTCTCTCTTCTTGTTCTTTTTATTTTCTTTATTCAAACCCTCTTTCTTTTACCCTAATTAGCATATAATTAAGAATAAAAGATGGCAATAATAACCCACTAATTAAGTTAAGGTTACCTCTTTTAACCCCCAAGTAATTAGACTTATTAACATTAACCCACTAACTTTATAATTAAAGCAGGAATAGTCAAAAACGTCCCTTAAAACGTATAAAGAAATCCGACCCGGACTGGGATTACGCAACCTGCGACGGTCCGTCCTGCAGGTCGTCGCAAGGTTCAGGACTCAATTTCCACCAAAGAGTCTGTGACGGTCCGTCCTGCCATTTCATTACGAAGTTCAGAGAGTCGATTTTCAGTACCCAATTTCAGATTTTCTAAGTGTTTTGAAACGAGACCCTGCGACGGTCCGTCGTGCCCATGACGGTCCGTCGTGGGGTCCGTCGTCTCAGCCAGTTTTCCAGAAATAAAATCTGCTGCTCAAAACGACTAAACAGGTCGTTACAAAGATATAAGAAAAAATGTCAAGAAAAAAAATAAAATAATAAATGAAGGCCATAGAAAGAGAAAGGCGGCCGACATTCATCATGTAATAATTGGTAGATGTTATTATCTCGGGAAAAGGGTCTGATATACCCCTCAATTTTGTCATTTAGAGCTGATATACCCCTTGTTATGAAAGTAGCTCATATGTACTCCTACTTATAAACAAATGACTCACATATACCCTTTTCCTCTAACGGAAATGAAAAAATAATAATTTTCAATCTAAATTTTTATTATTTTTTTCTAAAAAATATAATCTCATATGAGTAAATTTAGTCCTCGTCAAACATATTTTTTTGACTTTTTTTTGTTTCAATGACTAATTTATAGTTATTATTTTGACAATCAAATTTATTTATGTTTCACTAATATTCTTGTAAAACTTATTGTAGATGACCAAATTTTTTTTTGAAACGAAATTAAATTACAATACACACAAAAAAATAGTTAATTTTTTTTCTTTAAACTAAGGAATGAAAGAAAAAAATAAAATAAGAATAAGAAACTCAAATAATTATAATAAAAGAAGTCAAAAAATAATTTATGTATGAAAAAAATTAAAATATACCTTGAACTTTTATAAAAGAATCATATATACCACTAAATAATTTTTTTTTTAAAAATATAAGTAATAAATAGAAATTTAAAACTAATTATTTAAAATTCCGTTAAATGAAGGGTATATGTGAGCCATTTTGTAACGGCAGGGGTATATGTGAGTCGTTTGTATAATGGTAAGAGCATATATGAGCCACTTTTATAACGAGGGGTGTATCAGCTCCAAATTACAAAGTTGAGGGGTATATCAGACCCTTTTCTCTATTATCTTTGCAACAAAATAATATATTATTATTATTAGATGTTAACGTACAGTTTCTACTTTTTCTTTTCAAATAAGTCATATAATCATATCATTATACAATTATTACAGTTTTGATATATTAATATATCTCATTAATTATTAGTTGTATCGTATTATATAATTACTATTAAGGATTGTTGGTATGAGAAATTAAAAATAATAGTGATAGAATAAAAAATTAGTGATGGGGTAAAATATTTTTATGTTGTTTGATTGTTATGTTTGGGATCATTTATCCCGCTATTTATATCATTGTGATATCGGAGGGATTGAAAATTAACCACAGGTTCGAAATTTGGTAAAAATATGAGAGTTGACATATTAATTGACATTAAAATTAGGAGCTTGATTATAGACTTGGGTGATTTTTGCATCAAGACTAAACATTTAATAATATGGGTGTGGTTAGTTTTAAAATCTTATTGTGATTATTTATTTGAATAGATTGTATTAATTTGGAAGCCAAAGGAAAGGCGAAGACAAAAGACCCGGAGTGAACGATCGATTGCTTGAGGCAAGGGAACTTCTCGATCCTTGTTAAGTGTATAGAATCATGTATTTCCTTTGTAGGGGAGGGGGTGAGGGGAGGGGGGCACGCTAAAAATAACATAAAATAATATGATGATGATTGGGTGCATCCCTCTGAGCAAAGGTAGAAATTTAAATTTAATGTCTATCTCTTTTTTTAGTAACACTCCTCTAAGTGATTATCGGTAACTCTTTAACGTTTCAATTTTTTTTTTTGCTTTAATTTTTCAAAATTTCAAATGTGTTGCATTTGAAATTTCTTTTAAAAAAGAACAGCACTATAAAATTTTATATAATTAAATAAATGTGTATATTAAAATTTAAAACTTGTAGTAGTATTATATATGTTGAACTGTAATATTTAAAATTTAACTGTCCAGTGTTAAGAATGTAAAGGTCAAATCAATCAAATTTATATCTTAGATGTATTTTTTCATAATAGTGCACCTATCCTTCAGAAATCCTGGATACGCCTCTTAGGGTGGAGTAATGAGAGTTGGTGATGGGTTGCCATGTCCATATTGAATAATTTTAATGATGAATAAGGGGTAATAGAAGACAATTTGATTAATAATTGGTGAGTGATGCATGTGTTGAGAATGATTTTAAAGATTATTGATTTATTGATGATGTTGTATCATAATTGTGTTATTGTTAATTGTGCATTTATGAAAATGATCATCTCCTGGACCTGGCCAGCACTCAAGAACCATTATTGGTCCTCCAATAAACTCTCATCATGGCTGACTACAAACAGAAGACTAACTTAAGCATGCAAAAACATAAAACCTGAATAAAAATTCATGAAATAAAATATAAAACTTTAATTCAAATGAAAACTTTGAATAAAAATAAGTTATTCAACTCTCCATAAAATAGGCAACTTAAGTCTTGAAAACATTTAATAAAATAAATGAACAAACTTCGCAACTATACTGACTATATATGAAGCCTAAAACTGATAAAGATGAAAGTCGGGATACGACCCATGACATCCTAACAACTGATATAGTTGAAAGGTAAATGAAACCCTCCAGAAGTAAGAAGCTCACCATAGCTAACTGAAACTCTCGAATGTATCAACGAAGCTCCTGTTGATGATCTTGAACATCTGTGTCTCCATCATCAAAAGATGCAGGCCAAATGGCTCAACATGTGAAATGTACGAGCATGTAAAAGGAATTCTAAAGCATAAACATAATCTTGAACTAGTAAAAACAAAACATACTTACCTCTTCTCAGCTCACTCAACTCAACTCAAAATAAGATAACTCAACTCAAAGATATGATACTTAATTCTGGGTACTCAACTCTGCATACTAAACTCAATATAAAGCAGCAATACACATGCAATATATGAACGCTTCTAAAATAACAGAAAACTACTTAGTTCGTTAACTTTACTCATATAACAAAGTATTATAATTTCTGTAGAAGATTCTCTAGCCGACAATCGTCAATATAAGCCTAAGTGATGGTATAACGTTTTACCTCACGTTGCCAAGGATCCTCTTATACCTTGTCATCGGTATAGAACCTGAACTACTAAGTGGATCCAACAGTCTATGCTAAAAAGCACTAATAAATCATCTAAAAAGTATGATTCTTTACTACCCATAATGACTACATGGTTTATGAAGATGTGAGTAATTTGAACTCAAAGTTGCTCTCATGTCGGTGCTCAATACTACTTTCAAAATATACTTTAACTCATTACTTTGTAAAAAAACTCTTTCTTTGGTTTGAAATAATTACTCAAAACTTAGCTTACAAGCTCTCTTGGAAATCTCAACTTCCTCTTTACTTAAAAGTTAACTCATAGGCTCTTTTGGAAATCAAAATTTCCTCAATAATGAAAATCTAGCAAAAAGGCTCTTTTTGCAATATTGGTTTCTTTTCTTGTTTAAATGTGAAAACATTTAGTCTTTGAGAATACATAGTACACTGATATACTCTTTTGAAAAAATGACTTCAATCTTTACTCTTTACTCAACTCAATATAAGTCTTAAACAAAGTTAAAATATTTGTAAAAAGCTTCATAAAATATGGTTCATGCCGAATTATGGACATGAACGACTCAATGCAAGGTTTATAATAATTATCGATAGAACGAAATACTTAGAACTCAAGAAATTCAACGATACTACTCATTTCAAGAGTTCTCAACTCAGAGGGTTCATGCAAAATTATGAGCATGAACTACTCAACTCAAAGACTCAAAGCTACTTCTCATCTTAAGACTGTTCGACTTATAGGGTTCGTACAGAATTGTAGACATGAAATATTCAACTCAAGGGCTCAGAGATGATTCTGAAAAGGGATTAGGAACTCAACACTTAAAGGCTTCGAACTTTAAGATATGCTTCTTTCAAAGATGCTCAACTTACAAAGTTCATGTGAAATTATGGGCATGAAACAACTCGACTCGATGGTCTACATAATTATAGGGAACTTGTAACACTCCAAAAAAAATTTGAGCTAAGACTCGAACCGTTTATCGTAGTGAGTTTTACCAAGGAATTAGAATTTTCTTAAAGTATTAAGGTCAGTTCATTAGTTTTAATACCTTGAGTTCCAAAAATAATAAAATTGTAAATAACAAAAAATCTGAGAATTGGAGAGTTAAGCAAAGTATGAATTTTAGGTCAACTTCAAACGACCATAAATCCCAGTACAGGAGGAGTCAGGTGTGCTACAAGATACCATTGAAAATATCTTTAAATTATATTTCCAAAGCTACAAAGTTTGCTAAATTTTGAGTTTGGATGAGTTAGATATGACCTTTTGAAGTTAGGCTGTCCAGTTAAGGAAAGTTAGCCGAAAATAGTGAGGCATATTTTGGTCATTTTCTTATCCAATCAGATTTAATTCGTTTTTAGTTATATTTAAGTTTATAATCCTTTTAGGTTAAGTTTCATAATCATAATATACACCTAGGGTTTTAGTTGAGAGCTCAAGAAGAGGCAAGAAAAGAAAAGAGGATAAAAGAGGCAAGGATGAAGGCGTTCGTCGACGTTCTTGAGTCTCGTTGCGGATTTTCGCCATGGGTATAATCCCTAAGAGGTATGTAGGCTTCCATAGTGTTGGGTTAGTCCACCCACACTCCAATCATGTATTTGTTTCAGCGAAATTTCATGCCAGTAGATTAGAGTGTAATTAAGTTAAATAATTGAATAAATTGGAAAAGAAACCGTTCGAATTTAGGCGATTTAGGGTGAGAAGACGAGCAAAAGTGCTCGGCAGAATTTTTGGGTTGGGGCTTGGAGTGGTGCGCCTACCAAAGAGACCCGAACCCATATCAGTCCGTCAAGGGTTGGGGCTCCACACCAGCCATATCCCCAGGGTTGTCTTCCCAGCTTGCCTCCGGTAGCTCCATTTGAGTTCGTTTAAAGTGCACCTTCACTCCTTTTCAATTTTAACTAATCTAAGCTACTTCTAAATACCTAAAATCAGTCCTAAAATGATCATAAGTCCTTTTGAGGAGTCTTCCACAATTTTTAGTAACTTGTTTCAAGACTTCATCAAGTGAGTATAAGAGTGAAGAGTATGTATTCATGAGTCTACAATATCACCTAGATCCTTGATATCATGAATCATAACTCTTGAATTCATAATTCACATTCAAGAGAGTAAAGAGTAGAGTTCAAGAAATCCTTTAAGTTCAATTCTGAATTCTTTGAGATCCATCATTGATTTGAACTAAGTTTTGAGGAAGTAAGTAGTAGAATGAGAAGATTTGTGTATCCATCTATTTACTTAGACCTTCGAGTCGAGTTGTTCATGCCCATAACTTCCGCATGAATTCCATAAATTGAGTATCATTGAGATGAGTAGTATCTCGAAGTTCTAAGTCTTGAGTATTGAGTTCTTTATTCTTTTTGAGATTATATTTCTAATTCTGCATGAACCCTATAATTTTGCATGAATCTTATAAGTCGAACAATCTTGAGTTGAGAAGTATCTTTGAGTTCTCGAGTTGAGTAATTCATGCTCATAATTCTGCATGAACCTTCCAAATTGAAAAATCATGAAATCATCCACATGAAATCATGAACCTTGAATTCATACTTCAATTTAAGGAAGTTAAGAGTCCAATTTAGAGGATAAGAGCAAGTAAAAGTAAAGTTTCTAAATTTTTATGAAGTCTTTCACAAACGTTTTCACTCTGTTTTAAAGACTTAAAGTTCAAGTCAAGAAAGAGTAAAGAGTTGAGTTAAATTCTCAAAAGCTATAAGGGAACTAAGTACTCCCTAAGAGTTTAAAGTTTCAAATTAAGTAAAAAGCAAGAGTTGAGTTCGTTTCTCAAAAGCTATAAGGGAACTAAGTATTCCCTAAGAGTTTATAAATGTTTTCACATTTAAGTTAAAAGGGAACGAAGAAGTTCCAAAGGAGTTTTGAACTGAAGAGGGGAACATTGATTTTAATAGGAGCTTCTTAAAGCTAAAGGGTTCATCAAATTATCTCAACCCAAAGAAAAGAAAGTTTCAATTAAAGAATGAACTAAAGTACATTTTGGGAGTATTATTGAGCACCGATGTGGGGATGAGAGTTCATATTAACTCAAGTCTCCATGCAAACCATGTAGCCACCATGGGAATTAACGGGTCATACTTTTTAGATGATCACGTAAGGAAATCTAGCGGATTCACTAAGTTGAGTAAGGTCCTATACCGATGGCAAGGTGTATGATGGTCCTCTTGTAACGTGAGGTAAGATGTTGTACCATCACTTAGTCTCATAGTGATGGTTGTCGGTTAGAGAAACTCCCACAGTATTAGTTACATGGTTTCTCAAGGGGTTCTGCTTAGTATGAATGAGGGTATGAGACTTCATTCATGCATTGCACAAGTAGACTTTGATAGGGAGAATGATATATTTTATGATATTATTATCTTGAGTTAATATCGTCTTTTAAACAAATTTTTTTTATATTGCACTTGTTTTAAATTTCTTTATATCAAAATGAGTTCAGTTAAGTACCAAAATTAAGTATATAGAGTTGAGTATTCATAGTCTAGTATCATACCTTTGAATGCAGTATTTAATATCTGTTAGGTTATTAGCATTTTAATATTAATATTAATATATTAAATTGCTTTATTTTGGAGTTATAAGAATGACCATTGGTAGGCATTTGTGTTTTAAACTATCAATTTAATCATGCTATTCATCTCTGACTTGGTAGCCATGCAATGCCATTACTTTTGGCTTTATTGGTTGAATTCATTGTAGAGATAAAAACATTCCAATAAACATTGGAATGGATAACTTCTACATCATCCATTTGCATTGGTTGTCCATCACTTTATTTCATTCTTAATTCTTCTATTACTCTTTGTAACCTATGTAACTCCTATTGTAACCTATGCAACTTATGAAACTCCTAAGGCCATTATCTTCGCTATTTACTATCTCCATTATCTTCCTATTCATTGCTAGGAAGACTTCTTGTAGTATAAATAGTGGTGGTCTTCATTTAGTTTTAGACACACAAAAACACAAGAGAAAACAAAGAGTGAAAGAGTTCGTCTAAAAGAGAGTTCTTATTAATTGAAGGGAGGTGTTCTTTTTTGTAGAGCTTTGAACTCAACTCTTGTCCGGAGTTGTTGAGTTATACTTTGTGAAGACTGTTGTATCCTGGAGGGGACAAGTCAAAGAGGACTACTGCTGGACCGGTGAAAACATTTGTTGCAGTGGACTTGAATCTCCTTAAAGAGAGCGAGATATCCGCGCTTCAGCCTGAAGAGATTAATTTCTTTATTTTATTTTCAATTGTAATATTGCAATTTTGTTATCTTGTAAGTTTTTTCACTAACAATATCTAAGTTGAGTATCTTATTCTTGAATATTCCTTGAGTTTCAAGTTTGAGAAGAGGTAAGTATATTTCCATCTTTTATTCAAGTATCAAGCTTATATTGTGCTTTAAAATTCTCCTTACATGATTGTACATTTCAAGTACTGAGCCATTTGACCTGCATCTTTTGATGATGAAGACACAGGTATTCAGGATGATCAATAAAAGTGTCGTTGATACATTCCAAAGTTCGAGTTAGTCATGGTGAGTCTCCTTATTTCAGGAGAATTTCATTTACTTTTCAGCTTAGTTATGAGGTCGTGGGTCTTGTCCCAACTTCCATACTTGTCAGTTAGAGCCTTCATAGATAGCTAGTTTAGTTGAGAACTCTGTATTACTCATTTATTTTATTAAAAGTTTTAAAGACTAAAGTTGTCTATTTTATGGCTATTTTAATATATTATTTTATTCAAAGTTGCTAATTTGAGTTAAAGTTTCTAAAGTTGAGTTTATGAATTTTATTTCACTTTTCAAGCTTTCTATGCTTAAGTGAGTCTTCCGCTTGTAGTCAGCTAGGATGAGGGTTCGCTTGGGGACCAACAATTGTATTCGAGTGCTGACCACGTGCAGGGTGTAGGCTCGAGCCGTGACAGAACTCATGTGTATGAATCTTCATATTCTCTGACTTACTTCCTCAAAACCTAGTTCAAGTCAATAGTTGATCTCAAAAAATTCACAACTGAACTCAAAGGCTTTCTTGAACTCTATATCTTAACTCGCTCGTGAGCTCCACTCTTAACTCTTTCTTGAATGTGAATTATGAATTAAAGAGTTATAGTTCATGTTAAGAAAGATCTCATGATGACAAGGTAGAATCATGAATACATTACTTTCACTCACATATTCACTTGCTCGAGTCTTGAAACAAATTAATAGAATTTATAGAAGACTCTTCAAAAGGACTCCAAGATACTTTTTCAAAACGATCTGAAGAACTCGAAAGACTTAACTCTTAACTTTACCTTGAATTTGAATTATAAATTCAAGGTTTATGATTATGTTATGAATGATTTCTAGGTGTTTGGAATTATTTTAAAGTGATTAGAGTCAAAGGGAGTGAACATACACTTTAAATGAACTCAAACTGAACAATTGACGGAAAAAGAGTGAGGCAGACGACCCTGGCTAGTTCTGGATGTGGGGTGCTAGACCCTAACATCAGAGGTTGCATATAGGTGCACTGCACGAGCATCACCCCATCCCCTTGGGCGCATCTAGGATGCGCCACACAAAAAATCTTTCTAGGCTTAATTCGACGAATGTTGCCTCTCATTTTTTTTTATCCTAAATCGCTTTTATTCGATTTATTTTTTCATGTTTTTCTTATATTCGATTACCCAACTAAGTACACACTAATCCAGTTAAAAGAACACTCAAAATAATCACTTTCATCTCATGAAATCATAAAACCCCAACAAAACAAGATTTAGAATGAACTTCAAGAACACCTATCAAAAACTTAAATCCTTCAACTTTTGAGAGTGGAATCACACTGAAAATAAAATGTTTGGCGTGTGGTTGAACAAACCAAAAACTATGGAAGCTTACATACCTTTTCGGGATTAAAAATATGGTTAAATTCCGCAACAAGACGCAAAAATCTTAACGAACGTTTGATCCTCTCCTCTTGTCTCCTCTTTTATCTTATTTTCTCTTCTTGAACTCTCAACTAAAACCCTAGGCGTATATTAGGATTATAAACTAAACTTAAAAGGATTAGACCCTAAAAACCTTACTAAAAACGAAATGACTAAAGTGGAAGAAAATCTTACACTTTATAAAGTGTAATTTTTTCTTACACTTAATAAGAGTAATATTTTTCACGTTTTGAAGAATACTTGAGTCTGCTAACTCCAAAAGAAATTACTAAAACAAAATCACAGAAATAGTAATCAATCACCAGGACAGTGTTGGCGAAGTAGCATTTGAACAAGTAAACAATCACTGGAAAGAAAGGCCATTGAGATATTTCCTTGAGAATATGCTGGTAATTATATTTTGTGAAAGGAATTGTTTATAACACACACAAAAAGAAATCTACACTAAATTAGTTGCTAGACTTCCTATATGTCTAGTATGTGATATTGTTTTTTTTTTTAATTTTCCAGATTGTACATAGCTCCCAAAACATCCTTAGTATTTTTTTTTACTTTGCCAGATTAGCTTCAGGTGTTTACATCATTATATTTTGATTCATTCTATTGTAGTTAAATAATAAGATAAAAACAAATTAGACTATAACTTTGTGGTTTAATATCATTCTCAAAGATTTCTAATATCATTTCGTCAAAGCTAATGGATATCTTAATGAACTCTCACAAAATTCAAAAAATTCAACTTTACTATACTATTCAAAATTCCAATCTCCTTTTTAACGTAAGGTCCAAAGTTGGACCATAGGAATATTTCTTTCATAATTTATTTTCAAATTTAATATAACATAGAGATTGAGCAACTAATCCTCTTATGAACTTCAATAATTATCCCACTAAAAAGCAGAAATGAAATCTAAATTAGGAATACGGAGGAATACTAAATCAGCTCTTTTCCCCCCAATATTTTTACTATTCCATTGTAAAATAAAATCAAAATAATTTAAGAACATGTAAGTTATAATTTACTCCGTAAATCAGAACCATTAGACAAAATGATATACTATACTAGACACAAGATGAGATAAATGAAACACATTCTTAGTAAAGAAAATATGAGATGTTAAAGAAATACTTAATTTATATAATTTGTAGGGACAGATTGTTATGTTGCCGGGTTGTGCTACTCCGAAAATTTAATTTATTTAGTGTGGGGTCGCTTCAGTTGTCGGATTGAGACCATCAATGTTAATCTTCAAAGTGTAAAAAAACTTAGAAGCGATGAAAGTGAAAGAGAGAAGGAGAAGGTGAAAAGGTAAAGTAATTTTTTATAAAGTGGAAGAAAAAGTTCCACTTTATAAAGTGTAAGAAAAAGTTCTGCTATACGTTAAAGATATACGTTATGACAGTAACGAAAAACGTTTAAAAAATTAGATAAAGTGAAACTTTTTCTTCCTCTACACTTGTTTTAGTTAGTAACTAAAATAGTAATTTATTTTGATCATTTTAATATTTTTATGGCTTATTTATGTTTCTGGCTCTTAATAAAGTTTACTTTGCTAAGCATTAAAACTGCATGCCTAATATGATCCTATTTTCCAATTTACACTTTTGCCCATAGTAGAAGTATGTGTATTTAGTGGAATCAACATGTCTGTTTTTTGGGGATTAATTTTATCTATTAAGGAGTTTTTGGTCATTGCTCACAGCCTCCCCTCCATTTCCTTTTCAATTCTCATATAAGCCAATTGGTTCTTCAAAAGCTCTTTTCAATTCTCCCAAAGGAAAGAAAAAGGTATTTAACTTTCATCTTTCATTCTTTATCCTTTTATCCCAAGTGAAAATTCAACACTTAGTTTCCCTTATGCTTTTATTGTTGATTTTTATGTTACTTTATTATATCATTTTGAATTGTTTGATTGAATTTGAAAAAGTTCACTGATTTTGCACTAATTGCTAAAACAACTTCTCTCACACATGATTTTGCAGATTGTTTTTGCAACAACTATGCTTTTGCATATGCACTGCCAATTCCACCTTTTTTATACTAAGACGTAAATAGGTATAAAATCTAGCCTAAACACGCGTAGGCAGTGCAATAACAGATGTAACATATAAACTATTTACTTATGTATACTACCAACCTATTATACATAAAGCTACGGATAATTTTTTAGAATCATATAGTTTTAATATGAAATTATAATGTATTTATTTTTAATTTGTAATACATCAATCCCTTCAAAATAATTACACCTTTGGTTCCATTTACCTTACACTCTTCCATTTTTAGTTAATCTTTTAAATAATGACATTTTTTAATATTTAGCAAAAGTTTAATTTCAAATTTTTTATTTTATTTTTAATAAAATAATTTATAATCACAAAATTTGTTATATAGAAAATACTAAAAACCATATAATATCGACATCTTTTCTTATTTTTCTCTTAAATGTTGTAATTATTCAAGTACTTTCACGTTATTTGGAAAAGAATTACCTAAGTAAATGTTATTTTTTATCTAAGTGCTTGCACTGATAAAGGTTCAAATTTTTCTCAAGTATTCATCAGAATTCCATCTGAATAATTAGACTCTACGCTTTGGATCATGCAATTGCGAAATTATAGATCATTTCGTTCCAACATTGAATCTTGATAAAAGAGAGTACTTTATTCTTAGTGAATATAATTAATATGAATTTAGAATAATTGATTTTATAAACTTCGAATATTGAGCATTTTTAAAATGTAATATATACCTAATCTGATATGCATGAAAAGACAACAAGGCAACTTATTTTTAGTTGGATCACAATTATCTTGTACGAATTTTAGTTTCTTAGCTTTTTCTAGGGGTGTTAAATGGGCAGGTTGGGTTACAATTGGAGACATTAAAATAAGTTGAAATTGAAATCGGATTATGTCTTGACTAGTTCAAGTTTACTTTGGGCTCAAATGTGCTAAAAACAGGTTAAGTCTTAACCCACTCAATTTTACCCGATTAATGTCAATAATTTCAACATACTTATATTTAACTTTTATAATCACAATTCAAATTTTATATCAAAGTTTTTTTTTAAAAGAGTAACAAATTAAATGGATAGATAAAATTCTAAAACATGTTAAATAGATTATAATTCATACGTTTATAGGAATATATTGTAGTATAGAGTTTTTAAAATGGATTGAAATTGGAACTTTAATTAAGCTGAATTTAGAATTCTGTTAAAATATGTAAGGCTTGAATGAGTTGAGATTATATACAATTCAAATTATTTTGAGCTCAATCCTTAGAATTTTGGACGAATTGAACGGATTACCTATGTTTGGGTTCATTTTTGACACCCCTAAAAATTTTCCTTAATACTATTCCCTTTTGTATCCATTAAAATCCTCACCATTCCTTGAATCTCCTCTCTCTTCACCAGTTTTGATACTATGATGAGTAGTACTGAGATTAGTGGTGGCAAATGGGCGTGTTGGATAAAATGTAGGCAGATTGTAAATGGGTAATAATTCAACCCTCCCCCATATTTGATATGGATAAAAATTGATTAGATAATAAATGAGTCAGGTAAAATACTGTTTTACCTATATTTTCATGAATAAATAATACTTTAGTTAACGATTCAATATGAAGAGATATTTAATCTTTTTTTAGATGAAAAAATGATGAAGATGCTTCATTTAGTTTTATTATATCATAAAAATGAATAAAATTCTATAACTTTTCAATATAAAATAAATTTATGTAATAACAAGATGAAAATATTTTTCATTTCAAAGTAAATGAATATTTGCATTTTAAAACTAAAACATGCTTAATGCACTTTAGACAATGTCAATAATAATACATAATTTGCTTATTTTACACTATTATTGATTATCCAATATAAAATTAAATTTTTTTAAAAAAGAGAGATTATAATTAACAAAAAAAATTGTCCATTTGAATTATATATTTTTGGAGGGTCAAAGACTTCACATTTTCAATTATAGAGAAGAATAGTTAGTTCTATAGAATAACATAAAAAGGAAGAGAAATTACACTATTTTTAGTGATATCATTAATTTTAAGTAAATAAAAGTCAAAAGCTTAACTCATTTGATTAATTCATATTTTACACGTGTGAAAATCACTCATCCAACAATTAAAATATGAAAGATTTTAATGAATCACCAAAATTTTGGCTTATTTTACCGGCACTAACTGAAATTAAATGTCCCAAGCGAAGGCTTGACACTATAGCAACATGAAGTTGTTTGTTATCCATGGAAAAAATAGAATTAAACACTATTGGTAGGAGTGGAAAAGAGAACAATTAAAAAGTTAATGAATTTTACAAAGTTTGAAAAAAAATCATAAACGGAAAAGGGTCTAAAATATCCTCAAAGTATTGGAAATGATATAAAATTATTTTCCATTCACCTATTGGTTCCAAAATACCCTTCTCACCCACCTATTGGGTCCAAAACCCTTGTCATCCACCTTTTGGTTCAAAATTGACTACTTATTTAACGGTTTTATATTTAAACTATTTGAATATTTTCTTAAATACGTGATGATCAACTATTTGTTATGATTTAACTTATTAGTATAATTTATAAATCAATCTACTACCCACCAGTTACTAATTAAACCCCTCCAAATTAATAAACCTATCACATTATTATTATTATTATTTTTTTTTATTATTATTATATATTATTATTATTATTATTTATTATTATATATTATTATTATTGTATACTATTAATAGTAATAATTTATATATTATTATTATTATTATTTATTTATTTATTATTATTATATATTATCATTATTATTGTTATTTATTATTCTTATTATTATTATTATTATTATTATTCTATCATTATAATTATTATACTTATTAGTATTAGTATTATTATTTTCATATTGTTATATTATTTATTTATTATTATTTATATTTAATTATTATTATTGTTATTATTATTATTTTTATTTTATTATTCTTTATTATTATTATATATTATTATGTATATTATGTATATTATTATTATATTTTTTATTATTATTATTCTTTATTTTATTATTCTTATAATTATTATTATTATTATTATTATTATTTTCATGTTATTATTATTATTATTTATTAATATATATTGTTGTTATTATTTATTATTTCTATTATTATATATTGTTATTATTTATATTATATTTATTATATTATTATTTTTATTATTTATCTTATTATTATATATTATCATTATTATTATAAAAATTATAATGATAATGATAATTATATTATAATTATTATTATTGAAATTATTATTATTATTATTTTCACATTCTTATATTATTATTATTATTGTTATTATTATATACTATTATTATTATTTTATATTATTATTACTATAATTATAATTTACAAAAAATTTATAATATTAAAGAAATAAGTGAATGATCGCAAAATATAATTACTTATGGTTGTAAAATATCAATTAATTTTATTTTTTTTAAGTATAAAAACCTTAATTAATCAACTTTTATCATGTTAACAACTTTTAAGGGTATTTAAGACATTTTTGTTTTAAAAAATGTTTACCAGCACTTATTTGACAAACAACATCAATAATTTTTTTTTAACTTTAGCAATTTTATCCTAACACATAACTAATTATTTGAAAAATAATTTACAGCACTTTCAAAAGTACTTTTAAAAGCTACTTTTTTTAAGCACATTCAAACGGGCTCTAAAAGACACTAAAAATAAGTATAGCATCAATATTATTGATTTTGGGAAATAGATCCCTTAAATTTATCTAAACAATAATGTAGAACACACATAAAGTTATCATTTAAAATACTCATCACCCCATAATCAAGTCAAATATTATGTGATAATTAATTTGAATCAGATTCAAATATTGAAACACGTAATTAAGTTATAAACTATTTCATTAAAAGTAATTGTGAACATGACAAACACATGCACAAAACTTACATATATAAGACTTGTGGAGAGCTAGTAATGTGCAATATTAATAAACTTGGTCCCCATGCTATGTTTCGCTAAAAAAGTTTAACTTATATAAAACTACAATACAAGTGGTTATGTATAGTTGTAGTAACTTACTTCGTGTCCTTGGCATCCCTATTCAATATGTGGTGAAAGTATCATTATTGCTCAAGCACAAGCAATTTTAAATAATTTTTATTAATCTATTATATGAAGAAAATTATTTTTATCTATAATTTTTAATATATTAAGATAAAAAAATATTTAGTTTTTTTTCTAATTATTTTTGCAATATGTAAAATCAAACATTAATCAAATAGAAGAAGTAAAGGAAGTTTTGCTTTTATGTTTTTATTTATATAATTTTACTTTTTCCTTTTATATTTTTAGTATTTTTGTTTGCGGTTTGAACATTTCCATTTCACAACTGGTGAGGATAAAAATCAAGAAAATAGATGAATAAAAAGGAAAGAGAAATAAATGATAATTAATTCATTGTACTTGAATAAAAGAAAGAGAGCGTCGCAATTTATACATAAGAAATTAAAATAAAATTAATAAAATAGGGAGAATGTGACATTTTTTTGTGAATACTTTTAAGAACATTTTAGTCATTTTAATAGAAAAAATACTTAAATTGTAAATCGAAATTCAACTTATGTAGTTCTCATAAAATAACCGAAATCAAATAGTACAAATCTGATAACTACACATATCTATCTATATATATATAGTCAAGAAGCAATATTTAAACTTTGAAAACATAATTTAAATTGTAATTAAAAAAATGGAATGATCTTAAAGATTTATATTTATCAAAGATTATTGTTCGAACAACTAAATCCAACGAAATTTTATATTTTCATCATACTTTTGGCCAATTGTACATATAATACACATCGACTACTGTAATCGCTATAACTTTATTGAAAATAATAGCCGAAAAACATGTGCTATATAAATAGATCTTTTATTTGTATAAATAATATTATTACTCCTTTTGTTCCATTTACCTTACACTCTTTCATTTTTAGTTAAATCTTTGAAAAATGGCATCTTTTAAATATTTAGTAAAAGTTTTGATTCTAAATTTTTTATTTTATTTTTAATAAAATAATTTAAAATCATAAAATTACTATAATGAAAATACTAAAAACCATATAATATATAAATCTTTTCTCTTAAATTTTGTAATTATTTAAGTATTTTCACGTCGTTTGGAAGAGGACTAAGTCTAAATGTTCTTTTATCTAAGCGATGGCACTGATAAAGGTGCAAATTTTTCCCAAATATTCATCATAAATCCATTTGAATAATTAGATTATACGCATTGGATCATCCAATTGCGGGATTACAGATCATTCAATTCCAGCATTGAATCTTAATAGAGAGTATTTTATTATTAGTGAATATGCTCAATTTAGAATAATTGAATTTATAAACTTCGAATATTGAATATTTTTAAAGTACACTATACACTAATCTAATATGCATGAAAAGATCACAGCAAGGCAACTTATTTATAGAATAAAATTGGACCGCAATTAACTTGTACGAATATTCTTCACAAGTTCACACATTGAGTTGTAAGATGAACCTCCTTCACTTGGTGCATTTTCAGCACTTATCTTTAGTTTCTTAGCTTTTTCCCTTATACTCTCCCCTTCTTTTGTATCCATTAAAATCCTGATCACCATTCCTTGAATCTCCTCTCTCTTCACCAATTTTTTTGTTGGTAAAACCGCTGGTCGAATCGCCACCCCTAGCTCCTCCGTAAGCATGGCGGCGTTCATTTTTTGTTCTGCGTGTAATGGCCATGCAATCATAGGAACCCCATTCGTAAGGCTTTCAACCGTTGAATTCCATCCACAATGTGACATAAATCCACCCAGTGATGAATGACTCAAGATTTCGACTTGATTGGCCCACATAGGAACTACTAGTCCCATATCTTTAGTCCTAGTTAAAAAACCCTCCGGTAAGTATTCGAACGTGCCACGTGTATCACTCCGATTGGACTTTAAATATGCATTATCTGGATCGCCATCAGACGGTGGACGCACCACCCAAACAAATTTTTGTTGGCTTAATTCCAAACCCCATGCAAGCTCAATCATTTGTTGAGATGAAAGGGCTCCACCACTTCCAAATGATACAAATAGAATTGATTCGTAATTTTGCTTGTCTAACCATTGAATCACCTGTTTAAAAATATAAATAAGAGAACAATAATTTAGACTCAAAATATATGCATATACGAAATTGAATATAATAGGCTTAAATTTCTCGTATGATCACTTAATTAATTATTACCTCATCACGTTCAGTTATTTCAACGGTTCTCCTCAAGGGACCAATTGGGTAAATTGGAAGTGGCACCTTTAGACCTCGTTGCAACTTTTCATTACTTCGTAGCGCTTTGATAGTATCACCCTCTAAATCTTCCCAAGTATTAATCAAGATTGCATCAAAACATGTATATTCTATTGTTAGCTTAAGATACTCATGATATTGTTGATTGCTCCGATCCATCATAGGATTCGTCACATCATCGGGTCGTAACGCTTTGCAACCCAGAATTTCTAAAGGTTGTTTAAGATCAACATATTCACCCTCAATTTTTTGGTCAAGAACTTGTAGGTATATAAATAATGCCAATGCCCATGCACTAGTAGTATGGAACACATACTTAGCAATGTTAAATTCTTGGGCTATAGGCAATATTTGTGTGCCAAAAATATCGACAATGAGAGCATCTAAATGATGATTCATCGAAGCTATGACAGAACGAATTCCAGGCAATGCTTCGCGAACCATTAGTCGTAATTGAGTGAGAACTTTAGTATTGGAGTCTATTATATGGGAAATATCGACTGATGGAACATGAATGATTTCGATATTTTTTTTCTTCTTGAGAAATTCGATTTCGGGTGATGAAGAGTTGGTTGTGATAGTGAGAATTGTAATTTTGATATTATGATGAGTAGCTAATTGATTGCCTAAAACTAGTACTGGGATTAAATGTCCCATGCCAGGGCTTGAGAATATAGCAACATGAAGTTGTGTTCTATCCATGGAAAAAAAGAAGAGAATTTTGTAACACTATAGTTGGAAAAGAGAAAATTAAAAATGTTGATGATTTTTTACAAAGTGAAAGCTTTTTATGTATGGGATTTATAGGAATCACAAAGTTTGGCAAAATCATAAATAAATGAGAAATTTAGGGAAATCCTAGATTAGAAGTTAGATACACTTTACTTCTCAATCATACAAATTTTTTAGATTTTGGTGTCTCCACAATTATATGTAAATCAGGATACATGAGTCAAAATTAGATCTAATATGTTCTAGATACGTTCTAATATGTATCCAAAATTTTTAGATTTTGGTGTTTCCACAATTATATGTATATCAGGATACATGAGTCAAAATTAGATATAATATGTTCTAGATACATTCTAGTATGTATCCAAGTGGATTTGCATGTATATGAGATACCTAGATAAATGTCACTTGTCTCCACCCTATCTCGCTCTCTCCCTATTTTAATGTGTCTGATAGCAAATATATTTGTATCTAGACATATCTTCATCGATATATAGTAGAAGATTCTTAATTTAGCTAATTTATTTGAAAAGTGCTTTTGATAAGTAAATTATGTTTAGTTAATTTTTGTAAAAGAAGTTTTTTTTTCGAGACAAATTATGTAAAATGGTAAATATCAATGTACTTTTGATAGTAAATTATATAGAGCAACTATTTTAATATCTATTAGAAAAATTCTAATTAAATTTTAAAAACAAAAAAATAATTTTAGTTAAATTAAAATATACTTATTCAAATTATCAATCAATACTATCCATAAATAAATTAATCAGTTAAATATCAATATAATATTAACATGATCATTAAATATAGTTCAAAATATCAAGAAAAATAAATTTAAAAACCATTTCAAGAATTAAACCACTATATATGAAAAGTTCACCACAAATAAAGTCCTTCTTATTTTAATCCTACAAAATTTTCTTGTTATATTTATTTCTGATTCTGTAAAATAAATTGTAAAAATAATATATATACAAAAATAAAATAAGTAACGATCCGAGAGGTTATTTTTGGATTTTTTCCTATAAAAAATACTGTTTTATTCGTCTTGATAGTTGCCGAGTCATTTCTATTCAATCGGGGAAGTTGTTTTGGAAATTTTGAACCATTCAATAACTACGTGTATTTAATTGATTGGTAGTTATCAAATAATTATTTAATTTAATTAGTGAATAATGAGTCAAATATTCAATTCAATATTTAAAGTAGAAAGATAAGCGGCAACATAGTAGCTAAAAACTACATCATTTATAAGTATGAAGTGCGGAAACCTATATATCACCCCAAGATTTAGTGTCATAAGTACAAGAGCTTCTAAAATCAATACAAGTCTTTAATTATTTAACAAGTCTAAACATAAGGAATATCCTATCAGAATAGCAACACGACCTAATAAATAGTGACAGATGAAGGTATGAGCCGCAGAATATCGAAGTAGCTCACCACAAATCCAAGATAATCCAAATTCAGACTTAAGCTTCAAGAAATGAGCTCGAATTCAAATACAATCTGTACCAGAAAAGAGTGCAGCAAGTGTAGTATGAGTACGAAACCACGTGTACCGACAATGAAAAAAAAGTGACAGAAGTTTATATAAGAAAAACAGTTCTTTACTTATACAAGTCTGTATACGCTTACCAGTCAAATTTCATCAATAAAGAATCCAACTTCACGTAATGCACAACCACCGATAAAGCACATAATCAACAAGAATAAATGATTAAGTAGATGTAATGCAACGTGACACCATAAAATGCTATACCTCATATGTCAAGTATTCTCTCAATTGTATACATAATACTCCTTAGGAATACATCGAGAGTTCATGACCATTGGGGACTCGCGAGGTCCATATACCAACACGGATGATCTCCACGTGTCTATACGGACGATGTCAACACACTATCATAAAATCAGAACAATTTCTACACGTACGGTCTCCCCGTGTCCAAATAATAATCTTAATATCTCACAATTCCAACATGGATGATCTCCACGTGCCCAACTTATACTCAATCTCATATCAATGCATGTGCACAATTTTATTTCAATAAAGGGGATGATGATGCATCTCAATCAATCAAATATCAACATAATACATAACCACCTCAACTATTACAAATATACGGGTTTGAATAAGAAATACAATCACAAGGAATTCAAGTCAATATTACAACATTCAATGTCCATATGCTTTGGCATTCTCATATTACAATTCGCATACTATGGTAATCAACTTTCTCTTTATAACATTAGTACTCGTACTAATGCCCGTCACATAATTGGTACGAGACCCCCACTTTCGCTCTTACCCATTGTCTCATCCATTTAAATCTTTAATTAGGAAAACATCCTCCAACAAGTCTGAAGTCTTAACATACCTTGAATGCCGAACACGTGTCACAAATCCTCAATATTTAGTCTTTTCCTTTCCTAAAGCTTCAATACGTTCCTAACCTACCAATTCTGAAATATTTATAAGTAAACAAATCTGTAGATACCTAATGTTATAGATCTATTCTAAATTAAAACTCACCAAATTTATAATCAAGTTCATAAATCTTAGTATTAATTATAATATCAAGTCTCATATTTCTAAATTTTAAAAATACGTTAAGTCACAATTTCCCTAGCCATCAATCTAATAATATTTATACAATATAATACAACTCTTACTTATTGTAATTATACATAGACCAATGTTATTAAAAGTTAAATTTCAATACAAAACTCGAGAAAACGAACTTCCACATCATTAGTCATCTATCACAAATTTCTAATACCTATTAAAGTAAGTTTATCCCTAGTCTATTGATCACTAGAAATAGTCATAACCATCTCTAATTCCCATGTCCAAAACGTTACAGAAAGTACCTATTTTCTTTCAATTCAATTTTTTAAAATTTTCTTTAACAACCCCATTATAATAATATTAAAATGATTCCATTATAAAAGTACCCATAATTTAAATAACACTATATTTGTTTTGTCAAGAGTTAATTTAATTATAGTAATCAATTTTCTCTTTATAACACCAGTACTCATACTAATGCCCATCAAATCATTGCTATGAGACCCTCATTTTCCGCTCTTACCCATTGTCTCATCCATTTTAATTTTTAATAAGAAAAACATCTTCCAACAAGTCTGAAGTCTCAACATACTTTGAATGCCGAACACGTGTCACAAATCCTCAATATTCAGCCTTTTCCTTTCGTAAAACTTCAATACGTTCCCAACCTACCAATTATGAAATATTTATAATTAAACAAATCTATAGACACCTATATGATATATGTCTATCCTAACTCAAAACTCACCAAAATTTATAATCAAGTTCATGAATCTTAGTGTTAACGATACATGTCAAGTCTCATATTCCTAAATTTTGAGCATACGTGAAGTCACAATTTCGCCTAGGTGTCATCAATCTAATAATATTTATACAATATAATACAATTATTACTTAATGTAATTATATATATATATATATATATATATATACCAATGTTATTAAAAGTTAAATTTCAATACAAAACTCGAGAAAATGAACATCCAGATCCATTAGTCATCTATCACAAACTCGTAATACACTACAAAAAAATCTCTAATTGCCAACAGATTTTACCAACAACTTATGTTGGTTAGTATTCTACTACAAATTACCAACATATTTCTAACCGAATAATATTTTATAACTTAAAAACGAAATTCTAATAGATTATCAACATAAATCTTACTAACTAAGTATTTTAGTTGGTAAATACGGCGGAAAAGAGTGGTGCCAAATTTAGCAACCTTCTATCAATGGATTACCAACAGAAATATTACTAATGCACACCTTTTGTTGGTAATATTACCAACGAAGTATATATCGGTTGGTAAATATGACAAAAAATTATTTATATAATTTATTAACATATTAACAATGAATTACTAACCAAACATTTACCAACAACAAGATTGTGTTGCTAAATTTACCAACCAAATACAAATGTGCTGGTAAAATAGTAACGAAATGTAATTTGTTGGTAAACTTGCCAACCAATATCAAATTAGTTGGAAATTTTGCCGACGAATAAAGATTGTAGTTAGTAAATTACGAACATCATTAAAATAGTTGGTAATATACCAACCGATCATAATCCATAGGTAAAATTTACCAACATATTAATTATTAGTTGGTAATATTACATATGAATGTCTAGTTGAATAGGAACTATTATCAACTCTAATAAAATTTATTGGTAAATTACTAAATACTAACATATTTTAATTGTAAATTACCAATTGAAGTTAATATTTTTGGTAAATCAGCGCGTAGTGTTGAGGCTTTAATATTTATCTGTGTCATTAGGCATTTTAACTTTTAAATTTAAACAAAACTTGACTTGTTGAATATTTTTGATAAACGTGCTCAGATTAGAACTCTGTCAGTGTCATTAGTTTCGAAAGATCATTTTTTATCTAACAGGAATGTTGGTTCATGTTTTGAGGCTTTCATTTTTGTTTGTGTCATTATGTGTTTTAAATTTTATGTTTCGATCAAAATTTGACTTTGGTCAATATTTTTGTAAATGTGCTAGTTGAGAATTTTGTTAGCGTAATTAACTCCTATGGTAATTTTTTATCTAGTGGAATTGTTGGTTTGAGTTTTGAGGCTTTCATTTTTACTGTGTACCGTTAGGTGTTTAACATATAAATTTTAGCAAAAATTTAACTTTGATCAATATATTTGATAACGTATCTAGATAAGACAGTTCAATGCAAAAATTCATTTTTGATGTAATAAGATAGAGGGTTCGAATTTTGAGGCTTCCGTTTTTAGTTTATGTCGATAAACATTTTAGCTTTGAAGTTTTGACCAAAATCTCACTTTAGTCAATATTTTTGGTAAGCGTGCTCGAATTGAAATTTTGCCACCACATTAGCCATATAAGTTCAGTTTTGATCTCATAGGGTGGTTGGTCGGGATTTGAGACTTATTTTCAATTTGTGTTGTTAAGCATTTTAACTTTAACTTTTGGCTAAATTTTGATTAGGTCAATTTTTTAGGAAACATGCTCAAATTTGAATTTCATCAGCGCGGTTAGCTATGGAAGATCATTTTTCGCTTTATAGGATGTCTGATTTGGATTTTGAGGTTTTCTTATTCAGTTTGTACCGTAGGTGATTTAACTTTTAACTTTTGGCAAAAATTTGACTTAGTTTTATTTTTTTGTAAGTGTGATCTGATGAAAATTATGTCATTTCGATTAAGCTTCTAAAGGTCATTTGTATATCGAACAAGATGATTGTTTAAGGTTTTGAGACTTCCATTTTCAGTTTGTATTGTTAGGCGTTTTAACTTTTGGCCAAAATTTATACTTGGTCAATTTTTTTGTAAACATGCTCAAATTAAATTTTTTAATATATTGATATGTGTCATATTGAGATTATTTTAACTTGTTATTATATATTTTGTATTATTTCATTCAAATATGATTTATAAAATTGATTAATATTTTTGGATCTATATTCATGTTCATAGATTTTTAAATTCGATAAATTAATAAGTATTTTACTATTGAATAATTATTCAGTTAATAATATTTTGAACATATTGTCAATCAATTACTAAGCTAACATTGAACTTGAATGATATATTACTAATAAACTAACAATCAATTAGTAAATTTATTAGAAAAATAAATAATCATAGTAAAGTATTTTAAATTTATTACAAATAAAGGGTTGTGGTGTAGTGGTAAGTACTCCTACATTTTAACCAAGAGGTCTTATGTTTGATTCCTGTTGTGTACATAATCATCTTTGTTAGGGAGTGCTATACCACCCAATGTGGAACTTTTCGGTGTGAATCCAGATTTAATCGGGCTCCAATATGGGTACCGAACACCGGATTAAAAAACAAAAAATTAAAATAAAAAGAGTATTCAAAATGTATTGGTAAATTATCAACACAAACTTTTTGTTACTAAAATTACCAACCAATTACTAATGTATGAATCGAAATATGAAGAAAAAAATTTACTAACTCCTTTTCAATTCGTTAGAAAAGATATTAACGATATACTAACTAAAAATTAGATGGTAAATTTATCAAAGAAAATTTCAGGGCCATATTTCAAAATTTTGTAACAATATCTTTGGGTGTTTACCAACAGATTTTTGGTTGGTAAGTTTACCAACAAATTAAAATCAATTTATAATATTTATCGACAAATTTTTTAGCAACGAATTAATATAAATTGACATTTAATTGATAACTTAATTTACTAACTGATTTGATCAATTTACTAACAAATTTTTTAATTAGTAATCGAAGTTCCTTTTATAGTGATACCTATTACGGTAAGTTTATCCCTACTCTAATGATCACTAAAAATAGCCATAACCATCTCTAATTCCCATGTCCAAAATGTTACAAGAAGTTCACATTTTTATTTTTTCATTTCAACTTCTTTTATTTTCTTTCACATCACCATTATAATAAAATATGAAAATGATTTCATTCTGGAAGTACCCATAATTCAAATAACACTATCTTTGTTTTGCATAGAATTAATTTAATTTCCTATAGCTAACAATTAATTATCCCCACATCAACAACCATCACGTGTACATTAACACTAAACTCCAAAAATTTATTTCATCTACCAACTTTTTCCAATCGAAAACTATATCATTGGTCAATAGTCATTAACGGTTAATTATTAACCTATCAATGATTCCTTGACAATATTTTCTACCCTATAAATTAAATATAATATTTAATCATTCAATACATACATAAGCCACAATATTAAGTTGTAGCTAAAATACACAACAAGATACTCATAGTTATCAGATAGTTTAAAATACACATTTAAATTCAAGAAAAATTAAGATCAAAGTGAAGGAAGTTAAGAGTCATATCTAAAGTTAAAAAGCTAGTCCAAAGCAAAGTTCTTAAAGGTTTTCAAGAGTCTTTATCAAACGTTTAACTTTGTTTTAAGACTCGAGTTTCAAGTCAAAGTTAAGAGTAACAAGTTAAAGTATTTCCTTCAAAGAAATATAAGGGAAATAAGTATTCCAAGAGTTGATTAAGACTCAAGTTTTAAGATAAGCAAAGAGTATATAGTTGAGTTCATTTCTCAAAAGTTATAAGAGAACTAAGTATTTCCTAATAGTTTATAAATGTTTTCACATGTATGTTAAGAGGAAACTAAGATTTCCCAAAAGAATTTTGAACAAGAAAATGGAACATTGAATCCAAGAGAGCTTTTTAAAGCTAAGTGTTGAGCAATTATCTCAACCCAAAGAAAGGAAGTTATTTTTAAAAGTATGAGCTAAAGTACATTTTGGAGTAGTATTGAGCACCGATCTGGATATGAGAGTTCATGTTAACTCAAGTCTCCATGAAAATCATTTAGCCATCATGGGTATTAACGAGTCATACTTTTTAGATGATCACGTAAGTTAAACTAATGAATCCACTACGTTAATGAGTTCTATGCGACGACAAAGTATAAGACAATTTTGGAAGCGTGGACAAAACATTGTATCACCACTTAAGCTCATAAAGGTGGTTGTCGGTTAGAGAATCTCCCATAAAAACTATATTACTTTATATATAAGTAAAATTGAGTTTTTTATTGCATTTTCCTTAACGAACTAAAGTTTTATTAGTATTCCAACTCGCATACTCGTACATTTAATGTACTAATTTCAGTTGGCATGTATCGTATCATGATGCAGAGACATATAACTAGGATCAGCATCACCCAACGCCTTGTTGATCCAGCACTCGGAGTCAGTGGTGAGCCTCCTTGCATTTTGGAGGACACATATTTACTGTTTTCACTCTTTTCTTTTAATAAAATGTTGTGGGGTCTGTCCCAACATTCATCTTAGTATTACAGAGTCTTCATAGACAGATAGACATATATTTTATTGTGAGACTTAAGTGTCATTTTGACCAAGACATTTATTTTAATTTATCTTTATGAGAATGTTTCTCGCTTTATATTGAGTTAAGTCTTCCGCTGAGTTAAGTAAGTCAAACTAAGGGTCCGCTCAAGACCAAAAACGTTCATTGGGTGCCGGCTACGTGCAGGTTGTAGGCTCGGGGTGTGACAACAAATATACGAGTTTAAATAAGAAACAACAATCACAAGGAATTCAAGTCAATATTACAACAGTTAATGGCCATATGCTTTGGCATTCTCAGATTACAATCTACCTACTATAGTAATTAACTTTCCCTTTATAACATCGATACTCGTACCAATTTCCATCACACTATTGGTACGAGACCCCATCTTTCGCTCTTACCCATTGTATTTTTCATTTTTAATCTTTAATTAGAAAAACATCCTCCAACAAGTCTGAAACATACCTTTAATGCCAAACACGTGTCACAAATCCTCAAATCTTTTGCCTTTTTCTTTTGTAAAGCTTCAACATGTTTTCAATCTATCAATTATACAATATTATAATTAAAAAAATCAGTGACACCCATATGGTTTGTATCTAACCTATTTTTTCCAATCGAAAACTATATCATTGGTCAATAGTCATTAATGGTTAATTATTAAATTACCAAAGATTCCTTGACAACAATTTCTACCCCATAAACCAAATGCTAAATGGCCAGAAAAATTTGATCATAATTTGGCCAGAAATGTAAAAAGGCTAAAATATTTTTCCTTTGGATAGCTTAAAAAAAGTATCTTTTAAAAAGTACTTTTGAAAGTGCTGAAACTTATATTTCAAATAAGTTATGTGTTTGAATAAAAGTGCTGAAGTTAAAAAAAATGGTTGATGTGCTTGACAAATAAGTGCTGGTGTCACGACCCAAAATGGGTCGTGAATGACACCCACACTTACCTCCTTAGGTGGGCGAACCAACACATCTAAACCCCAACATATACCAATAGTTCAACAATAAATAATACAAATAATGCGGAAGCTCCAAAAGATACTAAGCAACCAATTTAAATAAGTTTCTAAAGTTTAATACTTATCATCCCAAAATCTGATAGTCATCACATCAAGGACATCTAATCTCCAATACTAAGTCTAAGAATATCTAATACACTAAAATAAAGAATAAAATGGTATGTGTCTGAAAGTATAGGACATCATGTTGTGACCGAGAGAATCCAACACGAGCTTGAATGGATAGCTCACCCTGTAACTTGATATGCGGGAGGCTGGCTAGAGCTGAGGAAAATCAGAAGTCATAGGTACACTCGCTGCATTTCATAAAAGGAAAACAAGGAAGAAAACAAGTAGGGCTCAGTACGAGGCAACATGTACTGAGTTAGTATCATCAGTCAACCCAAAATAGTAACTAATATACAATAAATAATAGTATGAACTCAACTATAGCACTTAACAGGTGATAAACAACAAACAACATGAACAAGTATCAACAACATTAAAGTAAGCTCGTAATAAGTCAATGATATCAAGATCACACATGAGGACTCATGCCTCCAAACCAAACCATTTTGGGAGTTGAGTTCTTTGAGATTGAGTACCTTCCATTAATTCAACATGTTTTTCCTTTAATATTATCGTGTCGGAATGTGACACTCCGATCCAAAAATATCGTGTCGGAACGTGACACTCCGATCCAAGAATACCGTGTCGGAACGTGACACTCCGATCCAAAAATACCGTGTCGGAACGTGACACTCCGATCCAAGAATACCGTGTCGGAACGTGACACTCCGATCCAAGAATACCGTGTTGGAACGTGACACTCCGATCCAATTATACTATTAATTTATCCTTTATTATCACCGCTTTCAATTCATTGTTATATTATTTTCATCAAGCCTTCTTTATTCAAGGCATCACTTCGATAGATAGGATTAGAGAATATAAATTCTACGGTCTCAGAATTTCAGACCAATCACAAACCACACAACCAAATCACACAATCACACAGTCAAGTACATAGAGAACTTCACAATATCATTCAAAGCATATCAATCACTATTAAGAGTTTACTATCAAATAGCATAAACCATAACCTACCTCCACCGAGGAACTGAAGTCAAACAAGCTACTTCTCCAATACTTTTCCTTTCTTCTATGCCTCCAAACCTTTCCAATCTATCAAGTATATATATGCATAATTTGTAAGTTAACGAGTCAATAAATACTCATATTATTCTATGTATAGCCTATAACCACAACTCACCTAATTCTCTAAGCAATTTTCTAAGTTCCAATTCAAGGGTAAGTCTTAATTTCTCCAATTCGCATAACTTTAATGGAATTTAAATAATTTGATACACCCAATATTTAATTACCAATCTCGATACATCAAAATATAATTTTATATAATAATAGAATTTCAAAACTTAAAATTGAAGTCACTTGTCACGACAACAGTGACAATCAACACCTACCAAATTCATCTCCAATTCACAATGCACCCTGATAACAATAATATAATAATCAAATATTTGTTTAAAAGAAATCCGCCTACTAATTCATGGAAATCGTAACTATCATACCCACAATTTGAAGCCTAAGTCACTTTAATCTAGTCTAATATCTCTGGTCATTAACTTGTCATTGACCATCTTTAAATTTGCTACCTTACTATTTCTACAAATTAGTCATTAAAACTTGTCTCCAACTTTTCCTATTCAATTTGTCACCCAAGTTACCTGTTTTCCAACTCAAGTTCACGTGCAGTGTTCATAGTACACCATAATCCTATTAACTTGCTTCCAATAATATAATAATAATTTAACTTTACTCATATGTGAAACAATCAATGTAACAAATTAAAATAGAAATGAAGATTCAGTTACCAGAAGTGGGTTTGTCACTTTGAGCGGTGCCGACGCCACTCTCCATAATTCTCTTCTTTCCATCTTTTTTTTTCTTCTTCTAAAGAAGATTTTTTTACCCTAATTCATATACTTGGCTAATTATAAAAATAAAGGTAAAAGTGACCTACTATAAATTTTATGTTATCTTCTTTAATCACCAACTAAATAATTATTAATACTATCCCATTAATTTCATAGTTATAATTAGAATAGTCCACAAATTTTCATTTAGAATCTTTGAAAATTATTTTATGAAATAAAAAGCTCTAATATTTAAAAAGACCAAATGGGTCGTTACAGCTGGTAAACGCCTTTTTTAATCAAAATGTATGAAATACCCCCAAAAGTTATTAACATGATAAAAGTTGATTAATATAATAATAATAATAATATAATATTATAATAATAACAAATAATAATAATAATATATAATAATAATAATAATAATAAAATAATATGAAAATATTAATAATAATTATAATAATAATTATATTAATAATTATTATAATAATAATATATTAATAATAATATATAATATATAATATATAATATATGATATATAATATATAATATATAATGTATATAATATATATATAATAATGTATAATAATAATAATATAATAATAATAATAAAATAATAAAATAAATAATAATAAAATATTAATAACAATATAATATAATAATTATAATAATAAATAATAAAATAGATAATATAAAAATAAAAATAAAAATATATAACAAGATGAAAATAATAATAATGATAATAATAATAATAATATAATACTATTAATTATTATTATAATAATTATAATAATAATAATGATAATATATAATAATAATAAATAATCATAATGATATATAAAATATTGATAATAATAGTAAACAATAATAATAATCTATAATAAATAATAATAATAATAATAATAATAATATAGAATAATAATAACAAAGAATACTAGAATAAATAATAATTATAATAAAAATAATAAAATATTAATAAGAATAATAATATATAATAATAATAATAAAGAATATTAAAATAAATAATAATAATAATAAATAAAATATGAATAATACTAATATTTATAATAATAATAATAATTATAAAATAAAATAGTAATAATAATAATAATAATAATAATAATAATAATAATAAGCCTAAGTGACAATCATCAATATGAGCCTAAGTGATGGTATGACGTTTTACATCATGTTGCAAAGGACCGTCTTATACCTTGACATCGATATAGAACCTGAACTACTAAGTGGATTCGCTAGTCTATGCTAAAAAACACTAAGAATTCATCTAAAAAGTATAATCCTTTACTACCCATGATGGCTACATGGTTTATGGAGATGTGAGTTATTTGAACTTAAACTCGCTCCCATATCAATGTTCAATACTACTCCCAAAATATACTTTAACTCATTAGTTTGTAAAAAAAAAACTCTTTCTTTGGTTCGAGATAATTATTCAAAACTTAACTTATAAGTTCTCTTGGAAATCTCAACTTCCTCTTTACTGATAAACTAGCTCATAGGCTCTTTTGGAAATGAAAGTTTCCTCTTTATTGAAAATCTAGCACAAAGGCTCTCTTTGAAATCTCAATTTCTTTTCTTGTTTAAATGTGAAAACATTTAGTCTTTGGGAATACATAGTATACTGATATACTCTTTTGAAAAAATGACCTCAATCTTTACTCTTTACTCAACTCAATTTAAGTCTTAAACAAAGTTAAAATATTTGTAAAATCTTCTTAAAATATGGTTCATATCAAATTATGAACGTGAACGACTCAATGCAAGGTTTCCAATAACCATAGATAGAACGAAATACATAGAACTCAAGAACTTCAATGATACTACTCATTTCAAGAATTCTCCACTCAGAGGGTTCATGCAGAATTATGAGCATGAACTACTCAACTGAAGGACTCAAAGGTACTTCTCATCTCAAGATAGTTCGACTTATAGGGTTCATGCAAAATTGTGGGCATGAAATATTCAACTCAAGTGCTCAAAGATAATTCTGAAAAGGGATTAGGAACTCAACACTTGAAGTCTTAGAACTTTAAGATACCACTTCTTTGATAGATGCTCAACTTACAAAGTTCATGCGAAATTATGGGCATGAAACAACTTGACTCAGTGGTCTACATAACTATATGAAACTCTTGTATACGACTCTTCTTGTTCCTGACTTACTTTCTAAAACCTAGTTCAAATTGATAGTTGATCTCAAAGTATTCACAATTGAGCTCAAAGTCTTTCTTGAACTCTACATCTTAACTCTCTCTTGAACTCTATTCTTAACTCTTTCTTGAATGTGAATTATAAATTCAAGAGATATAGTTCATTGAAAGAAAGATCTCATGATAACAAGGTAGAATCATGAATACATTATTCTCACTCTCATACTCACTTGCTCGAGTCTTGAAACAAATTATTAGAAATTATAGAATACTCTTAAAAAAACTCCAAGATACTTTCTCAAAATGATCGGAAGAACTCTCAAGACTAAGCTCTTAACTTTAACTTGAATTTGAATTATGAATTCAAGGTTATGATCATGTTATGAATGATTTTTATCTGTTTGGAATTAGTTTAAACTGATTAAAATCAAAGAGAGTGAACATACAATTTAAATGATCTCAAATGGGAACACCGACAAAAAATGAGCGGGGGAAGGCGACCCTGGCTAGTTCCGGGTGCGGGGCGCCAACCCCTAACATCAGAGGCTGCATATGGGTGCACTGCACGAGCATCGCCCCAGCCCCTTGGGCGCATCAGGGGCGCGCCCTCGCGCCAGACTCTTTCCAGGCCTAATTAGATGAATTTTACCTCTCATTTTTTATATCTTAAATCACTTTTATTCGATTTCTTTTTTTCAAGTTTTCCTTAGATTCAATTACCCAACCTAAGTGCACACTAATTCAGTTAAAAAACATTCAAAATAATCATTTTCATCTCATAAATCATAAAAACCCCAACAAAACAAGATTTAAAATGAACTTCAAGAACACCTATCAAGAACTTAAATCCTTCAACTTTTGAGAGTGAAATCACGCTGGAAAAAAAATGGTTGGTGTATGGTTGAAAAAACCAAAGAATATAGAATCTTACATACCTTTTTGAGATTAAAACCATGGCGAAATTCCGTAACAAGACGCAAAAATCTCGACGAATATTTGATTCGCTCCTTTTTTCTCTTATTTTCTCTTCTTGAACTCTCAACTAAAACTTAGGCATTTATAAGGAATATAAAACTGAACCTAAAAGGATTAGACCCTAAAAACCTTACCAAAAACGAATTAAATCTGATTTGGTAAGAAAAATATCTAAATGCCCCTCACTATTTTCGGCTAACATTCCCTAACTAGACAACTTAACTTCAAAAGGTCATATCTTACTCATCCAAACTTGAAACACATCAAACACGGTTGCGTTGGAAAAATAATTCAAAGATATTTCTTAAGGTATCTTGTGAACACCTAATTCATCCTGCGCTAGGAGTAATGGTCGTTTGAAGTTGACCAAAACTCAGACTTAGCTTAACTCTCCAAATTTCAGATTTTTGTTATTTCCAATTTAGTTCTTTTAGAACTCAAGGTGCTACATGTAGTGACTTAACCTTTATTGTAAAGAAATTTTTAATTCCTTGACAAAAACATACTCACTAGGAAGGATGGTTCAAGTCTTAGCTCAAAAATTGTTCGGGGTGTTATACAAGTGTCATGTGAATTAAGGAAAGATAAGAAATTAAAAAGGATGTACCATTTCGAGGGACGTGTCATACGCCGTGATGGATACTATATTTTGAGAGACTTGTCGCACCGTCACAGATTCTATTATTGAGGAGTTTGTCGCACGCCACAATGAATTTATTATCGAAGACCGTGTCGAACGCCGCGACAGATGCATAGAAAATTATGTCCCTCATAGGTCCCGGGCTAAGAGACAGAGAGGGTGTATCATTACGTCAGATATGCATCATTATACTTGACATTGCATTTCATTGGCTTGCACATCTTTATCATTGGCGAACTTGATCTTGTATATGTTAATCTTTTGAGTGTCTTTTTGTGAAACTTGTGATTGATAAATCTTGTTGTTGAGGATATGAAGTGTTAAAGTGTTGTTGTTGAGGATATGTATCCACGTTAGCAAATATATAATTTTAATTACTATTAGATAGTGCAGGGGGTAAAAGGTCATGTCCAAAGTTTGAGGTTGTTCCATCAATTTAGGATATGTTTCAGACATTTTTCCCTAAAAAAATTAACAAAGTTAACAAACACATTGCAATCAATAAGGATTGTGGTAGAGAGGTAAGTACTCATTCATCTTTAACCAAGAGGTCTCTGGATCGAATTCCCTTGGGTACAAAATCGCTTTGTTAAGGAGCACCAGGTGAGAAACCAAATTTATATATATATAAAAAAACATGTTGCATAAATTGTGGTTTTCAAAAAAAAATTTAACAAAAATAATGTTTTAAAACTTCTCGAAAAGAAAATGGAATACATATCTCGCTCCTTCACCAGCGGGTTGTTCCTTTTGGTTAAAAAAAATTGAGTGTGCCCTTAGGTAGAGGATTTTTTGGCTCCGAATTCATGAAAATAGACTATAAGACCAATTGTTGATCTTATAAAACATGTTTCTTAAGTTCGTCTAAACGGTAAAGTAGAGAACACATAAAGTTATCATTTGAATGATTCAACACCTTAAAAGTGACTCCATTATCTATATAAATCTGATTTAGGTGAATGAGGTTCAACTACTAAAGCATGTAATTGAGTTAGGTGGACATATCAAGTTCAACTATTTAAATAAAGTGTGAAGTAAAATAATAGAGAATGGACGTTGTACTATGGATAACCACCTCATTTAAGCGAATAAATATTACAGTCCATATTGTGTAGAATTTCAACAATCTTCGCAAACTTCAATGAAAGATTTTATATTATAATTTGACGATCTAAGAGACTAAGAGCCTGTTTGGTATTAGTGTTGGAAGTCGAGAAACATTTCTTTTTGGAGAAAACACTTTTTTTTTAAAAAGTGTTTGGTGAATTTGTAAAACTACTTTTAAATAGAAGCCAAAGCAATTTTTCTAACATTGGAAAGAAGCTAAAAAAAATTTACTTCTTAAAAATAGAAGCATCTCATATGTTTGGCTAAGTTCTACTTAGTAATTTTATTTATCAGCTTTATATAATAAATTTAATATTTTATTTTACGTTTATGTATTATTATTTACTTATCACTTTACATATTTTTTACAGAATTAGAAAACAAGAAGAAGCTAGTTAACAACAATATTTTGTAAGATTAGAAAAAAAAAAGTAACAATAAAAATTTCAACCCTTCAGAAATTTGAATATGAACATTTTAATATAATAAAAATAAAAATTGATATAATTTTTTTACAAAGATATTTAAATTAGTTTCTCTCTATAAAATAATTTTTTAAAAGTACATTAATATTTAAACTAGTTTCTCTCTATAATACTTGTCTTAAATATAAAATTGACTCTCAAAAGCATTTTTAAAAAAAGATTAGTCCAACACAATTTGCTTATAAAAATTAAAGAACTTTTTAAATAAATTAGTCAAACACAAATTTTTCTTTTCAAAAGAACTTTTCTTTAAAAAAAATGTTATTGAAAATAAGTAATCTTTAGCAGCAATGCCAAACAAGCTCTGACTTTATTACCTTAATTCGAAAATAAGAGTTAACTCTAATTACGTAACAACTCTCCAAAAAGATAAACTCTCTTCTTGTTAAAATCCTCACAATGATCACATCGTGAACAATGCTAAGAATTATTACAACTTTATAATAGTCTTATTACAAACTCAGTAAAGACTAATAACACTAACCTTTAATTGTTCAAATATTACACGAATAACTCATCAATTATTTCAACTGAAGAACTCAACAAAGACTAATAACCGTAGACATTAACATATAAAACTTCAATATTTAATATTAGAGACTCAAAAATAACTAATGAACCAAGTTATAGCGTTGTTGTGACAAAGTCCTACAGTTTGCTTCAATTGCTATTGCTCTCAAAGTGATGTCGACATCTTTTCTTATTTTTCTCTTAAATGTTGTAAATAGTTAAGTACTTTCACGTTATTTGAAAAAGAATAAGTGTAAATGTTCTTTTTATTTAAGTGCTTGCACAAATAAAAATTCAATTTTTTCTCAAATATTCATCAGAATTCCATCTGAATAATTATACTTTACGCTTTGGATCATCCAATTGCGAGATTATAGATCATTTCGTTCCAACATTGATCTTGATAGAGAGTACATTATTCTTAGTGAGTATGCTTAGTATGAATTTAGAATAATTGAGTTTATAAACTTCGAATACATAATATTTTTAAAATGTAATCTATACCTAATCTGATATGCATGAAAAGACAACAAGGAAACTTATTTTTAATTGAATATAAAATAAAATTGGACCACAATTATCTTGTACGACCTTTAGTTTCATATCATTTTCTAGGGATGTCAAATGGGCGCAGGTTGCGTTAAAATTGAAGATATTAAAATGGGTTGAAATTGAAATCATGTTGAATCTTGACCCGCTCAAGTTTACTTTGGGCTCAAATGGGCTAAAAATGGGTTGGCTCTTGATCCGTCTAATTTGACCCGATTAATCTCAATAATTTTAACATAGTGATATTTAACTTTTATAATCACAATTCGAATTTCATGTCAAAGTTTTTTTAAAAAGAATAACAAATGGATAGATAAAATTTTAAAAGATGTTAAATAGATAATAATTCATACCTTTAAAATAGAAATATATTTTAGTAAAGAGCTTTTAAAATGGGTTGAAATTGGAGATTTAATTGGATTCAATTGAGGATTCTCTTAAAATAGATTAGGCTTGAATAAGTTGAGATTGAACTCAATTCAAATTATTTTAAGCACAACTCTTAAAATTTTGAACGAATTGAACAGATTACCTATGTTTAGGTTCATTTTTGACATCTCTAGTATTTTCCCTTATACTCTTTCCTTCTTTTCTATTCATTAATCCTCACCGTACCATTCCTTGAATCTCCTCTCTCTTCACCAATTTTGATACTAGAAGGGCACAGCCCGTGCTCCCTAACATGTATGATTACAAGGAAAAAATTGTTGTAACAATACAACAATACAAATAAATTGTGAGTAACGTTTTAGGAGTAAAACGTTACTCAAAAAAACATATATCAACCTAACATTGTTAGTTTTTAAAAAATGAAATACACCCTAAAACGTTACTGTGAAATATGTTTATACTAATTTTTTTAAAATTTTAAAAAATATATTATTTTGGTAAATTATTTTATATAATGGCTTAGTTTAGTAAAAAATTCTCACTTCAAATATACACTATGTTTAGAGAATTTAATATGCACTCATTAAAGAATCCGTACAACACAGGTGAAAATTGAATAAAAAGAAAATAGATAATGTAATTTAGGATATTACGTCTTGAAAACACCAAATGAAATAGGGTTAAGCTGTTTTTTTATGGATATCTAAGAAATTAGTGTTGGATTTTAAAAAAGGTGTGAATGGAAAATGAAGAGTTGCGACTTTTATGAAGAGTTGTGACTTTTATGAAATGTTGCGACTTTTATGAAAAGTTATGACTTTTATGAAAAGTTACGACTTTTATGAAAAGTTGTGACTTTTATGGAAAATTGTGACTTTTACGGAAAGTTGTGACTTTTATGAAAGGTGACGACCTTTCTGAATGATTGTGACTTTTCCAAAGGTTTGTGACCTTTCCGGTAAGGCACAATAAGAACATTTTCGCACTATCATTTGTTTTCTATAAATTGAGGGATTTCCTCTCATTTTAAATAGAATTTATGGATTTCTTCTTCAACTACTAAATCTAGTATTCTAAGTGTACTTTACTGTCGTTGAGTGGTTCGCCGACACCGGAGTTTTTGGTATCTATACTCTGGTGATTGAGATCATTTTACCCTGGGAGGTCATATTCCAAATCAAATCTCGGATACTAGAGGGGAATAATTTCCTTAAGGGGACACTGTGAATTCAGTGGACTTGATCTTTTTCCTATTAAAAATTTTCCAGATTCTGATATGTGTTTTACAAACATTAGATTTGTGAATTAAATTCAGTTATTCTATTCTTTTGTTCTTCACTGATTCATTAAACTTGGTAACTTCGTGTTACTGCAAAGTTTGTTGGAATCAGTAAGATTCTTTAGACACATATTAACAACAATTCTTCTTTAAGAAAAATATTTCGTATATTTATTATTTTTTTTGAAATTTGTTTCTGATTCTAGTTTCGCTACTAGTTTTAATTTTCTAGTTGTGAAAATGTTCTTAAACTTTGTTTTCTTACAAAGATGTTCAAAGTTTTGTTCTAAGTATGTTTGGAATACAATTGTAAAACAATTAGGTCATATCTGGTTGGCTAAAGATGGTGCATATTGAGCAAACCCCCTTGATTGAATGTAGTAATTGTTGAACTGGTATCTCTGTTAGCATATATACTATTAATCATGTTCTAAGAAATAATATTTATTAGAGATTAAATATTTGCTAAAATTTAATAGATCATATATTCGTTTATGGTGTCTATTTACTTATATAGTAGATGATTTAGTGTGTAGAGTTTTAGCTTATATACAGAGAATTAAATCATTGATTCTTATAAGTATAAAAAAAATTTGGTTCACAATCTAGGATGAAAAGTGAACATGCCATCGGATACGATTTTAGCACAAGATCATTGTACAATTATTTAATGGTGTGATAGTCCACCCCTTGTTGGCTTATATAAAAGGATATAATAATTATGATGAGTAGCTAATTGATTGCCTAAGACAAACTCCTCTAGCAAGGGCAGTAGGGTCAGCAGAGGTAAGTACCACAAATATTCAAGAATTTCACAACCATACCACAAATAATGTTTGTTTGCTTGGTGCCTGGTGGTTACAAATGTCACGTCGTATTCAAGATGATAAGATTAAAAGATACTAAAAATAAGTATAGCACCACCAATTGTTGATCTTAGGAAATAGGTTCCTTAATTTTATCTAAACAATAAAATAGAAAACACATAAAGTTATCACTTGAAATACTCATCACCCTATAGCTGAGTCAACTACTATGTGATAAATTAATTTGAATTAGGTGAATCTAGTTTAAATACTGAAACACGTAATCAAGTTATAAACTATTTCATTGTAAGTAACTGTGAACATGACAAACACATGCACAAAACTTACATACATAAGACTTGTGGCGAGCTAGATATGTCTAATGTTAATAAACTTGGTCCCAACTCTACATTTCACCAAAAAATTTTGACTTATGTACAACTACAATATAAGTGGCTATATATAGTTGTAGTCACTTTCTTTGTGTCGACATCCCTATTCAATATGTGGTGAAAATATATTACTAGCAATCAAAACGAATAAATTGAGGTAAAAACTAACGGCTAATATTTAACATTTTATATTGACATGTGACTACTCATTATCAAAATTGGTTTCACTCCTGGTGTATTACTCGCCTCACTAATTTTTCTTTATCTATTATTTGAAGAAAATTATGTTATCTATAATTTTTAATATATTAAAAAAAAATATTTTCATATTATACTTAATTTTAATAAGTTATTTTTCTAATTATTTTGCAATATCTAAAATTAAATATTTATCAATATGAGTATTGTGAAAATATAATCATGTGAATTGATTTTTCTAAAAAGAAAAAGAAGTTTTACTTTTATGTTTTTATTTATATATGTTACTTTTTCCTTTTATATTTTTAATATTTTTGTTTCGGTTTGAACATTTCCATTTTACAACTGGTGAGGATAAAAATCGAGAAATTAGATAATAAAAGAGAAAGAGAACATTTTTCAAATCAACTTTTCAAAATTAAGGAAAATGACTTCCCTTCAAAAATTAAGTAAAATATTTTTTAAAATTCTGCTCCAATTTGAATTACATATTTTTTGGAAAAAAATCAATTTCAAAATTTTATTTTTTCACCCGATCCCTATCCACCACTAGCCAGCTCCCCACCCCCCACCCCAACCCCAACCCCCAAAAAAATTAAATTTATTTTTTAAAAATAGTATCAATTTCAAATTTTTATTTTTTCTACTCACCAACCAAACATTAGAAAATAAGTCTAAAATCTACTTGTTTTTCATGAAAACATTTTCTAAAAAAACATTTACCATGAAAAACATTTTCCTTTCATACCAAATAGATCCAAAGTGTAAAATCGAAATGCAACTTATAAGATTATGAGGTTTTAACCAAACTAAGTCATTATATAAAGCAATTCACCAAAATAATATGTTTTTCTAAAATTTTACAAAACTAGTATAAACGTATTCCACAGTAACGTTTTAGGATATATTTTATTTTTTAAAAGTTGATGGCGTCAGATTGATATACGTTACTCACAGTAACGTTTTAGGTGTAAAACGTTACTGAAAATAACGTTTTAAAAGTAAAACGTTACTTACAATAACGTATATCAACCTAATGCTGTTAGTTTTTCAAAAATAAAATATTACTAGCAATCAAAACGAATAAATTGAGGTAAAAAACTAACGGCTAATATTTATCATTTTATATCGACATGTGACTACTCATTATCAAAATTGGTTTCACTCCTGGTGTATTACTCGCTTCACTAATTTTTCTTTATCTATTATTTGAAGAAAATTATGTTATCTATAATTTTTAATATATTAAGATAAAAAAAAATATTTTCATATTATACTTAATTTTAATTAGTTATTTTTCTAATTATTTTGCAATATCTAAAATTAAATATTTATCAATATGAGTATTGTGAAAATATAATCATGTGAATTGATTTTTTTTAAAAGCGTACATAGTTTAAATAGAACAAGTAAAAGGAAGTTTTACTTTTATGTTTTTATTTATATATGTTACTTTTTCCTTTTATATTTCTAATATTTTTGTTTTCAGTTTGAACATTTCCATTTTATGGTGAGGATATAAATAGAGAAATTAGATAATAAAAGAGAAAGAGAACATTTTCCAAATTAACTCATTTTTCTCAAAGTTAAGGAAAATGATTGCCCTTCAAAAATTAAGGAAAACATTTTTCCAAAATTCTCGTCCAATTTCAGTTACTTTATTTTTTTTGGAAAAAAGATCAATTTCAAAAAAATATTTTCAATTTCAAAATTTTATTTTTTCACCCGATCCCTACCCCTCCACCCACCCACCACCAGCCAGCTCCCCACCCCCCCACCCCCTCCCTCCTCCCCAAAAAATTAATTTACTTTTTAAAAATATTTCAACTTCAAAATTTTATTTTTAAACTCCTACCCCCTCTCCCCGGACAGTCTCCCACCCCACCCCACCCCTCCAAAAAAATAAATTTATTTTTTAAAAATACTATCAATTTCAAATTTTTAATTTTTCACTCCCCCCCCCCCCCCAATCACCACCACCCGAAAAAAAAATTGTTTTTAAAAAATATTTTCAATTTCATAAATTATTTTCTACTGTAGTAAAAATAAAATATGTGTCTCAAAAACATTTTTCATTCATAAATCAAATACTAAAAATCATTTCCAAAAAAAAATTTCTACTCACCAACCAAACATTAGAACATAAGTCTAAAATTTACTTGTTTTCTAGGAAAACATTTTCTAAGAAAACATTTTCCATGAAAAACATTTTCCTTCATATCAAACACATCAAAAGTGTAAAATCGAAATGCAACTTATAAGATCAAATAGTTCTCATAAAATAACCAAAATTAAATAGTACAAATCTAATAACCGCACATATCTATCTATATATACAGTCAAGAAGCACTATTTAAACTTTGAAAACATAATTTAAATTGTAATTCAAAAAAAGATGTAATGATCTTAAAGATTTGTATTTATCAAAGATTATTGTTCGAATAATTAAATCTAAAAAAATTTAATATTTTCATTATACTTTTTGCCAGATCGATCAATTGTACATATATTACACACCAACTACTGTAATTGCTACAACTTTACAGTAAACTATAATGAAAATACTAAACATCATATAATATCACCTCATTATACTAAAAAACTATAATGAAAATACTATAATGTCTAAATGTTCTTTTATCTAAGCGCGGATACTAATAAAGGTGCAAATTTTTCCCTAATATACATCAGAATTCCCTCTGAATAATTAGACTATACGCCTTGGATCATCCAATCGCGGGATTATAGATCATTCGATTTCAACATTGAATCTTGATAGAAAGTACTTTATTTTTAGTGAATATGCTCAATATGAGTTCAGAATAACTAAATTTATAAACTTCGAATATTAAATATTTTTAAAATATACTATACACTTAATCTAATATGCATGGAAAGATCACAACAAGGCAACTTATTTTTAATTGAATATAAAATAAAATTGGACCACAATCATCTTGTACGAATATCCTTCACAAGTTCACACATTGAGTTGTAAGATGAACATCCTTCACTTAGTGCATTTTCAGCACTTATCTTTAGCTTCTTAGCTTTTTCCCTTATACTCTTCCCTTCTTTTGTATCCATTAAAATCCTCACCATACCTTGAATCTCCTCTCTCTTCACCAATTTTTTTGTTGGTAAAACCGCTGGTCGAATCGCCACCCCTAGCTCCTCCGTAAGCATGGCGGCGTTCATTTTTTGTTCTGCGTGTAATGGCCATGCAATCATAGGAACCCCATTCGTAAGGCTTTCAACCGTTGAATTCCATCCACAATGTGACATAAATCCACCCAGTGATGAATGACTCAAGATTTCGACTTGATTGGCCCACATAGGAACTACTAGGCCCATATCTTTAGTCCTAGTTAAAAAACCCTCCGGTAAGTATTCGAACGTGCCACGTGTATCACTCCGATTGGACTTTAAATATGCATTATCTGGATCGCCATCAGACGGTGGACGCACCACCCAAACAAATTTTTGTTGGCTTAATTCCAAACCCCATGCAAGCTCAATCATTTGTTGAGATGAAAGGGCTCCACCACTTCCAAATGATACAAATAGAATTGATTCGTAATTTTGCTTGTCTAACCATTGAATCACCTGTTTAAAAATATAAATAAGAGAACAATAATTTAGACTCAAAATATATGCATATACGAAATTGAATATAATAGGCTTAAATTTCTCGTATGATCACTTAATTAATTATTACCTCATCACGTTCAGTTATTTCAACGGTTCTCCTCAAGGGACCAATTGGGTAAATTGGAAGTGGCACCTTTAGACCTCGTTGCAACTTTTCATTACTTCGTAGCGCTTTGATAGTATCACCCTCTAAATCTTCCCAAGTATTAATCAAGATTCCATCAAAACACGTATATTCTATTGTTAGCTTAATATACTCATGATATTCTTGATCTTTCCGATCCATCATAGGATCCACCACATCATCGGGTCGTAAAGCTTTGCAACCCGGAATTTCTAAAGGTTGTTTAAGATCAACATATTCACCCTCAGTTTTTTGGTCAAGAACTTGTAGGTATATAAATAACGCTAATGCCCATGCACTAGTAGTATGGAACACATACTTAGCAATGTTAAATTCTTGGGCTATAGGCAATATTTGTGTGCCAAAAATATCTACAATGAGAGCATCTAAACGATGATTCATCGAAGCTATGACAGAACGAATTCCAGGCAATGCTTCGCGAACCATTAGGCGTAATTGAGTGAGAACTTTAGTATTGGAGTCTATTAGATGGGAAATATCGACTGATGGAACATGAATAATTTCGATATTTTTTTTCTTCTTGAGAAATTCGATTTCGGGTGATGAAGTGTTGGTTGTGATAGTGAGAATTGTAATTTTGATATTATGATGAGTAGCTAATTGATTGCCTAAAACTAGTACTGGGATTAAATGTCCCATGCCAGGGCTTGAGAATACAGCAACATGAAGTTGTGTACTATCCATGGGGGAAAAAAAAAGAGAATTTTGTAACACTATAATTGGAAAAGAGAATATTAAAAATGTTGATGATTTTTTACAAAGTGAAAGCTGTTTATGTATGGAATTTATAGGAATCACAAAGTTTGGCAAAATCATAAATAATTTGATTTCTAGATGAATATAATTGCAGTAGGGTCAGCATATGTAACAACCACAAATACTAATTCAGGATGTTCAAGAACTTCCCAATAAGACTACAAATACAAATTAAAAATGTTTGTTGTTTGTGTGGTCGAAATTTATTAGTAATATTCATAACTAGATCAGACAATATGAGCAGGTCTATCTCATTCGACTCAATTTGAAATTTGACGGATCAGGTTGGATTAGTCTATTTTTTACATGGATCGAAAAATAGTCGGCCTAATTTATAAGGACGTAGGTTAAAAAAATTGTAGCTAAATTATAGCTTAGCCTTATTGAATCACTGATTAGGTTAGGCATGTCTAACGGACGTAGCCCATATTGTCGGTTCTGTTCATAACCAAATACAAGATAAAATATGGTCAAATTATAGAAATCACATATTTTTAAGGTAAAATTATAATTTATCACTTAAAAGTTTATAATTACAGAAATTCCTCAAAAAAATAAAAGTACGGATACAATAATTGTAAATCGGATGCATTAAACATTGTCTCGGATATATTAATATGTAGCTCGGATACATAAGATGTAGTTGTAGACAATAAAATTCGCGTCGAGAAACAATAATCAAGAACAGAAGATTATAGGAACAATCATTTTATTATTTCAAGTGTGAGTGTTACAATCTCTATGATTTCTCTGAATTCATCTTTTCAAATATAATTCAAGGGCTTTAAAGCTTGATCTTGAATCTCTAACGAACTTGAACTTGACTTTATCTTGACTTTTATTTGAATTCAAGGGCTTCGAACATGTTCTTGAATACGATGGTCTTGATCTTGATCGTTCTTGAACTTGAATGCTTGAATTCTTAGAATTTTAACTTTGTAGAGAAGTAAATGCCGTTTGTACCACGGATTTCTCTAGCTTCTTGTTTAGAATATTTTTTTTCTTGTGTCTTTTCTGAATTATGAGGACCCCTATTTATAGTTTTTGAATAGAGGAGTTGCGATTGGAATAGGATTCCGTTCGGTCAATCAGATTTGAGTGACATGGCATATGGATTTTATAGAGTGGGCTTGTCATCTTTGACACATATAATAATTCTATCGGTTTCTTATTTGACTTGACATGCCACATCATTTGCACGTGTGGCGCCAAGATGGGTTCTAGAATGAGATGAAATTGGGCTTAACAAATTGGGTTCATCCATTGTAGTCCAAATCAATTAATTTAGACTTTAATTAAATTCATATTTATTGGACTTAAATATTTAACTCAATTATATCAATCCACAATATTTATTTGGATTAATATATTTACGAATTTAATATAATTCCAATTATTTTATAAATTTATTTTTAATAAATTTTAAATTATTATAATAACTCAGATATATTAAATACTGACTCAAATACATTAATATGCAGCTTGAATACATTAAAGAAAATAAGAAATTTAAAAATTTATAAAACTAATGGAAAATAATGATAATAAGTGAAATTAAATGTGAGATCTCTATAAATTTTACACAAAATATACTAAAAACATGGATTTATATATTTTATCCCAAAGCCAAGTTATGACCCAAAAAAAAAAGTTTCAACTAATTATATGAGGCCATGGATAGCTTTAGTCACTTACGTGTTCTTTTACGGAGATTAATTTTGTTTGCGTTTGGAATACGTTATCTCATTATATAGCTAAATTTTCTCTTTTCGTTGTACGTTAAATTTTTTGGAATTCTGATTTTTTTTAAAAAAAAAATCATGGTAAATAATGCAATGAAATCTTTTTGACACATCATTTGAATCTGATTGACCGGACGGAATCCTATTCCAATCGCAACTCCTCTATTCAAAAACTATAAATAGGGGTCCTCATAATTCAGAAAAGACACAAGAAAATCCATATGTCATGTCACTTAAATCTGATTGACCGAACGGAATCCTATTTCAATCGCAACTCCTCTATTCAAAAAGTATAAATAGGGTTCCTCATAATTCAGAAACAGCTGAAGCATGAAATAATGTAAGCCATAAGTATATATGCTTTCTTTGGACAAACAGCTGGAGCATGAAATAATGTAAGCCATAAGTATATATGCTTTCTTTGGACAAAACCAAAGGCTAATATGAACTATCAATTTTCTTCTTGTCATGTAATTGATGGTAAATAATGTAAATCAACTTGCTCCACTAATTTTTATTTGTTTATTATATAAAAATGTATATTTTATTTTTATTTGTAAGTTTAAATTTGATAAATGAAATCTGATGAGGATAAAATGTAAGTAAATCTTAACGATCACACTACCTCGTAAAGATAGAGACTAAAGAGATTATTTTCGAAAGATTTTTGGCTCTGACAACTCATATACAAAAAAAAAAGTGAAAAAATATAGCAAATAATTAGATAACAGTGTGAAGTCTACCAAAAAGTTAATTAAATTTGGACCAATAAAAACAATGTCATATATTTAAATAAAATTTTGTTTATGCAACGGTAACTTCTATTAAAACAAGGTTAAGTTTGAATTTAAATTTGAATTCAAAGGGTATTTTTTATTTAAATAAGTGGATGATAAGACTTTTTTTATTGAGATAATATCAAAAACACATATAAACTATTCACTTTTTTTTTAGTTTCATATCTAAATTATTAAAAAAGTGTGTTTCATACTTAAATTATTATTTTTTAGTTTGAGAAACACATCTCAGAAGTGTGTAGTGCACTCTCTCTTTTATATGAAAAAACTTTGACACATGGTATTCCACATAAATAAAATATATTATCTAAATAAAAATTAAATAATAAAAAATCAATATTAATTAAAAATTAAAGATTACTATCAATAAAAAAAATTAAATTTTTTTTTTTATCTCACTCTACCACCTCCTCCACGTACCTCCCCTCCCCTCGACAACCCCATCCTTTTTTTTAAAAAAAAAGTTATTTATAAAAAAAATTTAAAAATTTCATATTTCATCCTCCCCCTCCCTCTCCCCCCGATAGAAATTGATATTATTTTATTTTAAAAAATCTATCCCATCCTATTTAATTTTTCGCTCTTAATTTTTATTTTTTTTTACGTTTTTCTTATTTTGTGTTAGATATGCACGTACATACTTTTTTTTTAGAAAAACAATTCTACTAGTGTACCGAATATAACATAAAGAACTTAAAAATATAAAAGTCTTGTGGCAGCAAGTAAAAAATATTTTCGATATGTATATCTTAACACTGGGGGAAAAAATTGAAAGCGGAGAGTTAAGTGGGATGGGTAGAATTATATTTTTAAGAAAATAAAATAATATCTAAATTAGTATTTGATGAGGGGGAGGAGATGAAGTAAATAATGAAATACTTTTATAAAAAAAATTAAACAAAATAAAAAATATTAAAAAATGGCGTGGGGTAAGAAAAATATTTTACATTTTATTTTATAAAAATATTTAAAAAAAATTATAATAGTTTTTAAATTTTTAATTTTAACTAATACTAATAATTTATTTATTTATTGTCAAGGTTGAATACTTTGTCCATGTGGAGTGTGATATAGAATTTTAAATTAGTACACATACCATGATGAGGGTGGTATAAAAGAGAGAGGTGTGTTTCTCAAATGAAAAAGTGATAGTTTATGTATGAAACTCAAACTTTCAATAGTTTAGGTATGAAACTCAAAAAAAAAGTACAATTTATGTGTGTTTTCGACACTTATCTCTTTTTTATCCAATAGATGAAAGAAAGACATTTTTGAGTTATTTTCAATATGTTAAGGGGCCGTTTTGGTTATTGGATAAGCCCAAGCTAATATATAAAGAACTTAGGTTATTCATGTATTATTTATACAATGTTTGGTTTGTAAATAAAATAAAATTTTATTCATATATTAACTATATACAATATTTGGTTGGTATGTTCTAAGTGTTATATAAAAGTTATTCATACATTAATTTTATACAACGTTAGTTGTGATTTAGTGATTCCACATAATAATACTTACATAACTTATAACAAAATCTACCTATAATTTTATGCAAAGTAAAAGATAAAATAAGTTATGTGGGTATTAATGGTTAATGGATTAAAACTATAACTACATACATACCACTTCTTTTCTTTTTGCCTAGCTTGTTTGGGAAGAGAAAAAGAATCAAAATAGTCCTTCATATACGGACTTAGATTGATTGGTCCCTCGTATATGTAACTTATGAAAAAGATCCTTTATGTATGATAGAAATTTATCAATTTAATCTTTCATCCTAAAATTTTAATGACTCAAAAAAAATTCCGTCAAATTAAACTTTAATATTACTGGGTGACTCAAAGTAAAAAACTTTAAAATCCATTTTTGTGTTTTTTAAATCTTGAAAACTCACGAATTGATTCCGTGATTTATTGAAAGTTTTGACAAATAGATAATTGATCTTCACTAGAGTTAATATCTTAAAAGACCGTTTATGATTCGACTATTATGTAACAAATCATTAAATTTAATTTTGTATCAATTAGGTGATCTCTAAACTTATGACTCCTCTCTAATAGAATACTGTCACGACCCAAATCGGGCCGCGACTGGCACCCACATTTTACCCTCCTATGTGAGCGAACCAACCAATCTAAACCTTAACATTTCAATATAATATCAACAGAAAGTAATGCGGAAGACTTAACTCATTAATAAAATCAATAACTATTATTATCCCCAAAATCTGGAAGTCATCACCACAAGAACATCTATGATCAAATGACTAAACTAAGAGTATTCTAAAAGCTAAAAATACATAAGAAGCTAGTCCATGCCGGAAGTTCAAGGCATCAAGACTTGAAGAAGAAGATCCAGTCCAAGCTAGAAGCATTAGCTCACCCTGAATTTCCGATGTAGTAAGACTGGCTTGAATTACTGTTGAGTCGAAGACAACGGCACCTTTGCTGCACTCCACAAATAAACAAGAAGAAAACATAAAAGTAGGGGTCAATACAAAACACGGGTACTGAGTAGATATCATCGGCCAACTCAAAATAGAAAACAGTATATATTAAGCAATATCATAAACTCAACTAATATCCTTAGCATGCAGCATTTACAGTTACCATAACCCTTGGTTACAACACCAAGCACATCGATGAGGACTCACGCCTCCTCATCATACTCGTTTGGGAATTAGGTTCATTAGATTTGAATATATTAACATTTTTCAAGATTCATTATCTGTATTCCCCTCGTGTCGGTACGTGACACTCCGCTCCTCATATACTATCCTGGTACCGGAACGTGGCACCCGATCCTTATTCTATCCTGGTGTCGGAACGTGACACCCGATCCATATTCTATCCTGGTACCGGAACATGGCACCCGATCCATATACTATCCTGGTGTCGGAACGTGACACTCCGATCCTCATTCTATCCTGGTGTCGGAACGTGACACCCGATCCATATTCTATCCTGGTACCGGAACATGGCACCCGATCCATATACTATCCTGGTGTCGGAACGTGACACTCCGATCCTCATTCTATCCTGGTGTCGGAACGTGATACCCGATCCATATTCTATCCTGGTACCGGAACGTGGCACCCGATCCATATACTATCCTGGTGTCGGAACGTGACACTCCGATCCTCATTCTATCCTGGTGTCGGAACGTGACACCCGATCCATATTCTATCCTGGTACCGAACGTGGCACCCGATCCATATACTATCCTGGTGTCGGAACGTGACACTCCGATCCTCATATTCTATCCTGGTACCGAACGTGGCACCCGATCCATATACTATCCTGGTGTCGGAACGTGACACTCCGATCCTCATATTCTATCCTGGTACCGGAACGTGGCACCCGATCCATATACTATCCTGGTGTCGGAACGTGACACTCCGATCCTCATATACTATCCTGGTACCGGAACGTGGCACCCGATCCCCTAATCTCACTACTTTCGTTCATCAAGCCTTCTTTTATACCAAGGCATCATCATTAACAAAGTAGATTAGGGTTTCTTTTCAAGATTCAGGATTCAATAGCTTCATCATGCTTATTATATCATAATTACATAATCACATTCATGCAAGCATACAATTAAGCATATAGAAGGGTTTACAATACTACCAATACATATCATTCGCTATTAAGAGTTTACTACGAATAGCATAAAAATAACCATAACCTACCTCCACCGAAGAATTGCGATCAACAAGCTATCTTCTCAGAATCCTTTCTATCCTCTTCGTTTCTCTCTCTCTCTACTCGTTCTCTTTCTTTTTCTGTCTCTCTTTGTTCTTTCTTATTTTTCTTATTCAAACCCTCTTTCTTTTACCCTAATTAGTATATAATTAAGAATAAAAGATGACAATAATAACCCACTAATTAACTTAAGGTTACCTCTTTTAACCCCCAAGTAATTAGACTTATTAACATTAACCCTCTAACTTTATAATTAAAGCAGGAATAGTCAAAAACGTCCCTTAAAACGTATAAGAAATCCGACCCGGACTGGGATTGCGCAGCCTGTGACGGCCCGTCGCGCCTGTGACGGCCCGTCGCGCCTGCGACGGTCCGTCCTGCTGCCCCATCACAGACTTCAGAGACTCAATTTCTCTGAAGGGTCTGTGACGGTCCGTCACCTGTGACGGTCCGTCCTGCCATTCCGTCACGAAGTTCAGAGAGTCGATTTTCAGTACCCAATTTCAGATTTTCTAAGTGTTTTGAAACGAGACCCTGCAACGGTCCGTCGTGCCCATGACGGTCCGTCGTGGGGTCCGTCGCCTCAGCCTGTTTTCCAGAAATAAATCTGCTGCTCAAAACGACTAAACAGGTCGTTACAATAGATACCAATTTACCCATCGTTCGTCCCCGAACGATCACAAGAAGGAAAACAAGGGCGAAAAGGAGTACCTGAATCTGTAAACAGATGTGGGTATCTTTCTCGCATATCTGCCTCCTTCTCCCAAGTGGCTTCTTCAACGGGTCGATTCTTCCATTGAACTTTGATGGATGCAATCTCCCTTGATCTCAACTTGGAATTTCTCTATCTAGAATGGCAACAGGTTCCTCCTCATAAGACAAATTCTCATCAAGCAAAACTGAATCCCAACGAATAATTTAGTTTCCGTCCCCATGGCATCTTTTCAACATCGACACATGGAATACCGGATGCACTCCGGACAGCCCTGGAGGTAAGGCTAACTCATAAGCCACCTCCCCTACTCGCTTAAGTACTTCAAATGGACCAATATACCTTGGTCTAAGTTTACCTCGCTTACCAAACCGCATCACCCCTTTCATTGGCGAAACCTTCAACAAGACTTGTTCACCCTCCATGAACTCCAAGTCTCTAACCTTTCGATCTGCATATTCCTTTTGCCTACTTTGCGCCGCTAACAGCTTTTCTTGAATAGATTTCACTTTCTCTAATGAATCCCTCAAAAGGTCCGTGCCCCAAGGTCTAACCTCGAATGAATCAAACCAACCAATGGGAGACCTACATCTCCTACCATACAATGCTTCAAATGGAGCCATATCAATGCTTGAGTGATAGCTATTATTGTAGGAGAACTCTGCTAAGGGTAAGAAGCTATCCCAATGGCCACCAAACTCTATCACACATGCACGAAGCATATCCTCCAACACTTGAATCGTTCGCTCAGACTGACCATCGGTCTGAGGATGGAACACAGTACTAAGGTCCAACCTAGTACCCAATTCCGCATGCAATGTTTTCCAAAACTTAGAAGTAAACTGCGTACCTCTATCTGATATAATGGAGAGTGGAACCCCATGCAATCGCACCACTTCCGAGATGTAAAGTTTGGCTAACTTCTCTGCATTGTAAGTCACCTTGACCGGAATGAAGTGAGCAGACTTTGTTAACCTATCAACAATTACCCAATTAGAATCAAACTTTCCCAATGTCATTGGAAGACCAACCACAAAATCCATTGCAATTCTCTCCCACTTCCATTCCGGAATGGGCATTCTCTGAAGTGTTCCTCCGGGCCTTTGGTGTTCATATTTTACTTGTTGACAGTTTGGACATTTGGCAATAAAATCCACAATATCCCGCTTCATTCTACTCCACCAAAAGTGTTGCTTTAGGTCGCGGTACATCTTGGTTGCACCCGGATGTATAGAATACCTTGAACTATGAGCCTCTGTCAAAATAGTGTTGATCAAATCATCAACTCGGGGTACACATACCCTTCCCTTGATTCTCATAACACCTTCCTCATCGATTGTCGCTTCTTTAGCCTCTCCTTTCAACACTTTATCTCGGATCCGGATCAATTTTTCATCATTAAACTGTTTTCCCTTAATCTTGTCAAGAAAAGAGGATCTTGACTACACACTAGCCAACAATCCTCCCTTCTCATTTACTTCTAACCTCATCAAGTCGTTAGCCAGAGTCTGAACCTCTCTAGCCAATGGACGTCTAGAAACTTGCAAGTGAGCTAGACTTCCCATGCTTCCCGCTTTTCTACTTAAAGCATCTGCCACAACGTTCGCTTTTCCCGGATGATACAAGATAGTGATATCGTAGTCCTTTAGTAACTCCATCCATCTCCTCTGTCTTAAGATCAAATCTTTCTGAGTAAAGACATACTGAAGGCTACGATGATCCGTGTAGACCTCACACTTAACCCCATATAGATAGTGTCTCCATTGCTTTAATGCAAACACTACCGCGGCCAATTCCAAATCATGAGTTGGATAGTTACGTTCATGCACTTTTAATTGTCTTGAAGCATAAGCAATCACATTCTTCTCTTGCATTAGCACTGCACCCAAACCCAAATAGGATGCATCACAATAGACAATGAAATTCTTACCTTCCACTGGCAAGGTGAGAATTGGTGCGGTAGTCAACAGAGTCTTGAGCTTCTGAAAGCTTTCCTCACACTCATCTGACCATACAAATGGAACATTCTGCTTAGTCAAGTTCGTCAATTGGGAAGCAATAGAAGAGAATCCCTTGACAAATCGGCGGTAGTAGCTAGCTAACCCAACAAAGCTCCTTATTTCTGACACATTAGTAGGTCTTACCCAATTCTTCACTGTCTCAATCTTAGAAGGATCCACCATCACTCCATCCTTAGAAACCACGTGCCCCAAGAAGGACACTGCATCTAGCCAAAACTCACACTTAGAGAACTTGGCATAAAGCTTTTTCTCCCTCAACATTTCCAATACCATTCTCAAATGCTCTTCATGTTCCTTCTTGCTCTTTGAGTATACCAATATATCATCAATAAATACGATCACAAATAGATCCAGATATGGCTTAAAAATCCCGTTCATCAAGCTCATGAACGCAGCAGGGGCATTCGTAAGACCAAAAGACATCACTACAAATTCGTAATGCCATACCTCGTTCGAAAAGCAGTCTTTGGCACATCCGTTGCCCGTATTTTCAATTGATGATAACCGGATCTCAAGTCAATCTTAGAGAAGACACAAGCACCTTGTAACTGATCGAACAAGTCATCAATGCGAGGAAGAGGATACTTGTTCTTAATAGTTACCTTGTTCAACTGCCAGTAGTCTATGCACATCCGAAAACTCCCATCCTTCTTCTTTACAAACAAAACCGGAGCACCCCAAGGAGATGCACTTGGTCTAATGAAGCCTTTGCTCAACAACTCTTAAAGTTGGGCTTTTAACTCTCTTAACTCCGCGGGAGCCATTCTATAAGGGGGTATAGAAATGGGGCGAGTACCCGGTTCAAGATCAATACAGAAGTCAATGTCCCTATCTGGTGGCATACCAGGAAGATCTGCAGGGAACACATCTAGAAACTCACGGACCACTGAAACCGACTCAATCGAAGGCACTTGGGTAGTGTCATCCTTGAGATGTGCCAAGAAAGCTAAACACCCTTTACTAACCATTTTCTTAGCACGAAGAAAGGAGATGATACGCACCGGACTGGAAGTGTAGTCACCCTCCCACACTAACGGATCTGTTCTAGGCTTGGCTAACGTCACCGTTTTAGCATTACAATCCAAGATCGCAAATTGCGGAGAAAGCCAAGTCATACCCAGAATTACATCAAAATCAACCATTTCTAAGATAACCAAATCTACATAAGTGTTGCTCTAGTTCTAACCATCTGCGAAATAGAGTGAAGATGGTCAGATACCAATTTGTATCACCTAGATACCAATTGGACCCAAGTAATAGCACGAAAGAAAGAATGAAAGAATGGAATTTTCCTAAAGTCTTATAGCTTCTCAAAGAAAAGTAAAGGCGTCCCCCTACCGTTCCTTAAGACTCTACTAGACTCGTTCTTGTGTGATGAGACCAACGAACCTAATGCTCTGATACCAAGTTTGTCACGACCCAAATCGGGCCGCGACTGGCACCCACATTTTACCCTCCTATGTGAGCGAACCAACCAATCTAAACCTTAACATTTCAATATAATATCAATAGAAAGTAATGCGGAAGACTTAACTCATTAATAAAATCAATAACTATTATTATCCCCAAAATCTGGAAGTCATCACCACAAGAACATCTATGATCAAATGACTAAACTAAGAGTATTCTAAAAGCTAAAATACATAAGAAGCTAGTCCATGCCGGAAGTTCAAGGCATCAAGACTTGAAGAAGAAGATCCAGTCCAAGCTAGAAGCATTAGCTCACCCTGAATTTCCGATGTAGTAAGACTGGCTTGAATTACTGTTGAGTCGAAGACAACGGCACGTTTGCTGCACTCCACAAATAAACAAGAAGAAAACATAAAAGTAGGGGTCAGTACAAAACACGGGTACTGAGTAGATATCATCGGCCAACTCAAAATAGAAAACAGTATATATTAAGCAATATCATAAACTCAACTAATATCCTTAGCATGCAGCATTTACAGTTACCATAACCCTTGGTTACAACACCAAGCACATCGATGAGGACTCACGCCTCCTCATCATACTCGTTTGGGAATTAGGTTCATTAGATTTGAATATATTAACATCTTTCAAGATTCATTATCTTTATTCCCCTCGTGTCGGTACGTGACACTCCGCTCCTCATATACTATCCTGGTACCGGAATGTGGCACTCGATCCTCATTCTATCCTGGTGTCAGAACGTGACACCCGATCCATATTCTATCCTGGTACCGGAACGTGGCACCCGATCCATATACTATCCTGGTGTCGGAACGTGACACTCCGATCCTCATTCTATCCTGGTGTCGGAACGTGACACCCGATCCATATTCTATCCTGGTACCGGAACGTGGCACCCGATCCATATACTATCCTGGTGTCGGAACGTGACACTCCGATCCTCATTCTATCCTGGTGTCGGAACGTGACACCCGATCCATATTCTATCCTGGTACCGGAACGTGGCACCCGATCCATATACTATCCTGGTGTCGGAACGTGACACTCCGATCCTCATTCTATCCTGGTGTCGGAACGTGACACCCGATCCATATTCTATCCTGGTACCGGAACGTGGCACCCGATCCATATACTATCCTGGTGTCGGAACGTGACACTCCGATCCTCATTCTATCCTGGTGTCGGAACGTGACACCCGATCCATATTCTATCCTGGTACCGGAACGTGGCACCCGATCCATATACTATCCTGGTGTCGGAACGTGACACTCCGATCCTCATATTCTATCCTGGTACCGGAACGTGGCACCCGATCCATATACTATCCTGGTGTCGGAACGTGACACTCCGATCCTCATATTCTATCCTGGTACCGGAACGTGGCACCCGATCCATATACTATCCTGGTGTCGGAACGTGACACTCCGATCCTCATATACTATCCTGGTACCGGAACGTGGCACCCGATCCCCTAATCTCACTACTTTCGTTCATCAAGCCTTCTTTTATACCAAGGCATCATCATTAACAAAGTAGATTAGGGTTTCTTTTCAAGATTCAGGATTCAATAGCTTCATCATGCTTATTATATCATAATTACATAATCACATTCATGCAAGCATACAATTAAGCATATAGAAGGGTTTACAATACTACCAATACATATCATTCGCTATTAAGAGTTTACTACGAATAGCATAAAAATAACCATAACCTACCTCCACCGAAGAATTGCGATCAACAAGCTATCTTCTCAGAATCCTTGCTATCCTCTTCGTTTCTCTCTCTCTCTACTCGTTCTCTTTCTTTTTCTGTCTCTCTTTGTTCTTTCTTATTTTTCTTATTCAAACCCTCTTTCTTTTACCCTAATTAGTATATAATTAAGAATAAAAGATGACAATAATAACCCACTAATTAACTTAAGGTTACCTCTTTTAACCCCCAAGTAATTAGACTTATTAACATTAACCCTCTAACTTTATAATTAAAGCAGGAATAGTCAAAAACGTCCCTTAAAACGTATAAAGAAATCCGACCCGGACTGGGATTGCGCAGCCTGTGACGGCCCGTCGCGCCTGTGACGGCCCGTCGCGCCTGCGACGGTCCGTCCTGCGGCCCCGTCACAAACTTCAGAGACTCAATTTCTCTGAAGGGTCTGTGACGGTCCGTCACACCTGTGACGGTCCGTCCTGCCATTCCGTCACGAAGTTCAGAGAGTCGATTTTCAGTACCCAATTTCAGATTTTCTAAGTGTTTTGAAACGAGACCCTGCGACGGTCCGTCGTGGGGTCCGTCGCCTCAGCCTGTTTTTCCAGAAATAAAATCTGCTGCTCAAAACGACTAAACAGGTCGTTACAAATACTCAATCAAATTTGTTATAAAAAGAAACTCGCTTTACCTGTTAACATTTTAAATTTGAGAAATAATACCTTCTTAGGGATCATTTGGTAGGTCCCATTAAAATAAATAGTCCATGTATTATGTATGGTATTATTTAGTATTATGTTTGATAGGAAATTGTTATCTATGTATAACTAATATATGGATTAGTTATACCTCCTACATGGTATTATATGATGTATTACTAATACCTTCCATTTGGAGTAATAGTAATACATATGATATTATGCCATGGGATAAGTCTATTAAAGACAAAAATATTCTTCAAAACATTTTAATTATTTTGTTTATATTCTTGATTTTATGCTTTGTGGTCGTGCTAGTAAATTTATTTTAATAAAATAGATTACAAATTATTTAGAGAGAGTTGTTTGTTGTTGTCACTACTAGAAAATAGGTCTGTTGCAACACTAGAATAATCATTGTCATAGACTCAAAAAGTATTGCAATTGCATTATGGCAACGAAAACTGGTGTGTCGTATATAAGCCTGTTGCGATATGTCTATAGTAACGGTTTTATAAAAATAATTGTAAACTATTGCAACACACTATCTATAGCAACAAATATTCTTTAGTCTAGGACGACACTTTTCTGTGGTTGCTGCAACATGCGAACCGTTGCAAAAGACCTATAGCAACAACTTTATTATACAACTCGATCTACTCATTACAACGGTTCTTCTAAACTATTGCAACAGTGTTATTAAGGTAAACTATAATATAATGATAGAAAATGTTAAACCAATATGTACTTCAACTAGTCGCATCCATATATTAAAGATAAGTACACTTGATCTTGATTTACAATTCAAGATTTAACATACATTGATGATCATAAAAATTAAGCTTAAACATAAAATAATCCTAGAATGTTCAAAAATTGACATTCATTCAAGTTCACAAAATTAGGCCAAAAAGTAGAAAGTACTGAAGCCTTTAGTTTGCTCCTGAGTTTCATGGTCAATCTCATAGCCCTCTATATCTTTTGCACTTCATTTGTATATGCTCCACCTTTAATCAGTGATGCAACTTCCTTCAAATCTAAACCACCACAAACAAACAAAAAAGGCCATGAAAAAAAATATGCTTGCTAAAGAGGGAATTTTTTATTCTACTTTTAAAATAGTTTAAAGTGCAAAACTTTGACTACCAAATTCAACTCAGCTAAAGATTAGGATAGAACTATCGATACTCATGTCTGATAGAAATCAACTCTACGGAGGAGAAGGTGGCTGCATCGGAGCTGCTTCCTCGTAGCTCGCTGATCGGAGAATGGAAAAGAGAAGACCAGAAGCTGGTCATCTCCGTGCTATTGTTGGTCATCGTCGGAGCTGCTGGAAAAGAGAAAAGAATGGAGGGAGGCGCTAGGGATATCGGTTGCTGGTGTTGTTGTTCTCTCGTCTTTGCTGGAAGAAAGAAAGAAGCAACGCTGCCTTGAGCTCGCTGGCTGGAGCTTGTTGTTTCCGTCTATAGAGCCTGCTCGCTGGAGCTTCTGGCTGTTGTTTCTCGCCGGGGAGAAAAGGGAAACAACGATGAGGAGGGGAGGAAAAGAGAGAGCGGGCGCCGCTGCTATAGTGAAGGGTGGGGAGTGGAATTTTTTTTAAGGATTTTTCTCTTGGTAGATTAAAGTGGGTAAGCCAATTGTTTTGATCTAGATCATTGATTTTTAAAAAGATGTAAGGCTGAGATTGAATACTAGAGATCAGCGATTTGAATTAAAAATGAGGCTTTTTTATTTTATTTTTACAATTAATTAAAAAAACTCTTTTGACGGGTGTAGTGAAATAAGTGGAGTGAAATAATTGACGGAATTGTTGCCATAGAGTATCTAAGGCAACAGTTTGTACGAATCGTGCAATATAAAGATAATATGGCAACGTTGCAGTACTAATGCAACGATTTAATTCTCAAAGTGTTTCATTATGTCCAGTTGTCTTATGCAAAAGTTATAACCGTTGCGAATGAGTATATATTGCAACACATATTTAATTGTTGCTAAATAATTGTTGTTACAAGCATGTTTTCTAGTAGTGTGTTATTATTATTATTATTATGTTTGTGCGATTTTCTAATTGTTTGTATTTTGAACAATTTATAAAATTTAATACATATTAAAATTATAACTTGCAATTTTTATGTGTAAATGTAGATGGTTTATTCAAATTTACTATTCTTTATCGTCTTTTCAATTTTAAAAGTTGATAGTTAATCTTTTTTTTAAAAAAAATGAAAATTGACACTTTGTAAGTGATCAATTTACTAAGATGACAATTATTTATCCTTAAATAATAAAAAAAGACAAACATGACAACGAAATTGTTCTTTTCATAACTAGTTAAGAAGGCCATAAAAATAACATGGATTGTCCACCAATTATTTACCTTAACTCAAGTGTATGATTGAAAATAAGGTTTTTTATAATAATTTAATCCAAACACAAGGTGAGGTGGGAAACAATGAACCAAACACTTAGTAAAAATAATTTTTGCATTACTAATTTATGTATTACTAATCCCTGCAGTGTTAATCTCAGTATTACCAATTTCATTATTAATCTTTGTACCAAACGACCCATAAACCCTTCTTAATTTGAATAGGTATTAATATATGCCCTTGATCTTAAATCAGTGGCTAAAAATGTGTTGGATTGTTACATATATTTTGAAAACATGAAAAAAGACCTTCAGTTAATTTGTAAGAATTAAATGGATTGGGTTATGATTTGTATTTTAGCATAACTCAGCTCAACTACTTTTTGAACGGATCAATAACTTAATAATTTATTAATTCAATTTATTTTAATTCACCCAAAATTTCAAAATTTAAAGTTGTATTATACAAAAAAAAAATTATATCTTCACCAAGGCCTTTCTTTCTTGTAATCATATGTGTTTTTTGGGGTATATTTTATGTTTTCATTAGACATCTTAGGTTTTGTTGTTCTTTATTTCACACTTACTTTTTATGCAATTCTTCAATATAAAAGCTTAGATTAATTAAATCATTATTAAATGTAGGGATTTTGTTTAACTGGATCTTCCCCAGACTTTAATCTGACAATTAATTAACAACACAAATAATTAGTGGGATTATTAAAATGTGTGATAAATTATAAAGAGGGCGATAATAGTTTGACCTGGAATCTGATTATCAGTCAAACTTGTCAGATGATGGTTCATTAACATATATATAATCTTGCTTTATCTTGCTTCTCAACCAAACAGCACGTGAAGATCCTACTTATTATATATTCTTCTAATATTCTCTCCGTCCGAAATTATTTGTCATATTATGTTCATCAAAAGTTAATTCAATTAATTTTTAAAGGTAAATTAAATTACATTAATTTGATATTTTAAATCAATAAATTAAATATTCTAAAACTATATAAAAAGTACTATAAATTATAATTTTTTGCATATTAATATGATTGCAAAATACATCTTAAATTGCTAGTCAAAATTTTTATAATTTAACTCTAAAAATAAAAATCATGATAAATAATACCGGACGGAGGGAATAACAAACATAATCACTATAACTTTCGCTGATATCACAAGAAAATAAAGCATATTTAGTAGTAACTTATAGCAAATGCTTTTAATTATGTAATATTCCCTGATATGAGATATATAAGAGTACTAATTAGGAAGCATGAAAGAGAACACACGCTCATGAACTTAAAGTAAATTGTTACTTTTCGTTCCTAAACTATTGACAATCATAAGAATATTTATTTACTTGGTTAATTAAAATTTGATACACCCTCGATATACCCTTGATCTATCACCTGACATAGCAAGTGATTTCAAACACTTATAGGAACATAAGAATCGTAATAAAAATCCAAAAGAATTGTCGAAGACACCCTAAAACTTCACGAGAATTTAGAAATATATTTCGCTCATGTTGCAAGATTGAGGATATATTTTCAAATAGTTAAAAATAGTGTTTTTTAATGCTGTTAATAATTCAAAAAATGAAACTAATAATTTGCGCAAATGTAAAAGGGTTTTTGATACTTTTCTCATATATAAATTGTTCACGTCCAAGGGTTGCATTCATTCGATATTCAAAACTCAAACAATGTTTGTAGACCAACAAGATACATAATAGTGGGTCATTAGAAATGATTTATTTGTACCATATTGTATTATGAGATATGATACAAAGCGTGACAATGGTCTCATGCCCTACAAAGTAAGAATGCACGTGGGGAGGGACCCTTTCTCCCCATTCCATGTCTCCTTTGACCCACAAGTACTTAAAAAAACAAATATAGACAGCACATGAAGTAGGTATTACAACTTTCAACATCACTAAGAAGCCAATACAAATCCATATACCATTTTCATTGTTGTGTTACTAAAGAGAAGAAAATGGTAAACAGAAAGTTCACTCTAAGACATTGTCAATGAGAAGAAAATCCACAATAAAAGCTAAGCTCTAATTCAATGTGACCTTCAAGTTTAACAACTAGTAGTAAATGGATGTTCTCACCATGATTCGTCGCACTTTTCTACATTACAATGTCATATGAGGGTCTTGCAAACCCAGACAAATACAAACACACAGGATCTATGAGTTCATTACTTAAATACAGTAAGAGCAACTCTAACATTAACAGAGAACTGTTGCTTCATTCATCAGTTTGACTTCACAATTCTCTGGACACATCTAGCTCAACGAGCTGCTCAATTCAATGGACATCTTAGCTTCATATGGTGGTCACTTGTTTAGAGAACTATACAATAGAGAGAACAAGAAATCACATGCTCAAATTCAACTTCTCAGGTGTATAGTAAGAGAATTTACAAATGAGATCCATGTAGTTGGCTCAATATGACTTATAGTGCACATTTGATGTGGTGAACCGCGTGCAAATTGCAACGTTGCAGATATGGAATAAGCTCTCCATATTCCTTCTTTTTCAAATAATTAACTTCATCCTATTCTAATCATTTATCGGAATCATCTCATTAAGGAGCTTAAGCACGTGCTTTTGCACTACCAAGAGTGAGCTCTAGATCATCGACAGCAACTTCATGTATTCTCTCACCTTCCCATGCCTTCACTTTACAGCTCTCAAAATCAAATTCAGCGCCATGTCCCTTTTGAGCTGCTGTTTCGCCCCAGCCAAACATTCCATGTCCACTTAAGGCATCTAAGAGAATGTTCTGCTGAGGAAGAGGTTTTACAAGGTTAAAAGTAGGCGAAGTTGGAGCTGCCACCGTCTGGAAGCTGACCCAGCGTGCAGATTCAACTGAGGCGGCATCAGACTCATCACATTCTGGAATTGTAGCAGGCTTAGAGTATCGGCGTCGAGTGGGACTTGATGGTGCAGAAGCAGCAAAAAGTGGGTGCTGGAAAGAATTCAATGGAACCCTGGAGAGGGATTCCCATAAAGGTTTGGGGGGCTTTGAACGTCGGGTAGGAGAAGAAAGAGGAGGGGTAACAGGGGCACTATTAGATATACGAAGAGGTGGCAGTGTAGAGGGAATGGAAGCTAAGTTATGGAGAAAGGGAAGGATGTATGATGAGGGGTTCCCGTCACAACGGGAGGGGCTAGGAAATGAGGATGATGTTGGGCTGGCATGGTAAGAAGGTACAGGACTGGGGAAAGAGGATGACATTGGGCTAGGCTGAATCGATGAAGATGCACTGATATTCATAGAGACACATCCATTTTCAATTGGTGGAGGCCTGTGTCCCTGCGATTAAGAAGAAAAATTAGCATCCCATTCAGAGTAAATTGTTAAACAATATTTCGAAAACATATCCACACTCATTCATCATATGTAATACTCCAGCAGTGAATCCATACACAACTTCACGGACAGAACCGCAAATGGTGAGCAAATTGACAGAAATTTGTTTTCTTAACCCAAATGGCTGGGGAGTAAAGGTTCATTTTTCCTTTTTTTATGACTGCGGTCACCAACTTTAACACACCTCGACTAATTCCACGGAATACGTACCACCTCCCGCCAGCAACATACCAGCTAACTCTATCCCCAAATTGCAGCAATTTGACAGAAAAAAAAGGAGAAATATACAGGTTACTCACTATCTGTTCAATTCCTACCAACTTCATAAACACTACTAAACAGCACAACCATTTCAGATCTCAAACTATTAGGGAACTGCAGTATGAATACTTTGCCAAGCAAAAACTAGAATCATCAACATATGCTTTTCACCAAACAGGACATCGAAAATTGAAAAACTTATTTTCAGAACTTGAAATCAAACAGTAGAAAGCAATAAACAAGATCCTATTGCTAAAAACGAAAGTTAATCTCCAGATCTACTGTTTTCTAGCTGGTATGTAGATCTAATATTATAAAAATTGGCACAAAAACAGTAATAATTCAGTAACAATAGCATCGAATCGAATTCTAACCTTGCGATAAGTGGTGCCATCATCTTCAACGATCCAACCAGCTTCAATACATAGAGCTTTCAAGACCTCGTTATTATCACAGTGTTTTGGAAGCTTGAAGTTACCTTGAGTTCGTAAGCCAGTAAATATTTTGGCGGCAATAGCTCTTCTTCTCCTCTCTCTTCTCTTATTGTTTTCCCTCTCCTTCCACGTCGGCAACCTTCCCGACGATCCTCCACCGCCGGTGCCGGCCGTCATATTCTGTTACAGGCGACGACGACGACAGTACAGAATGGAAATGGGAGAGAGAAAAAGAGAGAAAAGGGCTTATTGGATTCACAAATGGTGAAAAGCTTTTCTTTATTGGAATTGCGCAACAAACACTCTGGCGTTGGCCTAGATTCTTTCTTCTCTTTTTTCATGGATTTGACCATACAAATATTATGTGGCATTTTTATACAACAAAAAATGGGAGCATTGATAATATTATATTAAATTATAAAATAAAGAATTTTTAATAGATATGCCAAATACTTTATTTTAATTCATACTTCCTAAATTATTATTCATTTTATTTTTTTTAGTTATCCTTATTTACTTGTCCTTTCAACAAATTAAGGAAGGACAAAATAATTTTACATATTAAATTTTTAATTAATTGCTTTACAAAATATAGAATTTCTTGAAAAAATTAAATTATTAATTCATTCACTTTATAATTAATAAGAGTAAAATAATAAATTTACTATGTCAATAATTATTTTTTAATAAATTATTAATTTAAAAGTGAATAAGTAATTAATAACCGAGAGAGTAACATTTATCTTTTTAGGACTATGATGGATTATGACTAGAGATGCTTTATGACTTACCTTAGGGAAATTAAGGATGCGTAAGATGGATCCAAGGCCCAGTCAAAACAGTGGAGGAGACTCTAAAAAGACATTTTGGTCATGATGGATTGCACCAAGGATCAACATTGAGTCAGTTTATATTTATATTAATGATAGGGTGAAGAGACACGACATATAGGAGAGATAATCTAGTGTGTATTATTCGCAAATGATATAGTATTGAATGACAAGATGTGGGTAGAGAAAATGATAGGCTAAAAGATTAGAGATAGATCATACAGTCTAAAAGTTTGAAGTTAAATTGAAGTAAAATAGTGTATACAAAGTTTTAGTTCAGTGACGTAATGTATCAATGCATATGTGCTAGTTCAGTGACATAATGTAGGGAGCGAAGGTGAAAGTGAAGATCAACGCATAAATCATAAACGAGAAAGGAAGCTTCAAGTTCATAATTCAAAAAGATATTGTAATCATTTAAAATTTATTTAAATATAAATTTATTAAATGGTTTGAATTATATTAAACTAATAAATATATTAGTCCAAATAAATATTATGAATTAATATAATTGATTTAATTATTTAAATTCAGATAAATATAGATTTAATTAAAGCCCGTTTCATAAAACTCATATGATATTTCACTTAAATTTGATTGGTCGAAGGGAGTCATATTCCAATCGCAACTCCTCTATTTTAAAACTATAAATAGGGTCTCATAATTCAGAAAAGAGGACCAAGAATTTTAACAAGAAGCTAAAGAAAGCTTGTGGATCAAAAGCTGCAGATTTCTCTACAAGTTCAAGAATTCAAGCATTCAAGTTTCAAGAACAATCAAGATCAAGAATGATAAAGATCAAGTACGATCAAGATCAAGACGCCGGATTCAACATCAAGCTCGAAGCCCTTGGATTCAACTAGAAGTCAAGATCAAGATAAAGTTCAAGTTCAAGTTCAAGATCAAGATAAAGTTCAACATAAAGTTCAAGTTCAAGATCAAGATAAAGTTCAACATAAAGTTCAAGTTCAAGTCCAAGATCAAAGTTGAGATTAAGATCAAGATAAATCCCAGTTCAAGATTAAGCTTTTAAGCCCTTGAATTTATATTTGAAAAGGCGAATTCAAAGGAATCATAGAGATTGTAACACTCGTATTTGAAATAATAAATTGATTGTTGCTATAATTTTCCGTTCCTGATAATTGTTTTCTCGTCGCGAATTTTATTGTCTACAAATTCTGGCACGCCCAGTGGGACAATCTCTACCTCTCATCTCAACTTTTCAAGCCTTAAAGAACATCGAGATGACTTCCATGAAGAACAACTCTCAATCAACTGCCTCTAAGGCAACTAGCTCCAAGTTCTCTATCTGAAGTTGAAGACATTCTGGGTGTTACCTTTCAAAGTCTTGGAGCTATTACAAGGAGCAAAGCTGCTATGCTAGTACAACAAACACTTCAAGTGTCGTCCGCGTCAATTCCAGTTTTTGGGTTTGCAACTCCAAGAGGATCAACTTTCTCCACAAATGCTTTAGAAGGGGAAAGTAGTATTGCTGAAAAATCAAGAAGACATTAGCTCTACTGAGCAATCTGGTTCCAAGAACTCTACGACAAGGAAGAGCTATGATTCGACCGGTGAATCATCTCCTCGTGCATCTTCTAACGTGAGTCCACTAAAGATCATCTTACACGAACAATGGTGACTGCTGCTTCTTCCCCTGAGAAACAACTCGCAAATCTGGCAAAGTTGGTTGAAGGATTGACAAAGCATGTACAACACCAAATATCTAGAATCGAAAAGTTGATGGATTGAGTGGAAGGACTTTTAGATGGAGAAACGAGTCATGCGCCTGGAAAATGTGTTGAAGTTCAAGAGATTTGAGATCCTGCAAAGAAGGCACCACTTATTACTGAGAAGCCAGTTTCTTTCGAAGGAATGATCCCAATGAGTTCATTGAAGGCACTATCAAAGATAAGTATAAAGTCTCAATCAAGTCCTCTCATATGTATGCCAAGTCATACACTGCAAGATTTGATAACTTCAAGATGTTTGCTTGTTATCAACCTCCCAAGTTTCAACAATTTGAGGGCAAAGAAAATCCAAAGATACACGTTGCACACTTTGTGGAAACATGTTATAATGTTGGGACGTATGGTGATTATCTTGTTTAGATAAATTTTGTTGCAACAAATTTTAAGGTGACATAAAATAAATTAAAATCACAAATAAAATATGAAGAAACATGATTTTATTGATCAAGATAGATTGCGGGTACAATTCTGTTGATCCCTTGATTCTACTCTCCTAGGATTTATCTATGATTCAAGGGCCGTTAGTGGCGTATTTCTCGAACTAGGATGATTTAAATTTGACCTCTCTATATGAATAATCCATCAATTTGTGGAGTATTCGAGATTTTGATCTCTTTATGAAATTTATGAGATGCCTTTTAAGGGAATTTAGTACTCTTTATATAGGCGTGAACTAGGGTTTAAGGTTGAGTAGCCTCCAACAATCCTAGTTTGAGTAGAACACAATCTGTAGAGTCTCAACTCGAATTGAACACATCTTTCAGAATCCCACAAAATTTCAATGTCTACAAATGCCCCCGGCTTCAAGGCTTATCGGAGTGTAGACTTAATGAAACTCAAAGACGAGGCTTAAAGTACGTACTCATTCATCCATCTTTGCAGCTTCATATTGTAACGACCTGTATAGTCGTTTTGAGCAGCAGATTTTATTTCTGGAAAAACAGGCTGAGGCGACGGACCCCACGACGGATCGTCATGGGCACGACGGACCGTCGCAGGGTCTCGTTTCAAAACACTTAGAAAATCTGCAAATTGGGTACTGGAATCGACTCTCTGAACTTCGTAACGGAATGGCAGGACGGACCGTCACAGGTGTGACGGACCGTCACAGACCCTTCAGAGAAATTGAGTCTCTGAAGTCTGTGACGGGGCAGCAGGACGGACCGTCGCAGGCGCGACGGGCCGTCGCAGGCTGCGCAATCCCAGTCCGGGTCGGATTTCTTTATACGTTTTAAGGGAGTTTTTGACTATTCCTGCTTTAATTATAAAGTTAGAGGGTTAATGTTAATAAGTCTAATTACTTGGGGGTTAAAAGAGGTAACCTTAAGTTAATTAGTGGGTTATTATTGCCATCTTTTATTCTTAATTATATACTAATTAGGGTAAAAGAAAGAGGGTTTGAATAAGAAAAATAAGAAAGAACAAAGAGAGACAGAAAAAGAAAGAGAACGAGTAGAGAGAGAGAGAAACGAAGAGGATAGCAAGGATTCTGAGAAGATAGCTTGTTGATCGCAATTCTTCGGTGGAGGTAGGTTATGGTTATTTTTATGCTATTCGTAGTAAACTCTTAATAGCGAATGATATGTATTGGTAGTATTGTAAACTCTTCTATATGCTTAATTGTATGCTTGCATGAATGTGATTATGAAATTGTGATATAATAAGCATGATGAAGCTATTGAATCCTAAATCTTGAAAAGAAACCCTAATCTACTTTGTTAATGATGATGCCTTGGTATAAAAGAAGGCTTGATGAACGAAAGTAGTGAGATTAGGGGATCGGGTGCCACGTTCCGGTACCAGGATAGTATATGAGGATCGGAGTGTCACGTTCCGACACCAGGATAGTATATGGATTGGGTGCCACGTTCCGGTACCAGGATAGTATATGAGGATCGGAGTGTCACGTTCCGACACCAGGATAGTATATGGATCGGGTGCCACGTTCCGGTACCAGGATAGAATATGAGGATCGGGTGCCACGTTCTGGTACTAGGATAGAATATGAGGATCGGAGTGTCACGTTCCGACACCAGGATAGTATATGGATCGGGTGCCACGTTCCGATATCAGGATAGAATATGAGGATCGGGTGCCACGTTCCGGTACCAGGATAGAATATGAGGATCGGAGTGTCACGTTCCGACACCAGGATAGAATATGGATCGGGTGCCACGTTCCGGTACCAGGATAGAATATGGATCGGGTGCCACGTTCCGGTACCAGGATAGAATATGAGGAGCGGAGTGTCACGTACCGACACGAGGGGAATAAAGATAATGAATCTTGACAGATGATAATATATTCAAATCTAATGAACCTAATTCCCAAACGAGTATGATGAGGAGGCGTGAGTCCTCATCGATGTGCTTGGTGTTGTAACCAAGGGTTATGGTAACTGTAAATGCTGCATGCTAAGGATATTAGTTAATTTTATGATATTGCTTAATATATACTGTTTTCTATTTTGAGTTGGCCGATGATATCTACTCAGTACCCGTGTTTTGTACTGACCCCTACTTTTATGTTTTCTTCTTGTTTATTTGTGGAGTGAAGCAAACGTGCCGTTGTCTTCGACTCAACAGTAATTCAAGCCAGTCTTACTACATCGGAAATTCAGGGTGAGCTAATGCTTCTAGCTTGGACTGGATCTTCTTCTTCAAGTCTTGATGCCTTGAACTTCCGGCATGGACTAGCTTCTTATGTATTTTTAGCTTTTAGAATACTCTTAGTTTAGTCATTTGATCATAGATGTTCTTGTGGTGATGACTTCCAGATTTTGGGGATAATAATAGTTATTGATTTTATTAATGAGTTAAGTCTTCCGCATTACTTTCTGTTGATATTATATTGAAATGTTAAGGTTTAGATTGGTTGGTTCGCTCACATAGGAGGGTCGCGGCCCGATTTGGGTCGTGACACATATTTTCAGATTTAATTTAAGAGAGAAGAGATGAAGGACAGATTTGGTCCCACTGGCGTGCCAATTTTGTTTGCAACATTAAAATCACAAATAAAATATATAATAAAAAAACATGATTTATTGATCAAGATAGATTGTGGGTACAATTTTGTTGATCCCTTGATTCTACTCTCCTAGGATTTATCCATGATTCGAGGGTCGTTAGTGGCGTATTTCTCGAACTAAAATGATTTAAATTTGACCTATCTATATGAATAATCCATCAATTTGTGGAGTATTCGAGATTTGATCTCTTTATGGAATTCCCGAGATTCCTTTTAAGGGTATTTAGTACCCTTTATATAGGCGTGAACTAGGGTTTAGGGTTGAGTAGCCTCCAACAATCTTAGTTTGAGTTGAACACAATTTATAGAGTCTCAACTCGAATTGAACGCATCTTGTAGAGTCCCACAAAATTTCAATGTCTACAGATATAAAGATTAATAATGAAGTCACATATCACATTGGAGCGGAGTCTGTGAAATGGAGGCTCAAGTTTGAAATACTAGGTTATAAGACTGTGTTGTCAAAGCTTAAAGGTAAATTCTACAAGTGATTGTTAAGTCAACACTTATTTATCATGTATGGGGCGAAGTGTTATAAACTTATAAATGTGTATATGTTCAAAATATAAATACAACAAAGATGAGGATATTCAGATGAATGTGTTGACTTACTATGACAGATATGATTAGAAACGGAGTTATAAAGAGATAATGTGCAGATATACAAATAAAAGGTGTTAAAAAGTTAGTTATTGGCAAGAGTTAGGAGAGGTAGAATTATGCCAAAGAAGAATTGAGTGGTTCAGAGGTAATTAGACATGACATAACCTAATTTTAACTTACTAAGGACATGATCAGGTTGAAAAATATAGAAATCAATGATTTAAAGTAAAATATTAGTAGATAGCTAAATTTTGATGCACTTTATACGAAAAGAAGCAAGGGATTATAAAACATCAATATACTCACTTGGTATTTCTTACTTTCTTTTTTCATCTTAGAAAATAATATTTACTTTTTTAATTAAAAATTTATCATATATTTCATGATTGAAAAACAAAAAAAAATTAGAAATTGATGATGTAAGGTAAAGTAAGGATATAATAAATCAATTAAAAAAATACTACAAATAATGTATTATTTAAAATTATAATTGAGAGAGAAATTTAATGGTTAAAGAATAAAGATGCTATATTTTAAGAGGAAGGGACAATACACGAGTGAGCTAGATAAGCGTGGAATGGGTCCCACTTTAAAGAGAATAAACCAATGGGAAATGAAGCGCACTTTTTTAACCTGTCGGCTACTACGCACGTGCGATGCAGACACCTTTCTAGCAAAGAAAAGTGTTTGTGGGGTCCATTTGACATGTGAACCTACTCGCATGCTCACATTCTCATTCTTCTACTTCACTCTCTTCGGAAGTTGCTCGGATGGTAATTTCGAATTAAAGATCGGAAGTTTAATTTATCAAAAAAATAAAAAGGTTGACATGTAGTTTGACTTGACACAAGGGTATAATTGATGAAAATAGTTTTAAAAATAACTTTAAATCTTTTCATATTTTGTTGATCAAAATATTTTTAAAAAAAAGAATTTCTTAAAAATAATAAAATAAAGTTACGGAGGTAGTATTTGGATTTTAAATAGGCTTATATATAGCTTTTCTATTCGTTTTTCCACAAAATCATCTGCTTTGTCATATTAGCTAGATTTATGGGTGTCAAAAATGAACTCAAATATAGGTAATTCGATCAATTCGATTAAAATTTAAAGGATTGGGATCAATATAATTTGAGTTGGATTCAAGTTTAACCCATTTTAAGAGAATGTCAATTGAGCCTAATTCAATCTCCAATTTCAACCTATTCTAAAATTCTTTATTAAGACATGTTTCTATATTAGAGGTATGAATTGTTATCTACTTAACATCTTCTAGGATTTATATATTCATTAATTATTTTTAATTTTTTTAGTTGACATTTAAATTGTAATTATAAAAGTTAAATATCATTATGTTAAAATTATTGAGATTAAGCGGGTCAAATTGAATGGATCAAGACCCAAATCCGTTTTTAGCCCATTTGAGCCAAAAGTAAATCTTGACGGGTCAAAACGCAACTCGATTTCTATTTCAACCCATTTTAATATCTCTAATTTCAATCCAATCCGCGTATTTGACGCTAGTCAAGCCTTTTGACGTTGTTTAAATGAACTTGATCTAAAATCATTGCGCTCTTGCCCATCTCTTGGTAAAAAAATAGACTGATGAACAAGTTCCCTTCTTTCGAGTGAGTACTAGATAATAGAGGTTTGAGTTCAAGTATTACTAAAAGATAGTACTCCCTCCATTCCGTAATAATTTAAACTTTGAGGTATTTTACATCTTTAAAAAAAATAGATTAGGTCATAAATTGAACATAATTTTTTATTTTTACATTATTTATTATTATAAAAATTAATTACAATAACTAATTTCAATACTAACTTAAAGGGTAAAATTGCATGAATAGTCTTACGGGGTAAAATTGGAAGAATAGCCTTGAAAATTGGAACCTTAATTAATTTAAAAAAAAAAAAACTCAAAACTTAAATTATTACGAAATAGAGGGGTACTACATGTTCAAAGGTAGATATAGGGTGAAACGAAGTGTCTTTTCGAATTTTCTCGATAAAAAATATTATATATTATAATTATTTTATAATAATATGTTTTTTTATGTATAAATAGATTTTGGATGTGTTAATCAGAAAATTAGAGAGAGGGCAACAAAGCAAGCTGGCGGTTGTTGCTTGATGGAATCAAAATGTATTTTATTTCTATCGTCCGGTATTATTTATTATTATTTATATTTTTAGAGTTAAATTATAAAAAATTTGATTAATATTTTAAGATGCATTTTTCAACATATTAATATACAAAAAATTGTTGATCAAAATATTTTTTAAAAAAAGATTTTCTTAAAAATAATAAAATAAAGTTACGGAGGTAGTTATTTGGATTTTAAATAGGCTTATATATAGCTTTTCTATTCGTTTTTCTACAAAATCATCTGCTTTGTCATATTAGCTAGATTTATGGGTGTAAAAAAATGAATTCAAATATAGGTAATTCAATCAATTCGTTTAAAATTTAAAGGGTTGGGATCAAGTTTAAATTGGATTCAATCTTAATTCACTCAAGCTTAACCCATTTGAAAAGAATCCCAATTGAGTCCAATTTAATTTCCAATTTCAATTTATTCTAAAATTCTTTATTAAGATATGTTTCTATATTAAAAGTATGAATTGTTATCTATTTAACATCTTTTAGGATTTATGTATTCATTAATTATTTTTAATTTTTTTAATTGACACTTAAATTGTGATTATAAAAATTTAATACATTATGTTAAATTATTGAGATTAAGCGAGTCAAGACCCAATTCGTTTTTAGCCCATTTGAGTCAAAAGTAAATCTTGGCGGGTCAAGACCCAACTCGATTTCTATTTCAACCCATTTTAATATCTTTACTTTCAGTTCAATCTGCCTATTTTGATGCAAGTCAGGCCTTTTGACATTGTTTAAATGAACTTGATCTAAAATCATTGCGATCTTGCCATCTCTTGGTAAAAAAAATAGACTGATGAACAAGTTCCCTTCTATCGAGTAAGTACTAGATGATAGAGGTTTGAGTTCAAGTATTACTAAAAGATAGTACTCCCTCCATTCCGTAATAACTTAAGTTTTGAGGTATTTTACATTCTTTAAGAAAAATTGGTTAGGTCATAAATTGAACATAATTTTCCATTTTTATCCTTATTAATTATTGTAAAAATTAATTACAATAATTAATTTCAATACTAACTTAAAGGGTAAAATTGCATGAATAGTCTTAAAGGGTAAAATTGGAAGAATAGTCTTGAAAATTGAAAGCTTAAGTTAATTTAAAAAATAAAAAAGACTTAAAACTTCAATTATTACGAAATACAGGGGTACTACATGTTCAAAGGTAGATATAGGGTGAAACGAAGTATCTTTTTGAATTTTCTCGATAAAAAATATTTTATATATAAATATTTTATAATAATATGTTTTTTTATGTATAAATAGATTTTGGATGTGTTAATAGAAAATTAGAGAGAGGGCAACAAAGCAAGCTGGCGGTTGTTGCTTGATGGAATCAAAATATATTTTACTCCCTCCGTCCGGTATTATTTATCATGATTTCTATTTTTAGAGTCAAATTATAAAAAATTTGACTAATATTTTAAAATGCATTTTTCATCATATTAATATGCAAAAAATTGTAATTTATAGTACTTTTCATATAGTTTTAGAATATCTATTTTTTTTGTTTAAAATATTGAATTAATGTGATCTAATTTACCTTTATAAATTAATCAAATTGACTTTCGACAAGCGCAACATAATAAAAATTTCCGAACGAGAAAGTATTATTATAACTCCAAATCCCAAATTAAGAATTATTGTCACACGTGTGATTAAGCATTGCGCGTGGACCACATAAAATTATTGCGATATTTTTAAAGCCATTTTGACGAAGATAGCCGATTGGTCTTATCTACGCTTTGTCCAGTTTTAATTATTATAATTTTTTAAAATCAAATGATAAGAATTTAATTAAAATTTAAAGATATATTAATATGTAAAAAATTATAATTTATAATATCTTTTATATAATTTTTAAATATTTCATTTTTTTAAAGAAAAAAATTAATATAATTTATTTTAACTTTAAAAATTAATTAAACTGATCTTCGAAAAAACAAACCAAAAATGAATGGATTTAAATTTCTTGAATGCAAAGCAAATCTTTGGGCATTGATCTTCCTATTGGCAGTTGGATATAGAAAAATCCTTCCTAATTTAGTAGTATTTCTTTGTAATCTTGTTTTGCACTTATTATTCAATTTTATACCTTTAAAAATAATCAAATTAGTGAATATATAATAGCGCACTAAGGGTGTAGTTTGTCGATATATTCATAGTCAATTTAGTCGATATATAAATAATAATAATACAAAGACTTTTACTTTATAATATATATACTTACGAGTAAAACGAACTTTACATATTAAGTCATAAGTTATATATCTCTAAAAGAAGAAATTTAGTCGTTGGTAAACGCACAATTTTTGACATTTCTTCGCTGTTATTTGTTTAGAAAAAAGGACGCATATTAAGTAAGAGGCATTTGCTGATTTTTAATTTATTTAATTTTTTGTAAGAAAATCCTTCACAAACAACTATTTTATGGAACATAAGTTTATATTTTTGCATCATAATTTTCTACAAGTTATTTTCACGTCGTTAAGAATTTAAGCCTAGTAAATTGCTAATTTTAAAAAAAAAATCTCATTTGAATAATAATCGTGCAACTAAATATACTTAATTGTCTCCTTTATTTTCATTAAGATTATGATGTATGAATCTAGATGCATATCTAAATGATTAAAAAATTATATTTAGATATGGACATTGAATGATTAAAACTGATTGTTTTTCTGTCTAAATCTAAGTAATTTATTTATATTTATATAATAAATATGCAATTTAAATAAAAATTAATTAAATATAAATAAATAAAATAAATTATTATTTGTGATTAAAAAATAATATTTATGCTTGCTAGTGATGGTGGGATTGTTTATAGTGATGGTATTGATGGTAATAGTTGTTAATAGTGGCTAGTATTAATGATGATGGTAATAGTTGTGATGGTGGATGTGGTTGGCATTGTTGCGATTGTCATAGTGGTGGCGATTCCTGATGGTGTTGGATTGTCATAGTGATGGTGATTCCTAGTGGTGTTGGTAGTTGTAATTCTGAAGTTGATTGATACATTAATAGTTTATTGTGTTGATGATGCTCATAGAAAAATATGTAGTGGTTGATAGATGTGTTTGTGATAGTTGGTAACAGTGCTAGTTGCGATGATGTAGGGATTGACCAAAATGGTGAATGGTGGTAGTAGTTGATAGTAGTAGTAAAAATAGTGTCAGTGATGGTGGTACCGAAGAATGTATCGTGGTAGATTGTGACATTGCAAATTGTGATTGTGGAGTTTGTTGGTAGTAGGAATTGAACGTATTGGTGACAGCTATAGAGACAAGTCAGGTGATGGCCTAATGAATATACTTATAATGATGGAGGAGGTAAGTGTGGTAACAACTAATAATAATGATTAGTAAGGGTGGTGATTGTGTTGGCAGAGGTGGTTGATGATAGGCGACGTGTAATGATGGTTGACAATAGTTACATTATTATAGAGTTTCACTTATCAAATTTAAAAGGGAAACTTACATAAATATATTATAAAAAAAAAAATTACCATTTATAGCAATAATATTTTTTTCACTTGACTACTTTTAATTCGTTTATAATACAAGTTTAATACATATTACAAAGATAAATTTACTATTCAAATATAATACAAGTTTTAATGATGGATAATACATTTATAATACATTTTAATACAATGTGACAATTTTTTACCAAACAAACATAATATATTTCAAAAACAATTATAATTCAAATATATTGCATACATAATCCACTTTTAATGCATATTACAAATTTATCACAATATTGCTATAAATAGTAATAAACAAAAAGTATCGCTAAAATGAGTTATTTTTTTTAATAATATATTAATTCATGTAATTTTTCCAATTTAAAATACGTAACAATAGTTATTTTTTCAATCAAAAAGCTAAAAATTGGCCAGCCCACATTACTTCAATGGGCCGTAGCTAGGTTGATCTGCAAAATTTGCCGATGGTCCAAAAGCCTAAATAGCTTAGCTTGGGATTAAATTTGTATCATACTTAAAAAATCAGTGTTAACATATGCATGATTGGTCAGTATTTAGTGAAATTAACTCATGTTTTGGGTTTCAAATCTTAGTTTGAATTGTAAATTATAAATTGTATGTACTCAATCACAATAGTAACATATTCAGTGTAATCTCGTAAGTGAGGTCTACAATATACTCATATTTTAGCCTTACACATTTCGTGATTTTAATTGCAGTGTTATCTCCTATAACATAAAAAGAAACTACTTATAAAATATAAATCCATTGAGTGTAACAAATCTTTCACTTATTGTGTAAAAAAAGCTATACACTATCACCACAGGAGCAGACCTAGAGCATCAACTATATATAAGTATGTTCAAAATCAAATAGTTTTAACTCAAATCACATTTCACTAAATTAGTTATAAAAATAAATTACTACCAACCCAATAGATCGAAGAACCATTATTGTATAAGATGATATTATCCATATTACTAGTGTTCGTCCTAACAAGACAGACAACGATTTGAACTATTATTTTGTCATATCTATGTTCATCAACTATCCAGTCCGTAAAAGTCGATATTTTTATATATTTAATATAAAAATAATAAAAGATAGATAATTTTTTTATTACTCAACAAAGTAATGTCGTGTTGCTATTGGTTAAACTATAGTATATATAATAATTCATTAGATTAATATTGAATATTCATATCTTCCTAAAGAAATTTCTCTGCTCTCACGTTAAATGGTTCCCTACCAAACCCAAACACGTGCGTTTACTCGGCTTTGTCAAATACTTCCTCCCTTTCAATTTCAAAATTACTTTTACCATTTCAGTTTGAAGACTTTTGTTTAAGACCGCATTACTAGGTTAAAATAATTTTTAGTAATAACTAATTAACGTAAAAGCTCAACTATTCTTAAATTTATATTTTTAGTGGCAATTATCACTAATATTTATAACGATATTGTATCCATGGTAATCAACTAATGTCTAACAAAAGATCTTTAACACTCTTTATTAATATACATATTTATTATCGTTAATAGTTATTTTTGTTACAATGTTTTTTTGATACATATTATATTAATACTCTCTCCGTTCGGTATTATTTGCATTGGTTTCTATTTTTAGAGTCAGATTATAAAAATTTTGACTAACATTTTAAGACGTAATTGCAATTTATAGTACTTTTCATATAGTATTAGAATATTTATTTTTATTTTGGGTTTAAGAGATCGAATTAACAATTAAATATTGAAAAATAATTAAATTGATTTTTGAAAAACATAACATATAACAAACAATACCGAAGAAAATATAAGTTTATGAATCCAATGGTGAGTGAATGTGGGAAGAAGACCGTTGACCTCTTCTTTGGGATTTCCTCCTCCAATATTTGGATCCAAAACTCTGCAAGAACTCAAGCACCATGAGGTTAGCTTCACTCTTTATTTTTTTTTCAAAATGGTTACTGTATCATTGATTATTTATACGGTATATAGACTATCCTCATGCTGTTTGATCATTTATTCATTCAACTATCTGCGAATATCGATTGCTTGTTGAACACTATGAATTGTCTAAAAGTAGGATACTCCAAATTTGTGAATCAAAGGGTTTTCGAATAATTTCAAATAATCAACTCAGTTACATTTTCTTTAATGCACCTCAGAGGATCTTGTTATATTACTACGAAAGTTGTTGTATCGAAATATGCAGGCTTACTATTAGAAATTGACACAATTTTTTTTCGGTAAAATTGAGGGCAGGGGAGGAGAAACAGAGAGGGGATTACGAGGTACGGAATTAAAACCCTCACCAATAAGTTGAAAGTTTACGTAGTTAACTAACTGAGCTACTAGATTCCCAGTGAGAATTGGTAATTTGTTTAGTTTGACAGGGATTTTCTGCTTTAAATTTCTGTTATGCTGATCATCAAATGATAAGATATTACTTGTGACACACAATGTTTCGATTTTAAAATGTTTATCGATCCATTTCAGGACAATGAGAGTATTTGGGATTTCTCTTTCCCTAATCATCATCAACATGGCAGCTATAATGGAGCGCGCTGACGAAAATCTCCTACCAGCTGTTTACAAAGAAGTCAGTGAAACTTTTAAGGCTGGTCCATCTGATCTTGGTTATCTTACATTCATAAGAAATTTCGTCCAGGGGATTGCATCGCCAGTGGCAGGTATTTTAGTCATTAACTATGACCGTCCCACTGTTCTTGCAATCGGTATCCTGTTCTGGTCCCTGTCAACTGGTGCAGTCGGCGCTAGTAACTACTTTATGCAGGTTGGATTTTGGAGGGCAGTAAATGGATTTGGACTTGCAATTGTGATACCTGCACTTCAGTCCTTTATAGCAGATAGCTATGTGGATGAGTCCAGAGGAACTGGTTTTGGATTTCTTAGTCTTGTTGGAACGATCGGTGGGATAGGAGGTGGAGCTATTGCTACTGTTATGGCTGGTTATAAATTCTGGGGAGTTCCTGGATGGCGCTTTGCATTCGTCATGATGGCAACTTTCAGTATTTTTATTGCATTTCTTGTCTTTACGTTTGTTGTTGATCCAAGAAAAAGAGCCAACGTAGAGCATGATAATACGAAAAACAGTACTGATAGGTACCGTGTTGCTTGTTGTAGCTTCATTTCCTTTGCTATAGTTAAACCTCGTTTGAACTCTTTTCGTGATCCTGTCTTAGGGAGGGACTGATAGAGAAGGGAAATACCAATTCAATGTCGATTTGGACGGAGTCATGGACAGCAATGAAAGCTGTCGTGAAAGTGAAAACGTTTCAGTTCATTGTTTTGCAAGGTCTGGTTGGGTCCTTACCATGGACAGCCATGGTTTTTTTTACATTGTGGTTTGAACTAATCGGTGAGTACCCTGCATTTCATGTTTTGAAGTTCATGCTGTCCATTGAGTCGATTATATAAACGTGAAATGATGATGCAGGTTTTGACCACAACAGTGCAGCAGCACTGGTCAGTCTATTTGCTGCAGGATGTGCGATAGGATCCTTTTTTGGTGGCGTAGTTGCAGATAGAATATCTCATGCGTACCCTCATTCAGGGCGTATCATGTGTGCGCAATTTAGTGCTTTTATGGGAATCCCATTCTCATGGTTCCTTCTTCGAATTGTGCCCCAGTCTGTGAGCAGCTACTACACATTTGGTGTGACATTATTCCTTATGGGGCTAACAATCAGCTGGAATTCTACTGCTTCAAATGGTCCCATGTTTGCAGAAGTTGTGCCTTCAAAACACAGAACCATGATTTATGCATTTGATCGCGCCTTTGAGGTCTCGTTTTCTTCCTTTGCAGCTCCAGTTGTAGGAATACTCGCGGAGAAACTATATGGTTATGATACCAAGTCTGTTGATCCAGTGTTAGGATCTGCAAAAGAGGCCTTAGCATTGTCAAAAGGCCTCTTTTCAATGATGGCCATTCCTTTTGGCTTGTGTAGCTTATTTTATACACCCTTGTATTGGACATTCAAGCAGGACCGCCAAAATGCAAGAATAGCTAGCATAAAAGAAACAGAGATGATATGACTTCTATTCGTTACATTAGTTGTGCACTAAGCTCTCGCTACACGTGGGATCTCGGGGAGGGCAGGATCACATTGGATCGTGTATTTCTAACCTTATCTTGCTTTACTGCCAAAGAGTATTTTCGCGTCTTAAACTTTGTGACAACAACTTTTATCTTAACGTCAAGGCTCCCCCCTTCTATTTCAAGGATTTCTTATCAACTATAAATGTCTATTTTATCGAGCATTGAAACGTTTATGCCAAAATTTAACAAAAAGTTTTTTGGAAAAAATACTTGTGACAACAACTTTTATCTTAACGTCAAGGCTCCCCTTTTATTTTAAGGATTTCTTATCAACTATAAAGTCTATTTTATTGAGCATTGAAACGTCTACGATAAAAGTTTTTTTGAAAAAAAATACGCCGTTGCCGGGGATCGAACCCGGGTCACCCGCGTGACAGGCGGGAATACTTACCACTATACTACAACGACATCTTGTTGTGAAATAATAGTAAAGAATTAATATATATAAACACACACACATATATATATAAAATTTAGAATATTATCAATTTGGTTTAATTTAACATTGATAAAAGTCGAGAGTAATTGTTTTGGTTTTGTTTAAAAAATCAAAGAAATAACCGAACTAACAAATTATATACTATTATTTTCATGAATAATTTTTTATGCGAAATATGCAGCCCGCTAATGAAAAAATAAATTATGATGCATCTTTTATTTGTGCAACAATATCGATATCTTATACATTTCTTTTATTTTAATTTGTGTATGGTTAACATCCGAATTTAAATCGATAACAACTAAATTAATAAATGTATATTATATTTATTTGGTTCGATTTTAATAATTTAAAATCCGACCAAATTATTTAATTTTAATCAATAACGGATCCAAACCAATACATCTGACACCCTTATTCACAAGTTGATTTGTAAGTGAGTTTTGGATATGAAACTCAATTGAATTTTAAGACTTTAAGTTATACACCAAAATTAATATGTACTTTGAAATAATTTCGTTATCGTATTATATGTATGCAATAATGTTTCCGCAAATATATGTAAGAAAAAAGTTCGAAGTGTATGATGACATGCACGTTTGGGATACAACAATATATACAAATTGATGCATTATATATTGTTTGCATCTCTATGCTAAATAAGTATAGGATGGAGTGTATATCATATATATAGTTCATATACACACCCGTGATACCATACCCAACTTTTGTCAGAAAACAAAGTTACTCACTACAAAAGATGTTCAATTTATCGTCAATTCATGACTATTATACTGCAAAAGGAAACCAAAAGAGAACAGAAAAAAAGTGAAAAAGATCCCACTATATGACCCCATTATCCTTGAATTGCTTCCTATTCATGATTCCACTTATAAATATTTTTTATCGGAATAAACATCTTAAAATGTTACTCAACTATGAAAAGTTATATTATAATTTCATTTGATTTATTGTTTTTCTCTAATAAATAACTCTTTCTTAATTTGTCATCAAACAAATTCATTATTACCCTTGACATTTTGAGTTTTTGGGAAATGATAACCCCTTCACATTTTGAATAGGACAACTCCCTTCAATCTTATATCAATGGCTAGAAATGAATTGGATTGTTAATTTTTAAGATATAAAAAAACAATCGTTGGATTAAATAATACAATAACAAGATATTATTTTCTAATCTCAAAATTTTAGTATTATTAAAAAAAAAAAGTACTCCCTTATGAGGATGTTAGTGAAAAAATGTGGATGCTAATATGGATGTATGGATATATTAAGAGTAATAAGATTAGAAATGAGGTTATCCATGATAATATATAATAGTGACCTCCATTATGAATAAGATAAAATTAATGAAATTGAGACGATTTGGTGTATAAAGAGGAGATGTGTAGATGTCCATGTGAGGAGGTGTGAGAGGGTAGATATAACAGCCACGAGGAGAGGTAGAGATAAGCCGAAAAAATACTTGAGAGAGTTGACTAGACAGGGCATAACAATTTCATATTAATGAGGACATGACCTTAGATAGGAAGGTGTAGAGATCACTTATTAGGATAGAAAGTTATTAGGTAACGAAATATTATCTTAATTTTCAAGGATTTAGGTTGTAGGTGTATATCCTTACTTTGATATCCATCATTATATATGTTTATTATGTATTTGGGTTACTGCACTAATTATTGTTCTTTTCTAGATCTTGTAGGTCTTGCACAACTTCTCTTTCCTTATTAATTGTTATACTTTCTTCATTGTATTCTTTAAATTTGTTGCACTTGAGCCGAAGATTTTTCGAGAACAATCTATATAGTGATAAGTCCTCCGTTACACTCTAATTGATCCCCCCAAATTCAGTCTGTGAAATTCATTGAACATGTTATTATATATACAATATCATTCTACGACCAGTAAAAATAAAAAATTAATTATTCTTGAAGACTACGAATATCTCATTCTTAGTCAAAATATTTAATAAAAATAAAAGGAATCAAGATAATTCAAAACTCTATAATAATAATAAAAATTATTCATGACAAGATATTAGAATAGACATGCATGTTTTATAGATCCTTGGTAGATATACTAGAATCTAATAATAGAGAAAAGGTGTGATGGAAAGAGAATCTTTCTATCCCCAAGGACATGTTTGTTTTTTTGTTTTTTTTTTTTTTGAAATTTAGTGTTTATAGCATACATTTATATGGCAAAGAAAAATGTTGTTGTTTCTTGGTTTATGCTTCTCTCTTTGCCTTGTTCTTCTCAACCACAAACTCTTCCATGACAAACAACCCCCACCAAATTTCACTTTCTTTCTCTCTCCTTCTTGCATTTCTTCATTTCTTTTTGTGTCTTCTTCTTCTTTTTCTTTCACTTCCACCTATATATATACATACACACACATTATTGTACAATAATGTCAGTAAGTGTTTGAATGAGATCCTGAAATCAATGTACACTTCAATGTATATTATATTTTGTCAGTGTATACTCTTTTTTACACTATTATGTCATTTTTATATGTCGTGGCTAGCAGATAACATGTCTTATTTTAAAATTTTATATATTATTATTTAGATCGATATGACTATATCTAAAACTTAAAACTCTTAATTAGTTTTATATCAACAATGCAACTTTTATTGTTTTAATCAACTAAGTTGTTTAAATAGAATTTAAAAAACTCATAATTGTGTATATTGATTGATAAACTAATAAGCTAAGTTGAGCCTAACTATCAATCTTAGTTGTAGTTTGGTTACTAACCAGTGTGTATTTTTTTCTCTATATATCAGAGCCAATAGATATAACAGATACAAAGCGAATCGATACAACTTCAAGTGTACAGATAAAACTAAAACTCTCACTTTTTAAAAACTAATTAAGCATATGTTTGTTGTAATTTTCACATAGATAAAATTATTACTATTTCTTAGGGTTACTGAGTAATCTTGAATAAGAAAAACCTAAGTACAATAGCTTGAAAGGGGGGGGGGGGGATTCAAGAGGGTAAAGACAATATGTATTAAGGTGATTTTTGGCTTGTGGGGTTAGGGTTGTGCTTTGGTATTTGAAAATTGAAATAAACTTGTCTTGCATTAATTGTTGAGGTTGTACACAACAACAATATGAAAATATTCATTAAGTATTTTATGGTATAAGGTAAGTTCTTTTTCCTAATAGTAGATAGAAAACTTGTTAACCATTCTTAGTATAGTAAAATAAAATCTAAAGAAATGTGCAAATATGAAAAAGGCTAAGGTCCAACACAAATAAATTTGTGCCCACAAAAGCAAGTGATTGGCATGTGCTTTTGTTGAATTATAATGATGGAAAGGACCAATTAATTATGTAGTCCCCCCACACTAGTTAATAGGGCATAGTCAATTCAGATAATCTAGTCTTTCAAGTACTATAGTCCCTCATCCACCATGATCCTTAGATCATTTATAAAAACATGGTCCAAAGTTGAGAATTATTGACATAGGGTTTCTTTTTTTCTTTTCTTTTTGTAATTTATGTCACTCTAAAATCATTTTGAAGCATACCAAAATATCTTAAATAAGTCTACAATATGTTAGAGATAGATTAAAATTGAGAAACGTTATCAGTAGTTATTCATATAGTCAATTTCAAATTGAATCATCATTATTTACATAAACTTCAACAATCAAAACAAATTTACATTCTCATTGTGATATATTTTCTTCCGGTTTATAATTGTGCCAATCTAATTAATACGCTAAACTTATGAATAGTTAAATCGTGTCACGTAAAATATGACGGAAGGAGCACCTAACTTTAATAGGGGGAAAGATTTGTTTGATGAAATGATGTAGGCATAATTTCTCTTTTAAAGGCTGATAAACCATGCAAAACATTTCATGATTAACAGAATTGGTCAGACTTCTCAATATTTTACTCCTTCCGTCCTTTTTTATGTGACATTTTTTTTTATCCGTACAAAAAAATATTACCTTACTATACTTGAAAATACTTTTAACTTTAAAAAATTCTTCTTTCATCCTCGTTGAAATGATGTACAGCCACACAACTATCATAAATTTTAAAAGTACCACGTAAAATAAAACGGAGAAAGTAACTAGTTTCTTACCTCTTGTTCAGATTTTGATTTAGGACTAGTGACTGGAGAGTGATCTGAGGATATTTCCTTAATGGATGGTGAAGAGTCAGCTGCTTCACTTAGCTTCATAGACATTTCTTCAATTGATGGAGTTGAAGCAGGACTTGGACTATTTGAACTTACATAAGCTGAAATGCTTTGTGTTCCCACATCTCTTCTAATGCTAACTTCTTTCTTCTCTATAATTATCAAAGTGTTAAAACACCAAAAAAAATATCGTTAGTAGAATAAAATAAGAAGGGTTCATAGTTTTGAACATATAGTTACTTCTAACTGCTTAAACTTTAAGATTAGATGATCACATGGTATTACTAGGAACGAATTTTCATGTGCTTAAATGATAATCATAAAAATAATCAGACTTGCACGTGGAAGGGTGTATTCAAGATATTATAAAGCAAATAAAAATTACGATATTATAATGATCAAAAACACATTAAAAGTATCAAAGTTTTTTCACTTGAGCTATCAGATATTCATTTTTCCTACCTAAATTATTTATCAAAACACACCTCAACTATTCGTTATTCCTTTTTCCTATCTTAACGACGTTGATAATTGAGATGTATTTTGATAATATTTTAGATTAAAAAAAAAGTGAAAACCTAGGAAACTCTCAAAAAGTATGTTTGACCAATAACTAACTTTGAATAAAAGTATACCCTGTTTAACTAACGGCTAGATGAGAGGGTCACACATTTTAACGACCAGTAATAAAAGAAGCTGTGAAAACATAAGTCACCTTTAGTTGGGATTTTGATTTCAACTTCTTCATGTGTTGGAAAAGAAGGTTTTTTCACATGGTGCTTTGTGTGGACTTGTGATGTACTACTCTGAATGTGAGAAGGATAAATTAGAGGTCCTGAAATAGTAATTCTGCTTGCTGTTTGTCTAAATGATCTTCCATTTAGTATTTTTGTAGACAAACATTCTAAAGGAACTTCCCCTGATAATGGATTACATATATATTTCTCAGCTTCATTCCATTTTGAATTCAAAGCCAATCCATCTGGTGACATGTATTCCCAACTATATATTGTTTTTGCCTGCAATGCTGCACTTCAAAAAAACAAAAACAAAAAACTTTTATACGCAATTCAAGATTTCGTTTGTTGTTCAAAAATCATGAACTCACCTTTGAGGGCAGTAGTAAAAGAATATTTTGATGGATCAATTTCCTCTGTAGTGAAAAAAAAAAAAAATTAGTACTACTAGTACTAGTACTGTTTTTATACGCAATTTAAGATTTCGTTTGTGTTGTTCATACCTCTTAAGGTGTAGCCAGGAGATGAAGCTGTACTTGAAATTGTTACATTTGATCTAAAAGATTTTGCCTCTTCTCTAAAACTTCTAATATAAGATGCAGAGTACCTTCTTGAATTGGTTTTTTCTCTGTTAAGTTTTGCCTTAAGAGCCCATTCTCTTAAGTTGAACTCTGATTCATCTTGTTTTCTTGATTGTTCCATGTTTATAATGAAACACTTTGATGAAACTTCAAAAAAAAATTTAAAAAAAATTGTAACAAATATATTTAACCTAAGCCATGTTTGAATGAAATTTGGTTTATTTGCAAGTAGCAAGATCAGACATAGCTCTAATCTGATTTTCTTGCTTTTGCATTTAAAAAAAAAATGAAGGGGGACTATGATAAAATAATTGTTGTAAGGGTTTGCTTTATACACACTGAAAGTGTTAAAGAAACAGTACCTAATTTAGAAGCTGAAGTATTGTTACTATATATGTCTACAAACTATACGCGCGCACGAGTTATGGTGGGATGGTTGCGATTATTTCACCTTGAGAATTAAAAAATCACGTTAGAAGTTTCGCTCATAAAAATGAGTCTTGCAATACAGATACTGAACCTGGTGGGGTAGGGGGGTTGAGAGGAGGAAAAGAAAACAGAACATGTAGTTTAGTCCTTATATTGTGGTACAAATAAATAAAAGTACTAGGTAGCCTGGAATTTTATGTTGATTCACCAAAACAATTTGAAGAAGTAATTACAAAGCTCTATATGGGTATCACCCCAGCTTAAGATAAAAGAGATTCCATATAGAGCGATATTGGATTAGATATACATGTCAGCAGACCTTACCAACTATGAATTGATACGTTCTAAAGTCATACGTGCTAGGCCTTGAACGGACAATAACACTAGGCCGTTACAGCTAAGTTGAGGTTATTAGAACTTTCAAATCATTGTTCTTTTTGGGAGTGAGTGCACACAAATCAATCAAATATTAGTACTAATAACTTGTATAATGTTTTAAGTAGCTAAGCTTAATAATGATACTAGTATAGTAATACAAACAATGAAAATGACATGTTGAAATTGATGTACTCTGGGCAACAATGAGAATCAATTTTAAATGAAAATGATTTCTTATATTGATTATAAAATTTCATTTTGTTAGCTAAACCAATGAAATAATGACATGTGTTAGATGGTCACATTGCCATATTTTTCAAAGAATCAATGAAGGTGTATTCCACAGTGTTGTGTTATTTTCAGTCTAGGTTGGAAAGATTGTTGTGAAAGAGAAATTAGGGGAATAGTAGGGACAGTTTACATAGAAGAAATCTAATGGTAAGTTAAAATAATTATTATTTGTATGTAAGTAATTCATATGTGGACATACATGAATCCATGTGAAAATGTCAAGATCATTATATTAATAAAATAAAATGAGTGGGGGTATATATATATATAAAAATATATAAATAATAGCTAGGTAGGTCCCCTTCTTCTTTTTTTATTTTTTATTTTCTTGTTGATCACTCTCATATTTTTGTCTCAATTGTATGCAAAGTAGGTTTCATGGCAGAGGATAGATATAAAGTATAATTAAGTTTGTTTTATGTCCGTTGGGTCATTTGATTGATTCAATCAATCATTTTAATAGAATCGAACGTTGTTTTAAGAGAGATAGATATTTAAAAAAATGAAATGTCTAATTAAAAGTAACTTGAATTGAAAATTATTTACTTTTAACTCGACGGGTGTTAGGATTATTTTCTTTTACTAGATACATACTAATATAAATAATAAATAAAATGAAAATAGAAGGTAAAATTACACGATACAAATCCTTAATTAATTGATTAATATATCAACACCAATATGCAAAGGGTTTCAAGCAGCTAAATCATCGTAGGTACATGCAACAAAGACTTCAAGCTAGAAATCGAATCAGGATTTAAATTGTATGAATTCGCTATTCTAGTTTGGGAAAAGAGTCTGAAAAGTATACCAATTTTAGTTGAAATTGCTGTTACGATATCACACTTTATGGAAGACATTTTATCCCTGCAATATTTAATAAGGTATTTTAAAGGAATATATGTGTCCAATGGACCCGTTACTATTTATAGTGATGTAATATTTATAATGTTACATATGTATATAATACACTATTAATTAGTGCGAGGGGGTAATAGGTTATTTCCTAAGTTCGATATTATTACAATAATTTTAATTAAAATTTAAATATATTTCGAACCTTTTTCCCTTTTAATTATTAAAATTATGAGGTTTTATTCAATAATATATATATTAACACATTCAGAATTTCGACCAAACTCGTAATCGGCACTTGTTTCACCCGAGCTTTAGATGTAACAAAAACTCATAAAATGCAACTCACAAGGTTCATGAAACATCTAAGAGTTAATAATGAGTTTTATCTACTAATAATTAACAAAACATAGTTATTTGTATTTAGCTTTTGTAAATTACAAAATTAGAAAAAAAAGCATCTTAATACTACTCGTGGCTAAAAGCTAAAGTGTACTGAACTCCAATTAATTTTTATTAGTTGATTGAATGTGTGTTTGGCTCATTTGCACACAAAATTCGATACAAGTGGGATTAGTTGGGTACATAGGGCCACCTGGGGCGGATCCACGTTGGATTCAGGAGGTTCACCCGAACTTCTTGACATAAACGATATAGTTTTCAGTTCAACCCATGATAATGTTTTATTTTTCTCCTTTTAGTTTCAATTTTTTTATATAATTTTCAAGTTTTTTTAAAAAATTTAAAAAATATGTTAAAAATGTGGTTTTTAAACTCAAAAGAATTCAAACTATTTCATTTCTAAAGACTTTGTTTAGACGTTTACATATTTTTCTAATCTTTTGAACGAATATTCTAAATCCGCCACCGAGGGTCACAACCATTGAAGCAAAGTTTTGGGCTCTAAAAGAAGAGAAAGCAGTCAATTTCATTCCTGACACTAATCAACGTGCATGTATAGTTCATATAGTACTAATATTGTCAAGTGTATACCCACCATCTTTTTTACTACCTACTTTCCACCTCAAATATAATGGACAAGAAACTTTTACCATGCAACTCACGCGTTCATTGACGAAGTCAAAATTTTCATTAAAGAGATACTTTAAATATGTAAAAAAATTAAACAAATTCAATATCTTATATAAATAATATCATTTTTTGTTAAAATAGGGTTTAAATTAACCCCTTGAACTTACCTCTATGAAACAATAGTAATAAAAATAATAATATATGTGAGGATCTTTTCGAAAAAAGAAAATCAGGCCCACATACTCAACCCCACCACACACAGAATATTGGATGTAAGAAAGATGTTAAATCATAAAATTCCGTAAAGACATAGTATATAAACATGATCCTTAATTTGACATCAGTCGATAACTATGACCCTTAACTTTGGGTATGTACAAGTAGGTATTTAAACTTGTATAAAATTGAACAAATAGACACATTGTCCTACATGACATCCTATATGGTCGATGTTGTGTCCTACATAGCATCGACATGTATTATGTCATGTAGGACACGTGTGTCTACTTGTTCAATTTTATACAAGTTTAAGTGTCTACTTGTGCACACTTAAAGTTGGAGGGCACAGTTGTCCGCTGAAGTCAAATTAAGGATCATGTTTATGTATTATGTCTTAGCTATTTTATTTCAATTTATGTGATATCAAGCGGATTTTAAAAGTTTATTTTTTTAGTTTTGATCATTAATAAAATTAAACATAAAATTCCTTTCAAAAATTAAAATAAAATATTGTAAAAATTTATATATTTGAAAAATTGTGGTAGAATACTACAAATCACAATGATTAACAATTCAAATTATTTGAAAAGACATAGAAAAATTGGGATAATTTCAAAAGAATAAAATTGCCTAACTTATATGCCCCAAACCTTTACATTACAAAATTTTAGCCAAATTAAAACACATCTAATATACAGTGTTATACATCTCATATACAATAATATACATAACACTCATATTTTGTTCTACAAAAATGGTTGGAAACTTGATATACAATAGTATACCACCCATATATAACATTATACAACGTATAAAAGGCACTATACACTCATATACAATAATATACAGTATTATACACTACAAATAAAAAAAAATGAACTGAGTCTTCTCTCTTGAATCCAAAAACACCTCAAAAACTACATTAAATCACCCAATATTTCATATTTAGGCTCATCAATGTATAATCAATCTTTTATTACAATACTCATTCAGAGCTTATTTGTAAAAATTATATTTCTAACTTCATAATATCCACTTATGAAGTTACTGCACAAAGTGAGAACTTTTTGAAGTTTAATTTTATCACATAAAATTAAACAAAAAGAAATATGTATACATGCGAAGAACACACTATGTATAGATCAACTTCATATCTTCTTCTACATATTATATTCTAAATACCAATTAAGTTGCATAAATATTGAGAATTTAGCATAATGGTAAATATTATTACTTTCACCCTGAGCAGATTTATAGGCTCTGTTACAAATTTACATAACTTTGTTGTCCAAATTGTATATACGTACTAAGAAATTTGTTAAATATTTAATTATTATAAATTATGGTATTCCATCATAGAAATCGATAAATTTCAAATGTTAGATTTTTTTTATTTCAATTTATCAAACAACGTCGTCTGTAGTTTCACCACTCTCAACGAGTCATGTTTTATTATTATTATATAACTAATTTTTGTGGTGCTTAAATAGTTGTCACATGTCCTAGCAAATTATAAATTTCCGAAAAATACAATTATTTAATTTGCATTGTAAAGATAAAATTCAACATTTACATTACAAATCTTTAGCCTAAAACTTAATTCTGTATATAACGATATACAAAATTTTCATATTTTTTTTAAAAAAACATATGTATTTAAAAACTTGATATACAATAATATATAAAATTATAAGAAATATTTATATACTCATATATAATAATATACGATTTATACTCTATCATGCAAAAGAAATGACTTCATCTTTTAGCTAGATGATTTTTGGGAATGGAAAATCAATTGGCATAATATATATATTAGATTCTAAACTTAGCTTCAAATTTTAACTTTGACCTCCAACTTTCATAATGCACAAACAATCAATTTAACGATCCAACTTTTAAATAAATAAACACATGAGTCCTACATGGCACAATACACGTAGGACACCATGTAGGACATGTATGTCTATTTGTTCAACTTTATATAAGTTTAAGTGTCTACTTGTGCACACGCAAAATTGAAGGGCATAAATATAATTCGAAGTCAAGTTATAGGGCATATTTATGTATTATGCCAAATCAATTCTATTGTTAGTTGGGTAGCTAAATCTATCCTATTTTTCATGGTAGAGGGTAACAGAAATAAGGTGTATATGATGTGGGTTTCTAAAAACAAATTTAATAAGAATAATATTGGTAGAAATTGTGAAGTTTTATTATAGTGGAAGCATGAAATTGGGTCAATTTAGGTAAGGAATGAAAATTTTAGCTAAATTATGTAAATTAATTTTATGAGTTGCATTAGAGTGTTAGTTATCTCTATATTTAAGTTATAGATACACTAATATTATTGAGATTATATTCAAGTGTGTAATCTAGTGGATAATGAAATGAGTTGAGAATCATGAGATATTAAGTTTAAATCTCCGCAGAGACAAAAACATTACATAATTTCTTTTTTCATTTAATTAATGTGTGCGTAAATTAACCCTAAATATTATAGTTTTTTTAAAAATATGACAATAATATTACTGATCGAATTTAATTCAATCTTGTTGTTTAATCGAAGATAGATGTTTTCTTATGCCTTTTGCCTGAGAAAGATCAATATTTTATGATAAGTATTTAAGCATGTCACTCTAATATTGCAATCGCGAGGAAGGAATTTGAGAAAACTATCATATATTTTCTCGAACTAAAATAGATATTGGTTGAGATTAGAGGTACATGACCGAGTTGGTTTAGGATTTTTAAATATCAAATCAAATTATTTATGTTGAACTTATAAATTTATGAATCAAAACAAACTAATAAAATTTGAGTTTTTCAAATTTGGATTTTTCCGTGGGGGGGGGGGGGGGTTCGTTTTTTTTTTCTATAAAATACTCATATAAACATATAATTAACTTGTGCTCCAAATATTTCTTTAGTTCTAACAAAATATATTTATCTAACGAGTTTCTTAAAAAAATAATTGCACAAAATATATGAAATGCGTGATGACAAATATTCAACAAAAAATAATAATAAAATCGCATAAAATAAAATTACAAATTAATAAGTCATAATAAAATGATCATAATTTAGAAGCACTAGGTTGTTTGTATTGACTTGAAAGTTGGTCAAACCTACTTTTAAGTCACTTTTTTGACAACTGGAAGTGTTTGACAAAAAAAATCTTAAAATAAGTTTAAAAATATTTGACAAGGTTAAAAATAACTTAAAATATGTTTGAAATAACTTTAAATAAATTAAAAATCAAAAGTAGTTCTCCCTTTACGTTTTATTTTTTGATTTAAAAGTCATTTCAGTTTGACTTTTTAATTTTAACTTAAAAGTTATCTTTTTTAAGTCAATTCAAAGTAAGTCTAATAAGGATTGATTACATGATAAAATATTAAAGAAAGATTAAATTTAGGTTAAGTATTTTAAATGTCTAAATCGATATAAAACTAAAGAAGAAATATTTAACATTATTGTCATTCTTAGTGTTAAGTTAAATTATTTCTTTTTGTTAGCATTAATATTTTGATTTGATTTTGAATTGAGTTTTATTAGAGTTACTAATATTTATGAACTATAACTTTTTTAGACTATTCAAAATTCTAAATTTCAAAAAACTTCAATTTTTATTTTTAATATCTTCTTGAAAAGTAATGTTTATTTATCCTAAAGCTAAATCAGTAAAAAGAAACACTTCCTAAAATTGCTATTTTATCTAAGAAAAAAAATAAAAATAAAAAACAAACCAAAACAATGAAGTTATGTTGTATTTCTTTTGTTTCTTATTTAGACGAAACGATATTTATTTAATTGGATATATTCTTTCTCGATTAGAATCTTCAATAAGAGTTTGACTACAACTTTCATTGTTTATCGCTAAACAAAAATAAATTTCCCAAAAAATGGAGTTTTGACTTTTTTTATTTCATCTTCAAATATACAACTCTTTATTTCAAATTTTAACTATTTATTTGAAACTTGATGTGTGTGTTTGACAATTTACTTATTGTTTGCTTTTGGTGCTTCGATCGAAAGTTTCACTACAAACAAATATTCTTTAAAAAATTATGAGTCTAAAGGAACTTACATTTTTTTGGTTGGAGTTTAGATAGAGAGGTTTTGCAAAGAGAGGAAGAAGCAGAAGCATGCCGCGTGATACATTGTGGAATATAACGTATTAAATAGAGCACTTTTCATATATAACAAACATAAAAATTATATTTGTGTATTATAACTATAGTTTGCATAACTGCACTTTATAGTAAACATTAATATGTATATTTCGCTATATACAAAAGAAATCCGTTGTATAATATGTTTCTGTTTTGGTATACATATAGAAAAGATCAATTGTATAATTTGTGTTTGTATAAAGCGAGAAAAAGACAAAGAAAACTGAATAGATGAAGATCGTATTTGTATAATCATAAGTGTATAGAACAAAAATATATACATTTGTATATGTATATACAATTTCTTTCGCTATATACAAACACAAACGCAATGTATACATTTGAGTTTGTATAAAGTGAGAGAGGCGAGCGAGATCTGGGAGAGAGGAACGAAAATATATGTATTTATACAGTTTTCTCTCGCTTTATACAAAAACAAAAACATTTTATACATTTACGTTTGTGTAAAAACGAGAGAGGCGAGGGAGAGTGCTAGTGAAAACGAGAGTAGCGAGCGAAATTCACCTGAAGATTAACGACATGACAACATTTTACGATGGGGTACAATTAAATCAAAATATGTTTATATTATTAAATTTAAATTAATAGTTTGCTTTTATATACAATTTTCATATTAAATAATGTCAATCCTTTTCTACAAATCTAATTTTTTAATATATCTGATTTTGCTAGTATGATTATAAGAAACTGAATGATTAAGTTTCAAACCTAAAAAGACAAATGTACTTAATAAGTTGAAAATGAATGATTAAGATCTAGACCTATCATTAAATGCAAAGAAACAAGGCCTTAAAAAAACTTATTAGTACTTAACTCATACTAATATTTAGGAATCATTAGTTTGAGTCTAGTTCATTTGAAATTTATGTTATATTATTAATTGATAAATAGTTTGTGTGAAAAAAAATCTTCTATATTAATTAGGTTAACTCTTTTTTATGAAAAAGTATTTTGAACTTTTATAGATTGAAAAGGATTTTCTACAACAATACAATAACATTCATAATGTAGTTCTTGAAGGAAATTTTATTTATGAAAAATATATTCTTTCAATATTTTTTTAAAAAAATATATATTTATTCTTAAGTCAATTGATCAATTCAGTTTAATATATTATGAGTTCTTATTTATTTATTTATTATAACCTATTTTTGCTATCGCCATTCAAAGTTTCTTTGCCAACTTCTACATGACCCAACAACATGCTCATAGTGTGAGTTTAATCGTATTTAAAGGTATATTGATATTTAAATTTACTGAATGATCCAACTCACGTGAAAAATCGATATGTTTCTTTTTTCATTTTCTTTTTATTATTGGGTGTGTAATTTTACAAAAAAAATAAAATACATAGAGGTGGATGCAATCAATAGCTTTCGAAAAATATTATTTTTCGGTCATCGAAGCATCCACAACTCCATTATGTTAATACTCTTTCTGTTCCTCTTTAGTTTTTAGAAAAGACACACATATTAAGATAAAAATAATTAACATAGTGAAGTCATAATTCTACGCTTATTAAATATGGTTTCAAAAAGGATGAATTGAAATTTATAAATTTTCAAGAAGTTTAAATGAGAGTATAATAGAAAATCTTTTTGGTCCTTTCTTAATTTGTCAAAATGGACAAGTAAATAGGAACATTTTTAAAAGAGGAAATATGGACAAGTAAATAGGGACAGAGGGAGTATTATTAATTACTAATAAATATTGGTATAGGATGTAATTATGCTTTATGTAAATTAATTATTCCTTCATTATATATGAATTGTAAGGTGTGTGAGTTTTCTATATGCAATATCACGAAATGTTTATTTGGACACGACTAAAATATAAAAAATAAATAAATAACTGATAATTAAGGTATATTTTTGACAAATATTTGGTGATAGTTTATGTAGGTAACGCACACACGTGATAATTCATGTAAGAAATTCAAAAAATCATTTTGATTTTTAGGTGTCTTCATGACTCTTAAGTCTACACTATCCCCAAATATTTGTTGAAACACACCCCGACTATCAATTGTTTGAAAATTCAAATAGAAAAAGTGAATAATTGATAGTTGACGACAAATATTTGGTGGCAGTATATGTAGGTAACTTTCATATATGAAACTTGTAAAATTGAAATGATGTAGTTGTATTTGTTATTCTTAACTCTAATTTGATATCGCTAGTTTAGTTTACGTGTTGTGTAAATGCGTGTAACACGTTAACATTTTGTTTGAATGGTTATTACATTATTGTTTCATAATGTATTGTATTGCATCATATCGTACTGTCTTATTCTAATGAATACAATGTTTGAATAAATTATATCATTCTCCAACATTATATAAGATCATATATCCACTGAATAATAATTCTACAAGAAAGTAAAGTATGAGGTAAAACTATTATGAAAAGTTAGAAAAAGAATAAAATATAATTATTAAATAATAAGTAAATAAAATATTAAGATAACAACGCAATAAAACCAAATTGATTATTAGATAAAATTGATATTCTCGCAGTTACCTAATAATAGATTTAAACGATACATAAAATAAAAAACAAATTAATTTTATAAAAGAAAAAGTAAATAAATCTAAATGAAAAATATGATACAGATAGAATTACTATAAAAAAAAATATATAATTATTAAATAATAAGAACAAACACAATAAAAAAAATACACTAACAATACGATTATATTAAATGAATCATATAAAATAGATATTTTCGTCGTTACCAAAAACAATACAATGGAAAACAAAGGTGCATTTCATGTATGATATTATGCCTACGTAATTTCCTTTTTATTTCTCAAGTCATTCCAATTACAATTAGGGGGTCAATGGTTACTTAGAAAAAACCCGACTAAACCTAACCTGCCCTTCTTCTTCTTCTTCTTCAATTTTCTGAAATTCTGAAAAGGAAGACCTAAAAATTTAGATAGACAGATAGAGGAGAGCGATAGGGAGATCGGAGAAAGAAGAAAACTATGGAAACTTAGCAATTTTCTGTACTTCGTGGGATAGAGATAGATACAGAGAGCACGGATAGGAGAGAGACACAGAGCTCACGTGCTCGCCGGAGTTTGACGACGGCACTACTGTTGCTCTACGGCGGTTTATCCATTAAAGCCGGTGAACTCTCTACCTGGAAATCGAAAGACTAACCTCAAATCTACCATCTCTCTCAATCTCCAAAATATCCCCTCCTGTGCCTCACAGACCGTCGTTTGTCATTGATTAATCTGTTTCATTGACAAAAAAAAAAACAGTTGGATTATTCTAGATCCGCGAGATTTTTCAGTCAGAACAAGTGCGGTTTCGTTAAGAAAAAATAATTCAGAATCTTGTCGAGTTCATTGGGAACATTAAGGCTCCATTGGAGGTCTCTGTTTACGGCTCAAAAATTTATTTTGCGAGGTTCATTTCTTTCTGTTACAGCTTGTTTTGGCGTTGATTTTTATTCTTATGTGTTAAATGCATTTTTTTGTGATTTATTTGTTATACTTGTTTGAGGGTTGATTAAGTTGAATGTTTCATATTAGTTCTGTTTTTGATACACTTGCTTCTATACTTATGAATGTGCAGAAGTGAGCTATCGAGACTTGATCCTGGGTTTTGATTTTGGACTAAAAATTAATTGGAATCCATGCTAATCAATTAAAAGACTGCATAATTTTGTTATTTCTTTACTGTTAATGAGCTAACATAGAAGTTAAGTTTATCTAGAATTTAGAAATATAATGGTTTTAAGACTTGAAGATTTTAGAAGCTACAAAGCTAAAGTTGGAGGTCTTATAGAGCTTTTGGTGTCTAGTTCATTTCATAATAATCTTCTTTGAGAAAATTCAATGAGCATGTTTAGCAATTGAGCAGATTACATGTTAAATAAGTTTGAGTAAATAATTGTGTTTTCACACATTGGATATTTAAATTATCTTTGTAATTATTCTCGTTGAATGTTTAATTATGGGCAATCGTGAAATATTGGATTGCTGCTGGTGGCTTTATTTTTATTAAGTATGACATGTGAAGGCCCCATTAATTGTGAGAGAGCAAGATGAGTTGCGGATTGATCCAAGGCTCGTTTTGAATAATAAGAAAGAGTGAAATAATGGATAAGTTTAGTTGTCTCGAATTACAAGAGATGAACAAATGCCTCAAACGCTAGATGAGCATTGGGCACATTTTAAAATGTTTGTTTCGATTAAGAATTCTGTTACTTATCTTTCATGGGATACTTACAACGTCACATCTTGGCCAAAATTGTTCTAATAATTAACTTTAATTAACTGTTACCAAGACGTGTAGACAAAACTACTTAGGTGGGATGCACTCGAGCAAAGAAAACAATTATGCTTCTAACTCGGTGTATGTCAAGACCATGCATGTGGTTACGCATTTAGGCTAAGACCAATTAAAGTTCAACAATAAAAGTTTGAGCACATCATGGCTTGTCACACAATTTATCCAAAATTTGTGTAAGCTAAACATAAGTTGATAAAAACAGAAGTGCTAAAATCACAAGACTCGGGGATGTCTCATACCTTCCTCCAGGTCAACAAAATTCCGTATTTGGTCTTTTGGGTTCGCAGTTCAAAAATAATGAGTCATTTTCGTTTTGATGAGGGATTCAATAAGACCTGGAACACCATAACTTAGTTTCAAGTGACGATTTTGTGGAATAAAATATCTCTATTCAAAATCGTCACTTCAATGCCTGTGGTTTCTTAAGGGTTTTTCTTTGATTCGTGGGTTTTGTGGTCTCGTCTCTACTGAAGGCCACTCAGCTCCCAGGAACTTTTTAACATCGTCAGCTCCTTTGTTTTTAAGTCGCCAAGCAGCTGAGAGATCTATCTTATTCTTAAGCAAAAAGGGTTTCAACTCCTTGTGCTTATAGGGCTGGTTCAGCCCTCTTATATTCCAAAAACAGAAGGCTCTGAGGACTGCTCAGGACCCTTTTATTCTGCATACTCATCCACAAACCCCAGTAAACTGAGGTCAGGTCAGTATGTTCATCAGCCGTGAAGGTTATCTCCCCCTGGTGTCTCAGCTGCCAGTTCTCCTTGCTTCTGTCTTGTATCTGTGCTCAGGAACTTATCCCGTAGTATAGCTTTTGAATCAGAAGGCTTTTCCAGAGGTATGATTGTTTCTGGCTGTCTAATGACTATAGTTTTGCTTGCCACTGAGTAGGTGCCTGTTTCTTCCCCTTGTGTCTTGTATACTACTTTGGGAGGTGGAGCTTTAGTGATCAGACCGCAATACTCAGTTTCGTGACCTATGATCATATACTCATCGCAATATTTAGTCCACCAGTCATAGTCCATCTCTTATTCTCTATTAGTTCCATTAGGCTCCTCAATAAACATTACTTCAGGCAGGGGTTGGGTCACATTCAAATTAATCAGTATTTGAGCATATGAGATCCTTCATTCTTCAGCAGTCAATTTATCAGTACACACTGGTTTCTGTTTCCCCAAATAGTTTGCAATTCTACTTAGGCTTTCAGTTGACTAGTAATGAATTGGTAGGTTGGGGAAGGTAACCCACAATGACATTTGTCGAATCGACTCCTTACCCATATCCATATCCATATGATAGTTGTGATTTGACTGTTTAAGAACTATCGGCCGAGAATCAAAAGTGTAAGGGCCATTTTAAAGGACCTTTTGTTTATCATGTTCATCCTCGAACCTGAATATGTAGTATCCTTCGTCTTAGAGGACCCTAGGTGCTGTGACAAGATTCCAGATAGCATACACAAATTTGAGCATTTCTGTAAATGGGGTGTTCTTCCCTACTACATACCCTATCATTACACTGTCCCACTTCCTAGTTTGTTGTTCCGATGCTTCTGGATTTAGCTTTCTGACCTTAACCTACTCTTTTAAAACTGGAGGAAGTAGCTGAGTTATTTATCTTTGTTTAGATATCGATTGGCAGTAGCAAACACTGTAGGTATGCTCCACATAGAGAAGGTGAGTTACCCTGCCACCTGTACACCGCCTTCTTGTGCTGAGTCTGGTGTCGTAACCACTGAAAGCTTCATTTTCAACTGTAATCCCTTCGTCGGAGCTTGATGTGCCTTAGATCCACTACTCACACCTTCCACTCATTGAGAGAGTTGGATGGGTGGTAGTGGTTTATTATCCCATTCTCCGGTGTAACCATCTTTTCTGTATCTGCTGGGTGTTGCTGCCGTTGGGCCAGTTGTGGCGTTGTGCAGCCTTAGCTGGAATATTGCATTTTGCCAGTGGAAAAGTACGTTGACGGGCCATAGGTGTAATTGCGCTTATGGAGCCTCTTCGGCCTGGGAGAGCTTGCCACTGTTTCATAGAAGATTCATACACATTCATATTGTGATAGTAAAGAGAAATTTGTTGATTCCTAATGCTTTTTTGAAATAGTTGTATTGTGTATGTGTTGTTTTACTATAATCAATTTATAATATAGCTGGTCATATTATATTAAAGGGAATGGAATACAGATAGTTGATTTCCTAGGCTTACTTTAATTAGCTATTTATGTAAGCACACTTTTGGAGGTTGCCAGCATACCCTTAATGCTGAAGAATACGTATTACCAGTTTCACAAAAAAAAAATTGATACTTAACCAAACTGATAAGAATCAAACCAATGTTTCTTTTTAAAAAAAATTAGTTTGGTTATAAGTTTTTTAAACCCGATTAAATTAATTTGATTTTGGTCTAATCAAAAGCCGAACTATTAACACCCCCATCTGTAGTATTCTCACGAAAAAAGAAAGAAAAATACTAACAAAATGATTTAAAGATAATAAAGAAAAAACCATTGGCAGCTAGACGGAAATTCTGAGTTAACTTTGTTTAAAATAAAGCTGATTAAAAGCAGAACATGTAATATTCCTTATTCTAAAGGTTCTTTTTATTATGTTATTTATTCATATGGCTATTGGAGTTTTGTTTCATTTCTGTTGTTTTCTTTGATTTTGGTTTTGTTTTGTTTAAATAATGGGGAAATAAATATGTCAAAATTGTGTCTATCATGGTTTATTTATACCATTTTCTGATAGAAATTGGGTTTTTATGCCTCTTTTGAATTTTCTTGTAGTAAAGAAGACAATTGTTGGACGATTGAAGGCAGAGGGCTAAGGGAGTAGAGAGAGAGAGAGAGAGAGGGAGATGGAAAATGGAGGGGATAGTTTGGTGCCTAAACTTGCGGGATGGAATTTGAATGATTCAAATAATCCCAAGAACAATGATGGGTTGTTTCAGGTTCTGAAAGCAGTCGAAGCCGCTGAAGCCACCATTAAGCAACAGGTTTGCTTATCCCCCCACCCCCACCCCCAACCCCACACGTGAATGTCTTGTTAATAGACTGGTTGTAGTGACTGTTGATCAATCTATTGGGAACAGTTTCTATTTTTGTTTCATGTGTTCACAGAATGGTTTCACTAACTGTGGTGATGAGTCTACTTTCTTTTTCTTGTTTCAAATAGAAGCTATGTCAACTGCAAATGGACTTCAATCATTCCAATAGGATTAATGTTGAATGTCTCTTGCTCATATTTTAGATAGAACTGTTGCTCTGGATTACTCTAAGCCTTCCTTTTAACAAGCTATGCCATGTTTGCACAAACTGAGTTGCAAAAGGTAGTCTAGAGATAGATAAATGATACATCAGTCACTGGCCGGCCAACAGTCAAAGGTTGCATATAGGCCTTTTCTGCAAAGATAGTTAAATAGAAGCTATGTAAACTGCAAATGGACTTCAATCATTCCAATAGGATCAATGTTGAATGTCTCTTGGTTATATGTTAGATGAAACTGTTGCCCTGGACCTATATCTTTGTCTCATCCAAGATGGATAACTCTAGGCCTTCCTTTTAACAAGCTATGCCATGTTGTGCTAACTGAATTGCAAAAAGTAGTCTAGAGATAGATAAATGATAACATCAGTCACTGTCCGGTCCAACAGTCAAAAGATAATTGCATATAGGCCTTTACTTTCACCAGCAAAGCCAGCTCAAATTGCATCGAAGTAGAACCATTGGGTTTCAAGTAGCAGTCTTTTTATCGACTGAAATAGGAAAAAGTTGAAAGAAAGAAGGTATGAGAACTAATATCTTCTTTACCTGTTTGAGTTGCTCCTTCTCTTGTTGGCAACATGAATACATTTTTTAATGACTGGAATAGCCAAAGGTTCTCTCGGGAACCGGAAGACTAGAATCAGTCTTCCTTAGTTGCATTTATTTACAACAATCTTTCTTAAGTATAAAAAATACCATGGTTGTGTCGAGCAGTGCATCATTATAATTGTAATGATAGTTTTTTGGTTTCTGGTCTTGCTCAAGGTAGGCCTCTTAGTAGGTGTTTGGTTATAAGATTTGAGACCCCAATTTCAAATTTTGATTTGAAATCAGCATTTATTATGAAATCTGCACCGAATTTTAAATTTAACTTCAAATTTCAAATTCTCCAAAAAAAAAAAAGGATAGAACTTCAAATTTTAAATATTGATTTTAATTTTTATTGAATGTAAAACTTTACCAGTAAGTTTATATTTTGTAAAAGAAAGATTTATGCTCGACGTTGATAGACTGTCCGTACCATGTGGAATAGTTATATTAAAGAACAACTAGTTACTATTATTTGTGATTTTTTGGACTAGTGAATCTTGTAATTATATTTGTATTTGAAAGCTTGTAATAGTACATAATCATAAACATTTATTTATTAAGGGAACATAGAGATATGCGATTTATTTAGTGTCGTAGGATATTTCGCTACCCTGTTTATGTACTATGTTTGATCATTTGATAAGATTGTATAAGAGCTGAGGAAGTTTTGCTTTCACGAAGGGTTTTCAATTAGGGTGGGCATAAATATCGGAAAACCGAAAAACCAAATCGAACCAAATTAATTCGGTATTTCGGTTCGGTTTCGGTGTTTTTTTTAAAAATTTTGTTTTTTGGGTTCGATATTTGGAGGAAGGGTCAAATAAAGTGCACCGGAAAACCGAAAATTTTATCAACTAAATTTAAAATTATATTTTAATTTTATTAATTATATATTTTAAATTTTAACCCCAAAAACATATTAATTTTTTGATCCACCCATGACCCAATTTCAAAACAAAAGAAAACTTTGGAGCAAGCGGCAGCAAGCAGCAACCATCACTCATCAGGTGGCTTTCCAATGCTGCACAGCTGATTATTTTCAGTTTATTTTTAATTTGCACCGAAAAACCTATTTAAGAACACCAAACCAAATCCAACCGAAATATAATGGTTTGTTATTTGGTTCACACTTTTTCAAAATCAAGCACCGAACCAAAATTTGATAAAGCCGAACCAAAGAACCAAATGCCCACCCCCAGTTTCAATGTTTATGGAAACATACAACTTTTTATTTGAAATTGGTGACTATTGTAAATATTTTTTTTTTGACAACGACTATTGTAAATATTTATATAAGTGGACAAAACAGTCATGAGTTTTACCGAAACCATATGTACATATGTAATCCTATAGCTATACTGATTTACGTTTATGTCGAGTCTATAACATCAATGATAGTAGCATTAGATATCATATGAATTTATTTGCTTATAACAAAAACATAATAGCAACAGACAATTCAATTGGGAGATGGAAAAATACAAGGTTTGGTTGATCTATTATATAAGCAAATGCACCATTTACATTTCTGATTTATCGAGATGGCGTGAAAGTAGGAATGACATATTTTAGTCTGTTGAGGATACAATTTAGTAATAAAAGGACGCTCGAGATGATCACACTCTTCAACATGGTATTAGAGTAGAGGTCTTGAGTTCGAATCTCACCGTCACCCGTAACAAAAAGAATTTTCACGTGTTTGATCCATGATAAAAATTAGCCCTCCTCGTGTGGGGGCGTGTTGACAATACAATTAATAATAGAAGTGTGCTCTCTTCAACAACTTAAACTTAAACTTAAACTTTTAGATGAGATGATCAGACATTTCAACACCGTCAAATCATATTATCAGTGCCTTCTAGTGAGAGGAGAATCAGATTTTGCTTACCAGTCTTTTTGATTCCTAAGGCGCCTAGGAAGGTTTGTTTCTTCACGCGGTTGGCTTCAAGGGGAATGATTTTGACAACAGTGAGCTTAAGGAAAGGGAGGACTATGTTAGATGGTGCTACATGTGTATTGTGTAGATGTTTGGGAGATGATCATCTCTTGTTGCATTGCCACCTCGCTACATTGTTATGGTCGTTGGTCCTAAATTGGTTTGGGATAATATGGGTGGTGCTCGTGCCGTGTAATATTGAAGGAGGTGTTGTATGGTTAGGCCTTCGAGAGGAGGAAGAGAAGACGGCGGTTTGGATGTTGCTCCATCAACCATTATGTGGGTTCTTTGGAGAGAGTAACATGAGAGCATCTGAAGAAGTTGCTTGATTCTTTTTAGTTGCAAAATACTCTCTTATTTCTAAATTCTTTTTGGTGCACCTATGAGGTGCTACATGAACAGGGGATTGGTGCTCTTGTGTAGAGAACCTTATTTTGTTGTAGGTTCTCTGCTTTTTAGTATACACTTGTCTTGTATGTGATTTTCCCATCATTTATAAAATAATTTACCTTATAAAATATGAAAAAAGAAGAAGAAGAGATTGTCTTCTGATCCTATATGTATTTTTTCTTTAACAGGTTGATGAGAATAATCGATTAAGAACAGAACTTCAAAAGAAGATTCTAGAAGTTGAAAAATATGTAAGTAAAATTCATATCGGTTGTTACCTTATAGTCCAAATTTGTCTTCTAGTTTACATCTTATGATTCCGGAGCATTGTACATTCTGAATATCATTGTTTTGACCATCTATTATCTTCTTTTGCCCTTTTGCTTGTAGCCTTCACCAGAATCCATTTTTTTGTTTACTGCTAATGCAAATAATTTCTTTTGTATCACTTCCACATTATTATATATGTAGGTGTGATGGTTGGCAAAGATATGCCCTTTTCTGGACTGCACATGTTTGATGACATTATCTATGTTCCACACCTATATTTGATCGTAGGGGGATAACGACTGATATAAATTCGCCAGCTTGCCAGCTATTGCTAGCAACTCTGTACTTTTACTTTTAATGTAGCAGTTCATTAGGTGGACCATCTAGCTTCACTCTAGGTTGAATAATTCTTTAACTATGAAAATGCAGAAGGTAGTATGATTATACAGTCAGGCATAGATGGTTGTACCAATAATTCGGAGACTATAAATTTAAGCTCGTCACCAGATTATTTTTTGAAACAGGAAACTTTGTATATTTCTACAACATTACATAGGCAGTGCTGAACCATATTTACAATAAGATCATCAAATCCAGCTATCTGATCCTAAACTGAGTCTAGTACATCAATTAGTGAGATAGTTTCATTGGAGTAAGATTGATTACACCAACAACATTGTAGCAATCAAGCTTGACTTTTTGCAAGACTGTTTTCTATACTATCAAAAGATCTGGAACTCCTCTCCTTCCATATTGCCCAATAAATGCTAGCAGGGACAATTCTCCATTCCCCTCTGCTCTTAAACTGCAGTCCAGCTTCTTCCCAACTCTGAATGGCTTCAGCGCTCAACTTGCTTGAGATTGAGGCATAGTGGTCGTGATGTTGTAAAATTGACGTTAATAGCACATTTTGTGTGTCGATTAGTTCACATAACTAATCAGTACTTGCAAGTACATCTCGAGGAAACCTTTCTTCTTTGAACTATTGGAATGTCAATTGTCGATTTGTTTCTCATAAGTTTTCCAGCATTACTTAGGCCACTGCCAATAGCTCCAAGGCCAGTTCCAATTATCGCTATATCGACACCTAACGTGGTTGCAACAAACATTACTCCTGTCCCGAACCAAGTTCCAGACTTAACCTTAACCAACCATTCTGAAATCTTCTTATTTGGTTCAACGTGGCATTTTACTAAAATATAAACATTCTCCCCATTAATTATGGGTAGCCACATCAGCATTGACAGTTTTTCATTGGATTAAAATCACGCATGGAAGTTTGTTAGGTTTTAGGTCATAACTGAGCCAATAAACTAAACGGATTGGGTATTTATGTTACCAAAACCAAACGTAGGGTATAGTATTTCTATTTTCAATAATTGAGGGTAAGTTTGATCCTTTTCCTTGTTAATATGTAACTACCATGCATTAAAGTACATGCTGCTAGTCCATATTCATTTGTTTAAGGTTGTGTAAGTAGCATTCATTAGACTAACTTTGTTTACTTGGATAATTACCACATAAAAAGTATAATGACAAAAAAGATCCAGTGAAGTGAAAAGAAAAGAAATGGAAGATGTTTTGAAGATAGATCCAATTCCATCCACAAAGTTAAATGGAATTGTATAGTATCTCTACTTTTTTGGTTTAAACAGCTTTGTATAGATGATATAGACCAGATTATAGATTCGATAGGAAATCTGTAATTATTCCTTTTTGGAGGTAACCAACATACCCTTAATGCTGAAGAATTCAACCTTACTAGTTTCACAAAAAAAAAGTAATCATATATTTCCTTAAAACTAAAGCAGATAATGGTTAAGACTAAATGGATGTAGTGTTTCAGTATCTTTTTTCAGTTATTTTTTTTCTCTAAAAACTGGTAACTTTGTACTCCTCAGCATTAAGGGTTATGCTGGATGCCTCCAGAAGTGTTAGTTACATAGAAAAACCAACAACAAAAAAAGAAAACAGGACTCCTTACAAACCTCCTATGAAATCCACTAGTTGGATTTCTTCTTCTATGTTCATTTCTTTACACCAAAAACCTAAAGAGGTAATTAATTTCCACTTAATCTTCTCTACAGTGCAATCTTTCCCTACAAAAATTCTCTGATTTCTCTCCTTCCAAATGAACCAGATACAATCAGGTACTGTTCTCCACCACCTCCTCTACCTCTTACTACCTCCCCTTCTGACCCAACAACTTAGTATGTTTGTTGTGTGTTCTTGCATAATCCAAATTTAGCTAGGCTAAATTGGAGTCCACACTTGTGTTGTTATTTTGCAGTGGAGGAACAGACGATTGTTGTTTTCTAGAGCCTCTTTACAAAGATAACATCTTGAGACAATAATTTTTCCCCTCTTTTGAAGTTTATCATGTGTCAGGCGAGCCCTCCTAGTTACCAACCAAGTGAAACACTTCACCTTAGTAGGGGCTACACTCTTCCATATAGCACTCCATGGCCCTGATTTCGTCCCTGCAATTGTGGCTAGATCCCTTTTATACATTCTGTTCACATAGAATTGATCATCAATATGATACCTCCATAGCAATTTATCTTTTTCTAGATTTGTGCCAGGAAAATCTCTAATCAAGGTAGCATATTCGATACCTATGCTTTTTCCCAATCTTTAAGAAATCTCCTAAGGAGCTAATTCCATCCTTGTGGAGACCAAACCTCTTGTATTTTGCTGTTAGGATTCAGGCAAATGGAAAACAACCCGGGGAATAAATTTTCCAAGGACCCTTGACCAATCTAGTCTTCCTTCCAAAACAAGTCTTATTCCCTCGACCAACCTTTATCCTTACATAGTCTCTGAAAGCTAGCCGTAGGTTTCTTATAGTCCTCCATACTCCCACACCATATGTTCATGGCACTTCCTCTGAACACCATTGATCTTCCTGACCGTACTTGTGTTGAATGAGTTCCTTCCATAGAGCTTGATCGTCCAAATTGTATCTCCACAACCATTTGGTAAGTAAGTTGTTTTTGTGTATCTTTACTACCTTGTCGGGAATGGGAAAAAGTGACATCACATATGTTGGCAGAGTCTCTAAAACATAATTAATCTAAGTGACTCTTCCCCAAGGATAGATATCGGGATTTCCAAAGTGTCAATCTCCTCCTCTCTGATTTTTCTAGTATACCACCCAGATACTAATTGCTTTTTGCTTAGCACCCAATGGCAGACCTAGATAAACCGTAGGCAACCTCTCTATCTTGCACTTCAATATATTGGCCAAAGCTTGAATGTGTTGGACCTCTTTAATAGGAAATGCTACTTTTTCTCCAGTTCACCTCAAGGCCAGAGCATGTCTAAAAAATTACCAGAATAATTCTGACGTGACAGAGTTGTTCCTGCTTTGCTTCACAAAAAAATATTGTGCCATCCGCATACAATAAATGAGTCATATCCACCACCTCATTGACCCTGTTTTTGATTTTGAAACCCCTAAGCAAGTTGTTTAGAGAAGCTCTCCTCATCAAGCTGTCCAACCCTTCCGTAGCCTTCCATAGCAATGATAAACAGGAAAGGGGACAAAGGGTCTCCTTGTCTAAGACCTCTTTCAGCACACGTTCTCCATTTACTAAAATGGAGAACCTGGTGGTTTTAATACAGAACTCAATCCACTTGAGCCATGTCTGGCCAAAACCCATTGTCTTAGAGTGTTCATCAGGAAGTCCCAATTAAGATGGTCATAGGCTTTTACAATATCCAGTTTGCACATTACCCCTGGCACATCTTCTCTAATCCTAGTATCAGTTCATTCACTAGCAATTAAAACAACATCCATTTTTGTCTCCCTTTAATGAAATCCATTTGATTTTTGTGACTAGCTTGTCTATCACCTTCTTCAGCCTTTCTGCCAACACTTCGGCAATTATTTTATAGACCCGAATAATGAGTTTGATTGGTCTGAAGTCTCTTAGATCATTTGCCACCACCTTCTTAGGAATTAGAGCCACAAATGTAGCTTTGAAACTTTTCTCTGAACTTTGGTGACAGTGAGTTTTGGAAGGTCTGCATCAGATCTTCCTTTTCCCTTTATAATTTCCCAGAATGCCTGAAAGAAGGCCATGGTGTAATCATCAGGCCCAGGTGCTTTATCACAAGCACAAAGTCTTATCCCTTCTAGCACCTCATCCTCACTGAATTCTCTAGATAACCAGCTCTGCTCCTCTATTGTTATTCTTTGTACATTAAGAATATTTAGTGAGGGTCTCCAGTTTTCTACCTCTAATACAAATGGTGGTAAAAATCCACAATAGAGCTCTTGATTTCCACTGGCTGAGAAGATAACTCTCCATTAGGGGTGGCAATTTCAGTCCATATTAATAAAATGAGCCCATTTTGACCATATATAATGACTTGGATCGCTCATATTATAATTGGTCAAATATGGGCTTCAAGCTATTTTAAAAGTCTCTTCAAATATGGTCAAAATGGGTATCCATTTGATCCATATCAGATCACTTATTTTCACTTTCACTCGATAAAAAATAATTTAGAGGTAGGTTGTTGGAAGTTGGGGTGGGGGGCGAAGAATGCCCGGGTGGAGAGGGTAAACATTTTTTTTTTTTGAAAAAAAAAATAGGGTATGTTGGTGGAAGGTGGGGTGGGGGGCAGGGTGTTGCCAGGGGGCGGGGTAATTTTTTTTTTTTTGAAAAACAGATTTTTTTTTATTTTTGAAAAATAATTTTTTTTAGGGGTAGGTTGGTGAAAGGTGGGAGGGGCGCCCCGGGGTATGTGGAGAGAGGGGTACATTTATGTTTTTGAAAAACAAACTTGGTTAAATGGGTTAGAACCATTTTGACCAAATCCATATTTGACCATATTATATTTGGATGGATTATGATCCAACCCATTTTTTCTCAAACCATATTCAACCCATGCAAAATCAATCCAATCCGACCGTTTGCCACCCCTACTCTCCATTAATCATTAATGACTCAATGGTGTTGATTCTCTTGTGTGTTGCCATTCTGTGGAAATACTTCGTATTTTTATCGCGATTCTTGATCCACTTAATTCTAGACCTTCGTCTACAAAAAAATTTCTTCATTTTTTGCCACCTCCTCGTATTCCATGGCCAAGTGTACCTTTAGTATCTGTTCATTATCAATAAGAGATCTAGACTCTTGAGTAACTTCCATGTTCCCTATCCAATTCAAAATTTCCTCCTTCCTTGCCTTCCAGTTCCCCCTATTCTCTTTTCTCCGTTCCTTCAGATTTGTTTTAAGCAGCCTCAACTTAGCAGCTAGCTGACACATCAAAGGAGCTCCACCATTCATGAACTTTACTTTTGAAACCCTCTACATTAAGCCACCACTTTTCAAAGTTAAAATAAGATCTCTTGAAGGCCTTATGGTCATTGCCTAATTTGAAGGAACATTTCATCCCATGGGAACGAGTATTCAAATCCGTCAATCCTTGAGGCATTCGTATGGTTTGCCCCTCCTCTCCAAGTGTATGATCCCCCAAATAAAGGTCAATCAACTCCAATTCGTTGATACAGCTGGACAGATCTGTCACGGCTCTAGAAAGCTGGTTTTCTCAGAGGGAAACCTAGTAGTAAAATTGAAATCCCCACATACTACCCAGGGCCCCCATAGCTCCTAATTCTTTCCACAACTCCATCATTTCATTTCTATCACAAGATGCGTAGACTGTTGTGAGAAACCAAGTTAGTTCTTGATTGACTTCACATAATTTACAAGTGATTGATTGGTTTCCGTATTCCACCATGTCCCCTTTCCATGATCTTTTGTCCCACATAACTAACATTTCACCCTTGTTGGCAATCGCTTCCAGCCATTTCCCCCCATCCACCTATTCCCCCCTAATTGTTGTATATGATCCCCCACTGCCCCATTTAGCTTTGTCTCCATCAAAACTATAATATCTACCCCCTCCTGTTGTATTCTGCTTTTCACCTAATTTCTTTTATTCTCCATGTTTAAACCCCTAACATTCCATGATAGAATTTTTAAATTCATTGTAAGTGGATGGCATATATTCTCCCCCTGCTTCTAGATTCACTCCTAGGTTCTCCATCCTTGAACTTCACATCAAAGATCAATCTTTTTAGCTCTTTAGGGATTATCTGTTTGTCCTTATGTTCTGCAGCACTCGAGGCTAAGAAGCCTTCCTTTTCCCTTCTAGGTCAATTTTTAACAGAAGGGTCAAAGCTTCCCCAGAACAACCGTCAAAAGACATTCCAAACATTTGGCTGAGTTGGAGGATATTGTCTTGTACCCATTGGTTTGTTTGGCCTTCTGCCTCTTTGCTGCATTCAGAGGCATCACAGTCTCGGATCACTAAGAGGAATTTAATTGTTGAGAATTTCCCTGTACCTCCCCTTCCTTAGTTTTATCACTTGTCTCCCTTATTTCCTACTAAAAGATGGTTTTATAAATTCAGTACCCAGCATAAAAGCGATGCTAGCTGGGGAAATTAGAAAGACAGTTTGACCATCTGTAGACCACAGTTTTTGCTGTTAACATCTTGAATTCCTTTCCTTCCATATTGTCCATCAGCTGCAAGCTGGGACAATTCTACATCTGTCCCTGTTTGCAGCTCCTACTTCCTCCTAACAATATAACAAGTGAGTTATTTTGTTAGGCATGACCCAACTTATGCCCCTAAGGCTAAGAAAAATCCTCCATAGCTGTGTAGTTATCCTGCATTGTAGAAATAGATGACTAACTGTCTCAACCACTTCACCGCAGAGGTAACATCTGGAACATAAAGAGAGTTTGCTCTTCTTGAATTTCTGTTGTGTCAAAACAGCCTCTCTTGCCAATAACCAAGTAAAACAGTCAACTTGGAAGGGGATTTTGGTCTTTTATATATGCTTCCATGGCCAAAAACTTGTAAACGAAGTTCACCTTAAAATTCCCCTGCTATCTAATTTCCACCAAAGTTCTGCTTCTTCACTAGTGCGTTTAAACTCCTCCAACATTCTGAAGAACTCGACGACAAAATCAATTTCCCAGTCATTGAAGTTCCTCCTGAATTGAATGTCCCATCCTTGTTGTGTCCAGATGTCAGCCACTCTCACTTCCTCAGTTCCTGTTGTACTGCCATACCAGCTAATTCAGGAAACGAACTCTTTAAACTATTTAATCTCAGCCACTTATCCTTTCTAAAGGATGTTTTTTTGTAACCATTTCCTACTTTAATATTGGTGAGGTTCTTCATAAAGGCCAGAGTACTCTAATTGATTTCCACACACTAACCCCATATGGAGTAATTACTTCCTTTGTCATCCACCTATCCTCCTCACTATATTTGGTTTTGATAACCTTACTCCAGTACGTATAAGGTTCTTGTGAATATCTCTAGAGCACTTTATAACTTAAGGTTTTTAATGCCAAGCCCCCTCTTGTTTTTCTCCCCCAAAGCACTTTGTTCCATTTAACTAGGTGACATACTGTTGAATCAGTTTTGTTATTTTTCTTTCCAAAGAAAATCCCTTCTAGCTTTGTCCAACCCCTGAATGATACCATCTGGAATGGGGAAGATGGACATCATATTGGTAGATATAGCATCCACTACTGAATTTTGTGAGAGTAACTCCTCCTAATGATAAATTATGTGACTTCCATCTAGACATTTTCTTTTTTCACACTTTTCAATCACAGAGCTCCAAATGTTCATGGAGTTTGGCTCCCAATGGCATTCTAAGATAGGTGGTGTAAAGCTCCTACTTCCCCACCCAGAATCCTAGACAGCTCCTCCACGTTTGTAACCTCATTGATAGGGAACAACAAATTCTTCCTCTAATTTATGTAGGTTTAGGTGTATACTGATCCTAGAAAAAAGAACTACAGTGAAATATTATGTTGCTTTCATTTAACTAGCTTTGAAACTCTCTGTCATTACTATTTAGAGCAATTATTAACTTGCTACATATTATGTACTGCCCAACATTTTGGTAATTATTTGTACTATTATCATCCGTTGGACTGACACGGTCATCAAGGAGTTCAATAAGTTAGTTTTATGTGCCAGTTCTAGTTTGTCATTGAAGTTTTCTACTGTCTGTCATGGTTCTTTTTGAGTTAACCAAGCCATTGCCACGTTAATGTTCTACTTTTTATGACTATTGAAGACATCATTAAATAAACAAAATTGTACTCTGACAACTTAAGCTTTTACATGAGATGGTTACACAGTCAATGGTCCTGATTCGAGTTGCACCTCAACCCATTATTCAAAAGAATTTCTTCCATGTACTTGACTCATCATAAAAAATCAAGCCTCGCACTTGAGGGGGCCTGTTGAAGACTTCATTAAATAAATAAAAATGTGCTCTCTTTAAAAGCTTTACTTTTTTATTCTATTTGATGAGATGGTCACACAATTCAACAAAGACTGCGCTTTGGAGACTCCTCATCCTTTCTAGCAGAATTAAACCATTTGTGCGGCCCGCACCTTTTCGAAATAATGAATTGGGAATTTTGTCATAAGAAATATTATTCCACTCACATATCCAAAGTTCTTACAATATTTAGGATTACTATGTTTTGCAGAGATCAGGAGAGCTGAAAGGTCAAACTCCTCATTCAGTTGGTCAATTGGATCATCTAAATGAGGCTGATGGAGCACATCCATCAACCTTGGGTTTTGAAAGTCAACTTCCTGAACTTAGAAACATGGATAGTATAGGACGTAATTTGTCTAGTAATCTGTTGCTTGCAAAAGATCCCAGGCAAAATGATTTAGACTTGACTCTGCCTAATCAGGGAGAGAGCCAAACCGAATATAGCAAAGTGAATGGCACATCGAGAGCAATACCTGGTGGCCTGACAACAACTGATAATTCTGGTGTTTCACATTTCTCATCACCTTCGGCATCATTTTCACCCAACAGGTATTCACATAAATACAATTCATCATCTAAACATCAGTTTACCAGGTGGAGACATTACAACTTAGGTGTTACGAGTGTAGTATGTTTGTGAAAGAGTTTTTAGCCAGCAGTTTTTTTTTTTTTGATGAAATAAAGTTTTTAGCCATCAGTTTTCTTCATCGATACAAACAGAAACAGTGACATTAGATTGGCTTAGGTAGGTATCAAATAGAAGGAGAATATGACAGACAGCTCAATTTATCTGGACAAGGTTTGATGCCAGTGGCCGAAGTTAACAGCAGTGTGAAGAAGGTCTCTCTTTGTTTCTATTGGTAAATGTCATGATATAACACATCATACTGATCATTCCCCTAATTTTAGTAATGTATCATTTTAGGATCTTGTTTTGAAGATCCAGGAGCATGAACAGGAGGTTGTACAAATGAGGAAATATCTCTCTGAATATTCTATCAAGGTAATGAAAGAGCCTGTGCTTTTAATACGTCATTTTTGTTTTGTTATTTTATTGTTGAAGTGAATGGTTTTTGTTTTTGGTAGGAAGCACAAATTCGCAATGAGAAATATGTGCTGGAAAAGCGAATTGCTTATATGCGCATGGTAGGCCAGAGTGACTGTCATGTCAATTTCACTCATTTCTTCTTGGCCTTGAACTTACTGGTGCCTTTGCTCTTAACATGTGTAGGCATTTGATCAGCAGCAACAAGATCTTGTTGATGCTGCCTCTAAAGCGATATCATACAGACAAGACATAATTGAGGAAAATATACGCCTTACATATGCACTGCAGGTATGCCTGTTCTTCACGTGGCTCATATTTTCCTCCCTCCATCTATTAGTGTGTTAATGTTAATGATTAGATCCATATGGAGAAGAACATGCTTTGTTCCCCAATTTTTGGATTATTGTGTTTTGGTGAATATTCCTTCCTTGTTCATTCTATTTGGATTTCCCAGATTCTCACCCATGCGGCTATTTATTTCTTTCGGGTTTTTGTTTTAAATATACGATGTGTCTATTTGCAATCAACTTATGTTGTGTGGCTTTGATTCTTTGTTCTGAAAGGATTTAATTTTTAAGGATTAGTCCGATGTTTTCTTGGGATGGTGCATATCTACAATTAACTTATGTGGTGTGGCTTCAATTCTTCATACCGAAAAGATTAAATGTTCAAGGACTAGCCCAATGTTTTATTGGGATGGTGCATGCACAGTTTTTTAAGTATTCAGCAGCTTTGTTGAATCATATGATGAGAAGATCTGTGCTTCATCTCTGGTAATTAGAGTTAGCCTGCTGTACTGAGTTACTTGTCACTGGTTATGTTGAGCTGCTATCTGATTATTTTTATTGCAAAATTCCCCCCTTCTATGATAGTGTTTTGAGGTAAATGTATTCTTTCAGGCTGCACAGCAAGAAAGATCAACATTTGTATCATCTTTGCTGCCACTTCTTGCAGAGTACTCACTTCAGCCACCTGTAGCTGATGCACAGTCAATTGTCAGCAATGTCAAGGTTAGCATGGTTCTATCTATCTACCTACTTACTAAAGGCACAAATGCTATGCCACTTCCTATACAGATGCAACAGAAAAATAGGGAAAATAATATATGCAAGGCACAAGGGGTTTCATCGTACAGATGCTATATGTAAAAGCAAATGCTACCTTACCACTGTAAAAAACTGATTAATTCTTCTAGAGATCAGCAGAAAATATACGATCAGCTGGAATTGCTGTTGTGCCACATTACAGCAACGAATATGCCTCAATATCAAGTTAGTGGAGATGGGGTATATGAATCTTCCATATTCATTCCGCTCTTGTTGGGTCTGTTCATTCTTATACCCAACAATTTGTCTGTTTGGACAAATTTTAAGGGTTCTCTAAAACTAGAGATAGTGTCACATTCTATAGTTTTAATCCTGTAGGACTCATCCTTACAGTGCAGCATACCCGGTTTAAGCTGTTAGCTGTCTTTCTCCTTACATAAAGACGGGGAACTCCTAAAGTAGTCTCATTTGATGGGTCAAACATATCATCATTTCTGCAGTATTTAGTTTTGTATTTGTTTGTTTTTTTTCTCAGTTAGTCTTCCATATTGTTTTGTCCTCATATTATCTCCATTTCCATTAATTGGGCTGAAGTAAAGAAAAGTGAAAGAAGTTCAAGATGTATCATATGAACAACTTAAGAGAGAATAAGTGGAGGATAATGTTTGAAATTGATTTTGAGAATTGTTTTTGTAAATAAATAAGAACTTGATTCCCGAACTTGTGAAGTGTCGATGGAATGTTAAGTTTATTTTAACTCAGACATTCTGAAATGCCAATATGAATTTTCTAGCTCAATAAGCTATGTGTTGCAGGTTTTGTTTAGACATTTACAAGAGAAGCTTTTTGTTACTGAGGTATGTTTGCTTGAAGTACCAATTCTGTTATCTCTTACCCACTAGTCATGTGGAGATGAACTTCCCTTCTTTAATTGAACATCTTAAAGATATATAGGTACTTTTTTTTGTAGGCCAAGTTGAAGGAGTCTCAGTACCAAATGGCACCTTGGCGGTCAGATATGAACCTGTCAAATTTTGCTCATTCACCTCCTCAGTCTGCTGGGGCAAGTCTAATGTTAAATGACATTATATGTTGGAAGGAATTTCCTTTCAAATTCATTATGGATTTCTTAATTCTCATGTTCTCTTACAGATTAAAGAAGGTCTTGAACTCGTACCTCAACAAGCCTATTCCAGTGAAAAGGCTCCTCTTTCGTCAGATCCTCGGACTACAACAGACTGGGATCCCTTGAGCAATCCTCAGAGTGGTCTACACCGTGATGCAGAAAGAAATCTGGAGACTGATGACTTGGGGAGGTATTCACCTCTTACAAGCAGGTGAGCCTGATCAAATGGAGACTGCTACTGTGAACTGAATGTACAATTCCAACCATCTGCTTTCGGTGGTGGGTTCTGTTATCATTGACTTTCCCAAATGTTTGGTCATTTTTGGATGAAAATTGACGGCCAAATCATGTTCCCAACTATCCACAAAATTGTATTTTCCAACTACCATTTCTGTCTCTTCAGAAAATAATGAAAAAGAATGATTTATAGCATGTGGCACATTGAGTAGATTACATGAAAATTTATCTCTCCTTCCAATTTCAAATAAAATAGATTACGTGAAAAAAAATTGATCCCCTAGAAAAGATTAAGAAGCTCAAATGCTCAGAATTTTATTAAGGATGATCAACTGTTGTATGTTCCCTTATCAAGGACAGTAATTATTATATTTGTGAAGTTGTGATGCTATTACAAGGTTGATTCCGCCTGTGTTTGTTTTTGTTGGTTAATTGTGTTTACTGGTTCTAGTTGATTCCCTTTATCCCAATTTAGACAAAATTGTTTGACCTTCTTGAGCATAATAAGAATAATGTTTTGACTGCGTTGTCGTATTGGAGTTGGGAGATATGAATTTTGAAAAGTAATAATTTTATATTACCATATAGTGTGCTGTTTAGAATAGCCCAGGAAACCCTATGACCCCTCCAACAATGGTCAATATCTAACCATTTCTGTTATTTCAAGTGATGGAAATGATTATCTTAGTTTACATCAGTGGTAATAAAAACATTTAGGCAAATGCCTTTTGAAGATTTTTATGCTCCTCTCTCACTTTAGCAAAATAGCTTGACCTTCATCATTAAGAGGGTGTTTGGATTGGCATAGAAGTTGGTCAAACCTACTTTTAAGTCAGTTTTTGACTTCTGGAAGTGTTTGACAAATATAAAAATAACTTAAAATAAGTTGGAGTGTTTGACAAAGTTAAAAATAACTTAAAATAAGTTTAAAATGACTTAAAAAAAGTTTAAAATCAAAAGTAGGTCTCTCCCTACTTCTTATTTTTTGACTTAAAAGTCATTACGTTTGACTTTTTATTTTTTAACTTAAAAGCTACTTTTTTTAAGTCAATCCAAACGGGCTCTAAATAGGTTGTCATCTAATCAGCTAGTTACCACTTGAGCTTCAACTTATTGTAGATTATTCCGTGATAATTCTTTTTATTTTATTTTTTTTACTCTGAAACAATTGATGCTTCACAATAATAAAGTAGGTCCTGGTGAGGACTACGTATGAATAGTTGGATAGATAACTTGCATGCTTAACCCGTCAGACTTTCAAGCCTTTATTGTGATGACTTGTTAATTTTTCCTTGTATGCTGTCCTCATTGTGTTTGCAGTTTCTTTTTACATTATATTTTATATCCTTTTTGTTCTTATCTGTATATTTAATCAAAGTTGCCCATTTGAACTTATGGAATTATAATGTGTGAATGTGCCTCGTCGTCCTGATTATACTCTTGCAAGCAATGGTTCTTGGACTCAGTTATATCTTATAGCTTTTATGGTCGAATTTGTTGAATGTTAATATGGATATTTCATTTAGCTGTTGATTTTTAAGGCATTTCCTTGTAAAGTTATATTTAAGTGTCATTGTTTCTCTTCTCTCCTGGGGTACGGCGTTAACTTTTTTAACTCTTTCATTTGCAATAATGTGCGAGTGTGTATGGAATAATTTGCTGACATCATTAACTGTACGTTTGTCTTTGCCTGTCAAGCTATATGGGATGGTCCTCCGCCCTTTTACAACAGTTGCAAGACCTCTATAAAGATTTTCAACATAGTTATGAACTAGAAATTTGCAGTCAAATCTCAACTGTTAAGAGCATCATAGCACCCTTGATCACCTATGCATAGACTAGCTTGTGGACAGGAGCGGTTGTAAACATGAATTCATAGTCAAGATTAGGACCCCGTCTTGCTTGTTTCTCCCTCATACATGGTAGTCTGGGTTGTGTTAATCTGCTTTCTAATGATAAACGTTTGTTTTCATCAGTACAAACTTGGTTCTTTTTGCAAGAGGATTTATGTCACACCTTCTATAGTTTCTGCTCTTATGCCATGGTTCATTTTGGTTGCTTTTCTGACTTTTATTTATTTTCATGGTTTGGAAGATTTGGTTGTTTTCACTTTCCGTATTGATTAAATTCCAATTTTGAGTAACTTTGTGTTTTGGGTTTTTTACGTCACCCGATTTTACAGGAACACTACAGTGCAAGTTATACCAGCACAACTTGCAGTAAGCCAGGGTTATACGCATTCCAAGCCTAAAAGTGAAGAAACATCTAGTAAGCAAGTTACTTTTAGTGATCTCATCAGCAGCAATGAGATGGATGATTCTGACATGGAAAGACATCAAAATGATAGAGAGCCTTCAGTTAATTGGGCTAATAAAAGCTCTGCATACACATCACAGCTAGATGAACCAGGCTCATCATACTCTCCATACCTTCCACCAGTTCTTGAGGAACCTTCATCATCCTATTCAGAAGGTGAATTTAGTGTCTTTGCTTGATTACTGTTGTGGTGTAATTTAAACTGAAGTCCATTGAACTGAACTTGAAATCGAAGTAGTTTTACTGCCGGGTAGTGTCCACATCTTACCGAGGATCAGGCAAATAGTTGGATAACTGTGTTGTTCCTCAATAGTTTTTTTTGTTTTAAATAAGTCAAACCTTATGCTGGTTAGTGGTTACTGTTCCTTAAACTTGACATTGTTCAGTAGCAGATGAAGAGGCACTACCTGCAATAGAGGGTCTCCAAATTTCTGGTGATGCTTATCCTGGACAGGGACTCCAAGCTTGTGGCTACTCTATTAATGGAACAACCAGTTGCAATTTTGAGGTGTTCCTTGCTTCGACCTTTCTAGTTTTCTTCCTTGGTCGTTTCCTTTACTGCTGCTTCTGATTCTCTAGTTCCACTTGTATCATGATCGCTTGATTTTCATGCTTTGTGTTGTCAGTCTTAGGTTGGAACTTACGTTTTTTCCTTTTTGGTTCTTCTTGAACTTGCAGTGGGTTCGCCATTTGGAAGATGGATCTTTTAACTATATAGAGGGTATCCTGCTAAACAAGTCACATATCTTTTCTGCTTTATTTCTCCTTTGAGGTCACATGACACTGTTGTGACAGGGGCAAAGCAACCAACTTACCTTGTGACTGCTGACGATGTTGATACTTACCTTGCTATTGAAGTTCAGCCATTGGACAACCGAAAACGAAAGGTAGTGTTTCTATCATCTTCTTTATTATTAGCCTCCATGCTTCCCCCAAAAAATTAAAGCACTCCACTCCATCCTTCTTAATCAGACAAGATAGAAAGTTTTAAGTACCTTGGGTCTTTGATGAGGAGATCGACGATGTTGTCACACATCGTAGTGGTGTGGCGTGGTTAAAAGGAAGGTTTGCATTTGGACTCTTGTGTAATAAAACTTAAAGGTAAGTACTATAGAGTGGATATGGGGCGGAGTGTTGGTTAGTGTCCTGAAGATGCAAGTGCTGGAAAGGGATGATGTTAAGATTGGATTTAAGCACCCCCATCCCCGGAACAAAGTGGGAATGGCCTCCGTGGTGGACAAGATGAGAAAAAGGAGGTTGAGATGGCTTGGGCATGTGAAGAGGAAATGTGCAGCTGCCAGTGAGTAGGTGTGAGAGATCGGATATAGTGGGTACGAGGAGAGGTAGAGGTAGGCCAAAGGAGTATTCGGAGAGGTGGTTAGACAAGGATATGGTGCATCTTAAGCTTCCTGAGGACATGACCTTATTCAGGGGTGTTCTAATCCATTTCCCTTAAAATTTCAAGGCTTTTGTCAACAGAAATAGTTCATATATGACTGTTTTGTATTTCTTTATGGGGAGGGGAGGTTCCATGAATAGGGAGATGAAGAAGGCCATACACCTAAGTGGTGTAAGGTGAAATTTCAACCATTCAACTCCAATATGACTGTCTGTAAACACCCTTTGGTGTTTATTCTAGTATAAAAAGGAAAGACTACAAAAGAATGTGGTTTATTTTATTTATAATATAAAAGCCGTTCTTTTTATTAGGTTTATCTCGATGAGAAACATTGCAATGACTTTTTGGTTTTTGATTTTCAGGGTGAACTCGTGAAGGTCTTTGCAAATGAGCATAGGAAGATAACTTGTGGTACTTTAAGTCTATTCTCATATTAATTTTGAGACTTGACTGTTATGATTCCAAATTATAGAAGTCAATATTCTAATGATCAGTATTAGGAGTGTATGAGAAATTTCACTATATTAAATAAATGTTTATGAATGGCAACCTCAAATTAGTGCTTAACCCGTTAGTTTTTTTTTTTTCCTTTGGTAATATTTTTGATAACAAATAAGCTGATCTAGAAAGACTGGCTTTTCTGTTTTGACAAGATGGTGGGAGGAGGATTGTGAAATTTTGAAATTTGTTACTACCCCCTAATCCCCAAACTTATGTGATGCAATTTCCTTTTTAGTTTGTCCCAAATGATATCTTCCTATCTTTAGAATAATTGAACTTTAAAATTCTTATTTTGTTACACCAATATCTGTGACTTCTTTTGGACCACACGTTTCAAAAGTCAATTTTTTTTTATCAAGTAAAAGTATGTTCATTCACAAACATGGCCACAACGGCCATATACAAGAGATGTACCAAAAAGTAGAGAAGTTACAAAATGATATGATTCAGAAGGAACTTTCTGAATGCACCAAAAGAAAATAAGGGAATGGAGAGTACTCCTCAACTGAAAGAAACTGGACTCTATACTTACAAAAGCTCTTCACTTTTCTCACTGCAAACAATCCACATTGGCACTAGTAGAACCGCATTCCATGCCCTTCGTCTTCTCCTCGTTCTCACACTCTTCCAACTGAACATCAACTCTCTCACAGTGTTTGACATTGCCCAAGAAGTGCCAAACCACCCAAGCATATCCCACCATAACCTCATAGTCAACCTGCAGTCTTTCTTAAACTCCGTGTGCATCAGATAAATTGGGACGGGGAAAGTATATGGTTAGCGCAGCTTCAGTGGGTTTTTAGCTACTTTATCAGGTTCTGAATTGGTCAATGTTCTATTTGCTTGATCTGGTTTTATGTACTGATTAGAGAGGTGAAAAGAAGCCTATTTAGGGTTTGCCTGATCATATTCTTCTTCTTCCCATGTGATGCTACAACGCAGAGGGTTGCACTGGGAGAATTTTCTAGTTCTTTTATTGTCTGATCTGTATTTTTTTCTCCCTTCATATTTTCATCTGGGATTTTCCGTGCAGTGGGAAAATCCACTAACCTTCTGTCACCACTCGCTTATCTCTATTCTAATAGTCAGATAGCAATATATTACAAACTTCTTCGGGGAGTTTTCTGTATTTTTTTCTTTCATCAATGCCCGTGGATTGTCATGAGATCTGAAGCCAAACACGTTTCCTGTCTTGTATTTGCATGAAGATCTCTTTGCAAGCTAAAATCTCAGAGATCCTTGTTCTTGCTTTTGTTTTGTTGCTCCACTTTCTTCCAACTCATCTTATGTGAACTCTCTTTCTGTCTTTGCAGATCCTGTAATGCATAGTTGCATTGAGAAAACCCTTTATAGTGGTCATGCTTCATATAAAGTTTCATTGTCGGTAAGGACATTTATGAGCTTCTAGGTGTGGAGAATATCATGATGACCTTATTCAATTTCTTATGATCATGTAATGAAATATTCTGGTTTGTCTGCTTTATTTTGCTCTTATTTTTTTTTGGTTGTACAGACACGATATCTTGATATATGGGAGTCTGCTACCTTGGCTATCAAGAGGGATGGTTATAGCATCAAGGTTAATGGGCCTGGTGGTGTTCTCGTCAGTGAGAAGTTTTCTCAATCTACAATTGTACGTCTTCTTTCTTTTGCCTTTTTGTATTCATGATTACGAACAAAAATGCAGCGTCCCCAGGCAACGCGATGTCAGTACAAATAAAAATGTACTGGTATGTAAGACAGAAAGTAGAACCATAAATAGTTGTTGTAAAAAGGGTAATAAAGATGCCACCTGAAACAGAAACTCTGATAGCCTCCATGGTGGACATCCAACCTTATATAAATTAAATATGCATGGTATGCTCGCATAATCGTATGTCGTGAATACATATATATAGATGCAAATGCATGTCATACCCAACTGTAATGTATTTATATACCTTAAATTATGTAGACAAGACTAAAAATTGATCAGTGTCTTAGCATATACTATTGTACACCCCTTTAACCCCGTGTGTATGAGCCCTCTGGTAGAGGCACTGAAGGTGCAAATGAGTCCTTTGAATAGCCTTAATGTACCTTTTGCCGATGAACCTTGTGGCTTACTCGCTTCTGCCTGTACCTCCACACCAATAAAATTAAGGTGAAAACTCAGTAAATAACAAGGAAGAGAAGTGATACGACAATCCAACAAAAGATATTGATTTTTACTGTAAAATACTTTCCGCAGCTTAACAAAGCTAGAACCTATGAAAGAAGAGTCTTACCTTGCTTTCAATCTCAGAATACTGCCTAAAATCCCACCACGCAGTCAAAACCCCTGTTGCTACAACACCCATGAAGTTGATCATGAAATTGACGGGGAAAATTATACCATAATGATGGGCTCGGTACGTTGAGCAATTCCGTCAAGAACTTCTGCCAAGAACACCAACATGTAAGGACGATTTGAGTCTTGAGCTATGAATTTTCTGTCTTTCAACGAAAAAATGAGAGAAAAAACTAAGAAGGCGATATTTTATAAGCCTGTACCAATCTAGGGTCCACCTCATGTGCCTACTTGCACAATCTCACGAAAACGTGAATATCCCTCTATTGCTGGAAAATAGACACATAGATCTTCAATTTGATAGGTAGTGGGCCCTCCAACTCTATAGATTGGGAGAAAAGCTCTGGGATATTTTTCCAAAATTTTGAGATTTTTTAAAAGTAATTTGTAATCACTTTTGTTTTTCACGACTTATTCAACTCCAAAACTTAATATTCAACTTTAAATACCTCATAACACATCCTCCTTAGAATACTAAGCTCTCGTAGTCTTACCCCAAGTTAATTAAACATTTCGAATGGGCAGGGTGTTAATTTGCCATTTCATTAGTTTCTTGAAGGCATGCCATATAAACTCTCCTCATTTTAGAATTTAGAGTATCCACTAATTCCATTGACTTCCTAGTCGAAGTGCCTATGTTCTTGCCAAATATAAATATAAGAGAGCAAATTTATCCATCTTTGAGAAAATGGCCGAAGTTAACCCTATATTTTGTTCGTATCCATGGCTTTGTTAGAAAAAGGTATATATTTGAACCACAAGCTAATGGTTAGGGCAAAAACTTTCGACTAAGGTTAAATATGAACTATTTCTTAAATTAGAGGGGTAAATTTCAGTGTTCTCAAAGGAGCGCTTAAGCCTTGAAGCGAAACGTATTGAGTGGTTTGTCTCACATAATGTGCACTTGAGTGTCATCATCAAGGTTCTAAGATATACTTTCTCTTGCCGATGGGCACAATAAACACTTGATATTTCACCTCATCATAATGTTCTTTTCAATTTCTTTGCCCATATATTTAACATTCAAGCGTATAATTATTAGTCTTGTACTAAACATATCTATTTGTATTTGTTCCCTTTTTGTGCCTTTTTTCATTAATGCCCGCATTTTATTTGCGCTTAAAGCCCCAACAAACCTTGAGACTTTTCTACACTTTTTGCTTTTGATAACACCTGTAAATTTGACCCTTTTCCTTTTTTCATTTTGACAAGTCTTAATGATGATATTATTGAGGACAAAAAGCTAAAGTTTTTTTTGCTGGGTCTTCATAAAGTAGAAGATAATTAACTGCTTGGCAATTCCAACTCTATAAAAAACTTTAGAAGCATTGGTAAAGGATGATGCTCTTGTTTCCAATGTAAAGATAATCTTTAAAAAAAACGTAAAGATACTAGAAATAGAGACTGAAACTTTTCTTTAATTAAGGGTACTTTGTTGTGTACTGTTTCTCCAATGACTTCTAGTTTTAAAACAATAATTTAAGCTCATGTTTATCTCTACTCATTTCTCACCACTTTATGCTTCTTCTAGGTTACTATTCCATATGGAAGTCCTACAGAATTTTCGATCTTTGATAGTCGGGGAGTTGAGCATCTTTTGAAGGCTGAGAATGATCAAGGAGACATTAACTGGTAAAAAGAAAAACCCACCCCCAACCCCAAAGAGCAGAACGGAATAAATTAAGTAAAAAAACATATTTTTTGTTTTCATAGTTATGAGCAAACTTAAGCATTTTTCCTTTCCATGTCACGTCATATTTTATCTATGACATTTTACCTTTTCTATGTTTCACTCTCTTCTTCTACATGTGACCATCAGACAATGTGGTTCAAGTGATCATACAATTAAATTTCTCTATTAAAGTGACATGTGACTCTATTTTGCAGTTCAAGGGATACAATTGTCCTCACCATGAGACTATTTATTATAAGGGTATGACTTCTACAATCTGAAAGTTATTGTCGCGATTATGAATGATACATAGTATTATCTATTTTATGAGGTTCAAATGAAGTTTACAGGCTCCCTAAATTTACAACTTAGTGCATTTGTGGTCTAGATCTGTACTTAGTCATGGTTCAGATCGTGTCGTTTTTATTTCATTGCAAGAAACTCGGCTAGTTTCTGAAGCATGCACACTCCCACACATAAATTTGTATGTCTTGTCTGTGGATTTTTCTGCTCTTAAGAGCACATTCAGCTAGATTTGTGATGTACTCCTTTTCTTTTATTTCCATTTTCATGATGGTTCACATTGTGTAATTTTATCTATTTGCCTTGGCATGAAAATCGTCTAACTTGCATTTCCACACATGAATTAGTATGTTTTGGTTGGTTAACTGTGTATTTCTCTATTGGTACCACCTTAGTGCTGAATTTATATTAGTAATAATACCTTTACTCGTCAAAATGAAACTCTCTATTTTTCTGCACAAAAGACCATATCTCGAATACAGAACTTTTCTTGTTCAATTTATCCAGTATGTGATGCTACATCATTCCTTTGTTAGATTCTTGTATGATCTAGTGTTAATTTTTTGTGGAGCTGACACATCTATTTCCCTCGAGATTGAAACCCGTTGCTGCTTCTTCATTGCTATCCAATTGATGTTAAGATTTTGATGTGAATGACTCCAATTCCTCTTTGTTGCAGGCTGGTGAGAAGAAAAAAGGGAGGAGGAGAGGTTTGTTTTTCAACAAGTGAAAAGCTAGTCAGCCTTCCAAAACATATTTATTAGTACACTTGTGTATTCTTCTGTGAGTAGTTGAGCTTTTAGATCTGTATTTCTTTTGCTTTTTTTTGGTTACCAGTTCTGTTACATATTGTTAGTTCGTTCAGGTTATCATTGGCCTCAATTTCTCTTTTTCGTAAATTTTCTTTGATATCAAAATGCAGTATAGCCTTTCTGTCCATTCAATTACTAAAATGGTTTATCAACAGAGAAATTTATTCTTCAAGGGTTTAACCTAAGAGAAAATAGTAATAAGTGAATATCAATGCCTCAACAAGCCTAAACCATTGGCTCTTCAGCTGTCCAACATGCCCCTGCCGATTTGGTCCGTGACAAAAAAAAACATGTTTTCTTTCAATCAAAATGACATTCATAAAAGTATTTACAAAAAATTACATTCACGTAATGTCAAAATCAATCTATTATCTTAGGGCTTACATTAAAGGGTTTCAAAATATAAAGAAGTAGATACATTAAGAAGTCTAAGAGAACTCATTACCTATTATATATAAATAAACAAATAAATTTTTATTTATATATAATAGGTAACGAGCACAAAAAGAAATTATATATGAGCAAATGTAATTTTCCACTAATCTAACCCTTACTAGCTCCGCCCATGGATAAATATCAAATAGGATTACATGCACAAAAACTGTAAATCTAGCAAATTACAAAAGACAGCAAGAAATTTTTTTTTTTTACTTCCTGAATTATTATAACATTGTAAATAGGACACTAGCAAGGGAAGGAGGATACATGAACACTGGTAATAAAGGGTGACAAACACTAGCAACAACCATAGATACATGCAGGAAAACAAGTTCAACAATCTAGAAAAGAAAAACATGAAGCACGCATAGGAGCTGTTAAGGAAAAATGAGATATTAACACAACTAAGTAAGGATAGTGTATAGGTAGACATCTTACTTATTTTAGGAGGTAGAGATGTTTTCGCGATATTCTTCACTCAAGAAGAAAATACAACAAAGTAGTCTAGGAAAAGAAATAACATAAGTGCAGAAGCTATGACAAAATACTTCAGATAGCATGACAAAGCATTTTGGAAAAAGAAAAAGGAACATTATCTACAATAAAATAATACTATGATCGAAGTAGAAGAAATAACATATAGAACAAGAAACTACAAAAGTAATGCTACAACTACTAGCATGTAAAGATAAGTGAGATAAACACTCAATCACCTACTAATCTTCTACTATAATTTGTATCCTCTTTAGCTTCTTAACTAAGGTTTTTTCCTCGATAAGCTAAAGTTTTGTCATCTATTGTCTAATCTCCTCTCCCACAATATTTTGTTAGCTTACCTCCACATCTCTGAAAGCGTCCATATATATTCAACCTCTGATATTTCCGCACAGAAATATCCATGCGTCTCCTCTTCACATATCCAAACCATCTCAATCTCATTTTTCATATCATGTCTTCTATCAAGGCAACTCCACTTTGCCACAAATATATTCAATTCTAATCTTATCTCTCCTATTAAGCTCACACATCCATCTCAACATTTTCATTTCTTTAACTTTAAACTTCTAAACATGAGAGTTCTTGACTAACCAACAGTCAACCTTATGCAATATAATTAGTCTAACCACCACTTTGAAAATAGACTGATGAAGTTCAATACCTGCATCACACAATATTGCAAGATGCCTGCTTCTACTTACCCAAGAACATATGTATTCTTGCCAATAAGTGGCTGATAAAATAGCCAAATGCAACTAGCTTATTTGCAACAATTTATGTTGCCCTTAAAAGCTAGAAAGTCCATCTTGTCTTTTTTCTTTTCCTGTTCATTCAATTTTTTACTCAATATAGACACATATCAGATCACCAGAATGCACATCCAGTAGCAACAAGTTTGTTACTATTAAAAGAAGTTCAATAGGAACAGGAAGTATATGGATAAGGCAGAGTACATACAAAGCTAAGATTCAATGGTCTAGAAAGTTGCAACCAAAAGGTAGCATATTGAAATGTGAATGTAATAATTTTTCCATCCCCCACCCTCACTGGCAGATCAGGTAAAAAGACCATTCATCAGACAAACTGCTCTTCATTACGTTCCTCCATGGAAGTGCCAGTAATATCAGTAAGATCTTGAGGGGTAGCTTCATTCTCCTGAGATTGAAGTTTCTGCTGCACCTTGGGAGTTCTAACCCTCCTTTTTACCCTGCGACTAAAGAAATATGATTTACTGTGAAGATAAGTAAAACCTACATATCATGAACTTGATCAACTTAGAAAGACTGATTTTATAACTAGGTCCACATCTTAGTTATGCTAATTCCAGGTGACAGCTAAACATCAAGATAGATACCAAGGTCATTTCTGATTATCTGAAGGATAGAACAGTGGAAAAGTGTCCACCCCTAAAGGGAGTACTACAGTTTGCATATTCCAGAACAATGAAGAAGAATATATAAGGTGCTTTTATAAGACTATAAAGGTATCAATTCTAGTCAATGCATTTGTTTTCTTATTCTAGGCAACAAGCAGGGCAATCCTGAAATTCAGCATCTTTAAATAGCCAGCTAGAATAAATGGGAACTCAGTCTTGGAAATCTCTATCAGTTTAATGAAGCATACTATTTGAATTACCAACCTTAAAGAATTAATGTGCTTCTCAATGATTTCTTTCTGTTCAGCGTCAAAAGCAGACCATTTTTCATCTGATGCAGCAATATCACCGGTCCCCACATCTGCATATGGAATAGGCATAAAGGTCATTCAAATGCCAATTACCAAAATTAGAGTAAACTGTAATGCTTGAACCAACCTTGACATAAAAGAACGGATTTGTCACCATAGCATTTTAGTGTCCAATACACTTTACCATCAGTGCCTGAAAAGAAAGGCTCCGTCCTAACAGCTTCAGATCTTTTATTACCTATTAGAAAAAAAACATAGTCAAAACCCAAATATACGAAAAGGATCAAATGATCAATGAAGTTACAATAGTCCAGTCATCATGAACAAATACGTATTTCTCATACAGAAAGGTTATTCAAGAATGAAGTGAAAGCCTGTGTGGGGAACTAACAATCTATGTTACTGTAATTTTGCTACGTGTCTCTTTACATGACAAAGCTTAGTGTGCTTATCATCTCTGATTGCATGGAGCAGATGTTTGATGATTGTGAGAAAGGTAGAAATTTCTATCTTTCACTAGTCATTATATTACGGAAAGAGGGTTAACGGCTGATGACCTACTCACTGTATCATCACAGTAATGGCATAACGCCCACATGAACAACTTAAAATCTAGTAATATCTCATTCCATGTTGGGCAACTTTAGCATGACTGATTAGATATGCACATTTATGCGAGCCATATGGAAAAATAAATCAACTTAAAACATGCATGTAGACTAAGCACGTACACTTGGAGTAGGTGTTCTTTGACTCCTCCAAAGAAACATGAGCTTCTGCTAATTCACGTTTCATTTCAGAAAAAATTGCTTCATGTTCTGATAATGAGAGTAGAGCACCATTCTTCGCAATAATGGCTTGAGCTATCTCATTCTGCATTTTCTCCTTCAGGCGCTTCTCCTGTACAAGTAATAACATTTCATATATTAGCTTTCATAACTTGAAGCATAATGAGGTTAAAAAAAAAATTCTATTATTATCTTCCACACCTCATTTTTTGCAGCAACAACTTTTTCTTTTGCTTCCTTTGCCTTTTCAGCAAAGTTTGAGTTTTGATCATCAATCCAGTCCCTTATCTTTCTGGAAAAGAAATATATATAAATTCACTTCGACAAAAAGACAGAAAAAACAGAATGTAATGAGGAAAGGAGAAAGCCAGGACATTTCTTACACAGTTCCAAGAACTTCATCGCAGATAAAAGTTAACATCTTCAGCTTTTCTGAGGGATTCAAGTTCTCAAATTCTTCAACATCATTACTCAAAGAATCTAATCTCATGGTTCTTGCAACACTGGGGGATTTCAAGATCAACATTTTAATATCAGCATAACATGAGTTTTTCCCTTCTGTCAAGGTTTCTGCTGAAGATCTGGAAAAAAAATTTATATACAAATGTTAGAAGATGCAAGAGATGTGCTCCTCAAGCAAATCTGAAGAAAAAAAGATATACTTTTCCTCTTCCTCCTCTTTCAGGAAAGATAGTAAGCTACTAAGAAACTGTATCGTCACAGAACATTTTCCACGTCGCGTACTTCTCCCCTGCAATAGATCTCTGAGAACAGCCTCTGCTTGCCCCTTATTGATGTCTAGTATCTATAAAAGTGAAAAGTAGAAGAATAATGGAAAAATGCTAAATTTGATCAGCTAATTGAGTAGACCTCCTAAATGCCATAGATCTAGATACAGAGAAGAGCCACAGGCAACAAATCAAGGCAATCATACTTGATAAGAAAGAACTGAATACTAAAAAACAGATTTTCAAAAACAATATGGGGAAAAACTAATGTTCAGCTTCGCAGCTGGCCATCAGGCATACCCCATGTACCAGTTTCCAAGATTTTGAGAGACAAATAAAAATAATGAAGTATGGAAAAACAAAAGGTCACCTATGTGTAAGCAAGTATGAAACTCAGTAATGATGCTTTGACTAGTGTTTGTTCACATTATAGCATCAATGCATGTAAAATATTTTTAACAAGATGCCATAATAGAATTTTATGGGTAATGTGTTGCTTGCCTTTCCGAAAACCATACAAAACTCTAAAAATTGTAAAGCATTCCCAACATCTCCTTGCTGTAAATCAATGTCACCAACAGCTGTCACAGCAGTTCCCTGGGGCAATGGAGTCAAGGCAAAAGGATCATTATTTTCAATAATGTTATCTTTCAGAGAACCTTCCTTGAGAGATCTTTTCTCCTTGTTCTTTCTGAAATCTTGAGACTCTTCTGATAGAGTTTCTTCCACTGATTCAGAATCGCCTCTCTTGCTGTCAAATTCTGATTTTGGCTGTCCTTGCATCAACTTTTTTGGTTGGTTTTCACCATCATTTGGACCATCAAGTTCATTCACTACATTATCCTTCGACAATGTGCCCTCAGGCTTTACACTAGCCTTTTTCTTTTTACATCCCGCAGATTGCTTATCACTGGGACTTTTTGACAAGGCAGAAGAATTCACATTTATGCCAGTCATCTCTTCAATACAAGTTTCCTTCTCGCTATTTTCTGAAGAAACTATGATTTCCTCCTGTCAATATTGGGTAACAAGGTATAAGAGCTAACAAACAGACAAATACTTCCTGTTACCAGTGCCATAATTATATAAAAGCAACATTACATTGTTTGAAACTTTTATCTTTTTCCGTGAGCCGCTCTTGTCTTTCAGAACTTTGATTTGATCAATATTTTCAATCCCAGTAAACTGCAGCATATCTGAAACAGAAGAATATCCAGTTGCCTTTGCTGTGCTCACAAGTTGACCAGTGGGTGGGAAACCCCGTTTCTTCCTGAGAATTGAGTCAGTAAATAACAAGAGTAAGTGCCAGAAACCATCCCCAAATTCTTGTTTAAAAGAAAAAAAAAATAGAACAACAAACTAAAGAAGGCGACGCACATGCAAAGACTGCAGTTACAAATGCCTCTACATTTTGGGCATTTCCAATCCTCCAAAAGTGATACTTCCATTGCATTCTCACCATACCTATTTTAAAAGCTCACGAAACATAAGTACACATTTAAGATAAGAAGAACACTAGTTCTAAGAACAAATGAAAATGGAAAGTTCCTAACCTGTTTGATAGGCATTTATGACAAATATTAATTCCACAGAGCTTATCTTTTTGCTTATTCTTACACCCAACCACAAAAGCAGTAGTCTTTTGGCGGCACTGCATGAAGTTAGGTAGAAGTTAGTACAATAGAACTTAATACAATATATGCTGAGAGAACAAAAGGTGAATGGTGGTAGGTTCATTAATCTGCAATGATATGCAGCAAGTAATGCAGAACAAGTGATGCAGGAGCAGCATGTCAATACAAATGACAGCTCAAATTAGCCAAAGTAATGAAGCGTCGTAAAGCTCCACTAAGTTTTTCTTACTTCAAACACACTTTCCAAATTAAAGTATGTTCAAATAATAACTTTTCCTTGAAACTATAAGGAAATCCACCCAAATCACTCTTCAGTTTTAGACTCTTCCATAAGAAAGATCTTTACCTCTCCACTGAAATCAACATAAGAAAAAGACCATAGCTTTTCAATTATACTTGGTTGCTCAACAAAAATATGATTCACCACCCCCAAAATCTTAACAAATGGCATCCACCCACTACACATCTGAAACCCTAGAAACCCTTTATAATCTATAAATAAACCTAATCAAGAACAATACATTCACTAGTCGATCTAATTAATAATCTAAATTAAAATCACTTATTCTACATATGGAATCAAACAATCCAACTCATCGTATAACAGCATGAACAGCAAATCATACATCTCTTTCCTAATTTTACAACACATTCCCAAAACCCCATATCCTCTTTATTATGTTCCCTTCCAATTACTACAACATAAAGTAAACACAAAATGAAAAGGGTATACAAAAAAAAAAAGCACGAGCACAAAATCAATGGAGTTACCTGATGACATGACTTGCCATCTACAGCATCCGGGCCAGTTTTTTGCTTTCTTTTTTTCACAGAGCTCTTCGTATTACTGCTCTCTAGCTCAGAACCTGAAATCACAGCCATTGTATCCAGCAGATTAACGAATTCAAAGGATTTTAGCTTCTTCTGATTTTTCAGAAATTCAAACAAATTGCTAGTTCTGATTTTTCAAAGATTCAAAGAAATGCAAGTAGCTAAACAGCATAGAGTTTATTGGTAATAGATTTTGTTTCTCTATCTTGTAATAATAGATTTTCTTATCATTCAATATTTAGATGGCGGGAAAATCGAATGTGAAAATTGAAATTCTTTGGATCGAAACGAAATTGGAATACCAAATTAACCCGCCATTGTCGACGCTACTGTAAATACTGTCTCTTTAATCAATTGACTTTCTAATACTAAAAAAAAATAAAAATTGATCTATTTTTAATTTTTTTTCACCCGACCCATCTTTGGCCAAGCCCGATTCTTAAACGAAAAAGGTTAAATTTTAGTTTAATAAATATAAAAAAGATATATGTATATATATTAATAACTTTCGATACAAGTGAAAGATTTAGTCTAGTGATTAAAGATTACAAATATTTCTTAGAGTTGAGTAGTTTTGTTCACCACAAATATCATTTTATGAAAATAAATGTTTTAAAAGGTTCTATCAACTTAGAAAATAATTTAGACTTATTTGATGAATTTTGGGGAGAAAATGACTAATTTTATTTTACTAATTATTAATTTCGAGGTTTAATTATTTGTTCTAATATTTAAAGAAAATAATTTAATTTTGAACAATAAATTTCAAATCATGTTTTTAGGAGAATGTTAGAATTGAAATCATAATCTCAAATTAAGTGTTCAAATGTATGCCAAAAAGAAAAGTTTTACAAAAAAAAAAAAAAGATAGAGTAAGAAGTATTAGTTGAAATTTGAAAAACTAGTATTTGGAATTGAACTTAAAAATAAGTATTGAGTTAATTATAATTTTTTTCTAATTAGTTAATTTAAGATTTAATTATTTGTTTAATATTTGAAGAAAATAACTTAATTATGAACAATAAATTTTAAATCATGCTTTTTGAATAATTTTTGAATCTCATGTTCAAACGTTGATTTGAAATCACGATTTTAAATTTCATATCGTATGTCCAAATGTATATGAAAAAGTTTTTAAAAATAGAAAGATATACTAAGAGTTTGGGCATGGGTTAGTCGAGATCTAACAAAAACAAAGTTATAATTGTATTCGAACAGAAATACACAATTGTAATTTTATGAGAAAAAAATTATTTTTTAAAAAATCATAAATTTATTTCTCAAACTTTAAACTTCATATCATCGGGTTTGAAGTTGAAATAATCAACCATCTTGATAAACTCACTCATGCAAAATAATCTACAAACTTTTAAGTATTAGAGTCAAAATTGATCTATGATCAACCAAATAGATTTCTAAGATAAAAAATCATAGAGCAAACATTATTTTAGTCGGGTCAAGATCCGGCTAGCCCAATTGAGAGCAAAAATTTATCTTGATAAATAAATATTTGTGTAAAATAATCTACAAGTAATCAGATATCTAAGCTAAAATTGATCTATGATCAAATTTAGAGATCCTTAATCTTGATAAACAAGCACTCCCAAAATAATAATCTACAAACACTCGTTATCAGAATAAAAATATATCTATTCTCTAACATATAAATTTATATTGATAAACAAACATTCATTTAAATAATCTATAAATATTTAGATAACAGAGCCAAATTTGGTCTATGATCAAAACATGAAGATTCATCTTTATAGACAAACACAAAAATTTACAGATTAAACATAAAAATTCACAATATAACATGATATTAGGATACAAAATTTAAAAAATGATAAAATTGAATGATATACCTTTAGGAGCCATAAGAACTGGATCTCCCGATATACTATCCTTTTTTATAATGATTATGTCTAATCTAATAGTCGTTTATATAATGTTAGACAAGCACCAACTTATAAATGGCAAAAACCCTAATGGGTCTTTCAGATATGGGCTTTATTAGGTTAGGTATGACCCGCAAATTTAGAGATTCCTAATCTTGATAAATGAACACTCACACAAAAATAGTCTACAAACACTCTATATCAAAATCTAAATATTTCTATGATTCTCTAACATATAAATTTATATTGATAAACAAAAACACCTGTAAAATAATCTACAAATATTTAGATATCAGAGCCAAAATTGATTTATGATCAAATATATTAAGCTTCGTACATAAAGATATATCTTTATAAACAAACACAAAAATTCACAGATTAAACATAAAAATTCACAATATAACATGATATTAGAACACAAAATAAAAAATAATTGATAAATTGAATGATGTACCTTTAGAAGCCATAAGAACTGGATCTCCCGATCTACTATCCTCTTTTATAATGATTGTGTCTTATCTAATTGAATGATGTACCTTTAGAAGCCATAAGAACTGGATCTCCCGATCTACTATCCTCTTAATGATTTTGTCTAATCTAATTGAATGATGAACCTTTAGGAGCCATAAGAACTGGATCTCCCGATTTACTATCTCTTTTATAATGATTGTGTCTAATCTAATAACTGTTTATATAATCTTAGACAAGCACCCACTTATAAATGACAAAAAATATAATGGTCCTTTCCATTATGGGCTTTATTTGGTTAGGTATGACCAGCAAATTTAGAGATTCCTAATCTTGATAAATAAGCACTCGCATAAAAACAATCTACAAACACTCTATATTAAAATCATAACATGTCTATAATTCTCTACATAAGAATTTACATTAGTAAACAAACACTTCTGTAAAATAATCTACAAATATTTAGATATCAGAGCCAAAATTATTCTATAATCAAATATTTGAGATTCGTACATGAAGATTCATCTTTATAAATAAACACAAAAATTCACAGATTTAACATACAAATTCACAATATAACATGATATTAAGACACAAAATAACAGATAATTGATAAATGAATGATGTACCATTAGAAGTCATAAGAACTGGATCTCCCAATCTACTATCCTCTTTTATAATGATTTTATCTAATCTAGTTGAATGATGTACCTTTTGGAGCCATAAGAACTGAATCTCCCGATTTACTATCTCTTTTATAATGATTGTGTCTAATCTAATAATTGTTTATATAATCTTAGACAAGCACCCACTTATAAATGACAAAAACCCTAATGGGCCTTTCCATTATGGGCTTTATTTAGTTAGGTATGCTCAGCAAATTTAAAGATCCCTAATCTTGATAAATAAGCACTCGCATAAAAATATTCTACAAACACTCTATATCAAAATCATAACATGTCTATGATTCTCTAACATAAGAATTTATTTAGTAAACAAACACTCCTGTAGATTAATCTACAAATATTTAGATATCAAAGCCAAAATTAATCTATAATCAAATATTTGAGATTCGTACATGAAGATTCATCTTTATAAACAAACAAAATTCACAGATTAAACATAAAAATTCACATTATAACATGATAGTATGACACAAAATAAAAAGAATTGATAAAATTGAATGATGTACCTCTAGGATCCATAAGAATTGGAGCTCCTGATCTACTATCCTCTTTTATAATGATTGTGTCTAGTCTATAGCCGTTTATATAATGTTAGACAAACACCCACTTATAAACCAAAAAAACCCTAAATGAGCCTTTTTGTTACGGGCTTTATTAGGTTAGGTATGACCGCCACACCATATAGGTGTCATTTAACACATTTTAATCATGCTAAATTTTCTACACGTGTTTTGCACGTGATTATCAATTTTAAAAAATATGTGTTATAGTAAATATTATTATTTATTTAAGTGAAGATTTTAATAATAAGGTTTGCACAAAATAATATTACAAAATCTTCTGTATATGTTCAATGTGGATCATAATATATATTCTCGTGTTCACTTAAACATATGAAGAGGGTCAATGAAATATTTTACTTGGTTAAATGAATATACTTTATTTAAATTTGCTAAGGTTCAATTACGTTATTTGTCGTATCTCAATAATATTTTCTTATAGATGATACTTGTTATTTTTTTTTCTTGTCATCTAATTAGATGTGTTTGCACATATATTGCACGTTATACTGTACAGATGTCATATGAACATGTAAAGTGAACAACTATATTTTATTTTTTAGAACTAATTTTTATATATTGATTTGGATTTTAAATGTTATAACATAATAAATGATGTTTTTGTTGTTGACTATCATATGGACTTCTCAACTGACCGTGTAAATAAATCAGAGCTAGTTGTCTGACTATCCATTGTTAATTGAGAAATGTTTTTTTTACCAGAAATCTAAAAGTAAAATTAAAAAATATATTCTATGTGTGAAGTCATATATATATATATATATATATATAATCACATTTTTATCTTACATCCAACAAAGATGGAGTTCATATAGTTGTAAACAATGTTCAATTTATTCAATAAAGCATGATTCGCCAGAGGAAAAACAACAACATTGTGCTATAACATATATAGGTAATATAATAATATGAAAAATTATTGGTAAAAAGTTAATATAAGAAAAGATGAAAGATAGAAATAATTAAGGTAATAACTACGAGAATTTTCATAATCTTATAACTAAAGAATGATAGAGAGTGTGAATAACATTTGAAATAATTAGTAATAACTAAGAAAATTTGTAATGTTATAACTAAAGATTTAATTTGCAATAGTTATATTTCTAATAAATTTTATACTAAGATAAATAAATAGGACATTTAGTCAAAGTTGCTATAGTTTTATATACTCATAAGATTTTAATTTATGCAGGGACAAAATGAAAATGTATATTCCATAAAAATAAAATTTATACGGTAAATGATAGTTTTTAAATGATTCTTATATATTCACATATTTTTCACATTTGTTGCGAGTACTTTTAAAAATTAAAAAAAAACTCAGAATAATTTAAAATAATATATTCTAAAGTTAAAATATCTTGTTAACTTGATAATACATTTGTGACATATATAAACTTTAATTTAAATATAAATACCAATGTATGTATATGTGTGTGTGTGTGTGTGTGTGTGTATATATATATATATATATATATATACACACACACATAAACTTTTTTTCCCTCTAAAATATTGTAATATTAAATACCGGAGAAATATTGAGTGAATGAAAAGGGCATATACGTTTCTCTAATCCTCAAGATAAAATGTCTCCTCCTTTTGCTTAATTCTTCTATTGTTGGCAACACATTGAAGCATATCATCAAAGGGGAGTTAACACCACAACCATGCACTTAGCAAGTTACAAAGGGAGACCACTATTACCAATTGATTTAATTTTGATCTGATAAAATTATGCAGAAAAGGCAGCACAAGACTGTCATACAACTAATGACCTTTTCGAGAATTCACAACCCTTTCAAAAAGTCACAACTTATTGAAAAAGTCACAACTATTTGGAAATGCACAACTCTTTGGAAAAGTCACAACTCAATGAAAAAATATACTTTTTGTGTCTTATCGAAATAGTCATGACCTTTTGAGAAGTCACAACCCTTTGGAAAAATCATAAATTATTGAAAAATGACATTTCCTAGAAGTCACAACCCTTTCAAAAGTCACAACTATTTGAAAAGGCACAACTCTTTGGAAAAGTTACTACTCAATGAAAAATCACAACTCACTTAAAAAGTCACAAGCAAACATTGAATGGTCACTTTTTTTCATATCAAAGCACTTAAATATCCCCACTCTCCTTTTCCTTGCAATTATTTATTTTTATTTTTACAAAAATAATATATATATATATATATATAAAAAAAAAAATTAAGGATATTATAGTAATTTAACATTCAAGTTAGGAGTTCGTGTTTTTAAGTTAATATAAATATAGATTGTATGCTACGTAAGAAAAAGGTTGACACTTGTAGAAAGATTCTAAATAAATATAGACTTCATATATTGTAACATCTTGTTACTCGTAGTAGCCTAGAATAAGCTATATGGTAGGGAAGCCCTTGGAAAGACTTTTCAACGGTATCGAGTTTGCACAATTTTGCTATCATATGAGGGAGATATGCCTTTCGAAAGTTGGATTGTTGAAGTAAGGAAAGTCCAATCCGGATTTAAGGAAGGGAAAACTAGTCTTTGCACCCATTTAAATACTAATTCATTTTAGGGCATGGGAGAAAATAGAAGAGAAGGAGAAAGGAGTGATCAAGGTTTCGCCAAGAACGCCAAGGGATTTCGAGTGGAATTCATCGGGGGTGATCCCTATCAAGGTATGTGAGCTCTTTCGTGTTTGGTTAATTCATCCGCACACCAATCTTATTTCAGTTCAGAAGTTTTAGAATTGATTACATGATTATAAGTGAATTCTTGATAATCTTGTCGAATCCCTTTTTGGTTGAGTTGATTGCAAGCCCATATTTGTTGATTAGTAGTTTCCGATGTTGTTTTTGGGTTTAAATATGATGGATATTGAAGGTATTGATGCTTTTAGGGGTTTGAGGATGAAACCATGGAGGTTTAGGAGATTTGGAACCAGAAAACGAGATGAAAAAATCGTCAAGCCCGATGCATCGCGCCTGCAGCCAAAAGAGAGCCTCAGTCAACTGGGGCCTGGTGTGGCACACCACCAGTGCGGCAGAACCAAACCTCAATCAACTGAGGCTAGCGCAGCACGCCACCAGTGCGTCTGGATCGGCGTTTTTTGCCAAATTTTCATAGTCTAGCCTTTTTAAGTCCTTCTAAGGTCATTAACACCTTCCGATGATTCTAATTACTTCAAATGATTTCTAAACAACAATAAATCACTAAAGAACGTAAATCATAACCTTGAATCCATAATCCAATTCAAGAAAAGTTAAGATCAAAGTCAAAGGAGTTAAGAGTTAAGTCTAGAAGTTAAGAAGCAAGTCAAAAGTAAAGTTTCTTTAAGTTTTCAAGAGTTTTCATCAAACGCTTTAACTTCGTTTTAAGACTCAAGTTTCAAGTCCGAGTAAAGAGTAAAAGTGGAAGTCTTTTCCTTTACAGAAATATACATGAACTAAGTATTCCCTAGAAGTTGGTTAAGACTTAAGTTTTCAAGTTAAGCAAAGAGTAAAAAGTTGAGTTCAATTCCCAAAAGTTATAAGGGAACTAAGTATTCCCTGAAAGTTTATAAATGTTTTCACATTTAGGTTAAGAACGTAACTGAGATTTCCAAAGAGCTTTCGGGCTAGTTTTCAGAAAAGAGTAATCGCTTTTTAAATAAAGGAAGAGAGGAAACTGAGATTTCTAAGATAGCCATTTGAGTTAAGATTTAAGCACTAATCTCAAACATACAAGTAAGTATGTTTTTAAAAACATAAGAGCTAATATAATGATATTTTTGGGAGTAGTATTGAGCAGCGATATAGGGGAGAGTTCAGATAACTCCCAAATTCCATAAATCATGTAGCCACCATGGGTAGAAAAGGGTCATACTTTTTAGATGATTCCTTTAGTACTTTTTAGCATAGACTAGTGGATCCATTAGGCAGTTCAGGTTCTATATCGATGGCAAGGCGTAGGACGAACCTGGCAGCGTGAGGAAAAACGTTGTATCATCACTCTAGCTCTTAGGTGACGGTTGTCGGTTGGAGTTATATATATATATATATATATATATATATATATATATATATATATATATATATATACATACACACCACACACATCAGTTTAATTGTATCTTACATACATCTCAGAGTTATTTGTATCCTTGTATACATTTAGAATTTTCAGCATGTTTTCAAACAACTTTCTTTATATTGCACTTGTGCTTAAATTGTTTTATATTGAAATGAGTCAGTCATATTGGGTTGAGCCAGGTAAGTTCTTCTGTTTCTTTCAAACTCTTTCTAGCCTCTGTTGTTTAGCATTCAACTCGCATACTCGTACATCCAATGTACTGATGCCAGTTGGCCTGCATCATCTTATGATGCCGACGTAAGTAGCCAGGATCAATACCTAGTGCCTCGTTGATCCAGTTTGAGCACTCAGAGTCAGTGGTGAGCCTCCTTGCATTCCGGAGGACTCTTTTATTGCTTTATAGCCTTTTCATTTATAGAATGTTGCGAGGTTTGTTTCAACATTCATCTTAGTATCATAGAGGATTCATAGACAGATAGTCAGTCAGATAATCAGTTTTAAGTCTCTGTTTATTTTGTATTTCAGATGTTCTCTTTTGAGGCTAAAGTGCCATTTTGGCCAAGACATTTTTTTTTAAGTTATCTTGTGAGAATGATTCTTACTTATTTTTTAGTTAAGTATTCCACTGAGTTAAGTAAGTCAGGTCAAGGGATCGCTCAAGGTTAGCAATGGTCATTGGATGCTCGACACATCCAGGGTGTAAGCTCGGGACGTGACAGTTGCAATACAATTTGTAGACAACCATGTATTTCATGAGCATACTAAACATATCGAAATAAATTGTCATTTTATTCGAGAAAGGATACAACAATTGCTAACTAAGACCATATGTATTCACAAAACTGATCAACAAGCAAATTTGTTGACAAAGGCATTGGGTCGAGTCCAACATGATATTCTGATGATAAGCTTGGATTCTTGAACTTGTTCAGCTTGAGGGGAGTAATGAAATTGGCTAATGATTAGTTACTCATTATTTGCATCAATGTATATATATAGATGTAGTGGTCAGTATGATTCATTCAGTTGAGATGAATAAAAATTGTTTCTTCTTCTCTAATCATTTCAACCCCTAAGTTCAATAATATCCATTAAAGCAGTCCTAGTTTGGAAAAAAATAATTCTATAATAATATTTATATTTTTTTATTAATATTTTTTGGTGTAGTTCTTTGTCCTCCGATTTATCATCGACATGATTTATAACTATAAATCACGCATGACTTTCTAATTATTTTGATCTTAACAAGACCTACTAAGAATAGTAAGAAACGTGAGCATGTTGTAGAGAATGTGAGTGAGAAGTTAACAACATAGATAAACAAAATGATGTTGAATACATTATATATTTTTGTATAAAAATTTATGTATTTTGTTTTTCTGAATTCACTCTTTAAACCTTTTTATATAGAAAAAAAATTAATATAGAAAATTGACTTTAAAATAATATATAAAATTGTCATAAACAGAAGCATACGTTATATGAAAATAAGAAAAATCATAATCTACATGTACTAAACTAATGAGAGCTAGAAACTTAACTAAATTAGATTCCTCATTTAAATAACCCAAACTAAATCTAAAAAGGTCCTTTTTATTTATGATGATGATTAGAAAAATTATATATTGTATAGAGCTACATGTCATTTTTTTTAAAAAAATCTTGTTAATATAATTTTTAAAATTTTTGACATGTGAATGGACTCTTATTTCCACGTAACTAAATTTTTATTTCAATATCTCAAGTTATAATTAATTTTAATTTTTTTGTAAAAGTCTTGTTATAATTATTACTAGGAAAAATACTTCATAATGTATTACAAAGTTACATTAACAACTCTTGTACAATCTGCAACAACAGTGTAGTGACCAGTAGACACATCTTCTTAGTAGTTAGAATGTTACATTTGCTAAAATATTTTTAAAAAAAAATCATCAAAATCACTAGTTACTTCAATTCAACAATTTGTTTGCTACCCTCCTACTATGGGAAATTGTATTTTTTCCTTCGTATTGTGTCACATTTGGCTCAATAGAAATCACAACAAATTCAATATGAGACTTTGAGTCCTCCATGAAGTAATTATAATTGCTCACCTCTACCACATTCCTATTATCAAAATCGAAATAGACTCACTGGAGTTATATAAACGATATATCAGGGCACTGTAGTAGTAGAAAGATTAGCCTTTTGTATGTAATAAAACTTGGTAAAATTTGGCAATTTTGATATTGTAATAGCTACTTATCTGAGATCTAATAAAAGGGACAAACTAGTTTGTCGATTAGGTAGAAGTCCTTCAAGTTTCAAAAATTAGGTAGACATGACAAATAATATATATTAGATTAAAAGATTTTTTTCATAATAGTCTCAAACTTTTTACTTTTTACACTTTAATCCAACAATTCTCGTAGTTATCGAATCAACTTCTTTAATCGTTCGACAACTGTCATAGTTGTCGATACAACTTCTTTAGTCGTTCGACTACTTTAAAAGTTGTCCAAACAACTATGAAAAATGTTATTAGTTTAGTCCTTTTATTAATATTAAAAAAATAAAAAAGTAAACAAAAATAAAAGAGGCTCGCTTGTCTTATTTTTTTAATTAGAAACTTACAAGGCACTTTTAGCTCATTTTTCCTCCTTTAACTAAATAAATAGTCTCGTTTCAACAAGAAAAATACATAAAATACCCTTAAGATTTGACATTTAAATTAAATTACTTAGACATTTAAATTAGCCCTATTTTAATTCTTATTGGAGTTAATACAAGGATCCAATTTTCTTTTTCTTCACCGTTAAACAAATTTTCTTTAAAAAGAGAATGAAGACTTCTTCACCATTCAACAAATTCCTTAAAAAAGAGAATGAATAACACACTACAAAACCCAAATCATCTTATTATGAAAATATGTTGTAGATCCGATTTTATCAAATAGTGTTCCATGAAGATACTTTAGTACCATATTCATTCTTGCACTAGTTTTTCTTTTATTTTATAACATCATCAATCTTTTATCTACTCGAATCTAGTCTCGACCCAAAGCATCAAAAGAACATATGTTAAGAGGGTTAAAGATAAAATTGTTAACTGACATTGCAATATCACAGCTAAATAGTGTTAGTACCTTCTATCAATGCAACAATCGTGTTCGATCACACAGAACCAGAAAGTTTTTGGTCCACATGCCAATACAATTTCTCTTCCATGTGATTCCCACGGGGTAGAGTTTTCAGGCAAGTGTTTCAAGATTTTAAGAACAAAATATTGCCAGGATAATCAAATGCAAATTCAATCACACAAACATGCAAATGAGACAAAAAAAATTACGAGAAAAGTTATCAACACAAGCAAGTAATGCAACCAATTCAACTCTAATGATCATAGCACTACGCAATCGACTCAACCAGATATTCTTACCAACACTAAGACATGTTTTATATTGAACCGTTTCAACAGTGACACAACCATCGGAGATCTAAATTCACGATCTTGCTATATCCTCTCCACCAACATCCCCTATAAGATAAAGACTACAGGACTATGCTACTCTCTCATCACTGCTGCCCCTCGCCTGACTCAGGTTTTGAAGCTTCCTTGATGTCATCCCCAACATCATCCTGGAAATAGAATAGTTTACAACAAAGACACATTCAACATCAGCATGTCAGTAGTTAAAACAAGTGTAATATTCCAGAATTTAGCAACCAGGAACTAGCTTGTCCATTTTTCTGGATATACACAGGATAATCCCAAAAAAAGTTGTTAGTGCATGGGAATAAATATATGTGTGTGTGTGTGTGAGAAAGAGAGAGAGAGAGAGAGAGAGACCGCATTGTCAGAAGTCCAAAGAGTGAGATTGTCTCGGAGAAGTTGCATGATCAATGTACTGTCCTTGTAAGATTCCTCACCCAGTGTATCCAACTCTGAGATGGCTTCATCAAATGCCTGCAATTAACAGCATTGCTTATAAATGTCTCCTCCAATAATAACAGGAATATATTTTTGTCTCAACATTTATTTTTTCAGATTGTTAACACATTTTTTACATACAAGTAGAAGACGTACCGAAACCACATTTACGATGAGCAAAATAGAAGAGGACTTTTCAGTACTCCTAGCAAGTTTCTACAAATTCTAGGATTATTTCATACTTTATAGATAGGTAGAAACTCTGGGATTACTCATCTTTACTTTTCTTTTCTTGCAGCTTTCGTAGGGCCGCAAAAGTGTGTACTACTTTAATCGAGAAGGGAAAGACGGAAGGAAAGAAAAAACTAACTAAAACAAAGACAAACAAAATAGCACTTGAAACTAGGGGTGTTTGCGGCTCGGATTGGGTCAGCTTTTCTGTAACAAAAGAGCATCAAACCAATTAAGTCGGTTTTCCATTGCTTCAGTTATTGTCATGTTTTTCAGCTTATTTGGGGTTTATTTTGTACAAAAATATATATGATAATTTGCTTCCAAACACATGTTAGATGACTCTGAGCCTGTTTGGATGGGCTTATAACTTATGACTTGTAAGCATAAGCCATAAGTAAGAAATTCAAACTTATGGCTTATTCTTTTATTGACTTAAAACAAGTACTTCAAAGTACTTTTTTTAATTTTACCCAAACATAAGCCAACCCAAACAGGCTATAAGTTCCAACATGACACTACCAAATCAGTTGCTCTTAAAGAAAAGAGAACATAAGTATTTAATCAAAGTTATATAAGTAGCTTCCTCCAAAAAAAATGTATGTATTGTCCAAGAATTTAGCCATTTCCATGGAATATAATAAGATTTGTTGCAATGAACTTTTTTTTGTGCAAAACATTGAAGATTTCATTAACAAGATATCTTGACGATATTTAATTAAACAATGATGTAGTTAATGAACTCGAAGACAAGTTTTGAACATGAAATAGATTCTGAGCTTGAGAAACTACAACTCATGAGTTTGAGATGATGGACATATGAAACTAAAACAGATGAATCTCCTACTGTGGATGTCTGGCTATCTCTAGCCCCTATCAACAATTTTTAGTTTGATATTGAACTACTGAAAAGTTAAGGAAAAGAAGAGGTCCAAGCTAGTGTTTTCTAATGTCGATGTCATGTAGGAGGCTAAGATTGACAGTCATCGGCCAATCAGATGCAAATTTACCACTACAATAGGAATAAAATGCTGAATTTGTTCAGAGTTGGCTAGATTATGCCAAGCATTGTTCGAGTAATGGATGCCATGCTATAGAAAGCAAAACTAGGAATAAATTTTGGACAGTGATTCCACATTCTGTAATACGGAAAATTCGGGGAAGAAGAATAGGAGACATTCCGGGATTAAGTTCTCATATTTCAGTTTTTATTTTTGGAGCACTCTTAGTGTACAGATTTGTATAAATGAAGTTTTTTTTTCTGAAGAACCACTATTTCTATATTGCCCTGCTGTCGTGTGTATGTCTTGCACAAAGTGAATGTCTCTCAATGGTACCGTGGAAAGTACTTGTCAAAATTAAGAAATGAGCCACATGGAAAAGAATGCCAATATGATTCTACCACTTTGTGGACTTAATTCCTCACATGGTTAATAGAAATACCTTAAACAATATGTGGTAAAGAATTGTCATCATTGAAAGAACAAGGGAGGTGATATATCAGTTCAAATCAAGGATTTTCCTTGTGTAAATAAATGAAGCTACTGAGAGGGAGTCAACCAAATGCTTGAACATGGGAATACAGTGGAGAGTAAAGATTTTAGTGCAGTGAAAATGAGACAGAATATACATACTGACTTTAACTATCCATGATGAAATCAAAGCAACATTAGACGAAATTATGGTGTTTAAATATGGGTAATTCAGGAATCTAGGTCTAGCATTTCATGATGGAGGAGTTCACAGTAATGCAATAAGAAATTCCTATACTAGTGAAAGACAAGCTTTGTAGAGCGGCTTGAGCCTATGACACAAACAATGTTATATGAAAATAAATGTTGTGCTTACAAGGTCAGTCATATAATAAGGCAAATGTTCGGAAAGATGTGAGACCAAACAAATTTAGACCGAATGTACTACTGCACACTTAGGACTTAAGACAAAAGAACCTGACTGGGATGATTTGGTTATGTCCTATGTAAATCTAGCGTTCCACAGATGTATGAAAACTGAAGGTATTAAAGACGACAAGGTAGAGCGAAAATAACAGGTTAAGATTTTGTCTCAAAGGACCTACATCCTTTGGATCTATGCAGACTTGTCGAAAAACAGAACCCAATGGAAGAAAAAGACTGATAGCAACAGAAACCAATTAGTTGCAGGTGCAAACAATCACGTCCAATTTGGTTTTATTAGGAGTTTTTTAGTTTGTTTAGAAATTTGTATGTCCATGCAAAAGTACAGAACCACTTGCGCTAGAGAGCCCCTAATTGGTCCTCCTTAAGAATAAGGAGAACTCCTAATCCGTTTTAAAGAATAACTTATGTATGTAACGATTATATAAGAATTAAAATAAATTTTGAAATTAATATAGCCCATCCCAATTCCCAACTAATTAGGGTTGTGACAGAGTACTAGTGGCTGTTACCCTCAAACTAATTCTGCCTAAGATTACAATGTCAAATAACGGGGATTACAAAATATTCAACTAAGAAAAAAAGAAGGAAAAGATAGATAATTCCATCATCAAAGTTAAGACTCTAATTCATCCTACAACTCTAGTTATAAGAAGATGCTGTTGCTAGTCTTCTAAATTATCCTAACAGTTTATTGCGACTGACTTTGAGTACAGGAGCAAAAGATTCATTACTTGGGTTGCAAAAGTCAAACTGTCAATTAAATGGTCATATTCAGGCACAAGCAAAAAACTATTCAGTGATGCATTAGATATAGGTTTAGAATTCCGAATTCAAACGTAATTCCTATCTCTAAGCGAGTTGAATGAAATTACACTCTTTCAATAGACTAGTTCATGCTATTTTCTTGTCTCATCAATCATTGAGTAACAGAAAATATCTATAACCAACATACAGGTACAAAGACAGCTAATTCTAATGGAAGCACTGTAATATAAGACTTACCCTACAGAGTGGTCGGATGAACTATCACTCTTAAGTTCAAAAGGATGTCCACAACTAACTGTACCTAGTTAAAGAACTTAGCACTAAATACTTTGCTGCTAGGAGACTTAAAATAGACAAGGACAAAAAGCTGAACAAGCATCAATCGAAATTTTAGTATGGAAAACAACCTCAACCCAAGACAAGATCCTGACAAGAACAGGAAACCACAGGAAAGATCGCAAGGTAAATAAGCTCTCCTTCCGGTTTGAAAAAGGAGAAGAATTATGCATTACGGAAAGACAAAGCACTTTACTCCAACCAGAGAAAATGGCAGGCATAAATCAAATCATTCAAAATATCAAAAACAAAAACATTCCTATCACGCAAACAGCATACATCAAGCTTCATTGTCATTATGAGGCACCAAAGGTAAAGTTGATTCCCAATCGAAACATACATGCATAGCTTGAAGTAGCACAAATATCTTTTCCCTTTTTTTACAAAGAAATTAGTACGGTACAAGTAAATAAATGTTCCATAGACAAGCACGACACATCTCTATAAGAACTAGGAAGATAGTCCGACTAAGTTAGCTAACCAGAGAGAGAGAGAGTAATTCAAGTCAAAGAATCAACAGAAGCATAGAATATTACCTGTTTCGCAAGGTTACAAGCACGATCAGGTGAGTTGAGAATTTCATAATAGAAAACGGAAAAGTTAAGGGCAAGTCCCAGCCTGATTGGGTGAGTAGGAGCCAGTTCAGCCAAAGCAATATCCTACAACAGAACACATTAAATAAACAGAATTGTTTATTACAAGGAGATATTGACAGTGTTCACCATAGATCACCTACCTGAGCAGACTTGTATGCCAACAAAGTGTTCTCAGCGGCTTCTTTCCTCTCTGTCCCTGTTTTAAACTCAGCCAGGTACCTATGGTAGTCACCTTTCATCTTCAAGTAAAAAACTTTGGACTCAGCTGTTGAGGCCGATGGTATTAAATTGGACTCAAGGAGGCTCAAAATCCCATCACAAATCTTGCTAAGTTCAGCCTCAATTTTGCTTCTGTATTCTTTAATAGTGTTGACATGGTCTTCATTTCCACGGCTTTCCTCCTTTTGCTCAATTGAAGAGATTATCCTCCATGAGGCTCTTCTTGCGCCAATTACATTTTTGTAGGCCACTGAAAGAAGATTCCTTTCCTCAACAGTCAGCTCCTCAACATCTGCTGTCTTTGCAACCTTCTCCATAAACTCAATCATTTCCTCGTATCGCTCAGCCTGCTCAGCCAGCTTAGCCAAGTAGACATTTTCTTCACGCGAAGAGTCAGCCATTTTTGTTGTATGTGAAATTACACCTGATTCAACAAATATAAAGGTAATTGAACATCACATTCTGGATACCACAAAACATGCCATCAGAAACAGCTAAACAGAAACTTCTGGATCTATCTATCACCATTCTCCACAATTAATTTCAAGTGAACCGACTCCCTTTCTAATTATTGGCAGCAGGGTTCAATACCTCCTGAACTATTTCTGAGACAGTTAATTCCTATGAGCTTTACTCAAGCTTCCAAGTGTAATAAGAGGTGGTGACTATTAAGAAATTCATTTTCTCAAACCGTAGAATAATGGTTAAGCACTGTGCTACTACTCCGTATAGAGGCAGGTTTTTGCTTCTCAACTATAATTAAAGGAGGTGATCGATTTGACCAAATCTGAACCTTTAAATTATGAAGTGGACATATGTTCTTTATTTAAGCATACACCGGAAGAACCTGGAGATTAACAACTGTTATGGAAAAGAGACCAATCCTACCAATAGCTTAGGGTACTGCGAAAAGCACTTCAGATGGGTCATGTTGTGTGCCGTTTGATATTAAAAGAATCTTCAGCAACTCCTCAGAATTCAGATACTAGTTAAGGGAGCACTGTGTAAAGTCATACCTTCAAACATTAATGGGAATTCACTACTTACTCTTTAATTTTATTTTAAAAAAATAAAAAAGCAACCCATTGCACTAAGCTCCCTCCATGCGCAGGTCCGGTGAAGGGCCAGAGCACAGAATCAATTGCACGCGGCCTTACCCTGCATTTCTGCAAGAGGCTGTTTCCACAGCTTGAACCACTGGTCTACTGGTCATTATTTAAAAAAAAAATGCACTAAAAAGACAATTACTTAAAACAGACTTAATTTACATTTTTTCTTCAGGAGACACAAGATGCTATTTCAGTATTTGTAACTGTTGAATCTAGCCACGAGTATTTAGCAAATACTGAATTTTCCGAGAGTGCTTTCAAATGCTAAACTTCAAGTGATAGTTTAAAATACTGATATGAAGGTGTATATCAGATTTATTTTCAAGTGAAATATTAGTTTCTATTCACCAATCTTCACAAACTCCTTTTCCAAGTAAAGTTTATGCCAAACCAGCTTCAACTTTCACAAAAAGAATTCCACAACTTTAATTTCAAATGCTTTTTCTTTTTTCTTCTTTTGTCACTTAAATCATAACTTACCTAGCAACCGATCTAAATACTTTGTCTTCCTTGTGTTTTTGTCAATTTATTGACCTAGCACTGTTAAATCGAGGAGATAAAAATTAAAAATAGCATAGGTTCTGCTTCATTTCTCAACTTTCCTGTTACTATATGATACCTTCAAAATTACTCAAATGTTAGAAAAAATAACAATAACAATAAGCACGAAAGCTTTACAAATATAGATAGATAGTTATGAACTGACTAGATTCTCCCATAACGCTAGCTAAGCTAATAGTATTAGCTACCTTCAATTAAAACTACAAGTGAAATGAATCGAATAAATTCAGATATGAAGCAATCAGTTGGTCAAAATTTACAGATCTACAGTTACAATACTAATATGAAGAACGGAGCATAGCAAAACGATAGATCTAGTTCGTGAAAACCCTAAATCTAATATCATCGATAGCAAAATCCGAGTGAAAATAGAGTGGAGAAAGTACCTGGTTCTCTTGACGGAAGAAGAAAGCAAGATGAAAGTAGAGAATGTAGACTTGACTTAAATAGAGATGATGTGTGGAGGTAAATAAGACCTAGTGTGTTAAGGGGTCGTTTGGCTGAACTTCTGGTAGAAGTTTTAGAAATGCATGATTTTATTTATTTTATTTTATTGAAGAAAAAAAAAGATATATAAATTATAAATAAATGGTTGAGTTAGCAGGTTTGGGTGTAGAAATTGGTGGTTTTATTTTTTAAATTGAATTATGTATGTTGTTAATCATAATAAATTATGTTACTTTTAATATTTAAAGAGTTACTAATGAAAATAATTATTTTTTGGTCAATTTTTCCATATAGCAAACACAAATTTTATATGTGTATGCTATAGGAAAGTTTGCATAATTGCGTTTCATAGCAAACATAACTTTCCCATATAGCAAACACAAATTTTATATGTAAATGCTATAACAAAGTTAGCATAATTGTGCTTCATAGCAAACATATATATGTATTCGCTATACATATACAATTGAAGCGAATTATATAAAACGAGAAAAAGATAAATTATATATAGTGAATTTATATAAAACTAGAAAGAGAGAAAGACAAAAGAAACTTGGTCAGGGAATGTACAATTGAATCAAATTGTATAAAACAAGAAAGAGAAAATATATACAATTTGAATTTGTATAAAACGAAAAAAAAAGAAAGGCAAAAGAGATTGACAGAGGAGTATTTCTACTGTATAATTTAAGTGTATAGGATAAAAATATATGTATTTGCATGTGTATATATAATTTTCTCCCGCTTTATACAAACATAAACACAATTTATACATTTTATTTCTGTTTGTATAAGCGAGAGAGGCGAGGGTGGCGAGTGAGATTAGCGAGAGTGGCGAGCGATATCTGGGAGATGGGAATGAAAATATATGCATTTATACAAATTTCTCTCGCTTAATACAAATACAACGCATTTGATACATTTGTGTTTGTATAAAAAGTGAGAGAGGTGAGCGAGACTTCCACCAAACGAGAGTGGCGAGTGAAATTCCACCAAGGAGAGTGATGGAAATAGCTATAATTTGCTATAGGTATAATTAAAAAAAAATATCTATAAAATTTAATTTAAATTAATAGTTTGCTATTATATATAACTTTTTCGTATTTTTTTAATTGAGCATAAAAAAAAGTAGGACAAATAAATTAATATAGATGAAATATTAATCTTATTTAAATGCTTTAAAATTGTTTCATAGTGTCTTTTTTCTATTGGACCGCGTGTATTTACTTTTCAAAAACTTAAGTCGAACATATTACAATAATTAATGCAATAAAAATTTGTAAGTTTTAGGTATTACTATCCCATTAAAGTTCCACCTAATAGTCAATATTTGTTATAAGAGTCAACATTAGTTCTAATTATTTTGTTTCAATAATAACAATCTTCAGAGAATTATTGTTACTTTCTTCGTTTATTTTTATTGGAAGTTATATTAAATTACAGTAATTTGATATTTTAAATTAAAATTTAGATATTTAAAAAATATACGAAAAGTATTATATATTGCAATTTTTTATATATCGATATGATAAAAAGATATATCATAAAATGTTAATAAAAAATTTAATAGTTTAACTCTAAAAATAGAAAGTATGACAATTAATTGCGGACAAATGTAGCAACATATATGACTTAAAATAGCTATTTTATAGATGAGCATATTATATGTATCATACACCAAGGCCTCTTTTGTTTCCATTGAGATTAAGAGGTCTGAATCTAAATACAGAATTTTAAGATTTGCATTAAAATATGAGTGTTTTGATCTGAATACACATCTGAATATTAAGATCTGATCTCTAAATTTGAACAGTAAATAATTAATGTTGTTTGTTTTCAATATGTGAATCTGAATGCGGAAGTGAAATTAAATGTTATATTTATAAAATATTATAAAATTTTCATTTCAACAAAATATATCACTTTTGATTAAAAAAAAGATTTAGTAATAATGATTTGGAGTACTATTTTTTCATTCAAAAATCTTGATAATTAACAATACACCAAAAAAAATTATTGCAACCAGTGCTCTTGACACACATCAATAAAAGAAAATTTTTAATATAAAAAAGATACTTGAAAGGATTTACGAAAACTTACCAGTTGGGAAAAAAATAGTGTTTGCATGATAAAAGTGAGAAATTTTTTTTTAGTTATGAGATAAAAAGGCATGGCCAAAGCAGAGAAATTATGATTTATTATTTGATAACTTATCAAATGAGTCTGAATGTTGTTAAGAGTCTCATACAAATCTGATTCATCATACCCATTAAGAGATTTTTTTAAAAATAAAACAAATGAACTTAATGAGCTGAATTTGAATCATTCGATTCAGACCTAAAAAATAAACATACTTAATGGGCTGAATCTGAATGATTAAGATTTAAATCTCTATTAAGTACAAACAAATTAGGCCTAAGTGTCTCTTGCATCACTTCCACTACTCCCAATTCATTTTCTTGTTCGTCTACAAAATTCTGTTGCATTAGAGCTTGTTTCAATGGGTTCAAATTTTGGACATGTAAAGGCATAACTAATTTTATTTATAGCATCATTATACCTATATTGTTAAATTGATTAGCAATTGTAATAACGTTCAAATTTATCTTTCAAAGTGAAAAAGAAGGTATGATCATCACAATATATTTTATCCAAATTATGTACTTAATCAAATTTTCAAAATAAATAATGTGCAATTGCTCAAAAAAAGTAATAACATCATCACTTTTTGCATTAAGTTAAACACTTGACAATATTTAATTTTAAAAAAAAAATCACAATCAATACGGAAATATAAATTAATTTCAAAAGTAAGTAAAATAATCAATGATCAAAGCATAGAAACAAATTACAGTGTATATTGTATAATTAATTTTCTTAAATTTTAAATAGAGTGAAATAATTATTTATAAATGTCACAATATTTTCTTCGTTATTTTGATGCTAGTTTGTCATTTCGTTTGAAAAGATATACTAATACATGTTTTATATAATCCTACATATAAAAAATTTACATATTAATCATGTCTACTTTAATTTAAAAACTAATTTACAGTATTTTAATCGAGTACGAAATTTTAATTGTTAATTTAATTACGCATAATATATAAATAAGCCATCTTACTTAACTTCAAACTATAACTTTGACTATTTAAATTTAAACCAAAAAACTTTAAATATTTCACACAAAACGCATGATATAGAAATGCTCCGACGTGGATAAGTAAACTACCAGTTGATCAACTAACTAAAATAAATACACCTAGATTTTTAAAATAACAAAATAAATTATAATATATAATAAGGTGAAAGCAAAAACAAATTAATTTTTAGTAAAAAAAAATTAACACCTCTTCACCTCTTTTTTTTAAAAAAAAATCCTATACCAAAAAAATCCTAAAATTCATGCGCCTTATATTCTAATCAAAGAAAAATTTGATTTCTTTCTTAATTTAGTCAAGGTATCAAGGTACAACACTTTACAAACAATAATTTGCATATTGTTGATCAGGTGTTCAAGCCAATATGAGAATCACTAGAGGAAATTAATGTTTTTGTTACAAATTATTCCAGAGCAGCTCATAAATATAGGAGACATGAAAATCAATGAACTTCACCTTCTATTGATTAGTTTGAAGTGTTTTTGTTTTTTAAGTTGTCAAATACTTAATGGAAAAATACGTTTTTTTTTGTGTATTGTGATTGTATACTGAGTAGCAAATTACAATTATAAATTTATGGAGGCAAAAAAATGAACAGACAGTGCTAAAAATTATTAAGTAAAGTGGTGCATTTAAAGTATTTGATAAATTATCTGCATAAAATTTTTAGAGATTTTTGTCAAATTCGAGTAGTAGTCAAAAACCTAATCGAAATGTAAGGAGTCCTTAAGTGTGAATTGAAGTCGTTGATTGAGAATCTTCGGACTTAAATTGCATTCGACTTTTACAAGTGTATACTCACTCTATCTAGCCAAAAAAAAAGAGAAAAGAACTTTTTTATAGTTTTTTTTTCACAGAAAAATGCACAATTACCCCTCAACCTATGCCCGAAATTCCAGAGACACACTTATACTATACTAAGGTTCTATTACCCCCTAACTTACTTTACAAGTAATTTTCTACCCCCTTGTTGGCCTACGTGGCACTAGATTAAAAGAAAAAGTCAACAAGAGTTGGGCCCATAAGATAATGTCATATAGGCCGAAAAGCGGTAGAAAATTATTAATAAAATATGTTCAGCGGGGTAATAGGACCTTAGTATAGTATAAGTGTGTCTCTGAGATTTCAGACATAGGTTGAGAATGTACTTGTGCATTATTTTTTTTTTTCAAAATAACAAAATAATAATTAATGCACTTGCATTTTGTTGCATTTTGCGATGAACAACAAATAATGCAAAAAAGAGGGGGATATTGTTGAAAATTAGAAAGAGAATAAAATAAAATATAATTACAAAAATGAATATATATATATATATATTTATAATAATAATTTAATTATCTTTTCAATATTTTTTACGGTTGACCTTTCAATTTTTACATCTTACGGGCTTAATTTGGTTGTATTTTATGCATTTTGCCATGTTAGGATCCGAGTGTTTTTTGTTTAAGTTTTGGATAGTTAAGTTGCCTACCTGTGCACTAACAAAGTTAAAGGTTAAAGTTATAATTTGTAGCTAAGTTAAGGTCCAATATATGTATTATGATATTTAATTATTATAATTAATCCATATTCCAACGAATAAATATTTTAGCTTGTTAAGCTAAAAACTTAGTTGATTAATTGAGAAGTTAATTTATATCAGCATTACTTCGAGTTGGTCTTATTCTAAGGAAAAAATAATGGATTTTGACTAGGCATTAAATTACAAATTGTTCTAATGTGGCTACATTTTAAACATCTTATTTTGGTTATATTATAATCGAAACAAAGTGCCATCTTTATTAACCCCAAACCAACCCATTTCTTCGGATTTACTCGGACCAGACCCGGCTAGCCCAATTGAGATCCGATCCAACTCCCTCGTTAATCCCAAATCCCAATCCCAATCGGCAATCATCATCCTTCAAACACAAACCCTAATAACCTCTCTCTTAGCAACTCGACGCCGGCCAAATCGGTAAAGGATTCGAGAAAATATCGCATCGTACCACCATTGTTCGCCGAATCCATCAGCTTGTCGTCTCGCCTATCTTATTTTCCTCTTTTTCTTTCAATTTTAGTACGATCACAAGGACGAATACATCTGGATTTCAAGGTTCTTCTAGAATTTGTTGAATTGAAACATGAATTGCATATCCACATGAATTCCTACATGGATGCAAATCTCAAACCCTAGACATTTGGGATATTGACTCACTCTGCTAAGCATATTATTTTATCCACGAGACTAATCATTTTCTCTTTTCATTCAAGTGCCATTTCTGCTGACTCTACTGTGAGATTCGAAGCATCTTCATCTCTCCCTTGCTTTAGTTGGCTGCCCCCGAGAAAGGTAACATTCTTCCCTTTTTGTTTTTTCAGTATTAGAATAGTTCAAATTTTATCATTTGGTAATCCCTTTTTTTTCCAGTTCTACGTGGTCTTTGGTATTGCTTAGTTCTGCTTCCTGTTTAATTTCGGCATTGGTGATTCAATCTTTGTTATAAGGCTTTGCTTAGCTTCTGTATGAGTAAGTAGATCTTCTTAAGTAATCTTAAGGCTGTCTCTTAGACTTCTTTCTGTTTGTCCAAAATCATGAATTAGTTTTGTTTGTTTGACAGTCATAAGATTTTGTGTGTAAAACATGTTCTCTTCCAGTAATCTTTTCTTCCTCTTTTACTTCCTGTTGTCTCTCCTTATTTTTTTTAAATTCAGATTGGTAAATATGAAATACTTTCGACATCAGTTAGTACTACATGCTCATACACCATTTATCATAAAGAATAGAACTCAAATGCCTTACTTTCCTTAGATTTCAAAAGACGTGTTGAGCAAGAAATTCGTATCTACCTTTTAGAATGTATTGGTTTGGTTTCTTACTTAGTAGCAGATTTTGAAGCAAGTGATTTTGTTTTTTTTGTCATAGAGGTTCTGAATATGAAACTTGTGCCTATGCTCCTTGTCTATAATTAAAGGTTCTCTAAACTGGATGCATACGGTGAACATGCACTCTCTAGTCATCTTACACTAAGTAAAATAGGGAACTTCCAGATATTTTCCTTACACTGAACAAAAAATGTTGTTCTGGTAATACTGGACGATCTTTGGCTGCACAGAACCACTTTTCAATGTGTTGTGTTATCAATCCTTATATTGATACTTTGAAGTTTTTCTTAAACCTAGGGTTTCGACGTGGCTTCAATCTCATCTGTCCCTTCTTCCAATGGCTTCTAGCTCTCATAGAGGTGGTGATTTCTACGGTGCTGCTTCCCACAGATCCAGGTATTTACCGAATAAAAGATCATCATCTTCTAAATTTCAATTCGTTATGGTTCTAATTGCTTTCACGATATGAGTTTTGTAATAGAAAATTACCTAAAGTATCAACCTAATTTGCGGAAAATCAACCGATCTACACCTTTTTTTTTCTTCTAATTTTTTTGGTTTATTTTTGAGAAATTAAGATGTTTTATGTGTTGGATTTATTAGAGATGGATTGAGTACAAGGGCAGTAGGTGGTTCAGATGAAATACAGTTGCGGATTGATCCCATGCACGGAGACCTGGATGATGAGATCACAGGTCTTCGCAAGCAAGTAAAACAGCTCAGAAATGTATGTTTTTGTAACCTCCTTGTTTTGGTTTTCTATTTTGATTTAGTTGGAAAATAGCTTTTGCATAATTGCTGGCTTTTTAAAGATTTGTGTACACGTCAAATTCGGTGACGTGCTATGTCATGGATCCATTTTAGACAAGGTGATCTGTTATTTATTAGAGCGCTGAATAATATGTATTAGAAAACCAATATGAAGCTTACAGGTCTTCTTTGAGATAACTTAAGTCTCTCCCACGGGCAAATAGAAGTTATTTTTCCTCATGATATTAAAGATTGATACTATCACAATGAAATTTAGTGCTTCCTTTGTGTAATGATCTAAATGTTGGTGGTATGTGGAGGGTTCTCTTTTAACTGGCTAAGCAACTGATGGAGAGTGGGGAATGGAAACAAAGATTTATTGTGTTACCTTTAATTGATCGAATCGTAATGCATTAGAAAAATGTTAATTCACTTGTTAATTTTTACATTTCCACTGGTTAAGACCATTGGACAACGCTCAACTGTCAAGATATTCTGGTTCCCTAGAGGTATTCTTTGCATAAAAGTGCATTGTATTAGAACTTAAAAACATGTGTTTAAGTGCTTTTTTTGCTCGTTGGTTTCAATGGAATCAATTGCTAGATTAAAAAGATATGAAGTTTGACTGAATATTGAGCAAGTACTGCTTTATTTCTGGTCAGTTATGTCTACCTTCATTTCTGGTATGGGCCTATTATGATGTTCTATCATGCTGACATACTTTAGTTCGGTCTTTGAGTTGGATGCTAGAGAGATATCACCGCATATATCTAGGTTCTAAATCCATCCCTATGAAATCTGAAAGTTGGTGGCCAGATGTCGGTGTTGTGTGTGTGTGTGTGTGTATATATATATATAAATATATGTACATATAAATATATATATATGTATGCATATATATATATATCTACATATATGTATGTATATATGTATGTACATATATATATGTATATATGTATGTATATATATATTTATATATAAACATATATATGTATATATATTTATCAAAGGTGAAAAGAGCAAAAAATCTTTAAGGTCTGTGCGGGCTTTAAGCGCAAAGAGCAAATAAAGCGTGGGTTTTAATGAAAAAAGGCGCAAAGGGAGAAAAAATACAAATATATATGTTTAGTCCAAGACTAATAATTATAAACACGAATGACAAATATATGACAAATGAAATTGAATATTTTAAAGTATAAAGTGAATTGTCAGTTGTTTAGTGTCAATTCTTCATAAGAGGCTCATTGGCAAGGAAAAGTTTGTCTTAGAACCTTGATGGTGGCATTGAAGCGCACATAAAGCGAGGTGAAGCGCTCAACACGTTTTGAGCCTCACTTCAGTGCTTAAGCGCACCTTTGATATATATCAACCATGCGGTCCTCCGCATATATAACACCCATCTCCTTTGCTGGATTGGGTCCGCTTCTCCGAGTACTTCTAACGTTCACTTCGTCCGCTTCTCCGAGTACTTCTGAAGGGGCAATGTAGTGGCCGATGCATTGAGCAGGAAGGTTGATCTAGCAGCCATCTCCTCAGTTCACAATGAATTCCAAGGCGCAATCAAAGATGAAGTGAACGTCAGAAGTACTCGGAGAAGCGGACGAAGTGAACGTCAGACATTTGAACAACAAAACTTAATAGCATATGAACTGTCTAACTGGACATTCAGACATTTGCTTAATTACCAACTAGATAAACAACAAACATGCCTCATTGATAATATATGAAGAACACATAATAAAAAAGACACTAAATTATGCAATTGCTGTTAATGTTTTCGAATATTATTTTACTAACAAAAATAAAGAAAATAAATTTAAATATTATGTGGTAATTCATGGCAAAACAAACGGTGTTTTTCAGGATAGAAGTTTTAGACTCTATAAAAGGTTTTCAAAAATCTTTTTTTAAAGGTTTTAATGAATTTACAGAAGCTTTAGACTATGCTAGAGGGATATTAGGACCAAATTACTATATTTTTCTAGCCCTCAGACAAAATTCCAAAATACAGCATCCAAAAAGACACAGACAAAGTAATATTCTGCGATCATTGCTCATCTATGACTGAAGCATTTAAAAGACTAAACCTCAAAAACGAAGCTTAATGCAATAAAATGTCAAGTTCAGGGAAAAACTTCGAAAAATGGAAAACAAATGCTAGACTACACTAGATGTACAAACTCAGACAGAATTACATGGTTTTCCATCCCTAATAAAAATGGATGAAATGGGTGTGCATTCCCCACTGAATGTTAAGAAATCCACTGTATCGGATGAAGATACAGCTATTCCGGTTCCAACGGTAGACGGTAAGGACTTTTCAAATCCGTTTATGGCTGTCACTTTGCCAAAAAGTGAAAATGAAGAAAGTTCATCTTCTTTCCAGAATAGACGAAGACTACCACTCTCTTTCACCCCAGACACTGTGACATAAAACTATAAAAAAACCCAAAAAACTAAAGACATAGAATTTCTCATCACCGAGACAGTAGAAAAATTACTCAAACAAAAACAGGAACAAGATAAACATATAATTAGAGACCCAAGCCCAATTCCAAGCCAGAGAAGAAGTCGAGATAACTCAGAAAACTAAAGACATAGAATTGCATTGTTTTTAAGAAATCTTCTGAGGTATCTCGACTTCTTCTCTGGCTTGGAATTGAGCTTGGGTCTCTAATTATATGTTTATCTTGTTCCTGTTTTTGTTTGAGTAATTTTTCTACTGTCTCGGTAATGAGAAATTCTCTGTCTTTAGTTTTTTGGGTTTTTTTTTAGTTTTCTGTCACAGTGTCTGGGGTGAAAGGGAGTGGTAGTCTTCGTCTATTCTGGGAAGAAGATGAACTTTCTTCATTTTCACTTTTTGGCAAAGTGACAGTCATAAACGGATTTGATAAGTCTTTACCGGCTACCGTTTGAACCGGACTAGCTGTATCTTCATCCGATACAGTGGATTTCTTAACATTCAGTGGGGAATGCACACCCATTTCATCCATTTTTATTAGGGATGGAAAACCATGTAATTCTGTCTGAGTTTGTACATCTTGTGTAGTCTAGCATTTGCTTTCCATTTTTCGAAGTTTTTCCCTGAACTTGACATTTTATTGCATTAAAGCTTCGTTTTTGAGGTTTAGTCTTTTAAATGCTTCAGTCATAGATGAGCAATGGTCGCATAATATTACTTTGTCTGTGTCTTTTTGGATGCTGTATTTTGGAGTTTTGTGTGAGGGCTGGAGAAATATAGTAATTTGGTCCTAATATCCCTCTAGCATAGTCTAAAGCTTCTGTAAATTCATTAAAATCTTTAAAAAAAGATTTTTGAAAACCTTTCATAGTCTAAAACTTCTATCCATGTCTGAAAAACACCGTTTGTTTTGCCATGAATTACCACATAATATTTAAATTTATTTTTGTTAGTAAAATAATATCCGAAAGCATTGAAAATAACAATTACATATTTAATGTCTTTTTTATTATGTGCTATCCATATATTATCTATGAGGCATGTTTGTTGTTTATCTAGTTGGTAATTAAGCAAATGTCCGAATGTCTAGTTAGACGGTTCATATGCTATTAAGTTTTGTTGTCCAAACTGTAGTCTTTCTATTTTGACATCATCAATTCTGTTTAGAGGTCTAAAATGTAAATTTGATAAAATGTTCTGTTTGTAAGAGTCTGCGTAATCTAGGGTTGAAAGTTGAACTTTTTTACCCTTGTCTGGTAGTAATGGTCTCATTCTGTAAAATTTAAACTTTTATTAGCAATCTACTTAATTGATCAGCTATATGATTATCATTTCCTTTTATATGCTTAAATACTATAGATTGATAAATAGATATAGTATCTAAAAAATTTAACCATCGTCTTCTACTACTGCTTTTATCATTAATTTTCTGATGAAATTTTACTATGGCCTCATAGTCTGTCCTTACTAATACTTCTGGTTTGTTTAAAATGTATATTCTAAAACTATTCAGGCCATATATTACAGTTAGGATTTCAATGTCTATACTAGCTTTATTTTCTTTTTCTTTATATTTTCCGCTTTGGTAGGCGCAAATTCTTTCTTCTTTAGTAAGACTATATTTATGAGGTCTAGCTTTTAATACTGCCCCCATCCTTCTGAACTACCATCTGTTTCAATGATTAAATAATCTGATTCTAAAGGCATATTAAGATCAGAAATATTTTTTATTTTTTGTACTAGATTTATATCTTCTATATTAAAATTTCTTTGCATCCTGTCTAATAATATAATAGTCCTGCAAGTTTTCCTAAATTTTTAATAAATGGTCTAGCGTAGTTTATTATTCCTAAAATTTTTTGTAGGTCTTTTAAACTATTTAATTTATTTGGCATATCTAGGGCTTTTTTGTCTATATGAGGTTGTAGTTTAATTTTTTCTTCTCCTAATGTAATTCCTAAAAAAATTATGTAGTTCTTACATAGTTATATTTTCTTTTTACTAATTATTATTCCATTATATATATATATATATATATATATGGACCAGTAATCGCAAGACGAAATCCCGTTTCTGGTTTAAATCAACTTGCCCAAAAGAATACTGATTTCTGAACTTGGGCTCAACTTGGGGTTAAATCTTCTACTTCTGCATTGATGTAATACAACTGTCCATTTGTTTAGTCCACTGCCAACCTATTCCTCTTCATCTCTTTGCTATCTAGTGTGTACATTGATATCTGGACCACACTAATAATAAAGAGCTGCAAATGGTACCAAAAAGAGATGGCAAGTGCTTTGATCCTTATGTCTCCAGTTCAAGATGGATCCAACGTATGTTTTCACGGTTGCGATTCCCAATGTTGAGGTATTAAGAAGGATCACTTCTTGAGCTGATAATCACTGGTTGTTGGCTTCCTTATGCATCAGAAACAGGACTAAAGTTTTATATTTCTAATTGAACATTGCTTGTGGTGAAAGTCCTGTCGTCGGAGTTCCGGAAGATCTTTATCCCAAATGTCACATTATTCGATGCATCTTTTCCAACCTCTATTCTCTCATTTGTTGGCCCTACTTGTTATATCATATTTGTCAAGGTTTCAGATTTCTATTCTTACTTACCCTTTTGCTAGTACTTAAAAATATTTCATGTTGCAGGTAGCACAAGAAATTGAGTCGGAAGCAAAGTATCAGAATGATTTTATTAACCAACTGGTATGTCATGAACTTGTTCTCCCTTTTCCCGCATGTATGACATCCTTTGAGACCTTTTTTTGTCTCTTTTCCGTATATTTCATTTGCTTTGACAATTAAATCTGTATATTTGAGCTTTACTGATATTTATTTTCCTATTAATGGATAACAATCTAACATGCGCCAATAAGTTAGGAGATATGGGAAAATGAATCATATTTAATCTAATAAATGAGTAAAAGTTTCCAATTGCTAACTTTTATTTACAGCTCCCACGATCCTCTGTCTTTTATCCTCTCTTCCTCTATAATCTGGAAATTGCAATTGTTATTACTGTAAATCTTTTAGAAATGACAGTGTACTTGTTACCTTCCTTTGCCTTTTCTTAGGGATTACCATGCAAGTCTGCCTGAATGCCTTCGTTTTCTCTGTGCTTTCTCATGTTCTTTGAAGATATATGTCCTTGTCAGATCTCCATCAATTGACTATGATAAGCCCAAACTTGATTGCATTTTTCCTTTGTTCTTGAGGATAATGTGTGCAGAGATATTGGAAAATAAACATTAATGCTTAATCTGAATGATGTATTTCTAAGAGCTATCTGTTCTTGTATAACTGAATTGAAGAAAATACTTTAGATTGCTTCAAGCCGTTAGAATTTAGAACTACTAATTTTCCTAGAGTTACTTGTCATTGTTTTATCAACGTGTTGATTGGTCAGCCTGTCTGGGTTATTCACGATGTATACTTTTGGAATCATTCTTACTTTTAAAGTTACATGACTTCTCCATTTCCTTAATACTCGCGACTTCCCTTTATCACAGCAAATGACGTTGATCAAAGCTCAAGCAGGAGTAAAGAACAACATGAGACGGTTTAACAGGAGTATCATCCGGGAAGGATCTAACCATGTGATGCATGTGGTTCTTTTTGCACTATTTTGCTTCTTTGTGATATATTGGTTGGCCAAGTTCTCAAGGAGATAAGGGCAACCCTATCTTTCTATGCTGGTTTGCTGTTTCCTGACAATGTTCTGATGAAGATGCAATCTATTCAAACCGTTAAACATATGCTTGGCAGGTTTTTAGTGATTGTGGAGTAAGGGTGCAGCTTTAGAAACTCCGAATATTTAGTCTTTATGTAAAGTTTCCTAATATGTAGAAGCACTGTGGGACAAAAAATCCCAGTGAAAGAAGAAATATCATATCTTGTAATATACATTGTTTGCGATCTTGTTAAAAATCTCTATAGATGAACTCAGTGAGACAAAATCTCTCTAAGTAGAATTTTACTTCTCTGATAAAAACATCATTTAATATTCCGTAGATGACAACCGACACATTTGGATATTGTGTATCAGTTTCTCAAATGTTGTGTTTGACAATGCCTTTAGTTAATAAATTTGCTATACTGTTTTGTTTGAACTACTTTTACATCTTTAACCGGTTTTTGAAGATCACATGTGAATAACTTACATTGAAATGTGTTTACTTTTATTCCATCTTCAACATTTCAATTATAATAATTCGAGTTTATTCATTCCGTTTTTTCTTAATGAGTTTTGAGAATCTATGGATAAAATAAACATGATAAAAATCAATATGAATATTATAAAGACAATAAAAAAAATTGTTAGTTCTTTTGTTTACATCTCTTATCAGTGTAAGGACAACTATCTCTTGAGCACAAGTTTAGGTTCGGCCTTCATGAAAAAATAAATTAAAGCACCTAACAACACATCTTCACAGACCAAGAACTACGAGATCATCCCTTTCATTCTGGGGTGACGGAGGGGTCGTACCAGTAGCATATGGTTTGTCTCCTACTACTGAATCATAAGCATCTAGATTTTTTTTAATTAATATTAACGACGAGATCTATTATCGCTTTTTGCATGTCCTCTAAAATTTAATGTAGGTGCAAATTCTCCCAGTTGGTGGCATACCATACTATTCGTTATATAAATAGGCAAATGCTCTTTTCCATTATGGATAGCAATAGTATGACCGATCATTGTGGGTATAATGGTAGATACCCGGGATCAAGTTACTATTATTTATTTTTCTGCTTTTATGTTAAGCTTATCAATTTTTTTTTAAATAAATGATTGGCTTACAAAGGGATTTTTTTAGTGAACATATCACAAGCTTACTCCTATTCATTTTTGGTAAAGTTTTTGTAAAAACGAAGAATTAAATTCTATTTTCTCTCCTATTTACTACGGTGACGAAGAATAAAATTATCACTTATTTATTCTTTGTTATAGCATATATAATCGCTTCCGATTTAGGTGGACAACCTGGCAAATATACAAGAATTAGCTTATCGACTCCTCGAACAGTACTATAAGAATCAGTACTGAACATCCCGCATGTAATTGTACAGGCTCCAATAGCAATAACATATTTTGGTTTGGACATTTGCTCATATAATCTCACTAAAGAAGGGGGCCATTATTGTTACTGTTTCAGCTGTTAAGATTAGATCCGATTATCTAGGACTCGATCTTGGTACGAGTCCATAACGATCAAAGTCGAAGCGTGAGCCTATTAGTGAAGCAAATTCAATGAAGCAATAACTGGCTGGTATCATAGAAAAACGACCATAAACTAGAGAGTCTTCACCAATTTGAAAGATCATTTCATATAATTAAAATAACTGAATTTGGGGCTTACAAATAGGTTTTTCTAATGATAAATAAATATAGACTCATTCGCTCATAGAAAATGGGATCAACTCCCCCATTGCATATTGGTACTTATCGAGAATGATGTGGTCTAATCTTATATGCCAGTTGTTCAAATGTTGATATTGAAAATGACCAAAACACATTTATGAAGACGTTGATTTCTTGAGCTCATAATACCAATATATGGTTTGTGTGCTTCATAATTATTATTATCTTTGCATGATTTGCATAATTAGCCAATATTTGATTGTATATACGAGTTGTTTGCTTCATGATTATTATTATCTTGACATGATTTGCATAAATTGCAATTAAAGCGATTGCTTACTAGAATATCACAAGTATAGCGACACTCCCATATGCAAACAAAATTTTGTGTGTGATTGAGCGTTTTGTAAATTGAATATTTTTTCTAAATATGTATAACGAAATAATTCTTTGACAGTATTGATAAAATAATAAATTCATATTAATTATTTGGTTTCCCTCTAGTATCTCTTTAGTAAAGTCAAATTTATCTTAAATGCATATTAATAAATAAAATATCATTTCACGGATAGTAATAGTATGCATATTATATAGTTTGAAACATTTGAATAATAATTATTTAAGAAATAAGTATTGTAGTTGAAATAAAAAATGGGATATCATAGTTGAAATATCTTCGTTACGATATCATAGTTAAAAACTAAAAATATCTTCAATACTATCGCTAACATATATCAAGATTGTTGAATGAGTATCATTACTGAAATAGTTAAGAGTATTATCATTAGTTATTACTAATTATTTCTTATTTATAGCTCAAGTTTACTTGTAAATCAAGTAATATCATAAATAGTATTTAATAAGGAATAGATCTTGTTCGTACATTGGTTACTTGATAGACATACCAGATTAAATCATAACCTCTATAAATTGGTCTTCCCTCCACCCATTAGGGTTATCACATATTCTCTACATTAATTCCATCGCTGACGGTTGTGATAACATAAAGTTAGGGCAAGGAGGTAGAAACCAATTTACAACTAAAGCTTCCGCTTTTCTCCGTGATGATGTCTTTTTTATCAGATATGTGCCCTTAACGATCTTTATGTAAGATTATCGTGTTCAAGATCCTGACATTATGTATTCAACTATTTAATCTTACATGTGGCATCAGAGCCTGGATTATTTGAACGGATAATCTTCTTATATAAACTTACGTACATTACCTTTCGTTGTCTGTACTCAATTTATATAAGTATAAAATCTTTACATAATAATATTAGACTTCAATATCTTCTTATGAAAGAGCCAATAACGTGTTTACACCTTTAGCTTAACACATATGATGCTTTAGTATGGTAAGTTTAGGATTCATTCATACAATTTTAAATTGTATTCTTACAAAGTAATTATAATCCTGATCACAGGTATAAAATAATCTAAGTTTATTAGATTTTCAACATAACACACAATTTATTATTTGTTATTTCTAATAATTTGTGATTAACAACACTTTTAATGAGAAAATTTCTCGTAAGTTTAATTTTGTCGAATCAAATTATATTCAAACTTATTGTTAAACTTTTTCGTAGTAGCATAATTTATGCTTGACTATTTAAGGTGTTTGGATTCTTATGTTTATAAAGTGTTGAAAGCAAAGTTTAATTTGCACAAATTCTGAAAAAACCTTAATCTTCCCATTATGTAATGATTATGTTTTGTTTTACATTGTTTAATAAATTAAAGTGATCGTTATACTAAACAATAAATAATATGTGATAGTTGTGTACTTAGTGCAATATAGTTTGTTAGTCACCAAAGTGGCCAAACTAGAGAAATTAACATCTACACATGTAATAATTATGATCACTTGATGCATGTATTATGTTTCTATAGTTTGTTAGTCACCAAAATGGCCAAACTAAAATGTATGAAATTATCCACATGCACAAAAAATTTATGATATTATGTTGTATTTTTGTTCATATAGCTTGTAAGTCACCAAAGTGGCCAAATTAGTAATGTCAAGAAAAATATGCATCCATAAAATTGTCATTTATCTATGAAGATTAATTAAATGCCAATATAAAAAATAAATAGATAAATCGACTTTCACTATTGCTAGAACTTAAGAATTTACCCAAAGGTGAATCTATCATTCTAAGAATAGTAAAAATTATGAGGTAAATTAATATTTTTAGTTAACTATATATTGTACATCCAAAGATATCGTATATGTTTGATTAAAAATATCCAATTACTTATTAAAGATAAAATTGATAGTTAAATTATGATGATGTGTCGTATTATCTCCCCAAAGGAGAATTGCGATATATTTTTATGTTTTAGTGAATTCACATTATTTTCTGATTTGTGAGCATGCATATCTATTTTGCAGTTATTCCTCTTCATTCACATGCTTCGTCTGTTGCTGTGTTCAATGGATTGAACTTCTCTGAATGACATGAACAAGCCCAGTTTCACTTAGGTGTAATGGATCTTGACTTGGCTTTGCTGAATGATAAACCCACTGCCATTACTAATAAGAGTAGTGATGATGAGCAGTCTTTTCATTAATCATGGGAGCGCTCTAACAGATTGAGCCTTATGTTCATGCGAATGACTGTTGCAAACAACATTAAGAGTACTATTCCACAAATACAAAGTACCAGGGAATACCTGAAGTTTGTGGAATAACGTTTTTGTTCTGTTGATAAGCCTCGCTGGTACACTGATGGCTGAACTCACGACCATAAAGTTTGATGGGTCGTGTAATATGCAAAATCATATCATCGAGATAACTAACATTGCAGCAAGACTTCGGACCTTGGGGATGAAAGTGGATGACACCTTCTTGGTTCAGTTCATTCTGAACTCACTGCCTCTTGAGTATGGTCCATTTCAAATTAACTATAACACTATTAAGGATAAGTGAGATGTTAGTGAATTGTCCAGTATGCTTACTCAAGCGGAGTCAAGACTAAGAAACAAGGTGGTCATTCCATTAATCTCATGGGTCAAGGAGCTAGTAAAGACTTAAAGTGAAGGCCAACAAGTTTAAGAAAAAAGAAAGCATCTGCTAAAGTTCCACAGGATGCTCATAAAAAACTCAAGGCTGATGTGTGTCGTTTCTGACACCATCAGAAAGATTGTCTGAAACGTAAAGCTTGATTTGAAAAGAAAGGTACATTTAGTGTTTTTGTATGTTTCGAATCAAATTTAGTAGAAGTTCCTAATAATACTTGGTGGCTTGATTCTGGTGCAACTACTCATGTATCCACTATGTTGCAGGGATTCATTACGATCCAAACCATAAATTCAAAAAAGGACTTCGTATTCATGGGAAATCTCATGAAGCCTCAAATTGAAGGCATAGGGACTTATCGATTGATCTTGGAGACTGGACATCACCTTGATCTATTACAGATTCTTTTTGTTCCTTCAGTTTTTAGAAATTTGATTTCCCTTTCAAGACTTGATGTTTCTGGATTTGATTTTAAGTTTGGACATGGATGTTTCAATATATATAAGAATACTATTTTTTATGGTTCTGGTGTTCTTATTGATGGTTTATATAGATTGAAATTTGATAATAATTTTTCTGAAACCTTACTTACTATTCATCAAAATGTTGGAATTAAACGTAGTTCACTAAATGAAAGTTCTGCTTATTTGTGGCATAAACGTTTGGGTCATGTATCCAAAGAACGATTAAAAGGATTAGTAAAGAATGAAATTCTTCCGAATTTAATTTTGTTGATCTTGATATATGTTTGGATTGCACTAAAGGAAAGCAAACAAAACATACAAGAAAGGTGCCACAGGGAGCACTCAGCTTCTTGAAATTATACACACTGATATTTGCGACCCTTTGATGTTTCATCTTTAAATAGAGAAAAATATTTTATCACCTTTATCGATGATTTTTCACGTTATGGACTTATCTATTTATTGAAAGAAAAATCTCAAACAACGGACGCTCTCAAAGTGTACGTTAATGAGGTTGAAAGACAATTAGATAAAAAGGTGAAAATCATTAGGTCTGATAGAGGTGGTGAATATTATGAAAAATATTACGAATCAAGACAATGTCCAAGTCCATTTGCAAAATTCCTTGAAGAATATGGCACATGTGCATAATATACTATGCCAGGATCACCTCAACAAAATGGCGTTGTAGAAAGACGCAATCGAACACTTATGGATATGGTTAGGAGTATGATAAGTAATTTCCTCATTACCCAAATTATTGTAGATGTATGATCTTAAAACCGCTGTATATATATTAAACAGGATTCCTAGTAAGGCAGTTCTAAAGACCCCTTTTGAACTGTGGACGAGAAGGAAGCCTAGTTTAAGACACCTGCATGTTTGGGGTTGTCAAGCGGAAGCTAGAGTTTATAATCCATATGAAAAGAAATTAGATTCTCGAACGGTAAGTGGATACTTTATTGGTTATTCAGAGAAATCTAAAAGGGTATAGGTTTTACTGTCCAAATCATAGTTCGAGAATTGTTAAAACCAGTAATGAAAAATTCATTGAGAATGGTGAAGTTAGTGGGAGTGCTAAACGACAAAGTGTGAAAATTAATGAGGTAAGGGTAAATATTTCATTACCCATAAATGTACCTACTTCCACACCAACAACAATTATTGTTCCTCCTGTTGAAGAACACATTAACAATGTTAAACAACATTTTTGGTGAAACACTTCAAGAAGGAACTAACTAACAAACATCTGACGCAAATGAACCACAAACAGTGCCATTAAGAAAACTCAAAGAGAAAGAAAATCGACCATTTCAGATGATTATGTGATTTATTTGCATGAGTCAGATTTTGACATTAGAATTAATAAAGATCTAATTTCATTTTCACAGGCCATAAAAAGCAATGACTCTGACAAATGGATTAATGCAATGAATGAAGAGTTAAAATCCATGGAATACAACAAAGTCTGGAATCTCATTCAATTACCAGAAAGTTCTAAAAGACTCGGGTGTAGATGGGTTTTCAAGACCAAACGCGATTCTAATGGTAATATTGAACGATACAAAGCCAGACTTGTTGCCAAGGGATACACTAAAAAAGGAGGCATTGACTATAAATAGACCTTTTCACCGGTCTTAAAGAAAGACTAATTAAGAATTATTTTGGCTTTGGTAGCTCATTATGGAGACCTCGAGGATGATGTTTATATGGACCAACCAGAGGGTTTCGAAATTAAAGGGAAAGATCAAATGATGTGTAAGCTAAAGAAATCAATATATGAATTCAAACAAGCCTCACAACAATGGTATATAAAGTTTAATGGTACCATAATATCTTTTGGATTTAAAGAAATTATCGTTGATCGGTGCATATACCAAAAGATCAGTGGGAGTAAGTTTATATTTTTAGTCCTGTATGTTGATGACATTTTACTTGCTGATAATGATTTAGGCATATTATATGAGACGAAAGATTTTCTCTCTATGAACTTTGAAATGAAAGATATGAATGAGGCGTCCTATGTGATAGGAATATAAATTTTCCGTGATAGATCACAAGGATTATTGGGACTGTCTCAAGAGCTATATCGAAAGAGTTCTAGAGAGATTTAATATGAACAATTGTTCTGCAGGAATAGTTCCTATTCAAAAAGGGGACAAATTTAATCTCATGCAATGCTGAAAGAATGGTGTAGAACGAAAAGAAATGGAAACACCTTACTCTAATATTGATGGAAGTTTGATATATGTTCAAACTTGCACAAGACTGAATATTAGTTTTGCGATCGAAATGTTAGGAAGATATCAATGTAATCTTGGAATTGATCACTGGAAAGCTGCAAAGAAAGTCTTAAAGTACTTAAAAGGAACGAAGGATTATATGCTCATGTATAGGAGATCCAATCACTTAGAAGCTATTGGATATTTTGGATTCAGATTTTGCTGGATGTGTTGACACTAGAAAATCCACATTTGGTTATTTGTTCCTATTAGCTGAAGGAGCAATATCGTGGAAGAGTGCTAAAAAATCTGTCATTGCTACATCTACAATGGAAGCAGAATTTGTGGCATGTTATGAAGCCACAATTCATACATTATGGCTGCGAAACTTTATTTCAGGACTTGGGGTTGTCGACACCATTACCAACCGCTGAAAATTTATTGTGATAATACTGCAGTATTCTTCTTCAAGAATGATAAGTACTACAAAGGTGCCAAACATATGGAATTAAAGTACTTTACTGTCAAGGAAGAAGTTCCGAAACAAAAAGTGTTATTTGAGAATATTAGAATTGATCTCATGATTGCAGATCCGTTAACAAAAGGCTTACAACCAAAGACATTTAAAGAACATTTTCAAAGAATGAGTCTTGATTGTACTTATGATTGATATATTTATGATGTTTTTACACTCTGAGCTCAAATTATGTGTTCCTTATATACATTAATGAATATCTTGTTTCTCATAATGTTGTATAAATTATTATTTTGAGATATTACAAGATAAGTCAGTATAAGACATTATCGTGTTATATGTTTTATATCTTATGGACATAGTATGATAAATTGATAATGTAGTAATATTTGGAAGGAAGTCTGTAGCTTAAAATTTATGTACAACCGCCATAACTCACATTAGTAGTTTGTTATATTGTGGTATATATGATGTACATTATATTATATAAAAGATTTGTTATAAGCGCAACTAATGTTTATTAAATATTAATAATATATGGTCATTGGGCTAAGTGAGAGAATGTAAGAATTATTATTTATTTATTATTAATTATTTCTTACTAATAGCTTAAGTTTACTTGTAATCCAAGTGCTACCATAAATAGTATTTAATAAGGAATCGTTCTCGTCCATACATTGATTACTTGATAGACGTACCAGATTAAATCATAACCTCTATAAATTGGTCCTCCCTCCACCCATTAGGGTTATCACATATTCTCTACATTAATTCCATCGCTGACGGTTGTGATAACATAAAGTTAGGGCAATGTAACGATCCAAAAAAATAAGAATAAATAGGTACTTAAGGTGATTTAATTATTAATTAAAAATCTAAAATTTTAAGGGCATAATGGTCTTTTTGCGTATTAATTGAAAAAAAACCAGATTTGTATTAATTCAATTTAAATTATATTTGACTAATTCTTGAATTTAGTCTCCTAACCCTATTAGTTCTCTCTCTCTCTCTCACGCTTAATAACTCTCTCTCTCTCTCACGTTCTCTATCTTTCTCACGTTATTCTGCCAAATATCAACAGTTTTTCACGCTTGAAGAACTCACATGAAATTTTAAGAAAAACAAAGCAACCAAAAAATATATATTATTAAGGCGAAGAGAAGTTGTTCGTTAAGTAGTGTGGACGTTGAGGTAATTGGATTGATTTTTGGAGAGAGTTGTGGGTAGCGAATTCTTCGTTTGAACATCAATAAAGGTATGAGTTTCTCTCATGGAATTCTTTCTCCCAGAGTACTTTCTTTCGGACGTTTCTTAAACTCTTGAAACTAAGGTTGTTCCCCTTCGTATGTCCTTATCCTTAGCTCCCTAACGAATTTGTAGGATGGATATGTAGTGCTGCTAGATTTTTGCATGAATGATGTGTTTAAATTAAATATGAATGTGTTTATGTGCGGAAAATCACGATAATGATCATCAAAATATGACCCGAAAAATTAATGTATAGGTGTGTATAGGACAGTGTTTTAGTCACTGTTTTGGGGTGTATAAGTTGTGTATTTATTGTGTATTTTATGTGTATAATGGGTATATAATGTGATGTTCATTATGATGAAGTATTATGAATTGAATAACCATCTTATAGCTATTCAAACTTATGAAAAAATGCATCTGAAAATGATTGGAGAAGGACAAAAATTTCCAGATTTTTGTACCCTTCAAAAGTGTTAAATTCTGAGTTTTTAAATTAAAATAGATTAAGTGAGGTCAATGGGAATCGAACCCAAGACCTCACTTGTGAAAGAAACTGAAAAAAAAGGAAAGGGGCTAAGGGGAATCGAACACCCCTTAGCTTCTGGTTCGCTGGAAAAAGAAAAAAAAAAGGGAGAAAAAGAAATGGGGGCTGGGGGGAATCGAACACGAGACCTGGGGGAAGAGGAGAAGGGAATTAATTCAGTAAATTAAATGGGAGGCGTGGGATTCGAACCCACGACCTCCAAGTGCGCGTGAGAGAGGGGAAAAATGGGAAGAAAAAAAAGTGAGGCGTGAGAATCGAACCCACGGCCTCAGGGACTGTAGCAGCGAAAAATAAAAATAAAAATAGAGGGGCTGTGGGGGTTCGAACCCACCACCTCACAGCCTCCTCTCTTCAGCGAAAATTAAAAGAAAATAAGGGGGCTGTGGGGGTTCGAACCCACAACCTCCCTATTGTAGTAAACTTAATTCTGAAAATCAAAGGGGTTGTTGGGGCTCGAACCCCCAACCTTTCGGTTAATTAATAGTAAAAATTAAAATAGAAACTTTATCCCTTCATGAGAATATTGTGATTTAAATTAGAATTCTAAATAAAATAGAATATTAATTCTTTCATGTAAATGTTGGAATTTAATTTAGAATTCTATTTAAAATAGAAAATTTATTTCTTTCATGTAAATGTTGAGATTTAAGTTAGAATTCTAATTAATATAGAAAATTCATTATTTCATGAAGATGTTGAGATTTAAGTTGAAATTTTAATTAAAATAGAAAATAAATCATTTCATGAAGATGTTGAGATTTAATTTAGAGTTCTAATGTTATGAATATTAGAAATAAAATTAATGAAAAATATAAATGATATCCAAGTGATTCAAGAGTCGGGTTCCCGTACCCAAACCTCCGTAATGATACATAAGTCATACGTGAGTAAAATATTCCAGAATAATGTCATCTACTTAGATCAAAAATCAAGGTCTTGGAATATATACAAGATACATAAGTCTTGTAATGTATAATTTTAGGAAGGTAAGAATCACTTAACGAGCTATAAATGAAGCCCCATGGTTTGTATATATAGACACATGAGTTTAACATACGTTCAAAAATAAGTGAACCTAAGATATGCGTAATGAAATGAAGAAATGAACATTCACGTAATAAGAGGTGAGTAACTATGAAAAACAAAAGTGCTAATAATGAAGAATGTGGTGACAATCATGACGTGAGGCTAATGTATATGATGAGAGCAATCTCAAATGAGCCTAAGTAAATGTTACCAATACGTACTCACCAATGAGAGTGTAAGATAATGAAGAGACCAGTCTCTATGAACACTCTAATGAAAATATTGAGTTTAAAACACTTAATACTAATGATGAGATTAGAAATCATCTATTGAGCTATGATGTCCTCATACTAGAAGCCAACTTCCATGATGTATGAGTTGAATGTAATGGAACTTTATACCGAGCACCGATAGGCTAGCTATGAGCGGTGATGCCTTCTTTCGGGAAGGGCGGAGGTTCACGTAACTCTCATGAGATGAGACTGTCCGGCTTGCCGGGTATGGGTCTCCATACATCTCCTAGTCTTCGAACCTATATTGCCACTATAGGGATCTGGCGGGGTTAAATTCCCATAAACGCTAGCATGTTATTGAATCGCTTTGGCCGGTGATTCCACCTCTTTTCGGTGTGGGGGAGACACTGGATTTCATGATGCTCACATGATCTATGTCGGTTAAAGTTAAAATTCCCAATGAATGAATGAGGCCAGCCTCAAATGAATCATATAAAGAAATGAATGATACTGAATGTGTTAGGATAGGATAATCAAGAGGTGAGCTAGATTCAGGTAATGACATTAGGTTATTCCTGATCATTGCACAGCAAACCCGATGAAAGTCTTAAACTACATCCTAGGTATAGCTGGTGTTCGCACTGGCCTATGAATGAATTGAAATGAAAAACGTATGAAGGAATGAAGCAGACTCTGTGTTTGCTAAAGAAGGCTCCCTAGTTGAGGTCCCATATGTTGAACCCTCATTTTGGAAAGTCTTAAGGTTGAGTCTATGATAATAAGGTCTCATGGTATATGAATGAATAATATGAAAGAAACTATGTGTTATATGAAGATGTTATGTGTTGTGTGCCATACGATAATTATAATGATGCATGTCATTCTCATGGCATAACTTTCCCAATCTCAATTTAGCAAGTCCACTGACTTGACTTCCAAACATCATGTTGTTTGGAAAGAGCTCTTCTTCCTCATGCATGTCCCTGGTGTGTGCTTGCATATACCCATACTTAGTACAAGTGTGTACTAATTCCTTACAAACATCTACTTTTAGGTGCAGGCACAGGTGGACGGTAGAGCTACAGGTTCGTTGTTGCAGCTATCCGGACGTAGCATTCATCCGGAGTTTGGTAGGTCCTCATGCTTTTGAGGATGCTACTGTTTTACATTCTAGCGTAGTTTAGAGTTGAGCTAGTGGAGCATGTTCCACTAGCGTTTCTTTCCTGTTTTGGTTCAGACTTTGTATTGGGGTTATTTTGACCGATATACAATTAATACTTAATGAATCATTTCTTTCAGTTGCTTATCTCTTAATGCTTAGATGATTGATGATGAATGATTACGAAATATAGAGAATGTTTAACAAGTATGATCAAAGAATCAAAAATTTCAAATTTTCCGCTAAAAATTAACCTATGTAAAGTAAGAATGACGTAAGTAGGCTTGTTTGCGACCTCTGAGAGGTCAACGACGCCGGTCTCGTCTGGGGTCTAGATTCCAGTCGTGACAGGCAAGGAGGTAGAAACCAATTTGCAACTAACACTTCCGCTTTTCTCTGTGATGATGTCTTCCTCATTAGGTATGTGCCCTTAACGATATTTATGTAAGATTATCGTGTTCAAGATCCTGACATTATGTATTCAACTATTTAATCTTACAAAATCCACATGAACGATGAATACTCTAATCAAACTTATTTCCACTATAATTATAAATTAACAGTAAAAGATTATAAGTTATGAGAGAATGAAAAAGTTCTTTCTAGTTGTAACAAGATATAAAAAGAAGACACTATTAAATTTCTTAAAAATAAAATAAACTGAAACCAATTTGAAAGGAACTAAATCAATAAATCGTACTCCCTTCCTCTCAAAATAATTTCCACAATTTTCTTTCTGAGGGCCCGTTTGCTCTTGCGATATAGTATCATGAGATGAAATTGAAGTTTTGTTTGGACATGCGATATGAAATTTTGGTGTTGTATATTTTCTCACAAACATAAAAATTTCATAAGTTCTAAAACTATTAAAATAGCCCAACTGTTTATTCAATCTTATCAAATAAACAAAAAATTATAAAATCGTATGATAAATTATTATAAAGTTATTTGTTCTCCGCTTAAGTAATTGTTTCATCAATATATTTGATTAAAAATGAAATACCTTTCACAGGCTCTTTAAGATTTTATTTCATAACAATCGTGAAGTGTAAGTTAAAGTGACTATTTGTTGATGAGAATAATAAATTTTATGTCGGTAAAAATAATAGATTTTAAAAAGTAATGATGTGATTATAAATTTTATTTACATGTGAAATAAATAGTTAGTAGATATAAATGTGGGGTTGTTTTAACGGAAAAAGGGCCTAAAATACCCTTGAAGTATTGAAAATGGTACAAAATTACCCTCCATCCACCTATTGGCTCCAAAATGCCCTTTTCATCCACCTATTGGCTCCAAAATACCCTTGTCATCCACCTTTGGGTTCAAAATAAACTTGTGGATCAATTTTTGTATTAAAATAACTCAAATCATGATATGATATTCTCATATGATTCCATATCATGATTTTTGGAGAATATAGAATTACATCTCATGAGATGGAATCGGCTTAAAATCGCATGTCCAAATGCTGATTCCATCTCACGATACCATATCGTGATATGGTATTACATAGTCAAACACCTACTAAGGGCCTGTTTGGCCATGCGATATGGTATAATGATATGAAATCATGAGATGAAATTAAAGTTTTGTTTGAACATGTGATATGAAATTTTGGTGTTGTATATTCTTTCATAAACATAAAAATACCATAAATTCTAAAACTATTAAAATAACTCCAATTGTTTATTCAATATTATCAAATAAATAAAAAATCATAACATTGTATAATGAATTATTACAAAATTATTTGTTCTCCACTTAACTAATTGTTTCATCAATATATTTGAGTAAAAATGAAACACCTTGCACGGACTCTTTAATATTTTATTACTCAACGATCGTGAAGTGTGATTTAAAGTGATTATATATTGGTGAGAATAATAAATTTTAAAAAATAATGACGTAATTATAAATTTCATTTACATGTGAAATAAATGGTTAGTAGATATATATGTGGGGTTGTTTTAACAAAATATAAACTCGTGAATCAATTTTGTATTAAAATAACTCAAATTATGATATGATATTCTATGATTCCATATCATATTTTTTTTAGAGAATATGGTATTACATCTCATGATATGGAATCAGCGTAAAATCGCATGTCCAAACGCTAATTTCATCTACGATACCATATCGTGATATGGTATCACTTGGCCAAACGCCTACTAAGAGTAAAAAAATAAATGATATAAACTTTAATCAATATTTTAAGATGTATTTTATATAATATGATAAAATTTATCAATAATTTTATGTCCAAAATTTAATTTTTAAAATACTAAAATAATTTAATTCAACTTCTCGAAAAAATAAAACCTTAAAATTGTTTTGAAATGAAGAAGATTTTTGACATATTAAATTATAATAAATATTTTGGACCAACAATACTTTTATATGAAAATATTAACATAAGTCATTACATGAATATTTGTTTTAATCCTTTCCCGGTTTCATTTTTATATAAATTATTATTCGGTAAATAAAATACATACAGATTCATAACAAAGCGAGGTTTTAGGGTTTAGGGTGTTGGAGAAGAGAGGAGTTGTGAAGAGTTGAAGTATCAGTTCGTAATGGGATACGTGCAAGAAGCCAGAGAAAATCACGTCAAAAAGAAGGTTGAAGAAGGTATTTTCTCTAAACCCTAGATGTCAATTCCTCAATTTCACCATTAAAATTAGGAAAATTGTTCATACACTCATCTTCATTCTGTGCTTGCTTTTGAAACTTGACAACCAGAGCAATTTACTTCTCATTGAACTAATTGAGTGCCTTGGTGGTTCGTGATTTTAAGCTAAAATAGCTTTTATACACTTTTTATAGTATTTGGGTACAACTACCTTGAACTTTAACCTACATTAGTTTTAGAAGTATTGCAACTTATAGTATTTTTTTTGTATAGTTTTAAGAAATCTGTACGAAAGTAAGTCAAATTGAAATGTGACAAGTAAGGGTGAAGGAGGTAGGACATTTTATTTCTTTATCCAAGGGGAAAAAGAGAAGTTTTTACAACTTCCCATCCTTTTCTGAGGTATTAATGATTGTTGGGTAGTTGGTTGAAAGATGGTTGACTTTATTATTGGGAGGAAGAAACTGCGGTTTTAGACAAATGAAGATTTAACAAGATAAGATGTTTCATATTGGATTAGCTTAATGATGGTGTAGAAACAAGTGCTGGGAAAATTATGGTTCTTCTGACTAGTCTGTTCGATTATCAAACTTTCATGTCCTATTTATTGGATTCTTAAGGAAGATATATGATGTCTTCATTTCTAAGGGTTAAAACATGACATTATTGGATATGAAAATTATATTTATTATTTTGCCTACAATATGTTATTAAATATTCAGCAAGGACTCATTAAAGAAAATAAAACAAAATGGCATCAATCTCATCCTTTATCCTGTATTTTAGTACTAATTGAATGTGGATTGGAATAATGTATACAATTTGAATTCTTCCTACTCTAAGAGTATGTTTCTGAACAATTGTTTCCTCTATAAACTTCAAGGATGTTTCTGCATTAAAAAGGTCATCACCATTTTGCTTTAGGATTCTTTCTCTTATCTGATTTTCCAGAATGGAGATAGACCAAGGGCTTTGTATAGGCGACTGGAAATTATGTGGTATATTCCGATGCCACTTATGTTTTGGCAGTTGAAATGTATAATGAAGGGCTGAATTTAGTAGGTGAATGGGAATTATGTGGTATATTCTGTTGGCTTTTTCGGTTTTGATGTCTAAATGGGAATCAAGGGGTGTATTCCACGGGAAACATTTTGGTTATCAAAAGAATTCCACGTGAAACATTTAGAGATAAGATCAAATAGGTTTTTGTGATTGTTTCGAGGCTGAAAGTTTTTGAGTAACTAGTATATTGAAAAGAAAAAAAGAGGGAGCTTCACACCAGCTAGGCAGTACAAGAATCAACAATCCTTCTGAACAAAAATCAAAAGGAGGAGGATATCCGTGATGGTCCTAAACTTGTAAGTAGTCAATGAAGTACTATCTACCTCCTTTACATACGGTTGATTACACCAAAAAAACAAAAGCAACAGACATCTGTATGTTAAGTAGAAATTTCTTTCCTTCTATTAACACCTGCAAGTAGGCAGGAATGGTATACCAAACCTTCTTAAGAATTTGCTAACAGTAGTCATCTTTAATAAATTTAAACAGAGAGAGCCCAAATCTGGCCAGCCACTGGACATTGCTAAAAGAGATGACTTGATAAGAATCGGGTACCTGAATAAACAAGAAACTAATGCGGAAGCAAAATTATAAAGATTAAAGACCGAAATGAGAAATGTGAAATTCGAGAATAAAATCCCTTAATTTCAAGAGAAGTGCTAAGAACCGTAACTGATCTTAGTATTTCAAGAACTTAGATCAAAAGTGATCTAGACCCGACTACAATTAGTATAAGTATAATTACCTTCAGTAATTTACGAATAAAAAGCAAATATATCAAGTTAAAGAATTAATCTTTTCTCTTAAGAATCGTTTTTAAAGGTTGTAAGATAAATCCCAAGTAGCCTCACCCAAGGCCCAGGGGTGTAGCCTAATGAAGTGGTTGAGAACCCTGAGGTCTCGGATTCAAAGCTCAGTGGTGACAAAAAACACTAGGTGATTCTTCCCATTTGTCTTAGCCTTGGTGGATAGAGTTACATGGTACCTGTTGTTCATAAGAGGTAGGTATTTTGTGAAATTAGTCGAGGTGCGCGAGAGTTGGTCCGAACACCATGGTCATCAAGACAAATCAAGTTGCAACACAAAAAGGTGTAAAGGAGAAAAACTCTCAATTAGTAATAATGTTGTTCAAAGTGAAACAATCTGAAATAGAATGGGATTAGAATATATTTTTATGGAAATAATAAAATCTAAGTAGGAAACTTAAACTAGGAAAACATATAAAAATAACACCAAACATTCTTCCCTAAGGAATAAGACAGTTTCCAGCTTAAACCAGAATATGTGGGCCCTTCCCAAGTCATTTGCGCATGACTTTTTCCTCCATTTGGATGAGGATTTTTTAAGCTCCTTTTTTGTTAGCTCATGTGGGCCGCGATCTTCTTTCATTTGGACTTGGACTTGAACCATAATATATGTGTAGCACTTAATTCATTCTTCTCCACAATTTCTGGGCTTTTCTTTCATGATGATCATCTTTTTGATTTCCCATTGAAGCGCAACAATCTTGGCTTGTAACTGCTTATCTTGAGACCTGGATGATTGTTTTCTTAGGGCTTCTAAAGCATTATCCTTGTTTGTGGAGCGATATCCCTCTCTTCTTGAAAAGAATTCGTCCTGAATTTGACCCTACATCAAACAAGGACAAGTCGGCAACATGAAAGTAGCACTTACTTAGTACTCATTGGGCAAATTCAATTTGTAAGCATTGTCTCCAATTTGCTCCAGAACTTTGAAGGGTCCATCACCTAAAGGATGCAATTTAAACTTCTTTTTGGAACCGTTCTTTGCACATGTGAATCCAAATTAAGTCCCCAGACTCAAAAATGACTTGTTTTCGCCATTTGTTTTTGCTCAAGGAAACTTGTTTATCCTCAAAGATGGGCATTGAAAGACGAAATAAACAAGTTGCCTTGAGGAAACAAAGGGTGAATTTTGAGTACGGGGAATTAGTTCGGATTCACATGCGCAAACTTCGGTTTCCTTCCAATAGGAAGTCTAAATTGCATCTTAGAGATGATGGATCGTTCAAAGTTCTTGAGCGAATTGGAGATGATGTTTATGAATTGAATCTACCCGATGAGGTATTAAGTAAGTGCTACTTTCATGTTGCTGGGCTTGTCCAATTCTTTTCAAGAAAAGGATGGTGCTATAGAAGCTGTAAGAAGACAATCATCAACGTCTCAAGATAAGGAGTTGCAAGTCAAGATTGTTGGGCTTCAATGGGAAATCAAGAAGAAGCATTGAAGAAAAAACCATTATTACTAAACATATTTTATAGTCCATGTCTAAATGAAAGAATACGGAGACCCACATGAGGCTGAATTTCTACCAATCCTCACCCAAATGCTTTCCCAGTTTAAAGTTTTCTCGTTAGATTTTATTATTTCAATCAAAGTAAAATTCTAATCCATTCTATTTGGGATAGTTTTCTCCCTATATAGGGTAGATTTTATTATTTTTGTTAGACAACATTATTAGTAATTGAGAGTTTCTCTTCTTTACACCTTCGTTTGTGGCTACTTGAGATTTATCTTACAACCTTATGAATGATCTTGAAGAGTTAAAAAATTAAATCTTTAACTTGTTATCTGGTTCTTATTTGTAAATTTGATGACCTTACTGCTGAAATACAAAATAAAGGAACAAATACTACTGTTTCACACTAAATTCACTGATATTACAACAATCACGAGTACACTACTAATATAATAAATCACATCCTAAGACAATAATGAACTTACTTATATAATCAAAAAGATCACAACCTTTCTAGACATTCGAGAGGCTAGAAACTCTCCCAGAATTCCCTTTCCTTTATTTTCTGAATAACCTTCTTTTTAACTGCCCTGTCCCTATTTCTACAGGAAAAGCCACCCATTACATGTGTAACTGTCTCATGACAGTTACTAAGTTTCGTAATTGTTTATTTTGGCCTCCTGGAATAAGTTTTTATAACTTGAGGCACATCAAAATTAAACAAGGTAATTAGTCTTTTACTAATTGTTGTTTCTAATTTCTTCGAAATAGGGGTCTAGATCACTTATGATCTTAGTTCTTGAATTGACTCTATTAGTATCATAATTTGTTTTAATCCGCTAATTTTGAATACTAAGATCAATTAAGTTTCTTACCACTTTTCTTGAAATTTGGGATGTTATTCTCAAGTTTCACATATGTTTCAATTTTTGTCTTTGTAATATCGCTTCCGCATTTGTTTATTCAAGTAACCCAATTCTTATTATGACTACTGCACTCCACCTTACTAAAGACCAAATGAAAAGACCTCCCATCTTTATTCCCCTCCCATGAAAAAAATTCTCCTTATTGTATCTAGCTTCTTTCACACTTGCAGGCATTGGAAATAGAGACATGAGATAAATGGGTAGCAGTCGAGGACACTATTAATGAGAATAAGTCTACCTCCCAATGATAGATGTTTGCATTAAATTTTTTTGATGAATTTCGCATTTCAACATATATATATGGTGTGCCTCTTCATTATGCCTTTTCCTGTCGCATAGTCTCATGTAAGCGTATTTACTCAGACTTGAAGAGAAGTTCATATCATGCTTTTGTGGAACAGTCCATGTGGATTTGGCTTTTTTGTGTCCGACTGTCTGTTCTCTTCCTTACAAAGTCACTTATGTTTACGTTGTGCAAGTCTTTGTGATCACATATGCTATCTGATATATGTGAATATCTGTCATGAAACTTTGATAAATATCTGTAATGCTTTACTTGTTTCATCAGTTTTGCTTTCAACTTAAGTTATTATTTTTTTTTTTTTTGTGTGTCAAATATTTTAGCTCTGCGCAGTAAAATGAAGCAGAAAGCGCTCAAAGAATGTGATCGATATACTACAAAATACGCTGAGTGTGCCTCAGGAAGAACAATATCTGTTGTTTGGCAGTGTCGCAAACAAGCCAAGGAATTAAATGAGTGTCTTCATCAGTAGTAAGTCCCTTATCTTGATTTAACTTAACAGTTCTCTGGACTTGTTTATCAGTAAAAAGTTTCTTTATCCTTGAGGTTATCATGGTAATTTTTTTCTTATACGTTCTTGGTTATTTACTCACAAAAAAGGATGCTTTTGTTATTTTTCTTTTGATTGCTGAAAGTGGACAACAAATGATAAGAACAGCAATGTAGGCTAAAGAGAAACTGTGGGAGCGAAATGAAATCATGGACTGCAGTTTGGGGATGCTTTTGTTATTTTACAGGCTTACATGCAGTTGTTTTGCAAAAACCTTCTCATTCACAGCTCCTGTTACAAGGAGTAAGATAGGAAGTTACTACTGTTGAATTTTCTTGAACAATTTTACCTCGGAATAAAGTTTTTTTTTTGATAACCGAGAAATCCGTCTGTGACCCGCCCTTTGGACCAATCACAACATTCTAAACTCGGTGGATAATGATCTTTAAAGTATGATCTTAAAAGTGCCATGCCGTCCTCCAGCTACCTAATTGCTTCCGCCTTCCGCCTTCCACCTTCCACCTTCCACCTTCCACCTTCAAGTGTTTATGTGGCAAGTTCCCACCATTTATTATCCTTTTCTTTTTCTTGACCTTATCATCTTCCGTACTCACCCCACCCCCAAATTCTTTCTCCTATTCCACTGCCACCTCTCCCTCCTCCAAAAAAAATCTTCCTCCTTCCACCAATCTTTCCGCCTAGCAGCAGGAGCTCCACCTCATCCTCATCCTCATCCTCCTTTACCTTCTGCTTTGCCCTTACTCTGATTTTTCTTCTCCTTTACGGGTTAGCCACCACTCTTCTCAACGCCGCCCATACCGTCCTTCTTCTCCCCTCTTGCTCTTTTTCTACTACTTCATTCTCAATTTCTCAATCACATCACCGCCTCTCCCTCCTCCTTCCCACCCATTTCCTCTTATGCGAGCCACTAATGCTACTCCCTCTTCTCCTTTCCTATTTTTATACCTTTTTTCTACAATTAGGGGTATTTTATTAAGTATTGAAATAGATAGATGGAAAACTTGCCATAAATAATTGAAAGGGGACTACAACTCAATTACTTGGAGGGGCATTAACAATACTTTGACACTCGATCCTCTTAACAAAAGATTCTAATTAATAGTACAAGCTACACTGTAAATGCATTGAAAACCGGTGATCTCTTGTTTGTTCTTGCTTAGTTTGGCTTTTAGAAGTGTCATAAAAGGTGTCCTTCTAATGACATGTAGGTATCAGAAGGTGGTATCTGTTGAACTTATACCCAATACAACCAACCCCTTGCAAAAATGAATTTTAAACTTCTCGCTGATGAGCCCAATTATCTGGTTTGGTGGCTCTTTATTTTACCGACCTTTAAAGTGTGGTTCAACTATTTTTTCTCACTCTAGTGAGAAATTCTCTCAACTAGTCCTCCAGAGAAACTGGCTAAACTGCAAGTTTCAAATACTCGAGGTACTAGAAAGTATACAAATATATGGATGCTGTCAGCTGTATACTAATTTACAGTTGGTGATGGGTGAACTGTCAATCCTAAATATTTTTTGGCTGTTCGAGGTTGTAGTGGTTTTATCATATTTTACTTTGGTATCTAGTTATGGGCTAGTTGTCCAGGAAATTTCTGGCAGATAAGCTGTTGTTATTATTCCTTATTTGCGAGCAAAGGTGAAATTTGTCAAGTCCTTATCATATGATCATTTGATCATATACAATGCGTTTTGATGTATAAATATCATCCATAACAAAAAAATCAGGGGCCGATTCAGGGTGTTGGGCGAAGGTTCACAGAGTCCAGTAACTTTTGCATAGATCCTATTTAAGAACTACGAGTTGGAACCCATACACAGTATTTTGTTTATCTACTGGTAGAAAAGGATTTTTTAAAGCTCTACTACCCTCTTTGATTGGGGCTTGAACCTGTAGGCTTTTATTTTGCCTCTTTTTGTTTTTTCTTTTCTAATTTGAGATGGATGGGAACCCATAAATTTCAATCGTGGATCCGCCTCTTCCTAAAAGGAATATGAGTTGAGCAATTATAGTCCCTTCTTCTCTTAGAAAAAGGTTATGCATCCAGGGGGATAAAATTGCACATGCAAGTTCTGCTTTTTTCTCACCAAACGTCCATCTAATTCGACCTCTTAAGACACAAACCAAATGTAGGATAAATGAATATGGGGACTGTAACCTTATTCATCCTTTGTTGTGCCTGTGAACAAAATAACCACTTTTGACTGAAATTCCCAGTACCATAAATTTTATGACATCCTCTAAAGCTGCATTGTTTTTCTCTGTCCTTTCGTGCAGCACGAATGACTCTGTTTTGGAAGAAATGAAGAAAGCATACATGCTCCAACAGAATGAACAGGGATCACAAGGAGTTTGAGTATGCCTTTTGATGGTTATTCGAGTTAAGTTGTCTCCACATTGTCTGCAGTTCAGAAGGCCTTCACTTTCTTATCAGGATTTGGCTGTGATTTGTGATCGAGCAGTACGTTTTTGCCTTGTTGGGTGCATTTAGTTCTTGGTGGAACTCACAGAAAATTGAATAAATTACATGCTACACTTGGTCACTGATTTTCAAATTGGGTGAGGAGTGAACTTCTTTTTCCCCTTGTTTCAGTTATGCAAGTCATTTTGAGACGAGTTCATTTATTTTCTGAAGTCTGTTGGTACTCTATTGCGATATCGGAGGTGAGCGGTATCTTTGTGGAATTAGTCAATGTACGAACAAGCTGATCCGGACATCCCAATTAGGGGGAAAAAAGAGAGGAAAAAGGACTTATTTGTCAATGGATAACATAGTTTTCCAAAAAAACAAATGCGTGAAATCAGTTTTTATTCTGTCTTCAAATATATATATGAGATAAGTCTTATTTACACTTTCACAGTCAAGAATATTAAGACAATTTAGTTTTTCAAATCAGAACGCAAGGGGGGGATCTAATGGAAAGAAACCCATTTTTGTTCGTTTGGTAAACCGGCACCAAAAGTAATTGAACTGAATTAACACAAAATTATCTCCTAACAGTGAACTTGAAAAACACACATTATATTTATGAAAGTTAATATTCATAAACAATTCTAACTGTTCAATTAAAGCTTCATTGGCACATTGACTATAAAGTCCATATATAACTTTGAGTCAATTTTGCCATTATAATATTTGTCTACGTATTTGTTCGCAAAAAGGTATTGTTTTAACAAACATATCAATCGATTTTAATAGAGAAAATGTATCTGTATGAAGCTTAATATGTACGTATATAGGACATCAAATTCAAATTTTAAATGCCTATTTTCAAATTTTAACTTTGATATGAAGCATGTTTAGTATCATATATATATATATATATATGTTACGATAGTAAAAAATACATTTTTGATTTAAACGCTCAAAACATTTTATTATATTATTTGGGTGATAAATTTCTTTACCATGTTAGCTACGTAATCGGACAAGTAAAGATTCTTTACACTAATCAATTCGTTTAGTACTCTTTAAACATTAGATTGTAAATTATCACTTGTATGTATACTATATATATATGTTTGTTTGTTATTTCAGGGCGGACCGTTTTAAAATGTTAAACCGGGCGGCCCGGTCGAGTTATTTAGCTCACTCCAAAGAAAAATAAGAACCCTTCCACTTCCACAAAGCCCTTAAACCCTCCGTTCAAAAACTTGTTCGTTCTCTCTGTAAACTCTCCATTATCGATCTGGGATCTGGTGTAAGCTTCCATTTCTTTTGGCGAAGATGTCTGTTAAGGTTCTGAATCCAAATGCAGAGGTGCTCAATAAATCTGCGGCGCTTCACATGAACATCAACGCCGCCAAGGGTTTACAGGATGTTCTAAAGACAAATCTTGGTCCTAAAGGAACCATCAAGATGTAAGTTTCGCTAATTGATGGTTATACTTTGTTTCGAAGTCTTCGATTCTAATTTTACTAACAATTGACAGGCTTGTTGGTGGTGCTGGTGACATTAAGCTTACCAAGGATGGTAATACATTGTTGAAAGAGATGGTCAGTTCTTCCTACGCTCAACAATTTATACTATTATTTTGTCCTCGGTATATGCTGCAAATGACGAAAATGATGCATACATTAGGGGTGCAGAATGAGAACAAGTTAAAATTCACGAGTTTTAATAAATGGTCTTGAGAATTACTTACCTTCTAGCTAGTGATAGGCCCAAGGTGTATCTTTTCCACATAGTATAGCTACGAAACTTAATTGTGGTGTTTCGATATTCAATGTTGGGTTACCCATGTTAACTCGAAGCTCCATATGTCTAGTCCCTGACATGCGAGGACAGTTGGAAGTCTGCATCGGTTAAGTGTATGAGCTTTTGTATCCTTATATGATCAACGGCAGTTCTCACCATTTTAGCTAATTTCGTGGTCGGCTTAGGCCTATAGTAACTTTTTCCAACAAGAACTCTACCTGTTTTATCTATTTTATTTCTAGTTTCGTGGATGTTGCTTCTTGATTTTACCTTTAGTTATCGAACGTGTTGGGTTGATGTGGATTGTGGAATCAGATTCTGTGTTGATGTTTGTCACTTGGCAGTGTCCTGCAAACTTGGCTACACATTTAGATGCAGGGATAAGTCTGAAATTTAGGGAATTCCAAATTTTAGAGGACTCCTAGTTTTTTTTGGGAGAAAAATGATTGCGTAGTGAGTACTGTAGCGAAATGGGCTCAAAAGGATATAGAGGATTTGTATAGCCAACCTCAACCAGTTTGGTATTAAGGTGTCTATGTTCCTATTTTGTGTTTTCAGAAATCAAGTACACGAATTGATCTTTTCAAGGAAGTGGAAATTGTCTTGTAACAAAATTTATGTACTTCTTAATAACCTAAGCTTGTCTTAATCTCATGAGCATATCACAAATGACTTAGTTAATTCTTCTAATTTAAGAATATCTATCTGAAGATCAGATTTTGTCCTTGTGGAGGATAAATGGAAGATAAATCTTGTTGCTATGAGGTAATTGATTTATTTTTCTTTGAACCTAAAAACTGCAGCAAATTCAGAACCCAACTGCAGTAATGATTGCTAGGACTGCTGTAGCTCAAGATGATACTAGTGGGGATGGTACTACGTCTACTGTGCTTTTCATTGGGGAGCTCATGAAACAATCTGAACGATGCATAGATGAAGGTTTGACACATATATATGTATATACTTTTTTCAAGCAACTTTATTACCTTATATTTTGGTGCACTCTACATCCATGACACTAGAAAAGAAAAGCAAAACAAGGAACTGTGCCGCTCTTGTACATAAAAGTAGCCCTCGAGCTTATGAGGGTTTAAGCATTCCCTTGGAAAAATAGATAGAACTATAATTGGAAGAGAACTCTCAGGAAAGCAAAAACATTCAATGAAAAATTTCACTCTTTTTTACTTACTATTTCAGTGTGTTAAGTATGCGATCCTTAAAAAAAATCTTATGCATAAGTATCTCCTTTGGGTTAAATTAGGTAATCATTTCTTGTTCCTTTCTTGCAGGGATGCATCCTCGTGTGCTAGTGGATGGTTTTGAAATTGCAAAAAGAGCAACTCTACAATTTCTTGAAAAATTTAAGACTCCTGTAGTAATGGGTAACGAGCCAGATAAAGAGATATTGAAGATGGTTGCAAGAACGACATTGAGAACAAAGGTTTCTTCTGCAATATTTATTAAATAAAGATTTTGATTCTGCTGTTGATATGTTCTTCCTTTCCTACTGGTGCTAATGCAAATTTATTGTTTTGGTGCAGTTGTATGAGTCACTGGCTGATCAGCTGACTGACATTGTTGCAAATTCTGTGAGCACCCACTCTTATTAGTTCTTATTATTTGGCTAGTTCATTTTTTTCTCTTTGTGACATGGTGTTCTGGGGAAGGAGGGAGTAGGGACCAGCTGATGCTGATCTTTATTGTGTTTGAAAGTTTTAGATATATCAGCAGTCTCCTCTGAAAGGAGAGAATTTTTTCATTGATCTATTCAGACACAAGTCCGACCTTTTTTGTTTTGGAGAAATGATGCATGATGAACTATATTGGTTGTTTTGTGGCATCATCATTCATTACATACTTTGCAATTTGTCTATGGGGGTTTTTATGACCAATCTGGCAATAAATTCATTATTTACAACTTTGTACCACAGGTGCTCTGCATTCGCAAGCCTGATGAAGCTATTGATCTTTTTATGGTTGAGATAATGCACATGCGTCACAAATTCGATGTAGACACTCGTTTGGTATGTGGAATGCTATTCTTGGCCTTTCTACATTTTGGTTAACATTTTTTTTAATAAAATGACTGGTATTGAAGATAGTTGTCAGCTACTGACAATGACCACATAGAATAACGAATATCCTATTCTGATCTGTCAACTTCTGGACTGGAGAATACAATTTACAAATTTCAAAATTGTTGGCGATTCTGGAGCAGATACTACTTTTCACATAAAATTTTAAATGCATGAAAACCAGTTCAATGTAACCTCATTATAAGTTTAGGCGATAGTAAAATAAAGAATGCTGTCTACCGAAAATATTTCACTCTTGAGGTACACTTGTAGATTTTTTCTCCTTCCAGGTTTTATTTAGGATGGTGTAGAAGGAAAGTATGATTGGACTGATTTAAAAAATGAAAAAAGAGAAAGTAGTTCAGTGCTTAGGGTAAAGAGTGAAAAATTAACCTTACAATACACAGTGAAAGATGCCTATAATTCTGACCATGTTGGAGGTCTTGAAGATATATTATCATGTGGGTTTAGAAACCTTCATGCAAATTTTAATGTGTCACCTCATTAATTCTTACTGCTGTTAGGTGGAGGGCCTTGTACTTGATCATGGTTCAAGACATCCAGACATGAAAAGGCGAGCAGAGAACTGTTACATTTTGACTGCTAACGTCTCTCTTGAATATGAGAAGAGGTAATAGTGTTAATCCAGATTCACATTGCTTAGATTTGCTTGGTCGTGATAAGTTCTTACCATTGATCAATCTTCTCCTTTCTCAGTGAAGTGAATGCAGGTTTTTTCTACTCAAATGCAGAGCAGAGAGAGGCGATGGTTGCTGCAGAACGGCGTTCTGTTGATGAGAGGGTGCAAAAGATAATTGACCTAAAGAACCAGGTATGCTGTGCAGGTGGTTGTTTCCCATTACTCTTGTAGTGTAAGAAATCATTATAATGTTCAATGCTGCTGGTTCTTTGTAGGTCTGCGCTGGAAATGACAAGAATTTTGTTGTTATCAATCAGAAGGGGATTGATCCTCCATCTCTAGATCAACTTGCTCGGGCAGGAGTAAGTTGTTGCTCTCTTTATTCAGTTTCTAGTAGCTGAATGGTTCAACAGCCAAGCTTGCACCTTTTGCATTTTGGTTTCTTTGGTTGCTGTGTTAGCAACTTTTGAACTAATTAGTCTGATTATGGCTAAAACTTGGGGTTGTCTTGGTAAAATAGAAAGAACTGCATAGAACCCATGTAATTCCCCCTCTCTTTGTTCTTTAATTAGACATACAAGAGAAAGGCTGGGGGGACAGGAGCTTAATGGTGATAAAATGCACAAATGGATCCTGAAGATTCCAAATATCTTCATGAAAAGATCAACAGACACATTTTGGAACTTGTGAAACTCATCATAAACTGCTTAGTACAACGGATCAGTTGGATGGAGCCTTCTTGTCTCTTCTATTGTTCTTAGTTAGAACTCAGAACTAGTTTATTCCATAAGCTCTGTGCCTTTTCAAATCACTTGTTTACAACACTCGAAAAAGTTTCTTTGAGACCATATGCGGATGAACTTTCTTTATTGCACAAGTTCTCTGCCTTTTGAATAATTTGTTTTCAGCACTTACTCAAAGTCCGCCGATCCCAGCTTGTTTGGGACTAAGGTGTAGTAGTTGTTGTAGCACTCAATCAAGGATCCATGAGAACATATGCGATAAGCTGTCTCTCCATATTATCATGTGCAAGAGCTCGAGTTGGTAGAAATATTGAGGAAAGAAAATGTGATGTATAGTAACCTTTGATCTAAGGTTCTTGTTTCCTGAAGTACACTGCTGAAGTACCTGAATGCTTTTACACCTTAACCTCTTACGATTAACATTTCCTCTTTTGGTTTAATGACAAATCGTAGAGTTTTGCACTTCTCTTTGATGTGTTGTCACAACTCACAAAATAAAGTTCTCATTTTGTTTGGACGTTGTAACTATTTAGTACTTCTGGATCTTCTTTCCCAAAGTATTTTTCCCCTTGTTACTAAGATTGCAATATGAGCAGTTAAAAGGGAGGTTGCATGACTTAAATGGGTTACATGAACTTGAGGGCTTGTCTCCTTTTGACCTCCCTAAACGTTTTATGTAATCATACTTGTTTTATGATCCAGATAATCGCACTCCGGAGGGCAAAGAGGAGAAATATGGAACGTTTGGTTTTGGCTTGTGGCGGGGAGGCAGTTAACTCTGTTGATGATTTGACTCCTGAGTGCCTTGGCTGGGCTGGTCTGGTCTATGAGCATGTTCTTGGTGAAGAGAAGTATACCTTTGTAGAAAATGTTAAAAATCCTCATTCTTGTACAATTCTTATCAAAGGTACTTTAGGTGCTTAATGTTCGTCAAATTGTTTTGTTTGGTCTCCTGTTGCTTATCATTGTAGTGAGCTGGAGAAGTCGATCTCAACCTTCAGTGCTGTTTTCTTTACAGGGCCTAATGACCACACAATAGCTCAAATCAAGGATGCAGTTCGTGATGGACTAAGGGCAGTAAAAAATACCATTGAAGATGAAGCAGTTATACTTGTATGTTACATTTTTGCCAATATAAAACTACAGTTCTGTTATTTGATCAGCAAGATTTATCTGTGTTTCCTCATGGAAGCTCCTTTACATGATGTTTGTTTGTACCCTTTTGTACTCTGTTGTTTTTTGCTGCTTGTTTATCTTTGGTGGCCAAGATGTGCATGCATGGGTCTGCTCCTAGGGCTTTAGTTTTGTGATTATGTGGGTTAGGCACATATCTTGGGTTTTTGAACCCTATTTTAGACAGAAGTGTGATATGTAAGTGGAAAAGGGTAGAGGAGCAGGCTGATCATCCACCGAGTTTCAAATCGTTTGCACTGGTGCTCAGGATTTCTCGGTTATGAAGAAAAGTCTATATGCATAGGAACACAGTCTAGTTTATGTGAAGATATTGCTAGATATCATTATAATCCTGTGCATTATTTGGTATCTTCTCTGTTGGGGCTAAGGAATTTTTAGTGTCTTGTGTTGAACATTTACAAAAAATGATGTACATGAGTCAGGACGGGAACACTTTATAGACTTCATAACCCAATTTTCCCTCTGATTAACGGAGGTTACAGCTTCAACTATCAACCAACTCTCGACTCCAAAACTAGATGTGTTACAAGTTACTGAATTATAATTTGCATGCCCATCTGATTATGGAATTTAAGCTTTCTCACTTTTTCAAGTGTTGAATCACAATTTACATTTGTATTATGTAAGAACGAGGCCATGACTTTCTTGTTCCTAAGTTGTAGTCTTGAATGCTGGCTTTCAGGGTGCCGGCGCCTTTGAAGTTGCGGCTCGACAACACCTTATTAACGAAGTGAAAAAGACTGTCAAGGGGGTGTGTATATGGCATTATCACTATCCTCTACCTCCATCTATTAAATGTTTTCAAGTACCGTATCTGTCTTCTCACTCTCTATATGTTTGTCTCGACAATATATTTACAGCGTGCCCAACTTGGAGTGGAAGCTTTTGCTAATGCCCTCCTTGTTATACCAAAGACACTTGCTGAGAACTCTGGCCTTGATACTCAAGATGTGATCATTGCTCTAACGGTACCTATCTTTTGTGCATGCAACAACGGATACTTTAAATCAGTCTTTCTAACATCTCAACTATTTTCAGGGAGAGCATGACAAAGGAAATGTTGTCGGACTAAATCAACACACTGGAGAACCTGTAGATCCACAAATGGAGGGGATATTTGATAATTATTCCGTGAAGCGTCAGATTGTTAATTCTGGGTATGTGGGAACTTTTCGTTCATTTTCTGTTTGCTGTGGTGTATGAGCATGTGTGTGTTTTATGTATGTTTACATTGTATCATTTCTGGGAGTTTAATTTCTCTTTATCTGTTTCTTCTTTACAGGCCTGTTATAGCATCTCAGCTGTTACTTGTTGATGAAGTAATTCGTGCTGGAAGAAACATGAGGAAACCAACTTAGTTTTTTCTGTCTGAAAATACTTCACTGATTTTCCTGTAGTTTTCATCTCGCGATTGTTTTGGAATTATCAGAGGAAGGATGAAAAAACGAAGGTGGAGATAGATGAAATAGGCGTTGAGAGTAGGGTGTGTTCATTGGTCAGTTTGGCATTGTTCTGAAAGATTTTGCTTGGGTAATTTCTTGGTTTTCCAGTTTTTCTAATTTTCCAATTTCATATTGAAATAAAATTCGATATGGTTTGGTTTTCTATTTTTCAACTTAAGTTTTGTATAACTTTAAGTTGTACTTTTCTCGAGTTATATCTTCTATCAACCAATATCTATAGACAATTTAAATCTGGATTTTGTGAGACATGAAATTGATTGTTTTTAGATTTGGTAGAGAACTCAAGCTTTATGCAAAAGCTTCTCCACTTATCTTTCTTTACATAAGAACCGGAACGAGACTTTGATAGTCAAGGAGAAGTGAAGCCTATTTATATACTAGTTCCATTGCGTTCATATGAGTGGAGTTACAAGCCAAATGTGGAAGCAAAATGTGGTGAATTCCATTTCCATCATCGTTAAAAAATGAATTTGTTGTTCATAAATGGGCAATGCTTGCTAATGTGGTGGGCCAAAGGACTAGAAGCTCATTAAACTCAAACCTTTTTAGCTTAAATCATATATTTTTATTTTCTGCCCCTTTCTTTTTATCATATATCTTAGAGCATGAGATTCTTTTGGTAAATTCCCTTCTTAAGCAAAACAAAGAAGGAAAATATACAACCAAATAAAAGAGATCCAGAAGATGATGACTTCAATATCAACCATTGCTTCTCTGAAGCAAATAGACCGGCGGATAGTCTAGCAATGCTAAGTCATAAAGTTGTAGGAGTGGAGACCTTCAATCTCTTATGTTTACTTCCCAGTAACATAAGAGGTCTGGTCCATATGGACAAATGGTGCTTACCAACATTTAGGAGTAAACCGGCAAAACTTGCCATCATCATATATGATCCTCCTTGATCTAAGAGGAAGCCACAAAACTCTAAAGTTCTCAAGGTCTTAATACATGAATCACCTATTATCTCATTTGATCCCAAATAGAAGTACAGGCGGAAATTTTGAAATCGAAAATCGAGTAACATGACAAGATCTGTACTATATCAACTCAAACTGTATTGCATTTCAAACAGAAAGATGAACTATATGCATTATCAAAGCAACGGACCCCAGTCCATGAGGACCTACATGAGACAAAAGGTATCAGAACCATTCTCATCAAAATATACTTTTGATTGCCAAAATTGCTTTCCCCTCTTTGTCATGGATCATATTCAACATTTAAATGAAGAACTCATGCGCATCTTGCTGCACTTAAGCATAGTTTTACGAATGTTGCCACCAACTCCAAACATAAACAACAATTCAATTAGAAAGAATCACTACATAGGTCTGCAACATATCAAGTCTCTATAACCAACGTTAACAATTTACACCGTTGTGCCCCGATTCCACCCTCCCCCTCCCCCTCCCCCTCCCCCGGCCTCGAGGCACCGTTGTGTCTCGAGACCCCCCCTCCCCCGGCCTCGAGGCACCGTCGTGGCATGAGACACCCCCTCTCGGCCTCAAGGCACCATCGACACCCCCTCGGCCTCGAGGCACCGTCGTGCCCCGAGGCACCCCCACTCGGCCTCGAGGCACCGTCGTTCCCCTAGACGACGCCTCCCCCTCCTTCCGACCTCGAGGCACCGTCGTGGCCCGAGGAACCCCCTCCCCCTCGAGGCACCATCGTGGCCCGAGGAACCCCCTCCCCTTCGAGGCACCATCGTGCCCTGAGACTCCCCCTCCCCTGTCCTGGAGGCATCGTTATGGCTCGATACACCCCCCTCCCCCGTCCTGGAGGCACCGTTGTGGCCCGAGACACCCCCCCTTGACCCAACCTCGGGGCACGACAGTGCCCCGACACCACTCTCCCCTATCCGGACCTCGAGGCACCGTCGTGCCCCGAGACCACCCCCCTCCCCGGCCTCGAGGCACCATCATGCCCCGAGACACCTCCCTTGGCCTCGAGGCACCATCGTGCCCCGAGACACCTCCCCCAGCCTCGAGACACCCCGCTCGGCCTCGAGGCACCATCGTGCCACGAGACTACCCCCCTCGGTTTTGAAGCACCTCATGCACTGAGACATCCCCTTCCCCCCTCGCCTCGAGGCACCATCGTGCCCCGAGACCACCCCCCTACACCCCCCTCCCCGGCTTCGAGACCCCCCCCCCACCTCCTCTCCCAAAGCCTCAGGGCACCGTCGTACACCGAGACACCCCCCTCTCAGCCTTGAGGCACGATCGTGCCCCGAGACACCCCCTCCCCCCTCGGCCTAGAGCTATCGTCGTGCCCCGAAACCACCTCGAGGCACCATCGTTCCTCTAGACCAACCCCCCCACACCTCCCTTCCCCCAACCTCGGGGCACCGTCGTGCCCTGAGACATACACACCCCGTCCTCGAGACACCGTCGTGCCCCGAGACACCACCCCTCGGCCTCGAGGCACTGTTATGCCCTGAGACACCTCCCCCCCCCGGCCTCGAGGCACCGTCGTGCCCCGAGACACCCCCCTCGGCCTCGAGGCACCATTGTCCCCCGAGACACATACACCCTCAGCCTCGAGGCACCGTCGTACCCCGAGACACCCCTCTCTCTCGGCTTCGAGGCACCGTAGTGCCCCTAGACCTCCCCCCCTCCCCCGCCTCGAGGCATCGTCGTGCCCCGAGACGACCCTCCCTCCCCCGCCTCGAGGCACCGTCGTTCCCCGGTACCACCCCCTCCCCCTCGAGGCACCGTCGTGCCCCAAGACCACCCCTTCTCCCCCTCGAGGCACCGTCGTGCCCCGATACCCCCCTGAGGCACCATCGTTCCCCGAGACCCCCATCCCCCCCGGCCTCGAGGCACCGTGGTGCCCCGAGAAACCCCCCGGCCTCGAGGCACCGTCGTGCCCCGAGACCCCCTTCGCCTTGAGGCATCATAGAGCCTCGAGGCCCCCACCCCCCGCCTCGAGGCACTGTTGTGCGACAAAGCCCTCCTCAGCCCGCCTCAAAGCACAGTCGTGCCTTGAGGCCCCTCAGCCTGCCTGCCTTTAAAAAACAAAGTTAGAAAAATGCACTTAAACGATTTGATTCATATATTGAACAAAAAGAAGACGCAACAAAATCTTTGTTGGGCTGAGTAATCATCAAATATTGTGTTTCATACCTAACGAAGGAAGTTGTCTCTCCATTCGTTCACTATGAGAAGATACGAACCAAGGGTCTCGTTTTATCGAGTCAATCTTGATCCTGAGGCATGTACATGGTTCTGAGTAAATAAAGCACCATACTAAAAGGACACAAGTCTGAAGTTTCACAAATTAATCAAGAAAAGGTAGATGAGAAAAGGAACACCTATATTCAAGAATTGCAAGGAACGAGCAGAAGAAAAGACAGATGATGCAGTATTAATATCATTGAAGCTCCTTGCTGATAAACACCTATACCCTCTGCTTTTCTTTCTCAGTGAAGCTCCTTGCTGATAAACAAGTGGTGCTTAATAATATCGACTAGTAGTTAATTGTCAAATGCAGTGTGTCTGGGACAAGCCTGTACTCCTTGAAAACCTACCATCAAACAAGTTCCATATCAAACTGACGAATTTCTGAGCTCAACCACATTAATTAAAACTCTACTCCTGGGCACATTGACATTTCATCAGGGACACAACTTTAGAGAAGAAAGATGTTAGAAATTTACCTCAACATTAACATGCACGCATGCTAGGATTGATGTCTTTCTGTACTTTTTCCATGAAATCTGTGGAAGGCCTTATCTTTGGCGAGTACAATGACCAAAGTTCATAATAAAACATATTCGACAACTGGCAGCAAATGTCAGTAAAACTGCAATAATGTTAAAGTAATCAGCAACATCCAATTCAAAGAGACAAAGAGCTGAAAAGAGATAAGAGGGTAATCCAACATTTTATTACCTCTGAGTCAGAGGCTCTCAAGTGTTTGTATATGTCAGAGGCCATTATAGCACATAACTATGGGTTAGCAATATTCTTATCAATGTTGACTATTTTATCCCCCTGATTCCAAGTCCACAAGTACATTTCTCTTACATATACATGGATAGATATCGTATCTATATATATATATTATGCAGTTTATACCTCCCATATAGGCATCCAAATAGGACTGAACCAAAAAAAAAATAGGACTGAACCGTTTGTCAGGCTATTGTTTCCTCAAAATTATGAAGTAAGACGTCAGTTTCTCCACAATATCATTTTTTTGGTTGTATGAAGAATTTTAGGGCCAGAACAAATGTGTGATCAATCATACTACTTTTTACCTATTACTTTTTACCTATAACTTGTGCAAAAAGCACGGGGGAAGTATAATTTGATCCAGTAGATGTTGAATTTAATTCTGTGTAGTCTTAAATAGACATGCAGGGAAAGATGTAACATTTTTCTGTTATATCTGGTAATTCTTTCAATACTCAAGTTGGATTCTATACTTCCTATTAATGAAAAAGAAAAGAGCGATGGAGGTGGTGGATATGTTTTCATGAATCTCTGTTGATGCAAGATCTTATCCTTCGACATTCCAAATTTTGCTGAGGAAGTAACCAGTTGAGATACCCATATTGCATAAACATATACAAGCTGCTAATGGGGTTTCAATCTTTACTCTTTATCTCCATATTTTCCTGCTAATAGGGCCTAGCTTATACACATTTTTACAAAAAACTACCAATAGGACATTTGCAAGCACTCATTGGACATTGAGCGCCCCACATACACCAATATTAACAGTCTTATTTCACAGGTTATCTCTTCACTTACTGCTTCTTTGAGGTTTGATGAAGCCCTAAATGTTTATGTCAATGAATTCCAGACCAACCTTGTTCCCTACCCCAGGATTCATTTTATCCTTTCTCATCTGATGCTCCTGTCATTTCAACCAAGAAGGCCTACCATTAGCAGTTGTCACTTGCAGAGATCACCGACAGTGCTTTTGAGCTATCTTCCATGATGGTCAAGTGTGATCCTCACCACGGGAAGTACATGGCTTGCTGCCTTATGTTCCGTGGTGATATTGTGACAAAGGATGTGAATGTTGTTGTGGCTACTAACTAAGCGCACCATAAAATTTGTTGACTGGTGCCCTACTGGATTCAAGTGTGGTATCAACTATCAGCCAACATGTTCAAGGTGCAAAGGTATGTAATGTATGATTTCCAACTCAACCAGTGTTGCTGATGTCTTCTCACGCATTGAGCACAAGTTCGATCTGATGTATGCCAAGTGTGCTTTTGTGCACTGGTATGTTGGTGAGGGTATGGAGGAAGGTGAGTTCAGTGAAGCACGTGAAGATCTAGCAACTTTGGAAAAGGATTACAGGAGGTTTGGTGCTGAACTAAAAGAAGGAGGCGATGACGATCACGAGGAATACTAGAACCCCACACACAAATTTATACAAGGAACCCCATAACCAACATACAGAAACAGAGACAGAACCCCCATAACCAACCTACACAAACAGAGACCATCACTTCAATCACAAAACCCACCTACATTTCCCTTGCATACACAAATTTATACAAGAAATCCCAAAACCAACATACAGAAACAGAGACCATCATTTCCCTTGCATACACAAATTTTTACAAGAAACCCCATAACCAACTTTCACAAACAGAGACCATCACTTCAATCACAAAACCCACCTACATTCCCTTGCGTACACAAATTTATACAAGAAACCCCATAACCAACATACAGAAACAGAGACGGGTAATCAAAAAAATACACAAAAGAAGAAGATAAAGCCCATCACTCCAATTATTTTCCTACAGTGTAAAAAAACACATACATAATAAACAAAGACCAAAAACAAAGAAACACTCACAAGTTTGGAGGAATGAGAAATTGAGCTTATGAACAGAGACAGTGTATGATTCGAGTTATTAGAAAGTGCCCGCCATCTTCAGCATTCAATTTTCCAGTCTCCAACCCCCATGAATTCGCAGCCATTTGCTTGTCTTCGAACTCGAAACGTTCAAAAATTCAAAACCCTTATCAAGAAAACAAAGAAGAAGAGAGCCGTTATCTGTAATTGTGAAAAATGGAGTAATATATAGTATGTTAGTAGCGAACAATGTTTGGGACTTGCTAAAATCATCGTTTCAAAATTTCGTGAATGAGTTTCACAAGACGGTTTCCTTGACTTTCTTTTTTTTTTGTCTAAAGTCATATGCGGCCCTGAAGTTGTTCGCATATTTCATTTGAACACTTCAACTTATCTTTGTTCCTATTGAATATTTTATTTGTTCAAAAGTCATTTCTATTAAACACAAATTGCTGACATGTCAAAAAACGTATACTACACTCTCTTTGGGCGCGTAAAACTATTGAAAATAATTTTTTCTTTTTTTATTAACTTATATGCAGAAATTAATAAAAAAGGAAAAAACAATTTCTTTTGAAAAGGAAGTCTTCTTCTCCACTTCCTCAGCCATTTTCATCTTCCATTTTCATAATTTTTTTCACATACACAGCACACCCATCCTCTTCACCGATCTGTTTCTTTTACCGTCTCCAATTCTTCTTCTACTTTTTCCTTTTTATTCCTTTTTAATGTAGACTTGCATATTTAATATTCCAACAAAACTTCATTTATTCCGGCGAAATAAATATGAATTAATAAAAATTTGTTATTATCTATTATAATTGCGATAAATAATTACAAATGGAAAAAAGATAAAAGCAATGAATTGAAGGTTTTGATGATCTTAAAATGAAAAAGAATAGATATTTAGCTTGGGTGGATGGTGTATTACCGACGTTGATGAAAGGAGTAAGATTCGATGGAGGAAAAAAAAATGTGAGTTGATCAATGGAGGAGAAGGAAGAGGTCGGATGATGGTTTACTGGCTTGTTGGGGCTGCCATCGGCGTTGATCGATGGAAGAGCAGCTATGGTTTTTGAAGAAGAAGACGCAGGGTAGGGGGGTAATTAATAAGAAAAAATTTATTTTCTTTAAAAAAAACATTTTAGATTATTTAAATAATATTTTTTAAAAATTGGATTTTAATGCCACGTGTCATCATTTTATTGGTATGTTTATTGTGTGCCAGCGTTTGAAATACACGCATCTTAATGTTTTAACTGATTGTCATTTTGTGTTAAATAGGTATATATTTCTTAAGGTCCAAGCGTTCAATAGGTACAAGTCTAACTTAAGGTGTCTAAGTGAAATATGCGGACAATTTCAAGTGACCGCATATGACTTAAGTCTTTTTTTCTTTCCAAATCAAATATTTTTAAGAATAATATAAATACTATTGTTAATTTTGTCCTTTTTGTTTAAATCTATACTTCACCAATTTTTATATATATAATTGATTTACGTTCTTTTTGAGATTTAATTTCTCTTAAAATAATTTTCAAAAAAAAAAATTCTCCATTACTCATATTTTTATTCTTGGAGTTAATTTTCCATCAATTGCATAATAAAATTTCTTTTGTTTTATGAATACCAGTTGAGAGAGAGAAAATTTTTGACGTGCTTAATATTCTATTGAGAAAAATAAAAGTAGATGAATGATATTTTTATTCTAAGAAGAAACACAAGTAATTTTTATAGAATGTGCATGAACATCTATACAAATAACTCTTTTAACTTAAAAACAAAACTTATTTTTTCATATAGAAGTGATTCTCCCTTAGTCTCAACATATATGATATACTTTAATGTCATATTTTATACTGATTAAAAATAATTCAATTATTAACCTCTGAAATGATTCATAGTCAAAAAATTATTTAAGATTATTTTAGATTATAAATTTTTAAAAAAAAATTAAAAAGAAAAAATTATATTAAATTAAATAATATCACAAGAATTGAGATCGAATAATATTGTACGTATAGTACAACATTTTGTCATATGATTTGAAGTGATACTTCAAGGGACGGTCAGCAAAGTTTTGTCATTTTTGTGGGGTCATTGCTCTTTAGATTGTCAAATAAGAAAATCCATAGATTCTCACTACTTTGAAAAAGTAATGACTCAAACAATGTTAATCCAATAGATTGCTAGTTGTAATTTGTTAAAGCAGTAGATATATGTTTCGATTAGTAATAATTATTTTAAAAAGTCATTCAATTTTTTTTTAACTACGAGAGAGAGAAGAAGTAGGTAAAAGATAAATAGTCTAAACGACGTAAGTTTTAGATATATCAACAGGTGACCACAGATCATAACGTACTCTTCGCACAATAAATCTACTTTGAAGTTGACTTCTTTGCTTGGCCACTCGTCGAAATGTGTACGAGATACTATAGGGGTTCAATATCTCAATAGCACCTTTGTCTAAAGGTTCGAAGGAGACTTCACATCAGAAACACACAAACATCTAAATACAAAGTTATTCAACACATGATCGATCCAAGAACTGAGAGCGGTAGAAGTCTTGTCTCAGGGGGGAATGAGCTTGCTTGTTAGTGGTCATACTATCTGTCTGATGGGGAAATGCCTTTCCGGTGCCTATCCCCATTCGTCAATCACTTTCTTTTTTTCTTTCATCAAAATCGACCTTAACAAACATCTCCTCCATTTTCGGCTCTTCCCATTCCATATCATAAACAAACACCTTTGCTTCATCAATATTGGCGCTAAAGGCTCTACCCCCGCCCGCCAGTCCTTTATGGAGTTAGCCAACTACAAATAAGTAAGAAGGGTTCTGGACATTTTGGAAAATAAAATAAAATAACAAACTATACAGTTTGAAAATTGAAATGTTGTTATTACAATTTGAGCATCATAAATGCTCACCTTCTACGACATGAACATTTTGTCAAATAAGTTAGTAATAATAAATCCGGCGAAAACCTTGAAAACAGAATCAGAAAAGAATGGCGTTAATGAAATTGAGTTGTAACATGTAATTCTTTTCGCAGTTCCTAAAACATACTCCAAGAATGTAAAAAAGTAATAGCTTTATTGAAGAAAAACCTGAATGCATCCAAGAATGTACACTGCATAGTAACGACGTCCATGAATACTAGTTAATTTTCTTTCATCTACTTTACTTGTCACTAAGTTACATCAACTCGATCTTCATAAGATTAATAGTATCAAAAGTTTACCTAATTTTGACATAATAAAGAATCTCGAGATTTTTGACAATTGAAGTCTACTTTTGCACAGATATGTTGGATCCTTCGCTTCACTATAGGGGAAAATCTAATGAGTTTGGCCATTTACGCTTATTTGATACCGACGCTTGTGCACATGTTAATCTATTTTAGGAAAACGATAAAAAAAATGCCCTAAATTTATAGGAAAGTAATAAAAATATCCCTCGTTTATAGTTTGATTCAAAAATGTTATTACTGTCAATATTTTGGTTCAAAAAACTAATTCCAACCTAATTATCTATTTTATACTCTAAAAATAAATCTGCTTCTCTTTCCTTAATATTATATAATTATTTCTATTTTGTTATCTCATGATGTAAATCATTTTTTTCAAATAATAATCTATGTAAGCTTCATGTAATATATAATTTTTATATTTTTCAATTATTTATTTAAGAAAAATTACTTTATTCTAAATAACATAAATGCGACAAATATTACAACAAACAATTCAAATCAAAGTAAAATTCGTGATAAACTTCAATCATAGCATAAATTTTGCATTATCGTAAAAAAATATTTTAAATTTTATATAAATATTTAACTTTCAAAATTGTTACATATCTCCTATTATTATTCTATTAATGCATTACGGAGTTTTTTTATTAACGAATGCACCATGTAACTAATTATGTTGTATACTAATATACTTCCTCTATTCCATTTTAAACTATCGTATCAAGTATTTTCATGTTCATTAAAAGTGTAGTCTAATCACTTATCACCATAACATAAAAGAGAATTGCTTGAATTATCATGTAAATACATTCTTCATAGTAAAAAATAATTATAATTTTTAATTACATATTTAAAGTGATGAAAACTTCTAGAAAATCAAATTACCAGAAATGTTAATTCAAAATAGAAATAATATATTTTTGGATATTCTGTTATTTAAAAAATAATTACAACTACTAGAGAATTGATTAATAGTCTTGAATAATATAAAAATAATTTTAAAAACACATACTTAAAGCGCTAACTTTTTTATAAAATAAAAAATTACCAATTCGGAAAAAGGTAGTAACTTTTCAATGATATATTTTTAGATGTTATATTACATAAGAAAATAATTACAAATATTAATGACTCAATAAATGATATTTTAAAAATAAAATAAAAACAAAAGTTAAATAGGAAGATCAATAGTATGAATAGATGGAGTACAAAGAGAGTAACATGGAGAGAGTGGTTAGAGATGGTGTTTCCTATTTGGGTTGGAGATGGTCTGAGGAAGCATTTGGGAGGAAGAAAGTCCAATGACCTTCCCAAGCCATGGGTGCACAAAAGACCATTTATGGGATACGCGTATTATCACTACACTTCAATCGAGTTATTCTATTTGACCTCAAGAGGAGAGAGCAGAACAAATCCACCTTTAAGTCAAAACAGCTATGTCGAATCTACTCTGTTGGAACAAATCAAAAAACAGAGGAAAGAAAAGGGAGATCAAAGTTCAACTGATGCCAGGGGAGGGAGCATTTCTTAGAAATCTTCAACTCAAACAGCTAGGTCGACTCTATTAGAAATTTAGAACAAATCAAGAAAACAAACTCCTAACATAACAAACTGAACGGATGTTAACAAAAACAGCCGAGCAGATGCCATCAGCAGTAGCTGTCAAGCATCGTTAAGTTCAGAAAAGAAAAGAAAAAACCCTGTAGACAGAACAAAAACACACAACAAAGTATGCACATAACAGGCTTTGCATAATAGAACACGTTATTCTTGCCAAAGCCCAAATAGTTACAACTTAATGGCACTTGAACAAGATGAAAGCTTGCAGGTCCTTAAACTTATATAACATATCCATTAAAGAAAGAGTTTAGATCCAAGACTCTGAATTAGGGCATTGAATTACTCCACATGGCAAGATAGAAAGTATGTCACCCGGATTTAGAAGATAGAAAAAAACAAAGTATAACGAAAATTCTAAGAGATTGAAGTACACTCTGTTTCATCCATGTCATTCATCAAACTCATGCATGTGATCCAACAGATAGTTTGCAGCCATCTCCTCATTTTTGTTGCATGCAAAATATACTTGCAACACCAAAGCTCGATCGAAACCCATAGCTTCAAGCTGTAAAGATCAACACCAACAAAGCAGAAATGAAAAGCAATATCACATCAGAATAATATTTCATATCTGCTAAAGCTCAGTGAAATATACATCACAAACTGAAAATGTAGAATTTGGAAGACAGAGCGACATTCATAATAGTTTTGCTTCTTTTAGGTAGGTAGTGGAAGATCAAAAGACATGTGCAACTATTACTGTTGTATCAGTTTTGTGAATATGATAAATCAGGTGATTTTGCTGAAAACAAACGATAACACAGACCCAGTAGTCCTTCCAGTTAAATTCACATGCAATGCAGCATGAAACTACCATAATGCTCCATCCAAAAAAAAAAAAAAAGGTAAATGCTCTATCAAGTTAGAGAAGCCATCTTGCTTTCCCAGTTTGAGAGGATTCTCTGGAGATAACCTCAATCAATCTTTTTTATGAACTTGTGTAAAAAGAATACAAGCAAGAATTTTTCATGGAAACGTGGTAATGAGAAAGTAGAAACATCCCCTCAGGTGTCGGGGGTGGGAAATTGTGTTAAATGGCTTTAGGCACCCAAAGGTCTTGGGTAGTTTGTGATGTGGGATGAAAATCATGGAGAGGCGAGGGTTCAAATCCTGGCAGAGACAAAGAACGATTTCTTCACACTTGCCCAGGTCTCGGTGAGCAGAATAACCAAATAGTTACAGCGGTAGAACGTAGCATAGGCACCCGGTCGAATAATAGTGCACATAAATTTGGCCCGACCTCCACCATACTTGAAAAACAAAACAACACATCTTGACAAGTGTAACCTAATGTTTTCCACACAGATTACCATTTGGCTCTTAATATGAGGAAGAAGAGACTGTGAAAAGAGTAATTCCGTATCAGTACGGTATAAGATTAAATGGAGTGCCAATAACTCGTTCACATGGTCATGGGGATTTAAGGCAGGAACTTGTGAATGAAAAGGGAGAACAGAATAATATGGCAAACTATACCTTACATTTGGAAGACAATATGGAAAGGGTAGGAATATTTAGGTGTACTGAAAAAGGGGGAATACAAAAGCAGAATCAAGTATAACAGTTTGTGATAGCTGTGTTTATAGAGAAAGGCAGAATGTAGAGAAGGTTGTGAAATCTCATGGATTCATTACTGCTCTCTGCATTAAGAATCCTTAAATGCATTTGTTGTGGAATATTACATAAAGTGGTTACTGAGCACAGCATTTAGAAATATAGCGGTACTGGAGATTACTCTTGTCAATAGTGTAAGCACTTTTGAAGCTTAAACACAGATATAGCTGTTGAATATGACATCTAAATATGAAGGATCTGTTTTTTTTTTAAAAAAATCAAATATGAAGGATCTGAATGTAAAATAAATTCTCCAAGCTCTGGTATTTTTACACATCAGCACATGAAAATTCATGGACAGAAAATGTGCATGCAGACTACCTAATGTTGCATGCAAGAAAAATGAGTTAAGTTTTAAAAAAAAATCTGGTTTGGCACCCTCAGCACTTCAACTATCAAGTAATAATTTGCAAATCTATCGGTGTCGTGTAAAAGGAAGCAAGAACAAGGCGTAGGTTTGTCGTTAACATTCCAGTCTTACAGGAAAAACTGTCATGAAATGAACTAGATCTAACAGAACCTGTAACCATGTGGCACAAGCTAAAAGATAAATAAAGAACTTACTCGCTCAATAGCCTCACGCTCTTCAGGTGTGACGGTCACAGCTTGTGGTATAGCCCCTGCCGGCTGCCCAGGCACATTCCTGATAGTACCATATTATGACAAAGTTAGCCTCACATACAGATATGGAGATGTCAAAAAAAAGGATTTTGGATGGCTAGAAGCGTAAGTTGCTGTGCCTCATGCATCCAGCTCCCTAATTCAAAACAAGAAGTTCTCACCCTTCCCCCTCAACGGGTTCATTGATGAGGCGCAAGAAGTCAGCTTGATGCTCTTGAATCAGCCGCATCAATTGAGGATTTTGCTTACCCAACTCCTGGAGCATTGGCTGCAGATAGAAAAAAATGTCACTGTTCCAGTTTCCAGAAACCATTTGTAAAAGCTTTGAGCAAACAAAATTAAAAGCCATGTGTGTCCGTCTGTGTGTGAGATACCTGCAATATCTGTGGGTTTGCTTGCACCATTGCTCGGAGGGCTTGAAACTGTTGAGGGGAAAAGAGGTTAAAAAATTATATTTACAAATTAATTACCAATTTTACAAAGGTAGGATGTGCACCTGTGGACTATTGCTTAAGAAATCCAAATTTCCAGCTCCAGCATTTGAACCCACATTTGGAAGGCCCTGATGGTAAATTTGAGAGAATTTTTAGCATTTTGGATAAAATGTGAGAAGCACAAACTTAAATTTTCTGGTGGATTTCACCACCTGAGGAAAGAGATCCAAAGGATTAGCATTTGGCCCACTGGACGGAACAGCTGGCTGTGAAGCCTGAACAGGGGGATTTACAGCCTGTCCGCTAGCAGGAGCAGCAGGTGGGATTTCTGCTTGCTCAGGAATACCCTGAATGATAACAGGTGTACTTTAAAGTCAATAAAAAGATGTGATATTAGAAGACAAAAGGAGATACTAGAATCTATCACAACACAAGCACTAACTGCCAACAGAACATGGACATTTTCCTACTTTCTGAACTACTTATATTTTCTGGGGTAAGTAACTTCAAGAGAACATGAAGCTTCAGGAATGATATGCGTTCAATGCACAAAGTAAAGAACTTAATCAATTAAGTACTCACAGAGTACAGGTATTCAATAGCTCTCTCTGGATTGTTATATGCAGCCCGTAGAGCACGCACAACCGTATCCCGTTCCCAACTTCCACCACCCATATCAAGAATCTGTTGAACCGTAGTTTCCAAGGTACTTCCAGCAACAAGGTTTGATGCCGCTTGACCATACACGTCTGTCAGGGGACTGTTTGACAAAGACAGCAACATAAAGAATGACCAAACTAATCACATAGCATGACCAAAAAGTAATTTTCTAGTCCAATATGTTATGATGTACTTACTTAGCAGCAGCTGGAGCTGGAGCTGGAGCTGCAGCAGGAGCTGGAGCAGGAGCAGGAGCAGGAGCAGATTGTGCACTAAAAAACCAAATAAGCTTAAGCTAACTAAACCACAAACAAAAGAATTGATTCTAAGCATCTTCCAACTAACAGCAAAAAGTTATGGGGAACAGAAACTCACGGTGCCACACTTGCAGCAGTTGCTTGAGGTGCTACTGTCTGTGTAGGTTGGCCTGTGGATGTTGCAGGCTGGGCCTAGTCAAACAGATATCATCAGCTAACCATTACAAATTCATACAACCATCTTTAGATTGTTCAAAGCACAAGATGGCAGACTTCAAGTACCCCAGAACAGCTCAAGTAATATAATCATTACACAAGCCTAAGCACAATCACTCTCTCAGCTCATAGATCAACTATAAAACTTATAAACCAAACATGTGTCTCCAAATATACAAGTACAAGTGTAGGTTACAAAAACAAACAACATTCATCACATGTTTTTAGCAACAGGAAAACAACGGGACAGATGTCATCACTCATCAGCTCCCAAATAACCATTATAGATTCATACAATCATCTTCAAATGGTTCACAGCATAAGATATTAGGCTCAAGTGCCTCAGAATAGCACAGGTAATATAATCATTTCACAAGACTCGTAAAAATCACTCTCTTTCATCCCATCGTTCAGCTACAAAACTCATAAACCAAACATCCATCTCCACATATACAATTACAGGTGTAGGCTACAAAAACAAGCATCATTCAACACATGTTTTGCAACAGGCAAACAAAAAAATATTAGATGAAGGTAGTAATCACAACAACACTTATACACATTTAATTTAAAGGAAGTTGAATTCAATCTCAATTGTCTCACTAGAAACAGAAAGTGCATTAAAGAAGTCAGCAAGTAAAGCTCTCACCGAATTTGAAGGTGCAGGCTGTGTAGCTGAGGTTCCACTTGTTGAAACCTTATTCTACAATAATCATGGGAGGAAAAGAGTTGGAGATGAACCATTATCAGCCAACAGAAACAGATAATATATATTCACACAGTTCATGGAAGCATGAAATACCCTTAAAATCATCTGGGAAGAACAGCTATTTCATTCCAAACTATAGACATACCCTTTATAAAGCACATGCTTAAATAGTTAAATTACTTTGAAGAATAGGTACCTTGGAAAGCATTATAACGACAAAACTATTTTCAGCAACTTTGTTTTCCTCCAATGTTGTAGGGTCCTTGAGAACTTTACCCTGGTGGATAAGCATCTGTTGTGCAGCAGGGTAGACATCTTGACCTTGAACTGTTTCTATGCTTTTCTTCACGTCAGCAACCTAAATATTTATTATGTGGAGCAAATCAGTTTGTACGACAGAGGAAAAAGAGAGAGAGAAATCATTGACAAAGAAGTTACAAACATGATTACTTTTAGGACTTTGTTTAAAAGTAAAATGACGAGATCAACGTTTGCAATGCTGTTCTGATTTTGTTTTTATTGCTATATTTACTCTATTTTCAAACAAGAAAGGGTGTAAACATGCGAATGTACACAAAGAGGACTTCAACTATGGAATAAGAATAAACAGGAAGAAGGCAAATTAGGAAGGTGAAGTAGCTGTAAATGCCGCACAAGCTCTTCAACCCTGTCTGCACAATATTCTTAGCACCAAAACAACGGAACGAAAACCACTAAGAGACCAAAAGAAAAAAAACAAAGCAGTATCAACGAAAGCCAACAGAAAAGAAAAAAAACATAGAAGTTTGTCTCCTAATTCGCCGTATGCAGGACCATCTCATACAATGTAATTTCAATTCTCGTCTTTTACCTCTAGAAAAATTGGCTTGAGTAGTTGTAGCTTCAAGAACATCCGGGTCAAGACAGAATTGCACTTATGAGGGTCTTATAGGGAAGTGGGTCCTATGACGTGCTTAATAAAGAGGCAGTATCCCTAATTCAACCCTAAAAACTACCAGTACAAGATTTGGACCGTACTACATCCTCAGAATAGAGAAACTCCATTAACAAATCAAATGGCTCCGCTAACATTAAACAAAACAACTAAAATCACCCCCAAGACCAAACTCAATTGAAAACTAGAAGTCACTCCAAACTCTTCCCAAGAAAAAAACAAGAAATTGTTTCCTTAAAAGTTTTGGGACTTGCAATAAAGCTTCCACCAGTTTAACTTATGTAGAAACTAATTTATTTGCTTATTTTCATAATCGTGGTGTCCGTACCAGCCTTCGGACACCTCAACTAAGTCTACCTGATAAATGCCACCTCACACTAAGGCTTAGAACAACTCATCATAGTACTAGATATATAGCAGGACACTACAGAATCTACTCAGTAATAAATAATCATTCAGCTGAATCCAAATTCAATTCGACTTGAAGAATTCACATAAAATCACTCAGCAGCATTAAATACCATCAATTCACGAATCAAAACAAATCAATAATACTTGAAACAACCCCTCCCAAACCATGTACCATTAGAACCCTAAAATTCACAAACAAAGTCGCCACTGACATTGATTGGAACTATATATAGAGTTCTTTTTGTTACAACTCTACATTCATACTTCAGAGGAGCAGTCAGCGACTTTTTTTAGAGGTCGATGACTTAAAACCCTGAATCTACATCAGCCGCTAGGAAACCCTAATCAGAGCTCAATCGCCGCTTAAAACAACTCAATTTGATAATTGAACACAATTCACAAACAAAAAAAACATGAAAGCATGTATATCATACAAAACAAAAAGATAAATAGAGATCGATAGTTACCGTGTCTTCGGGTTTCACTTCGATCTCGAAGTGCGTGCCTTTCAAAGTCTTCACAAAAATCTTCATCTTCAAAAGCTTGTTTGCACGTCCTTCCACTTACGACGCCGGCGCCCTGCAACTTCCGGTCACTGCCGGCGATGAATTTGTAAAGTTAACGAATGTGTTTATAGAAAATTTAGCAGATAGAAGAAAGGCTTAAGCAGAAAGTTTACACTGAAAAGGGTTTTTTAATGTCTTTAACACGCTTTATATACCTGGAAAAAAAAGAGGGTAGTGATTTGGTTACCGCTGGGTTTCGTGACAGCTCAGAACGAACCAATAATGTGAAGCCACGTAAGGTACAGCGGTGTTGGTAAATCATCTCTTAATATCATTTTTATTTCTATTAAGGACTATAATATTACCCTACTATCTTTATTCTATTGACAAATATACTTGATATATAATAAATAAAAAACTAAATCTCTTCTATTTGGACAATAATATTGTACTTTTAAAATAATACATTTATTAACCCTTTAACCCAATCAAATTTTATATTGGGTAAAAAAATAATACAATGAGATTTTCTTTTTTTCTATGAATATTTTTATAGTAATTCATTATAAACTCAGCCAAATACTTTTACATTTCTTGCACATACAACATTTATTTGATGTACATGAAGAATTAAATATTGAAAAAAAATCAATTTTATAGCAAATTTTTATAGTACATTAATATTCATGAGTATTTGCTTATATGTCAACTTCTCTTCCTACAAAAATTTAGTTTTGCTCTATTGAGGGAATAATTAGTTTAGTTCCTTGAGATGTTGCCTTCTCCCTAAGGACTCGGATTGTTTTATTGTCTTAAATCTTTGATATGTTTGTCTCTGTTTCTTCGTGTTGACACGGGTAAAAATATATAATAATTCGTATAATAGGTTTATTTGTCATAAAATGTGAATATCTCTTTTTCAAAATATTAAAATAAATTTTCGACAGATATCGAAAAAGGAGGCGAAATTAATTTATTTATCATGGCTCTATCTACTCATTAGAAAAAGAATATATAGTCCGGAGAAGAGTGAGAGGGGGCCAACGAGCCTTCTCTCGTTGTTATTTTTGGATCACCCATCTCATCTTTCTCCTTCGCTAATCTGGTGAGATCAAATTTCTAGAATAAAGTGAAGTGGTAGGACTTCTTCCAAGTCCTTCCTCACAAGAATCTCAAGTTTCTCTCGACGCTGAGTGTAGGGATGAGAATAAGAATTCAATATATAGTTACAACTCCAGTATACAAAAAAACATATTAATCTTAGAGTTGTGAATGATTGAGACAACTACTTCTAAGATATTTTTAGTATATTTTCTTTAACAAGTTGTAATCATTGATTATGCTGATAAATGAGATAAGGATAATACATTATCCATCAATTCAAATGTACTATATTTGTATGCCCTCATCCAACCAAGTAAGAAGGTAATCTTTATTCAATAAAAATGCTATCCTAAAAGAAAATCGATTAGCACTCGAAAATAGATGACTTTATCCTTTTGAAAAGATCCTCATTTTCTGGAGGTCAAATCTTTCTTGAAGCAACCATCAACCCCTTGAAGATCCTATCGATCAATTGCGACTCTTTCAATCATACATATATCATTAATGAAAATTTAAATAACAAAGTATCAATTTTATTATTATTATTATTATTTGTTTTGAGATTGACTTAGAGAGTGTTCGCTCGACTTTAAGTAGTTTTTAGCCCTTAAGAGCGTTAAAATATTTTTAAAACGGCTTTAAAAAAAGTTAAAAGTAGGTATCCCCTGCTATTCATTTTTTAACTTGAAAGTTACCAAAATTTGACTTTTTAAGAATTGTTTCTTTTACAATAAGCCAAATGGTCCCTAGATTTTTCGTATACCTTAATGAAACCTAAAATCTCACTCCCTTGCTTTCTTCTTTTGATAAACTAGTTTGCATATCTTTTTATTTGATGCTCATTCCTGATTTGGGAAGTGCCCACTTTCTTCTATGTCAGCAATAAGTTGATAAACTTTACTAATTAATAAATGAATTATTAAATCTAGAGTAACATAGGAAAATAAACGGGTCTCTTTGTATTATTTTTTATCGGATCAAAATTTTAATTAGGTTAAATGGTTAATAAATGTATTGTTTTTTTTAAAAAAAAAGGTTTAATGGGACATGAAATCTAACTATGATATAAAATGTTTTTACTATATTAATATATTTTGATAAATGTAGGGATAATTGGAAGAAATTATAATCCTAAAAAAAAAATCAAAAACAATAGTAGGGGCAATTTTTCAAATATGGGTAATCATTTTAAAATTTACTGTCATCATACAAATGTATTTATTTGATATAAGTGTGTGCGGATTTTATTTGAATTAAATAAAAAAATCAAATTGAATAGAATACTTTTGTCGCATTTTCAACTATATTTTTGGATGACTATTATGTATTGTTATTTTTCTTTCATATTTTATCATATTGTTTTGTATTATATTATAAAAATCAAATTGAATAGAATACTTTTGTCACAATTTCAACTATATTTTTAGATGACTATTATGTATTGTTATTTTTTTTTCATATTTTATCATATTATTTTGTATTATATTATATTAAATAAATAGGTATAAATTTTTTTTTAAATTTGTCCCGAAAAATCAGTTATATGTTTAAGCTATTATGATGATCTATTACATACATTTACTATTTAATATCACCCTAAAACATGTAGCACCACTCTCACAGTATATGATGTATTACACTTGTCGCCACATCAACACTAATTCAGAGCTACATCGAATTTATGATTTTTTATACTCTTTTTGTTTTGTTTTCTTCATTAATTAACTTTTCTTTTGTCAACTCTATTTTACACTAACTAATCCAATAATCTCTAATTAATTAATTAAATTATCTAATTATTATATCTTCATCGCTAAATCTCACTCACTTTATCTCAATCTCATCAGAAAAAATCATCCCTTTAAATTTATATCACTATTCACTTTGTCTTCTCCGACGAAGAACAATTAACCCATCACCACCACAAACCCACATCCACAATACCCTTCCCTCTTATTTTTCGAAACCATTAGCCACCTAAGATCCACCTTAACCACCACAAAACAGCCACTCAAAACCCCAAATCAATCACCGACAAACACCGAATTAAATTTCTCTTTACCTTTTCAATTTTATTAGTTGGATTTCTTTTAGAGGTGTTTCGGCAAGCTCAATGCTTCAATCATTGCTCTGATGACTTTTCAATGAGCTCCATGCTTTCAAATCTGAACAAACAACAAACAACACCAGTATTATACTCGCATTGGAAATAAAATAAATATAAAAAAAATTGTGAAGAAGACTTTTTTATTTTTTATTTCATTTTTTGTCACGTCAGTTTAGGTGGTAAATAAATTCATTTTTAAGTAGTAAATGTATGTAATAAGTCTCTATTAGTTTCATTTCTGAATTATTGATAGTTTTAAAAGTACAAGTTACTTCACTAACTGAACTTAAATACACTTCTGAATCTTGCAACATGAATGAAATATTGTGCTAAGTTTTCATTTTGTTTAAGGGTACTTTTAACATTTCTCTCGACTTTTTATTAAGAGGTTCATTTTCCTACGAGAATTTGAGCCCACTTATTATATAATTGGGTGTATCTAAATTTAATTAGTCAAGTAGACTAGAAGAGAAATGCTTGTAAGCTGTCAAACTAAAAGTGCATCAAATTTCGACGTGTTTTCAATACTTTCCTCTTTTTAAAAAAAACCTAAGGATATTAAGAGTCTAACCAAAAAAATAAAATACAAAAGCTGCCCTAAATATAATTGACTTGGAAAATAAAAATACGTGTAACGTATATCATGTTAAACCAAAAATATACCATTAAAAAAAGTTGAAATTAAACCTGCTAAGATGAAAATTTTAGGTGCTTATATTGTTTGTAAATTATAGATACTTTATTTATTATATGAGACAAATGATATGTTATTTGTTGTACTGACGCACTGACCTCATATATTTTGTGCTTGATCTTTTTTACTTTTAGAGTATGGTCTGATTAAATTAAAATAATACGACTTAAATCGAATGTTTAACTATTTTTTTCGTGTTATAAATCGCAATGGTCAAAATAATTTATACAAAAAATTATAAATAAGTCAAAGATTAAAAATTTCACGCGCAAAGTATAAATAAAAGGAAAAATTACATGATTAAGCAAATTTGTACTAGCTAACTAGTTATTATAGCTAGGGTTTATTTTTATTACCACTCGCCACTAATTCTTGATTATAATTATGTCGCTTACCTTTTCGATTTGTATAAGTATGTGTAGTTGTCCCTTTTCCATATACACAAATGTTTCCTTCTCTTTCTCATAATCCTTTACCTTATTTTCTCCTTAAATCCCTCAACACAAATTGATTTCAAAATTTAAAAAAATTCAAAGTTATTTTTATCAAATCACGCTTCCTGATTTTCAGGGCAATATGTTGTTAAGTTTCTTCCTTTTTTGTGGTTTCATTCTTGTCCTTTTGATTTGTCTGCAATTTCATGTGATTTTTCTGATTTATAATTAGATATAATCAAATTTGTGGATGAAGAATCATCCAAAATAGCTACGGAAGATATTATGACGCATATATAAGTACAAACCAGTTGTGAATTATACACATACATATATTTAAATACAGATCAATTGTTACTACTCCTTTTATACAATTACAGATGAAAATAGCTCATTAATAAAGACAACAATGTAACGTTATCAATTATACATATACAAGCGCTAATTTCGCAAAAAAAAAATAATATGTGAATTATATATAATACAAAATATACAAATATAAATCAAGCATGCCACTACTCATTTTATACAATTACAATAAATAGCTAATTTATACAAATTCCAATTCCATATAAACTACCATCATCAATCAATTACACATATACAAACACTAATTCCATCAAAAATAAAATTGATCTATACATATACAAATACAAACCACCTTTGAAGAATCTGTTTATAGAATTACGTACAGAAATAATTAATTTGTACAATCACCAATTCCACATAAACTACAGTTATCAATGAGTTGAATCAATCAATAATAATTTATACAATAACAAATAGAAATCAATTAATATATTTATGTAAGGAAAGAAAGTCATATTTGATATGAAAGTCTAAAGAGATATTGTTCCAAGAATTAAGGCATGATTTACCTTCTCCCAATCAAAATTACCATTAAAAGTTTGAATTTTCACTTTGTATAAAAATAATTGCAAATTACACAAATATATTTGCCTATAATCATTAAAGCTGTAGCTATAACCTGAATGTAAATTATAGCTAACAAGCCTAATTAAATTTATTATATGAGACAAATGATAGGTTATTTGTTGTACTGACGGACTGACCTCATATATTTTGTGCTTGATCTTTTTTACTTTTAGTGTATGGTCTTATTAAATTAAAATAATAAGACTTAAATTCAATGTCTAACTATTTTTTTTTCTGTTATAAATCGCAATGATCAAAGCAATTTATACAAAAATTTATAAATAAGTCAAATATTAAAATTTTCACGCGCAAAGCATAAATAAAAGGAAAAATTATACGATTAAGCGAACTTATACTAGCTAATTAGTTATTATAGCTAGAGTTTATTTTTAATACCACTCACTACTAATTCTTAGTTATAATTACGTCGCTTACCTTTTCGATTTGTATAAGCGTGTGTAGTTGTCCCTTTTCCATATACACAAATGATTCCTTCTCTTTCTCATAATTCTTTACCTTATTTTCTCCTTAAATCCCCCAAAACAAATTGATTTCAAAATTTAAAAAATTCAATTTATTTTTATCAAATCACGCTTCCTGATTTTCAGGGCAATATGCTATTAAGTTTCTTCCTTTTTTGTGGTTTTGTTCTTGTCCTTTTGATTTGTATTTGTATATGATTGTAATTTCATGTGATTTTTCTGATTTATAATTAGATACAATCAAATTTATGAACGAATAATCATCCAAAATAGCTTTGGAAGATATTATGACACATATATAAATACAAATAGTTGTGAATTATACATGTACATATATTTAAATACAAATCGATTGTTACTACTCCTTTTATACAACGACAGATGAAAATAGCTCATTGATAAAGACAATAATGTCTCGTTATCAATTATACATATACAAGAACTAATTTCGCAAAAAAAAAAAAGAATACGTGAATTATACATAATACAAAATATACAAATATAAATTAGCATGTCACTACTCATTTTAAACAATTACAATAAAATTGTTAGTGAAAAACTTACAAGATAATAAAATTGCAAGATTACAATTGAAAATAAAATGAAGAAATTAATCTCTTTAGGCTGAGGCGCGGATATCTCGCTCTCTTTAAGGAGATTCAAGCCCACTACAACAAATGTTTTCACTGGTCCAGCAGTAGTACTCTTTGACTTGTCCCCTCCAGGATACATCAGCCTTCACAAAGTATAACTTAACAACTCTGGAGAAGAGTTGAGTCCAAAGCTCCACAAAAAAGAACACATCCCTTCAACTAATAAGAACTCTCTTTTAGACTAACTCTTTCACTCTTTGTTTTCTCTTGTGTTTTTTGTGTCTAAAACCAAATGAAGACCACCACTATTTATATTACAAGAAGTCTTCCTAGCAATGAATAACAAGATAATAGAGGTAGTAAATAGTGAAGATAATGGCCTTAAGAGTTTCATAGGTTACATAGGTTACAATAGTAGTTACATAGGTTACATAAGTTACAAAGAGTAATGGAGGAATTAAGAATGAAATAAAGTGATGGACAACCAATGCTAATACATATGTTACAAACATTGGAATGTTTTTATCTCTACAATAAATTCAACCAATAAAGCCAAAAGTAATGGTATTGCATGGCTACCAAGTCAAAGATGAATAGCATGATTAAATTGATAGTTTAAAACACAAATGCCTACCAATGGTCATTCTTATAACTCCAAAATAAAGCAATTTAATATGTTAAATATTAATATTAAAATGTTAATAAACTAACAAATAGCTAACTTATACAAACTCTAATTCCGTATAAACTATCATCATCAATCAATTTCACATATACAAACACTAATTCCATCAAAAATAAAATTGACCTATACATATACAAATACAAACCACCTTTGAAGAATCTGTTTATAGAATTATGTACGGAAATAAGTAATTTGTACAATCACCAATTCCACATAAACTACAGTCATCAATGAGTTGAATCAATCAATAATAGTTTATACAATAACAAATAGAAATCAATTTATATACTTACGTAAGGAAAAAAAGTCATATTTGGTATGAAAGTCTAAAGAGATATTGTTGCAAGAATTAACGCATGGTTTACCTTTTCCCAATCAAAATTACCGTTAAAAGTTTGAATTTTCGTTTTGTATAAAAATAATAGCAAATTACATAAATATACTTGCATATAACCATTAAAATTGTAGCTACAACCTGTAATATAAATTATAGCTAAAAAGCCTAATTAAATTTATTCTTATGGTATGGCTATATGCGAAATTTCTCCTAAATAAAATAGTACATGTTAATGGAAGATAATTAAAAAGTTGGTGTACATATAAATGTAATTACTTGTATTTTAAATTCAAATGATTGTTTTGAAAAGAGAATTTGCTATCTCAGATCTAAACCCAATAAACAGGATAAAAAAAGAGCTAATTTCATGATTAATTCATAAGCTTTCACTTTTAAAATTTTCCTTTATATATATACCATGCATGTACATTAATTAAAAATTTATCTTATTATGAAGAAAATGTCCTTTAGTTTGTATTTTAAAATATCTTAATCATAGTCACTAACTCAATATATATACTTTATCCCACATGAGCTTATGATTAAAGTGTATTATTTTGATGTTCGAGTTATAGTTTACTTATGAAAGAATTTTCTTTAAACACTCCCTACAAAATTAATTTTAGCATCAAAATATATCATTTTTCTCTTCACGAATTTTTGCAGGTGAAATTTTTTATGAAACAAAAACATAGGTGCTTTGATATTATATATAAAATATTTTGATTATTTGCTTATGATTGACATATTTGTATGAGCAAAAATTAAAATAAATTTTCTTAAACTCTTTCTTGAATATTAATGTACTTGAATCTTAAATATATTTAATTTCTTGAATTCTTCTTTCTAGGTTGAAATACTTGGTAATATAATAATTAATAAGCATATAAATCATTAATCAAGAATCACCAACAAATATAAAATACAATAAGCTTCAATATATTAGTTTTCAACAATAAAAAGTTTGAAAATTAAGTTCAACTAAAATTCGTCTATGACTTTTGAGGTAAACTATCTAGCTCTAAATGAAACTGTAGAGGTAGGACAGGAGAAAAAACTAAGTTCCCAATTGGTACCTCGAAAAATATTACAATAAGAAAACTATTGTGAGATACTTCGTTTTCCTCCAATGTTTTTGTGTCCTCCAAAATTTTACCCTTGTAGCTGTGGATACGCATTTGTTGTGCATCAGAGTAAAAAACTTGACCTAGAGCTCTATTTATGCTTTTCTTCACATCAGCCACCTAAATATAATTTAGTTTAGGTAACAAATCAGTTTGTGCAAAAGACGTAAAAGAGAGAAAAAGCCATTAAAAAGGTAGCGCATATTCGATTAAAATCAATTTGATAATCGAGCATAAACTATAATATAAAAAAAAAAAATGCACAAGTACCCCCTCAATCTATGCCCGAAATTCCAGAGACACACTTATACTATACTAAGGTCCTATTACACCTGAACTTATTTTATAAGTAAATTTCTACCCTTTTTGGCTTACGTGGTACTAGCTTGAAAAAAAAATCAACCAACGTTGGGCCCACAAGATGGTGTCACGTAGGCTAAAAAGGGGTAGAAAATTATTAATAAAAATAAGTTCAGAAAGGTAATAGAACCTTAGTATAGTATAAGTGTGTCTCTGAGATTTCGGGCATAGGTTGAGGGGATACTTGTACATTATTCTTAAAAAAAAATAGAGAAGAGATCGATAGTTACTGTATGTTTAGGGTTCACATCGATCTCGAATTGCGTGCCTACTAAAGTCCTCACAAAAATCTTCATATTCAAAAAAAAAGCTTGTTTACACGTCCAACGAATGAATATGTAAAAACGACATATGAAGGTGAACGAATTATGTGCGATTTATATAAGGTTTTAATTTGGTTACCACTTCCTAATTAATATAGGATTATAATATTGCCCTAACTATCCTTATTTATTATTTTTCAGAATATTCGTACTTCTCTATTTGGATACTATATTGTCACATTAAAATTTTAGTTTATAATGCTTCTATAAAAAGATGTATTTTACATTTTTAGGGGGTGACTAAATTGTTTCGGGAAATAACACATTGAGGGTCAAAAAAAGGAAAAGGAAAATCTACACGACTTTAAAATATCTTTTAATAAATAATTCTTGATTTTAAGAAATATTGTTTATTTATTATTATTTATAATAATATATAACAATATTATAATAAATCTGCAATATGTATTAAAAGTGAATTATTTATGTAATATATGTGTTATAACTATTATAAAATATAGGGGAAAATATAATATGCTTATATTATATGTGTTTTATAAATTGTTCTTTGTAATATATATTAAAATTATTTTTTTAATATATTCAACTTTTTTTAATGTTTAAAAGTGAACAAATGAAAAAAAGATTTTATTATTATAGATAATAAATATTTTATTAATATAATATATTTATGTAAGTTTCCCAAAGAATAATTGGGATAAACGAATTTTACACTTGAAAGGATTTTTGCACTTAAAATACGAAGAAAAAAAAATTTAATTAAATTAATCCAATTCAAAATTTCAACTATAAACTCATTTATCACGTTTAATTGATTTACATTTAACCCGCGTAAACTCGCAACCTGCCACACCAATTTTTTATTTTTATTTTTTAAAAAGAGAAATTTATCGAAATTTTATCCACTAATTTGCAATATTACGAATCTTTAAATCTTTAATGTGTTCAGATACATATATGTCAGAATATATAGAACTAAAAATTAAGTGTAATTTATTCTAAATATATTATTACCAAATAAATTTACATATGTATAAAATATAACAAATCATACTTTCTTCTCTCGCCTCCTTCCTATTTTCCTCGTAATTCCTATATATTTAAATTTTTAATATATCAGATACGTGTGAATCACGATTCGCACTAAATCCCCTCCCCTAGTTTGGTAGATAACTGCTTGCATTTATTAAGCATTGTGCACTTGGTTCATTTTATAACATAGCACTGCTGTCTTGCAATAATATAGTGGTTGGTTGGGTCGTCATAATTAATATATACATAACCATAGCCATAATTTAGTATATTTTCCTTCTCATTTGTTAGGTTTATTCACTCGTTAATTAGTTAGGCTTTTATTTTTGGTATAAACTAGTTAAGCATCACGTTTCATATTATTTGATTTTTATTTTTAAATAATTTTAAAATTAAAAAAATAATAACTCCGTACAGAGTATAAATTTTTCTTGTTCTGAGTAGACAAATTAAAATTTTTATAACATCATCAGTAAAATTGATTTAACAAAATACATCTCATCCTTAATTTTTCTTCAAAAGGTATACATATTTAGCTTTGAACATTGTTTGATTTCATAAGTATATAGAGAATTAGCCTTATCAAAATCTCGTTAAAGCACTTATACTTTAGGCTTACGTAGATAATTTCTAAATATGTCATCTCATAAAATATATTATTTGATTTATCGCATATCAAAACTTAAAAATTATTAAAAACCTTAATATTAACAAAGTTGATTCATGCAAAATGATTTGATAAAGTTGAACTGTCATTAATATCATTATTTGATCTTGTTAAACTTAGATTTGGGATCTCCAAGTTACCGTTACAATGACCTGTGATCATAATTTCATTATCCTTAATGATCTTTTAACTAGCTCTCTAGTTATTTCTTTTATAATTAGTGGATCCGATTCATTATTAAATGATTTAACATAATTAATCAATTGATATGATAATCACATCCTCTTCGTCATAAGTTATGCGATTCTTCTTTATACATAACTAATAAAATAATGAAGCGGAAATTTAATATAAAGATATTTATAAAATAATATTTAAAATTTATCTCTTACTAAAATTAAAATATTATATTATCTTACATAGAAGATTATATGGTAACAAATATTAATAATGTAAAGGAAGATGATAATTATATCTTATCATTTATTCTTCAATCAGTCATCTTAAATATGATTTTATAATTTATCCTTATGCTGCCAAGAATTGTGTCTATTTGATATTTTGGGGAAATCAAATGATCATCAAAGATGATATTAAAATTTATAATAAATAGATAATCGTTCGTAAAAGAATAATTTTTAAAAACGGATAAAAGTGAACAAATATTTTAATTCTTACGTGTAGAATGTCCAGTCATATGGTATGCTTTACATATATCATTTTAAATTTCCCCATTTAAATGTATCAAAAGTAATTATTAAAATGAAAAATTAAAGGGAGAATGTATCATATAGTACAATAATTCAACTTACTATATACTCCCTTCATCCGATATTGTTTGTCATGGTTTTTATTTTTAGAGTTAAACTATAAAAAATTTGAGTAACATGTTAAGATGTATTTTTTCATCATATTAATATACAAAAAATTGTAATTTATAATACTTTTCATATAGTTTTTAGAATATCTAATTTTTTTGTTTAAAATATCAAATTAATATGATCTAATTTGTTAGGTAGTGGAGCCTGATTAATTTTAGGTTTTCCTATTTATTCTCTATTTTAGGCTTTCCTATTTATTTTCTATTTTAGGTTTTCGTATTTATTCTCTGTAATCAAAAATACTTTGATTTATTAATATAAATATACCCACTGCCGTGGAAGTTTACTCACGGGGTTTTACCACGAAATATTGGGTTTCTCTTTCTCTCTCTAGATCTCTCATCTCTTTCTCTTGAAAGTTCTTGTGTTCTTCATTCATCTAGTGTGTGTGCGTGAATTCGATCCTAACAACTGGTATCAGAGCTAAGGAGATTCAACACGATCACAGAAGATGGATAGTTCAAAGCTTGGAATCGAGAAGTTTGATGGATCCGATTTCAGTTTCTGGAAGATGCAGATCGAAGATTATCTGTACCAGAAAGATCTTCACGAACTGTTGACCGGGGTGAAGCCGGAATCCATGACGGAGGAGAAGTGGAAACTCAAGGATCGCCAGGCTCTAGGGTTGATTCGGTTGACTTTGTTAAGAAACGTGGCGTTCAACATCGTGAAGGAGAAGACTAAGTCTGGTCTGTTGAAGGCACTGTCAAACATGTATGAAAAACTATCGGCTATGAACAAGGTATATTTGATGCGTAGATTGTTCAACTTACAGATGTCTGAAACTGGATCCGTTTCTGATCATATAAACGAGTTCAATATGATTGTGAGTCAACTCAATTCTGTGGATATTAATTTCGAAGATGAAATTAAGGCGTTGATTTTGATGTCATCTCTGCCCGAGTCTTGGGATACTGTTGTTGCTGCGATTAGCAGTTCCCGTGGATCTGAGAAACTGAAGTTTGATGAAATTCGTGATGTTGTTCTTAGCGAAAGTATTCGCAAACGAGAAGTGGGAGATTCATCGGGCAGTGCTCTCAGCGTTGATCGAAGGGGGAGAAGTAAGACGAAAGGCCAAAATCAACATAGTCGATCAAAATCAAAGAATCGAGGAAAATCACTGAACAGATCAAACGTGACTTGTTGGAACTGTGGAGAAAAAGGGCACGTTTGGACGAACTGTACAAAGCCAAAAAAGAAACATAATCAGAAATTTGGAGATGACAATGATTCTGTAAATTCAGCAGAGGACATTGGGGATGCTCTAATCCTTAGTGTGAACAGCCCGGTTGAATCATGGATTTTGGATTCTGGTGCATCTTTCCATTCGTCTCCAAGCAAGGAGTTGTTTCAAAATTTCAAATCTGGAAATTTTGGAAAAGTATATCTTGCTGACAATAAAGCCTTAGAGATTGAAGGAAAGGGGGATGTTTGCATAAAGATCACCTCGGGAAACCAGTGGACATTGGAGGATGTCAGATATATTCCTGGGATCAAGAAAAATCTGATCTTTGTTGGTCAGTTGGATAGCACGGGATATGCAGCAGAGTTTGGGAAAGGTTCGTGGAAGATCGTGAAAGGTGCTATGGTAGTACCTCGTGGCACCAAATCTGGAACCTTGTACACCACTGCAGGGTGTATAAACATGGCCGCTGTTGCTGAAGGTGCTTCCGGTTCATGTCTGTGGCACAACAGACTTGGACACATGAGTACTAAAGGAATGAAGATGCTGGTTGCAAAAAGAGCATTAGAGGGTCTGAAGTCTGTTGATATAGGTCTTTGCGAGAGCTGTGTTATGGGCAAACAGAAAAGTACAAAACAAACACACCAAGATCTGTAATATAATAAAAGAGAACAGAAAAAAATTGAGTTCATTAAATGCACATTGTACCCTTATGAAAATTATTTCCCTCTAATATTCGAGATTTGAAGAAATAAATCCTCTTAAATATTAAAATATTGATACTTTGAAAAATTTCACCAAAATATAATAACCATGACCTTGATTATCTAGGTGGGGTGTTACGATTTTGACATTTACAAGTGCAACTAATTTTTCCAATGTACTGGGGATATCATAAACATGCCCATTTATTATGCATGTACAAAATAAGCTAAAAAGGGAACATAAGAAAAAAAGAGGAATTAATATAGATCTTTTCTTGGACTTTGCTACTTTCAGTCCTATCTATTTAGATTTGGTCTTATAAATATTATTATTAGTTTATATGTGAATAACTTTACCTATAGTAAATACAAAATTTATATTTGTATGATGATAAAGTTTATATAATTATGTTTTATAATAAATATAAATATGTATATTTTTCTATACATATATAAAAAAATAGTTGTATAATTTGATATACACATAAAAAAAACAGTTATCTACAAAAAATCAGTTGTATAACTTGTGTATGTATAAAATGAGAAAAGAGAATAACAAAAGAAAATTGTCCAGAGAAATATTTATATTGTATAATTATAAGTGTATAGGACGAAGATATATGTATTTCCATGTATGTGTACAAATTTCTCTCGCTTTCTACAAATAGATAATTTATACATTTCGTTTCTGTTTGTATAAGCGAGAGAGGCGAGGGTGGCGTGCGAGATTCGAGAGAATGTTGAGCGAGATCTGGGAGAGAAGAGAGAGGGAAACGAAAATATATATATTTATACAATTTCATCTCGCTTTATACAAACACAAGCACATTTTTTACATTTGTGTTTGTATAGAAAGCGATAGAGACGAGCGAGACTGCCACCAAACGAGAGTGGCGAGCGAGATTCCACCAGGGAGAGTGGCGAAAATAGCAATAGTTTGCTATAAGGTACAATTGAATCAAAAGTATATTTGTAACATTTAATCTGAATTAATAATTCGCTATTATATACAATTTTCCGTTTATATATCCCTTATAACATGACATTTTTGAATAATAATATAATGTTTTTGTTAAATAGATGGCATAACATCATTCTAGAATCATTCTAGTCTATTTAAACTGTCAGGCAATACAAAGTCATTTCCTTATAATTTCTTAAATTCTCTAGACTTCAGTTTTTCTAGTTATGAGCTAGAAGTTTATGTACGAATTCGGGTTTCAATATTTTTTATTAAATAACTTATCTATATTAACAAATGTATTAAATATATATAAATATTAAATTTAAAACTCAGGTAATTAACATTTGAAGTAGTCATTTGTCTATAATATCCTCACTTTAATCTCTTTCTGCCTCCTCCCCATAAAAATGAATAAATAAGTATTCTCTTTGTACTCTCACATTTTGTACAAAATTATTATTATTGAGAGACTGAATAATATTAACGAGAAATATAATGAAATCTAATCACATAAGAGGTCATAACAAAAAAAAAAAAAACTCTATAAAATAGATATTCATTATTAATAATTTGAAAAATAGTAAGTAATTCATGACCTGTCACCTTGTTAATTGTTATTACAAATCACAAGTTAACTTTTCATACGATCACTCAACTAACAATTTTTATTTCATAAAACCACTTAGCTATTATAATTTCAATTATACTATCACTTAATAATTTGTAATTTGTATTGGTTAAGAAGCCTAACTGTATATATAACAAAAAAAAAAAAGTTTTACCAAAAAGAAAAATATAACAAAAAAGTTGTATCCAACCACCTTTGACAATAATAGTGTAAATGAAGAGTTGCACACATAAGGTGGGGGACCTTGAGAGAGTTTAATTTCTAGAAAAAGAAGGCAATTGATACCACCCTAACGTACAACTACCCCGACTGCCCATGCAACAACACCTATACAATATACTATTAAATTTGGTTATAATGATATCGTTTGTCTGAATATTTTGTGATTGTTATAATAATTTATTATTATATATTCTATATTAATATTTGATTTTTAGATTTAGATATTATAAATGAGAATAAATGACATATGTAATCTTTTATCTATAACGATAAATAACGAGCGTCATTTTAATATATATTTTTTCTGTAGATATTCGTATTTGAAACTTAGTATATATGTGTGACATTAATGATGATCACCATAAATATTTTAATATTTTATTTTTATATATAATATTTTTCTTATAAAATATTTGAGCATGATTGTATAAAAGAGTAATTCTATAAAGAGAGTACCACTACAATGAATGTCACTCTTGTTATAAATATAATGAAGTTGTAGAGAGAAGTAAAATATAACACGAAAAATTGATTCTAAAGAAAATTAAATCGTTATAGTTATAAGAAATGACCGTTATAATTATCAAGGTTTGACTGTATATCCTCGTGATTTCTATTTAATTTATTTCATCCAAAATTTAAGATTTTTTTTTTTTTTTTGAAAAAAAGGATATATCTCACTAAGTACGTAAGGGCCTTTATGTCGATATGTTTATTCAAAAAAAAGATATTAGAACTACTCATTAAAGGAAAAGAGAAAATAAAAACATACCATAATTATCTATATATCAATGATGATTTTCTGATGTTCTTGAATTTCTCAAGATATGTATGTACATTGAGAGGTTTTATGAATATGAGAGTTGAGACAATGCTTCAATTATATATATGGTCCCAAAAAAGGGAGAAAATTTATTCAATTTTATTTTATATCACATTAAAGCCATATTCGTTTTTTGGTTAATATGGGAGTGCATCTATACTCTCTTTTTCAATGTTTTTGGATTGTTATCAAAAAAATAAAACAAAAACAGGAGCAGAGTCAGGTAAGATCAAGGGATTCATTCAAACTCCTTTCGACAAAACATGACACTATATAGATATATATATGTTGAACCTCATTTAGCTTCTTTGCGTGTTCTCTTCTCATACTTTGATCCCTTAATGAAAATCCTAAACTGCCACTGACAAGAGGAAAGTTGAATAGTAGATCATCTAACCTTGAGTTTGATAACAATTCCAATTCCTTCAAGCTGAAACCAATCTATTTTAGGAAAATGATGTTGCTACTTTATCAAATCTATTTAGAGTAAAATACATTACTTATTTATGGAGTTACTAATTAAGTTCAGTATGATTGTGGTTACATACTCAAATTAGTATGAATTATGAACTAATTAATAAAAACTTGTTCCATCATATTCAGTACTGCTTTTAGATATTATATTGATACACCATACTGAAGAAAACTAAATTTAGCTTTATTTTATTTACTTTCATGGTCAAAAGGTTCAAAAAACAGGCACATATAGTACATGACCATTGCAATATTAATTTCTTTTTGAACTTCAAATGAAATAATAGGAAACAAATTTCAATTAATTAAATAGTCAATGTTAATTTGGCTTACAACAGTACAAGATTTTAGGCCATGCATGCTATAATCTTTAGTATCTAAGCATTGACTAAAACTAAATCTATCGAAAAATAAGCCATAAATTAACGTAGTTGTTATCTTAATAAGATCACAAAAAAATAAATTCAACGCTCTCATCGTATACGAGATTCAAAAATAACAAGATCAATACATAACATTTTTATAATCTGATCGAATCTATGACTTCCTCATCATACTACAATTCTTATGATTACGAGATTCAAAAATAACAAGATCAATACATAACATTTTTATAATCTGATCGAATCTATGACTTCCTGATCATATTCAACTCTTATGATTACGAGATTCAAAAATAACAAGATCAATACATAACAAGATCAATACATAACATTTTTATAATCTGATCGAATCTATGACTTTCTGATCATACTACAACTCTTATGATTACGCTACTGCTCGTTTTTCGATCTTTACACGATATCAATCCCAAATTGACTAATAAATAATAGAGTAGTTGGAAGATTAATGATCACAAGGAAGTTAGGACACGAAAAAAGAAAAAACTTACAGCTAAGAGAGCGTTGCTTCATTTAATCCTCTCATCTGCCCTCCATTCATTACACTTTCCCTTTTTACTCTTTAAATTTCCATTTTCTTCTCTTAGTTCTATTCATCCTTTCTTCTTTTTCACTTGTAATATTTTTTAATTTTTTTTCCCCTAAAAAATGCCTCAAGTTGTCCCAAATTTCTCTAATTCAGTAAAATTGAAATATGTTAAACTTGGTTATCAATATATTGTTAATCATATTTTAACATTCTTGCTTGTGCCTACTATAATTGGTGTTACTATAGAGATATTGAGAATTGGCCCTGAAGATTTGCTAAACATATGGAATTCACTACACTTTAATGTTCTACAAATCTTGTCTTCTTCTTTTCTCATCATCTCTATAGCCACTGTTTACTTCATGTCGAAACCACGATCAATTTACCTAGTTGATTATTCATGTTACAAGCCTCCGGTTACTTGTCGTGTACCTTTTTCAACTTTCATGGAGCATTCTAGGCTTATTTTGAAGGATAATCCCAAGAGTGTGGAGTTCCAAATGCGTATTCTTGAAAGGTATGGTTTACATTATTTGTACTATTCAGGGATCGTTTCGTATGATGGATAAGATAAGCAAGTATATTCCATGTGCGTCAAGCACATTTATGATTTTGAATTAATAACTAGTAAAGGAGTTGGTAGACAGTAGACACCTTCTATAATATGGGATAGTAATCACACTATTTATTAGTACAAACGTTACGATAAAATAATCCCGAGATTAGTTAATACCTCAAATCAAATATGGTATAAAGTTAATCTTGAATTATTATCCTTATCCCACTTACCAAACGATCTTCAATTTTTACGATCATCTTTACATGTTGTAGTATTTTCAAGATTTCAATTATTCCAACATCTTAAAGTGATTTACCCTTGACAAGTGAAAAATATTGCATTCTAGAATACTTTGAATATCCTGGATAGAATTTCTAGCTCCGCCAGCTCTACAATCACGCCTTCTTTGGAAAACGACTCCTAAGTCATTTTTCATTGTACAATTGTTTTGTTGTACTAGCTCCGCCCCTGCCTCAAGTACCTATCAGAAAACTGTGAATTACATGGGTATTTTTCTTGGGATCAATATGAACATTCGCAGAAAACTTATTATCCTGCAAATTTTTCGTATCAGGATAATTCTCATGTAATTTACAGTTTTCTTTTGTAATTATTTCTTCAAGAGAACTTGTTATCGCGCATCAAAGCCTTTGTTCTTACTTGATGTTGTGCTATACAGGTCGGGCCTTGGAGAAGAAACTTGCTTGCCTCATTCCACCCATTACATCCCTCCAACGCCAACTATGGACGCTGCCAGAGGTGAAGCAGAGGAGGTCATATTCACATCCATTGATGACTTAATGAACAAAACAGGGCTGAAACCAAAAGACATTGATATTCTTATTGTGAATTGCAGCTTATTTTCTCCAACTCCGTCTTTGTCAGCCATGGTAATCAACAAATATAAATTACGAAGCAACATAAAAAGTTACAATCTCTCTGGTATGGGATGCAGTGCTGGTTTAATCTCGATTGATTTAGCTCGAGATCTTCTTCAAGTACATCCAAATTCATATGCTTTAGTTATTAGCACTGAGATAATAACCCCCAATTATTACAGAGGTTCAGAAAGGGCAATGCTCCTCCCGAATTGTTTGTTCCGAATGGGAGGTGCAGCAATACTTTTATCCAACAAAAAACGCGATCAATACAGAGCCAAGTACAGGCTAATGCACGTGGTCCGCACCCATAAGGGTGCAGACGACAAAGCATTTAAATGTGTATTTGAACAAGAAGATTCACAAGGGAAAGTTGGTATCAATCTTTCAAAAGATCTTATGGTTATAGCAGGGGAAGCTTTAAAATCGAACATTACTACGATTGGTCCTCTTGTTCTACCCGCCTCAGAGCAACTACTCTTCTTACTAACACTTATTGGACGGAAGATTTTTAATCCTAAATGGAAGCCTTACATCCCGGATTTCAAACAAGCGTTTGAACATTTCTGTATCCACGCGGGTGGTAGAGCTGTTATCGATGAGCTTCAGAAGAATTTACAATTGTCTGGTGAACATGTTGAGGCATCAAGAATGACATTGCATAGATTCGGTAACACTTCTTCATCATCATTGTGGTATGAGATGAGTTATATTGAGGCAAAAGGGAGGATGAAGAGAGGTGATAGAGTATGGCAAATAGCGTTTGGGAGTGGATTTAAGTGTAATAGTGCAGTATGGAAGTGTAACAGGACAATTAAGACACCAAATGATGGACCATGGCAAGATTGTATTGACAAGTATCCTGTGCATATTCCAGAGATAGTGAAACTGTAAAATATATTTATTCTCTCCGTCTCAAAATACTTTGTAGTACTATTTTTATTTACGGGCTCTTTAAACAAGAAACATTAATTAGGAGGAGTGTTTGAATATTTTTATCTTATTTGTGTTTTATGATAGTATCTTTCTTTATGGAATATTTACTATATTTGTTTGGTTGGAAATTAGTTATTCGATGATTACTTATTCTAGGTTAGTTATTATGGGATAACTTATCACATTCTGTATATATAAGATAAATTATCTAATCACTATGGTATAAATGATGGAATACGTTATTCCAAACATGTCAACCAAACAAGATACCAAACTTTTATCTTAGAAACTTTTTTTTAATCTCAGAACTATATATTCTTATCTCGTACACCAGACGACCCCTATAGTCTTCTAGAACAATTATTATTAAGGAATAAAATAGGAATACATATTTTGTTTTGTTTTGTTTTGAACTTCTATAACAAATATTTTTAACAAGGATGAAAATTGACAAGGAGAGAGTATAATTAGCATTGGTCTCTCTCATTTGGTTGAGAATTAGTTATTTTAAATTAATTATTTTGAGATAAATTATCTCAATTATTATTTCATTTTTACTGTGGAATAAAAATAACACTACAATTTTAAAATAACTAATATTGAAATAAGTTATTTTAAGATTTTATCCCAACCAAAAATAAGATAAACTTGACTTAAAATTAATCTAAAAATAAGTTATATATAGTGAACTTTTGATTACTTCTTTTAAGTATCGATGCAACTTAAAAAAAAAAAAATCATCGTAACCCACAATTGATTACTTCTTTAAATGTCGATAACACTTACAAAAAAGTTAAGCGTAACAACGAAGGAATGGTGAAGGTGAAGTTATAAAAATGTATGCAAGATTAATAATTTCCTTGATTTGAACCAGTGCTATTTATTGAAGTGAGAGATATTTTTGTCATTTTTTGCTTTTAGGTGTTCTATATAGATATTTATTGATCCAAAAAATTAATTTATAGGTTGGTTTACTTTAGAGGGGATATTGTAAACTTTTAGCTGCAAACACACGTTTCATTTGGTGAGCAAGGACCACTAGTTTTACTCAATTAATTATTACTACTACTTGAAGAAATTTTGAAGGCAAAATAACAATAAGATGTGCACCTTATAACTTGCGATGGAAATATTTGTTGTTAATTTTGTTGTCGAAAAACATTGCTTCAGATCTCTCTTTGAATCACAAGGAAACAAAGATTGTTTTTGTTCACAAACTAAGAGTTTCCTTAGAGTGTAGATTGATTTGTGTAAGAATTTTTCTTCTTTGTTTATTTATTGATCTTTTGTACTTAATGTTTTTCACGTTTTCCTTTTTTTCTCTTTTACGTCTCTTTCAAGTTACTCTCACTTAGAATTTTTTAAAGGAAGGTTGAACAGTTATATGTTATTACTGTTCCCTCATATCCTTTTAAAAGAATTTAATTAATTAATAATAGAACAAAAATAATTGAATTGAATCAGTCAACATGAACAACCCACGATCCAAAACTTACCCTACTAACCAAGTAGCATGCTACCTAGCCCCATACACATTGTAGTTATGCTTGAGACATTAATTAATGAAGCTAGGCTTGAAAGTTCAGAGTCTCTAATGTTTAATCCATGTATCCTATTTAGAGCCGTCAATATGGGCTAGGTCCGTTGGGCTGGCTTGGCCTAACCCGGAATTTAGTAGGGCTGAGCTAAGATTTTTGGAGCCCATTTTAAAAAAGAACTTTTTAGCTCGGCCTGAATAAGCCTGTTGATTTAAGGGGCTGGATAAGTATCGATAGGACCGTTCTGTGGACTAATAAAATTTAATTAAAAAATATAATAAAATTAAAGAGAGTATAAACTCAAACAATTAGGTTAATATTTCTATTTAGATATTTATACTTAAAAAAACTTAATAAATTTTTTTAATGGAAAACTTTCACATATAGCCACTTAAAAATAATTAATTTACTCTCCATAGCTATAATTTGATAATTACAATTTGTAGCTACATGTTATTTAGAGGAGAGAGGCGGGCGAGACTGGGAGAGAGAGAGGAGAGAGACAAGAGAGAGGGGGAAAAGAGTGGGAGAAAGGTTAATTGTATGTGTATATTGGTTAGATAATTGTATATTATACATATGTAATTGTATATATGGCAAGAGAGATTGCGAGAGGGAGGAGAGAGGCGAGCGAGACTAGGAGAGAGAGGAGAGAGACAAGCGAGATGGCGAGCGAGAGAGGGCAGAGAGTGGAAGAGAGGTGAATTATATATGTATATAGACTAAAAATTATATATTATACAAATTTATTTGTATATCCTGGCGAATTGTACATATACAAACATGACTAATTATACAAATTCGAAGTCAGCCCACGTAATTAATATATAATGTTAGTCGCGAGTGACAATTATAGCAAACTGTAATTGTGATGAGTAATTAAATAATATAAGTTTGTTTATCCGCGTAATTTTTTCTTTTTTAAAATGGTAACTTAACTTAACAAATATTTTATAAAGACAATTTTATTTGTGAATTTGATTAAAAAGTAGTAACATTTACATCACGTGATATTGTTTTGTCGATATTTATGATAATATTTTTAAATTATAATTTATAATTTAAATTAATAATTAAAAAATATATAATTTTTTAAAAAAGTGGGCTGACTTGGCCACCTTGTAGCCCACGTAATTGTGAGTTGGGCCAACAATTTTCCAGTCCACACCAAAAATTGGTTAGCCCGATCTGACCTGTAAAATGTCAAAGTCTGTATGAGTAATCCGGATGAGATGGGCTAGCCCATATTGACAGCGCTAGTCCTATTTTGCTTTGTTTTTTTACTATATATATATATATATATATATATATATATATAATTCTTGTCTTTGAAAACAAAATTTAAATTATATGACTTGAGTTTGAGTTTAATAGCAAGTACAATTTAATATACGCATTTCTTTATTTCAAATATGAGATATAAGTGAATTTTTTAAATTATAGTGACATACAAGTGATTTTTGGTGGAAATTGACGTGGTTCTCGATGATGATACAAGTATCATATGATATACGAGTACAATGTATTATATTTACATACAAATAAAAATTCAGATGTAATTTATCAAATTAAAGCAAAGGGTTGAAAAAAGTACCTCAAGGGATGGAAACTATTCCCAACCAAATAAGAGTTTATTAAGATATAATATATCATGTATGCATGAAAATATAATGTATTCATCTATACTAAAAAATAAACTGTTTGGGCATTCTATTTTATTTTCAAAATATAAAATTTTCCATTTTTTTAGAAAATTAACTCCATTTCAATTCTTTATTTACTCTCTAAAATGGAATTATCTTCATTCCTCAATGACTCAATATTATATTACTTCTTACTTTATTTTTATTTCATTTTCTTATTTCATAATAATATTCATTTCTTTTTCCAAAAACCCTATATAATTTTCTTGTAATATAAATTTATTAATTTTTTTCAAATTCTTTATTTAATTCATTCTAAATTTTTAAAGAACAACTATGAATAATTAAAATGAGAAATCAACAAAAACAATCGCAACCAGAGTCAATTCCCTAAATGGTTACTCAAGTTAAGGAATTGCCTTAAAATATCATTTATGGTTCATTTAAGGTCAAAATATCACTCGACTATCACAATTTTCCACCAAATATACTTGACACTTCAAAGACTCAATCTCTCCTAATTGGCATGACATGTCATTAAAATCTTTATTTTTAATAATAGACTACTTTAATTCATTCAACTCATTTAACTAAAATAATAATTATATAATTTTAAAAAAATATTAGTTTATTAAGAATAAATTTTCATATTTAAAAATCTTTTATTATAATTAAACTTTTTATTTTTTTATGTAATGAAGAATATGTTTTTAAAATATAATATAATGTCATCAATTTTGAATACTTAAAACATATACATTCAAAAAAAAATTGATATACAAATTACTCATGAACGCTAATTGATATCAATTAATCAAAAATTGTATAATGAATCAATAATATTAAATGTCAATTAACTATTGCAATAATATTAATTGTATAATTTGAAATTCATGCTTTCGATTTTTTTTTGAAAAAAAAAGTGAATAATATTATATTTTTTATCCAAAAAATATTAAATACCTCAAAGTCTCTTTCTATTCTAGTTGATATCTCATGTCATTGAATCATTATTTTAAAAAATAATAGAACTATTTTATTCATCAAACTTATGTCTCTATAAAACAAATATATAACTTACATGAGAATTTACGAAGATCATAGATTTTTTTTAAAAAATCTAATTCCTTTATATATTTCAACCAAACAAAATTCAATGAAAACCCCTCTATGTGCAATCATTACCTAATAATTTTTAAAACTCCTAAATAAATTATTTGAAAATTTTAAGCAATTTTTTTCATGAAAGTATTAAAAGAATTTGTAAGGTTTGACAAAAAAGTTGGTAAGAAAAAATACTTATTATTTTATTTTTATTTTTATTCTTTTATTTTATATAATATTATATTTTAACTTCTCGTACAATTAAATATCAATATACATTCTCATTTAATTCTTTCATAGTAACATTTTGTCATTTACCTCTTTTCCCTGAACCTCGCTCGTCACTTTATACAAATATAAATTGTGTTTGTGTTGTATAAAGCGAGAGAAACAAACTATACAAATACATATTTCTTCCTCCTATACACTTATAATTATACAAATATAAATCTCCCCCTGCCTAGTTCTCTTTTGTCTTTCTCTCTTTCTCGCTTTATACAAACACAAATTATACAAAATACAATGTATAGTTTTGTTTGTATAAAGTGAGTGAGAGAGAGAGAGAGAGATTTGATATACAATACAATTATTTTAACTTGATTCAATTGTATACAAATTCAAATTTTATGCAGATATACAAATATAAAGACCATATACATATACAAACACAAATTTCATAGACAGAGATGCCTGATTTATACAAATAAGACGTTTGTGATTTTATACAATTCAATGTTGCTTGCGATTTTATACAAATCTGATGCTCCAGCGCGAATAGCAAAATTATAGCTATAGAGCACTAATATGATTTTCATGTTTGCTATTCCTAAAATTTACTCTAAAAAATAATATGTAGTTAAAAATTAATAGAAATAATTTTAAAATAATAAAAAAGTGAAATAGAGAGGATATTAGTAGTTCTCCAAATTCAGAGAGCTACTATTCACCTCTCTATAAATAAAAAATATATAGCTTTTTAAAGGATGGTTGGAGACTCGATTCTCTATTGTACTCTCCAAATATAGAGAATGAAGAGTAAGATAGAGTGAATTGAGATGGTCTTACTGTATTTTATAAATACACAAACAATCACTATTATTAGAAACGAAACTATCACTATATACAAAAGTTCTTCAATAAAATGGTTTTATAGAAGGAAAATTACATAAATATATAAGTTAAGATATAATAATTATAATCCCTAAAAGTTTTTACAATTTAAGAAAATTAAAAAAAAATCTCCCCTCAAATACATTCTCTAACCATCATTGTTATTAGAAACGAAACTATCACTATATACAAAAGTTCATCAATAAAATGAGTTTATAGAAGGAAATATTACATAAATATATAAGTTAAGATATAATAATTATAATCTCTAAAAGTTTTTACAATTTAAGAAAATTATGAAAAAATCTCCCCTCAGATGCATTCTATTCCCTCTCGGATACATAGATTCACTTTTGGATACTTTCCTCTCCTCTCGCATACATTCATATCTCATCTCGAAAACATCTCTCATTAAGCAAAGTATTATTTGCAATATATCAAACAATCAAGGAATGTATATGAGAACAATGATAATTTTGAGATTTTTCTAATTAATGAAACTTTCCGAATAGAGTATAATTTGAGATTTCTATAAGATTCCGTTATAAATTTGTCACAAGTTTAATGGAAGTATGTTATGGAAGGCCCTGTACTCAATTAGGGTAAACCCAGTTATAATTAACTAAAATTTACTTATATATACACATTTACTTACCTTATTCTCCATTTTTTCCAATCTTTTTAAGAAAATATTTAATAAAGCCATTCTTTCTTTCAATTTTTGTAACTTCCAGATACATAAAATTCATCAGCCAAAACTTAAGTTTATCTACTCCCCTTTTAACTCCTCTTTTCTCTCCCTAAATTCGCTCCACATTCTTGACAGTTACAGTTTTCAAATCAATTTGATTTTCAACCGATATTCTCTCTCAAATCAAGTAATTTCAAACATCAGAATAGGTAGGGTGTTTAGTTACCATTGTTGTCTTCTTCAATTTATTTAATTTTTTCAGTTTTTTTCCTGATACATATGGATCAGTGATTCATTAGTATTGGTCACACTCGATTAAATTCTTGTAATACTAATAGTATATACGATTGTGATAATAAAAATTGGGTTGAAAATAGATTCAAACTATTGTATGACACATTAGCAATGAAGAATCAGAGTAATGAAAATTCGAACAAGGAAGTTCATTCTTCTCCAAAATCAAATGTATGCAAAAAATTCTAAAAAAGGGGAAGAAAAGCAGCATAGCCAATTTCTCCACCTTTAGTGCCCAAAGTATGTGTTTTCGTATCTTTTTCAAGCTTTTGTATTTGATATAACATTTTAGTATGTTTATGTCGAAATACTTGATACGTTAGCAGTGAAGATACATTATTTTTTACTACAATATTCACATAGTTTGTTGGTTTCTAACTGATTTGTTATTTGTTTATACATTCAAATCCTAATTTTAGTTGTAGTTATATCATGACATTTGATGTGTTGGATAGATATAAATCGATACATTAAACAATAAAAATACATTAATTTTTCATACAATGTTCTCATAGTTTGCTGGATATTATTTTATTAAAATTCTATTTTTAATTTAATCTGAAATTATGTTAGGAATATATCAAAAAATAAAGTTCATTTTGAACTATTATATGTAATGTATCTTAGGGTTCGCAATCTAAATGTATCAGTACATTTTGCTATATGTGTATCAAATAAACAATGAAGATCATTGATATAAAATTTAGATATGGTTTTTTTTTTCTGTGATTTTTCTAATAGTTGGATACTACTTGATTGTATTATGTTGATACATTAAATCCTAATTTTAGTAGTTTTAGAGTAATGTTTGGAATGTATCAAAAAATAAATTTTATTTTAAACCCTTGTCTTATAGCTTGTCATTTGAATATATATCAGATTAATTTTGTTTCTTGTGTATTAAGTACTTGTCTTGATGTTCTTTGTGGTGGATATATAGCTACGTTTGTGGAGTTTCTAAGCGACCAACTCGTTATATCATTGGATTATTCTTGTTCTGATTATCTTCGCAATAGATACACATCATTTTTGTGGAGATATGGCAGCGACAAGGACGAGGATGAATACGTTAGCGAGAATGATGATCCATTAAAGCCTAAGGGTCAAGTCACACCACCATCCGAAGAAGATTTGGTTCAAATAAATTAGTAATTAAGCACCTTTGCACAAACAATGTTTTATATTTTTTTGTTTTTTTAAGACAATTTCACTTAAGTTTTTGGACAATTTATCTAAAAACTTATTCCTATTACAATATTTTGTAATTTCTAAATCTTGTATTTTCAATATATTGCGTCTTATACATTATGGCCGCAAATTTTTTTTTACATTTTTGTTTTACAAAGTTACACTTCATGCACATAACTAATTTACTCTAAGTTTGATATGATGTAATATATATGATACAAAGTTATAATGTATATGATACATGACTTATATTTATGTATATGATACATCAAACAAAATATATATAATACAAAGTTATAACATATATGTTACATGACTTAATTCATGTATGTGATACATATGATATAATGTATATGATACATTTTTTATAACTATGTAATAGTTCAACTCTTGAGACACTTAATGGTATATATTATGTATCATAGTTAATCAATTATGATACAGTTACACAAGAATTTTTAATTAAAAGTTGACACATTCCAAAAAAATTTATATTTAAAACAACACCCAAATAATTACTTATGTGATTTAACATTGCCATATAAATCTTAACGAATTATTAAATAGAACAACAACAATCATAACAAATAATGTATCAAAATAATTCAAACAAAAACTACATTTTAATTAATGTAAATATAAAAGTTAAAAATATCAGAAGTGCAAATTATCATAAGGATGGTTGAACATTAATGTTTTTTTAACCAAAAAAATAATTTCAGTTTTCTTTTGGGAAGAAAATACAAGTTCTTATGTTGTGACCTTCTTGTCTACCCGTCCGCAACAATTTGTATTTATTGTTACTTTTCTATTCTTCGTTTCTTTGGTAGTCTGACCATCCTTCTATCTAGGCGGCAACACAATTTCATCTAAAAAGCAACCAATCCTCCTTATCTTGCATTAAAACCACTGGAACCTCGTAGGTTTTGTTAATGCATGCACGAAACCTTTATACTCCATCCACATTCATCCAAAAAGCACACTAAAATATAGCTGTACAATTTTTTTCGATCATATATGAGATACATTCATTATTAAAGTGTTTCACAATTTTTCAAAGAGTGATACACATTAATGTATAATCTATATTAATGACCAAAACAAATATCTTACAAGATTTTTATGTATCAACATCACAACAATAACATGATACATGTAATATAAATTAGTTATACGATCGTATTGAAGATACAATGTTTTTACTAAATTGTACCAAGTATAATACACAATACTTTTCGTTTATTTACTGTTTTTAATTATAAACACTAATAAACCCTATCGAACATGCCTGATAGATACAAATCTAATTTAAAACTATTGCTAATTGACAAACTAATGTATATTTACAGCTAATGTATCATAATTATTTTGTAAAGATCATATAATAAAAAGAACCAACAAATTTATCATCATGATACTTGTGCTAATAATTATAATATATCATACAAATTAGAAATAAAAGTGTATCATCGTTTATATTTCTAAAAAAAACTATTTCACATCACATATCAAACAGCTTCATATCTTTTACTATCTGGTCAATCCACTTTGAAATTGAAGTTGTGCTTTATTGTATATTTTGATATAACGTCTACGAGTGTCGGTCTCCTTTATTCTTATACAACTGACATGTTTTTACCTCTGTATTATTTGAATCAATTATGTAATTAGTACCCCTCCGTCCCATTTTATGTGGCACCATTTCCTTTTTGGTCAGTCTCAAAAAATGTCACATTTCCTTATATGACAAGTATTTAAAAGTAAAATTCTTCTTTTACCCTTGTTGGTCCCACTTAATTTTAAATAGTACTCTAATACATTTATGAGAAAAGTGAGTCCACTTTTGAAGGACAATTTGGTAAACAATTTAAAGTCTTGATTTATTTCTTAAACTCCGTGTCGGGTCAAATGGTGCCACATAAAATAGGACGGAGGGAGTAACATCTAATTCTGGAATATAATATGAATCACAAATTCTCGATTGAAGCAGAGCAAGAGCTTTCGTATCCCTTTCCGTACCTTTGATGCACATAATTTCACCGAATGTACCATCAAAGTTATGTATCTATCCACCAATCTTCTCTATTGTATTAATACAAAAAAGATACATGGCAAATTCAGACTCATTTTTTTCACTTGCAAATACAATTTACACCCACGTTGTTTGTAATTTTCAATTGACATGATTTTCCTCGTCGATCTCTAACTCGACTGAAATGGCTGCTTTGAGATTCAAAAATAAAATTGATTGTCCACAACAATTTCGTCACTTTTATAATCTTCATAATTAACTTCATTTGTCCAAATTCCTTAATGCCTCAACAAAATAGATATATTTTGAAATTATGAATTTTTCATCATTATCAACTGTTCAAAAATCATCTTCAATAGTGAAGGTAAAATTTTGAAATAGTAAAACTGTTCCCTATTAGAATATGAAATGATTATGATCAGTTAGGCGTTGATCAAGGAACGTAGTATAACAAAAATAAATTTTACCTTATTTGTTCCTTTTTTAGCTCAACAACATTCTGTTTACAATGTATCTGCTTTATACCTATGTATCTGTCTACATCCATTTTCAAGAAATTTTTGTAATATTGAAATTATTAGGATAGGATGTAACGTAGATCTTAGACTATGAGATTTTTTTAATTGATTTCTTTCTAAAATGGACTTAAAGAAGTTAGCTCAATTCAATCAAATCATGAAATTGGGCTGGGCTGATCCAATAGTCCATGCCCATGCATGGGGGGCTACAAGCCATAAATAGCTATTTGTCAACTTCACCTCATTTTAATCATTATATATGGCAAATTAGACACTTCAAGGACAACACAAGGGTTACAACTTTCAATTGATAATTGGCACAAACAGCCACAGACGTATAAAGATTATAAATTTATAAAGTAAATTGATTTATATTTTCAAATAATTATCCTATATTAGCAAAAATTGCTTTCAAAGCAATAACCCGGCACCACACAATATTTTATTTTATAAGTTATTTTTATTCTCATTTTGTTGTTAGTTATCAAATTTGTAATACTTTTACAACAATTATAATATAAGATTGTTGCGATTTCAGCACTCCCACAACGAATCAGAAAGATTTATATAGAATGTCCTACTCTTTCATGACTTTTCAATCAACCAAACCACACTCTACCAATAAGATCGGTCCATTATTTTATTTTTAAATTTTTTATAGCTCTTCGATCGATATTGTTCTTGGAGGTTTTGGTACTTGAACTCTTTCAATGTACTTTATTTTTCTTTCAATAAACACAATAGGGGTCTACATCGAATCCCCATCACTCACCACCAAAGGTGAAAGCCTAGATGGATGTCATTAACGAAAACGAAAAAAAAGAGACTTTTTTATGCCTATATTCACTATAATAAAAATAACTTTTAGCGACATTAAATATTGACACTAATAAAGAGTGCTAAAGTCTTTATCAACATTAGTTAAGTGTCATTAGAATCAATGTCGCTAAAGGCTTTAGAAACTTTATGTTATCTGGTCCAAATTTTGCACTAAGAGAAGTTCACTGCCTGTTATAATATAATCAAATATATGTTTTTGCTGAGCATATAGGGGAAAAAAATTGGTCAGCATAAAAAATGTATTTTTTGTTAGGTTAATTAGACTTGCTTTCAACTTTCAAGCTTAACGAATAATTTAGTTCAACATATATATAGTAGAAAATACAATATCCTAAAAATAGTCTAATATTTCCTTGTTTTTGGGAAATTAAAATGAGAAAATACTATGTATAAATGATAAACTATTAATTCAAATTAAATGTTATAATCACACTTTGATTTAATTGTGCTATGTAGCAAAGTGTTTGTCAGTCGTCTCTCTCCCTCAAACTCTCGCTTGCTTCCTCTGTCACTCGCCTCTCTCGCTTTATACAATAAAAAATGTATAAATTGTGTTTTTATTTGTATGAACAAATACATATATCTTCTTCCTATACACTTATAATTATACAATACAAATATTTCCCTGTCAAGTTTTCTTTTCTCTTTCTCTCTTTCTCGCTTTATACATACACATATTATACAAAATACAATGTATAATTTATGTTTATGTAAAGCAAGAGAAAGACGGATACTTGATATATAAACGTTTTATTTCAATTTTCAATTGTATACAAATTCAAATTTTATACAGATATACAAACACATAAAATTGAATTGAGAGGTTGTTAACAATTTATACAAACGAGAGACCGTCAACACTTTATACAAATGGCCTGCCAGTGATATTATATAAATCTGAAGACGAGTTAGCGAATTATACAATTGCTTTTTTTTTATGCAAAATTGTCTAGCTTTTTTTGTATATATATATAACGAAATAGTCATAACATGTTTACTGTGAAGCGCAATTATGTAAAGTATAACTATAGTATAAAAATATGAATTTTATGTTTGTTATATGTGAAAGTTGTCACGAATGATTGATCGCATCTAGAAAAGACTTTAGAATATCAATTCATGCCATAGGAGGAAATGTTGCATTCCTCAAAAGACTTGTGGGGATAAAATAAAATCTCCAAGTTGCAAAAGTAATACTGGTGCTCCACCAAGTTATGTAGGAAACAAGTGGTCTATCTATCAAGTTGCATAATTTCAAAAATCATCAATACTTAACCCAAAAAACAAAAAAAAACTGAACTAATTAATTATATATACTCGCAAAGTAAAAGGGATATTTAGTGCAAATCATTTTTTTTTTATTATTGTCGCAAAAATATTTTATGATACTTGTATTATTGTCATCGCATTCAAAGTCACTATAATTTTTAGCGGCATGTATATAAAATTCTAAATATCTAAAATTTATTATTATTTATGAATATAATATAGCAACAATTATATTATTACCGCTAAACTTTTTTTAATAGTGTAACATACTACCTCTGTCCACAATTAATCATCATTGTTTCCTTTTATAGAGTCAAACTATAAAAACTTTGACCAACATTTTGCGATTATATTTTCATCATTTGATACGCAAAAAGTTACAGTACTTATCGTATAGTTTTTCGAATATCTATTTTCTTTTAAAAAAAATATTGAATCAACGTAATTTAATTTAATTTTAAAAATTAATCAAATCAACTTTCGAAAAACGTAACATAACAAACAAAAGTGAACAGGGTATATAAAATACTAAAATGTATATTGTCCGTATTTGTATGTTAATTTTTTTTTAAAATTCAACCAACTAGTAGTGCCCAAAACTGAAAATGATACATCCAGAAAAATATGGACCTTCTGCAGCAAGGAATGGTCTGTCTTTAAGTTCAATCCAAAAAAGACTGCAATATGAGGCTAAACTACACTCTCAAATACATGGAAAAATTAACCAACAATGCACTATCACACATTCATATCTTGGATGAGATAAGATTCACCACATTCCGACACTTGGCACCTTCATTCTTGTCTATTGCTTAAAAAGAATGATCTAGTTTGATTTGAAACGGAGTTTAAGAAACGAAAGAAGACTTTTTAATCTTGTGATTTTAAATTAAAGTTATGTCCAATATGCCAAAATGTCCTTTAATCTTGTGATCTTAAACATATCACGTGGAAAATTAAAGTTAAAGTGTTGTCAGAAAAAAAAAGGATCATTTTTTTTTTTGAAACAGTATAAAAAGAAATGAAATTTTTTTTTTTGAATCGGAGGGAGTAAAATATTAAAAAAAAAAAAGGCACTTAGCTCCAATTTCTTATCTTTCATGTGGCCATTAAACTTTGTAATATATCAACAACCACATAATCCAATGGTCACCCTTCATCTAAGATGAGGCTTCTTTTGTTTCTATCCGTTAGATTTTAAAAAACGTCTAAAACCTTATCATTATATAAAGGGACGATACCACTGTGTAATAAGCATCTTAAAAAAAATATAGTTTCTTTGAAATAAAAAAAAAAAAAAACATTTTATAGCTAAGTAAGTAAACGCAATGGCTTCCTCAATTGTCTCATCGGCAGCCGCTGCTACCCGTAGCAATGTTGCTCAAGCTAGCATGGTCGCACCCTTCACCGGACTCAAATCCGCCGCGTCTTTTCCCGTTACCAAGAAGAACAACAACGTTGACATTACCTCCCTTGCTAGCAACGGTGGACGCGTTAGATGCATGCAGGTTATTCAAAAATAAGTGATTCAATTATCAGTATATATATAAAATTTAAATTCAACGCGATTATTTATAATCGTGGAATGTTTGATTAATGTAGGTGTGGCCACCAATCAACATGAAGAAATACGAGACATTGTCATACCTTCCTGACTTGTCCGATGAGCAATTGCTTAAGGAAATTGAGTATCTTTTGAAAAATGGATGGGTTCCTTGCTTGGAATTCGAGACTGAGGTCAATATCTCGTATTTTTTTTAATGATTTTATCTAATTATTTGAAGTTATAAAAATAATTTTACCTGTTGTTTGTTTGTAATATATGTATGTAACAGCACGGATTTGTGTACCGTGAGAACAACAGTTCACCAGGATACTACGATGGTAGATACTGGACCATGTGGAAGTTACCTATGTTTGGGTGCACTGATGCAACACAGGTGTTGGCTGAGGTTCAAGAGGCGAAGAAGGCGTACCCACAAGCCTGGGTTCGTATCATCGGATTCGACAACGTTCGTCAAGTCCAGTGCATCAGTTTCATTGCCTACAAGCCAGAAGGATACTAAATTTACAAACATATAATCAAAATGTTTGTTTGATTTGTACCTAAGTCTTTAATTTTTTTTTCTTCAAAAACTACTGTTTTTTTTTTTTTTTTTTGCATTTTGTTCCTATTTGTACCGGTGTATTTTCTTCGATTCCGACCAAGTTATGAGAAATTAATAATGATGAATCGGTGGTTATATGTTTAGTCATGTGTTCTTTTTTTAAAAAAAAAAAATTTGTGGTGTAAATGAGTTTTATTATCCGAAATAAAAATCTCTCTTTAAATATGAAAACGACATATTAACTACTTTTGTCCGGATAACTTTAGCACAAATTAACCACACATATATACGGAATATATAACTTTGTTGACCAATATAAAAATTTCGCATTAAGCCAATTAAAAAGTACAAAAGATAATTGTATTGTAAGAGAGTAATAATTGATCTAATAAAAAAAAATTATGTTTGTTTTCCTAAGAGAAGAGTATGTCACCTCATTTTAGATCCCAAAACATGGGGTGTTCGTTGAATAAGAACGATGATTTATTTTAGAATTGAATGAAATATTTTTTTCCATCTAAAATGAGAAGAATTGCATCAAATTAAAATATTGATTCAATAATTAGTAAGAAAGAAACGACTTCATTTTCAGTCGAAAAAAATTAACGCAACTTGAAGTAAGATTTTTTTCATTTCACAAATTAGTGAATTTAAATTATCCATCAATGTAAAAAGTGTAGATTAAAAATCATATACTTTATATTATTTATGTGAGGCACAAAAAAAAAAAAACCTTCTTTAAGAGTAAACCAACCTCTTATCATGATCAGTTGGGCCCTGGATGTTTACACTTGTGGCCACGGGCCATGTTCAACAAAGGATTGATCAATTATTGTATTTTGTTGTTTATCTTTTTGTCTTTATTATTGTTTTTTTTTTTCTCGATAAAAGTTTGAAGTTTTATGTATAGAATAGTTTAAGATATTTATATTTGAGTTAACGGTTAAAAATTAATTTTAATTGAGCAAGTAAATGTATTATTACCCCTACCAATTTAGTGATTTTTGCTTTGGAAACTTCACTTTTGGTGATTAGTAAGAAAATTTTGAAGAAGACAAATCATTGTAGGTTTGAAGAACACCTTTTTGTTGACCAAAATTAATAAAATTAATTTTAATTGAGCAAGTAAATATATTATTACCCCTACCAATTTAGTGATTTTTGCTTTGAAAACTTCACTTTTGGTGATCAGTAAGAAAATTTTGAAGAAGACAAATCATTGTAGGTTTGAAGAACACCTTTTTGTTGACCAACATTAATAAATCATATTAATATGATAGGAGTTGTGAACAATTAATTAACAAAATAAGTCGAATGTTGATAACACAAAGTCATGATAATTCAGTAGAATTCACGATTTATCCAATAAGATAGCCAAACTAAATATTATGTGTTAAAAAAATTCAGTTTTGGTCATCCACAATATAAATTAATCATTAATTCCGTTTAAAATAATTCAGTTCAAAATGTTTTAAAGTAATTTTAGTCATTTTGATAATATTTTAAACAATAAATATATAATTAGTATATTATATAAATATTTGAAAATCAACTCAAAATATTTTACATATTTTAGTTAGTTATTTCATTTCTTTAAGTTTAAGAAATTCATTAATTAATCTTGTTTAAAATTTGTTTTGTTTAAGATTTGACCGAATTTAACTAATTAGCTCATTTGGTTATATTCTTTTAAGTTTAATTGGCTATGATTGCAATGAATTAGGCCAAATTCTCACTTTTGAGACAATTTTTGGACCAAACCCAGAAGCCCATTCCCTCAATCTCAATGTATTTGGTTTCTCGATTACTATTTTCTTAGTGCCTTTTTCTTGTAAATTTCTGTGTTGTAAGCATGAGAATGAAGTTTTTGTTGTGTTGTATTGTATTGTTAATCAAAATATGTTGTATAATTAAATTTAATTTTTATTTAATAATGAATACTTCTATTTTATGCGACAATCGATTTGGTGTGTTCTCATTGTTACTTAATTTCTTTTTCCAATTATATCTTTACATGATATTTCATAATATTTTATGCTTTATCTTTTATTATTTAAGTCTAGTCAAACCTCCACCTAAAAGATATTTTAGTAAATTTATACTATAATATATATAATCGAACAAAACAATTAAAATGTTATTAAATAACGACAAACAATATTGTCTTCCTTTTCCTAGTAGTGCCAAGCAAATAAGAAAGAGGTGAAGTATAGCAGTATAGCATTCAATATTAGCATTTTGGTATAATATTTATGATTTTTTATGTGTTCATTACTTTACATAATTCTGTGAAATTTTGGTGGTGCAGTTAGTACTCGAGGACTGGAGATCTTCTCTAAAAGTTGGCTTCCAGAGACATGGTATACAGGTGTTTGGGTATTGACTCTAATTGGAATGGGTCTTGGGTATTGGGCTCACTACAATAAAAATAACTTTAAGCAGTATTAAATAATAACATTAATAAAGAGTGCTAAAATTTTTATTGGCATTAGCTAAGTTTAATTAGAATCAATGTCGATAAATACTTTAGTGACCTATATAAAGAGTGACAATTGCCGCTAAACATACATATTTAGCGGCAATTAAAAATTAAATGCCGCTAATAATTTTTTTTGTTATAGTGGCTGCTGATGAGAAATTGAAGGGAATGTGGCTGCTGGCTTGGTCTCAAATGGGTTTAATTTTGGGTAAATCACATAAATATGTTGTATTATAAAAATATTTACCATTTATGACAATATAATTTTTCTAACTAAATGTAACATTTTTGTAAATTAAGAAAATTGTACGGTCTTCGCGTTTCTCAACCCCTTTTCCTCTTCTTCTTTTTATTCTTTTGACTCTTTCTTTCTCTTTTTACGCTTTTGCCTCTTCCTCTCTTTATCTTCTTCTTTTTTTTCACTTTTCTACTTTTTTGTCTCTTTCGATGGCATTGTTCATCTTCCTTTTTTTTTAGATAAGTGTCAAAAACACACCTAAACTATATATAATTGTAATGACCCCGAAGGTCATTTTTGATAATTTTGAACTATTTATTGACTTTAGTTAATTATTTGATGGATAATTGTGGATAATTGACTTAATTGATAGTTAATGGACTAAAGCATTATTTCTTTAAGATCTTATACCATTTGTTCTATATAATTAAATTAGGTTAGTAAAATTTACCACTTGAATACCTAATTATTTTATTTAAAAACAAAAAGGAGATAAGAGAAAAATGGAAAGAAATTAACGTGCATCGGCGGCACATGGACACACACAAAACAAAGAACACAGGTCATCAAGGTAATTGCTTTCACCTTTGTACTGTTGTATATATATGCATATGATGATAGATGCTATAGAAATATTTTTTTATTATTATTATTATTAGCATAGTTGTTTGTTAAAGAACAAGAAGAAACCAAAATTTAAAAGTGGAAAAAAAATATAATAATAAAGAAATTGAAAATTGATATATAGATTTGATGTTCTGAACGTGGGGTTATAAAATTGTGAAGTAGTATTGTCCAATCATTGGACAATGATTACTCCTAATCATAGACCAAGGTTAGGATTATTAATAGTGAACGAGGAATATTGATTGGAACATTGAAATTAGATTGTTTCAGCAGTTAGTTTTGCAGTCCGTCATTGGTGTGTTGGGCAATTAGTTTCGGCTTTAATTATTTTTATTCAATTATCATATTAGGATTCAAGTTTTGATATATTCAAATAAGTATTAAATAGTGGGTGCATTGTGATATATAAAAATCATAAAAATTATGTTGTTTGGAAATATTGAGACTAAACTCTAGACTTGAAACTTAAGAATTTGATTATATATTTTAAGTGAGTTCTTGAATTTAGGCTAGACCTATACTAATATGAGTGTTGTTACTTTCAAAATCTTATTGTGATTATTAATGTAAATAGATTGCTTTGAGTTGGAAGTTCAACGAATGGGAAAGATTCCTGAGTGATTGTTCGAGTATTTGAGGCAAGTGGATTTCTAAACTCTTGTTAGTGTATGAAATGCGTGTATGTCCTTGTGGTATATGTTTGGGAGTAACGGGATTGGTGATGGGTTGACTTGTCCACATTGATTAGTTCTAATGATGAAAAGAATGGGGATAACAAAAGGCAATGTGATTAATTGTTTATGTGTGTTGTGTTGAGAAAGAGTTGAAGGCTTGTTGAATCATTGTAGATGTAACTTCATGTTTGTGTGGTTGTGAACTGTGCGATGTTATGAAAATGGCCATCTTCTCATTATTTGTGTGAACTTGTCATCTGCATTATTCTGAGGCATTGGTTGTGACAAGTGTTATGTGCATTGAGAAAGAATGGGTACTTAAGAGGATGTACCATTTCGAGGGACGTATCGCGCGCCGCGATGGATACTATATTTCGAGGGACGTATCGCGCGCCGCGATGGTTACTATTATCGAGGGTCGTGTCGTGCGCCGCGACAGATGCATGGACAGATATGTCCCCCATGGGTCCCGGACTGAGAGACAGCGGGTGTGTATCACTAGGTCAGACATGCATCATTATACTTGACATTGCATTACACATACTTATCGTTGGTGAACTTGATATTGTGTTTTGCTGATCTTGTGATTGCCTTTCTGCGGAATTTGTGATTGATAATACTGAGCTTGTTATTGAGGATATGTAATTTGATAAAGTGTGATTTGAGGATATATATGTAATTTGTATAAGTGTTGTTATAGAGTACGTGATATGTAAATATGAACTGTTAGGTTAGACTGAATTTTATGCAGGTTGTAGTTGTGGAGGTAGGGGTACCCGTATTTCATCCCCTTAGCTTGTGTTTAGACGTTTACTTGCTGAGTACCGTGTGGTTTGGTACTCACCCCTTGCTTCTACAAATTTTTGTAGGTTATGAGCCTGGATTTTTGTTGTACTTGTCATTCTGTTCTTTTCCGAGGCTTCTTGGAGATTTATCAGGTAGCTGTTTCCATCGCAGCAGACTTTCTTCTCCTTAATTATGATCTTGTTGTATTCTAGAAACAAGTTCATTAGAGACTTGAGTTTTTCTTTTGAATCAATGGAAATACTTTAGAGGCTTGTACACGTGACTACCAGGTTTTGGGGGTTTTATTAAGTTACTTATATTTTATTTCCGCATTTTATTGTAATGGTTGAGTTTTAGGCTGACTTGTCTTGGTGGGATAAGACGAGTGCCATCACGCCCATTTTTGGGTCGTGACAAAAATGGTATCAGAGCCCCAGGTTCATAGGTCTCACGTGTGTACAAGTCGAGTCTAAATAGAGTCTCGATGATCGGTACGGAGACGTCTGTACCTATCTTCGAGAGGCTATAATGACTTTTAGGAAATACCTTCACTTCTTGGATCTCTATTGTGCGTACTTGGTCCCATTTTGATTCTTATCGTTTCACTCCATTCCCTCTCTTTTATGTGATGACTCGTGCGTAGTTCCTTTTGTGAATCATTGGCATGTCGTGTATTGGTTTGATGTTAGATCTGGTATTAAGGTGAAAATGATATACTTATGAAACGATTGCGTGATCATATTTGAAAGAGTTGAGTAAGGTTAGTTATCATTGTAAAATAATAATAATAAATATAGTACTTATCTGGTATAAGCAAAATATGGAGTGGTTCGACAATTAAAAGTTAAATGTTTGAAGAATTGACTAGATAATAAATAGTGTAATACAATTCATCTAGTTGTCATACCATTAATGGGTTGCTTAGCAAATAATGTTGCACCAATTCAGGTCAGAATCCCTTCTGTGGTTTCACAGATTGAGTGTACACCAAAGAAGGTCATGATATGACTATTACAATGGTATTGATGGGTACTTGGTTAGAATTATGGTGTGTTACTTTTGATATTGACCTTGCTTACGAAAGATTACATATAGCTTGAGTTAGATACAAAACTAATCTGGTAATATTTTACAGCTATTTGATGGATAAAATGAGTGACCTATTTGGAAATGATCTTCTCAATAGATATGATATGTTCTAGTGGTGGATGTAATGAACTTTCACCATGTGTTACTAGTGGTACATGAAAACGGACATGTTGATTGTTAAGTGCAAATACTAACTACTTAAGGAGTTATCTATTGTATTACATGCTCATATGATAAGATTTGGTGTTGAATTCATATTCGAGATACCAACTAGCTTGTTAGTACGAGTGGATGCGTTAAGCATTATTTACAAGGAAGCTTTTAGTGGTGGATCTTTGGTGATATTGATATGTTCAGGTGGTGAAATGTCTTTTGTGGATTGTAAATGAGTGTTTAATTTATCATAAACTCCATGGAGGTGGACATATGGATGATAAGCTTATAAGTAAAGGAAGTCTCAAAAAGTTTACTTGTGTGAATTATTTGAGAATTTTAGTAAGAAAGTGCATATAAATTGCGTAAGTACCTTGGATGGTCGGCATAGCTATGTCTGGATTGTCATGTTAATGGCGAGGCTAAATTCGTAGTGAGGGAAACGACGAACTAAGCATGATGATTATGAGATTTTATGACGCATTATGATTGAAATGCAACTATATGATACGGGTGTTGGTTAAAACGATTTTTATGGTAATGATGAATTTTGAGTATCTAAGGTTATGGTTGTTTCTATTTCATAATTAGTGTGGTTTATGGTAATTTTTATAAGGAGTTGGGATGTCATCGAATAAAATTGAAAGGAACTAGAGCCATAATGAAAAGAATTAGTGGTATATAGTTTAACTTTCAGAGAGATGATAAAACTAGGCTATTTTACTTTATTCGCAAGGGTTAAGGATGTATGTTCAGAGGAATTTGGAGAATTGGGTTCAGAGACAAGTGATTTTACTTGTTTCTTCCAGATTATGATATAATATAGTGTCACAAGACCAATAGATTGATTAAAAAAAAATAAACTATTGGATAAAACTTGAGAAAGGAGTGTACGGACGTTCAACTCGAGTATGATTATTAGTTCTTTTGTGGTTTTGAGTTGGTAAGGAGTATGATAAGATTTTTAGAAAAAGATATGGTAGGGTCAATGAAGAGGCGATCAATGATAAGCTAAAATATGTTAAGTAATTATTTTTTTTTAGGTATGAGCTAATGTTGTAAGATAATGGGATTGTGTTACATGATTGGGATCAAAACTTCAAGTTTACATGGTGAGTTTAGATTTATGACAGTGTATCTTTTCAAGGTATCAATTGGTAAGGTAAGAAATGATCGATCACATTGAGTATGAAGCATTTAGAAGGACTTAAAATTCGAGTAGTACATTTGGTTACTTTTGATTGTTATACCTAAGGTCTCCCATATTATTGGCCAAAAAAAAAATATATGACTGGTAAGTGAGTTAGCAAAAATGAAAAAATTATGGTGTATTGAAGAGTTGAAGTTATTTGAAATTTTCGTCGTGGAAAGATTTTAAGAAAGGCAAAGGAACAATAAGACCTCTCGTACAAACATTAGATTCGTAGGTGATGGTTGTAGTGATTTCGCTTTTGAGTTTAGATATGACTATGAGATGTGAACTAGTTCGGCACTTACTTACTATGGGTTTATTATTAACTTTTTTAAATATTAAGTTTTGATTGGGTTACAATAAATGACGTATGGAAGATTATACATGGTTATGTAGAGCTAGATTTTTCAGAATGTTATGAAGTAACAAATGGATGTTAAATAGTGTGCACCTAGGGTTTTATATGATTAATAAGGATTTCGAGGAAATTGAAACTACTTTGTTGATGGGATGATACAAAATATTATGATGTGTTACATAAGCATTTGATGGTGAGCAGAGGTTATAAGCTTATAGTATACCGAATTATTGGAGAGGCCAAGAATTTCTTAAGTGTTGGTATGAGGTATATGATGATTTTGAATGTTAGTTGAAATTTGGCATTTGAAAGATTACGGGGAGTTGACGTTATACGTGATTCAATAGTTTTATATTAATGGAAAATGCTTTTATATTGGAAACTAGTGTTAGTCTTGGATGGGACTCGTATCTGTCATAAAATGCTTATTTGGAAAGAGGGAGCGTCATAGTTTGAAATTTTGAAGGCGATAATGAATTTGATAAGAATACTTTAATGCTAGTCACAGTTTGAGAGTAAGGTAAATGACTGGTATAGTTATGATGCTTGTGGGTTTTAAGAGTGTTGAATTCAATGGAGTACTTGAGAAGTCTGTGGGGTTCGATGAATCTAGTATTTGTAATATTGTAATAGGGTCAGTATGGTTGATTGTTGGTAGCTAAAAGAAAAAGTCGAGAGATAGAGTCAAATGAAATAATTTTATTTATATGGGCATTATGGAAGAATTTTTATGTGACCACTTTCTTCGTACTGGATATTATTTGGAGTATGATTCACCGCTTATGCTACTCGTGTTTTCACATCTATGGGTGAACCCCTAGTGGTGGATCGGATGTACCGATCCTCTTGTGTCCTCTTGTTAGGGTAGGATCCTTGGGCAAACTCGGTCATTTAAGTTATGATGGATTTGGTGTTGTTTGGAATAGTTGAAATATATCAGTAGTTCTATTCACACAACCTTGCTTATGAGAACTTATATAAGAACTACTATGAAGAGTTACAATTGTCTATGAGTGTTGTTAGAGGTTCTGCATTTTGAGTTGTATCGCTTGTTGAGTGATTTACTTGATCAATTCATTCCTTGAGTTAGATAAGTTTGATTCTCCCTTATGATTACTCAATGTAAAAAAAAAGAAAAAAAAAGAAGATTTTATAATTTAATTTCGTGGAAAGATTGTGTTGTAAAAGAGAAATCTTGATAATATATGTGATGGTTTGTGCATTATGAGTGTTTAGTGGTTGATTCAGGCTCACTTCTAGTTGTAGTCAGTATTGATTCGGAAGGTTATCATGATTATGTGAAAATAAATATATATTCATCATGATGTTTGTGTGTTAATGTCCAATGAGTTTCAGTTTAGATTGGGTTCATGAGTTAGTTGGTGGCTCGATAATCACTCTTGATTTATAGATCTTACAAAGTTTGTTTAAAAGTTCAGTTGTTAGTGGTGGATTTGAATGGAATGATTTTTAGGATGAGCTCACTTAGAGAGATGAACACTGACTGTTAGGTCATAACTCAGGCTTTTGGTAATATCAGTTACTCTTAGTTCTTCTTCATTATGTTCGAGGACGAACATGATTTTTATTGGTGGATAATGTAATAACCCCGAAGGTCATTTTTGATAATTTTGAACAATTTATTGACTTTAGTTAATTATTTGATGGATAATTGTGGATAATTGACTTAATTGATAGTTAATGGACTAAAGCATTATTTCTTTAAGATCTTATACCATTTGTTCTATATAATTAAATTAGGTTAGTAAAATTTACCACTTGAATACCTAATTATTTTATTTAAAAACAAAAAGGAGATAAGAGAAAAATGGAAAGAAATTAACGTGCATCGGCGGCACATGGACACACACAAAACAAAGAACACAGGTCATCAAGGTAATTGCTTTCACCTTTGTACTGTTGTATATATATGCATATGATGATAGATGCTATAGAAATATTTTATTATTATTATTATTATTAGCATAGTTGTTTGTTAAAGAACAAGAAGAAACCAAAATTTAAAAGTGGAAAAAAAAAATATAATAATAAAGAAATTGAAAATTGATATATAGATTTGATGTTCTGAACGTGGGGTTATAAAATTGTGAAGTAGTATTGTCCAATCATTGGACAATGATTACTCCTAATCATAGACCAAGGTTAGGATTATTAATAGTGAACGAGGAATATTGATTGGAACATTGAAATTAGATTGTTTCAGCAGTTAGTTTTGCAGTCCGTCATTGGTGTGTTGGGCAATTAGTTTCGGCTTTAATTATTTTTATTCAATTATCATATTAGGATTCAAGTTTTGATATATTCAAATAAGTATTAAATAGTGGGTGCATTGTGATATATAAAAATCATAAAAATTATGTTGTTTGGAAATATTGAGACTAAACTCTAGACTTGAAACTTAAGAATTTGATTATATATTTTAAGTGAGTTCTTGAATTTAGGCTAGACCTATACTAATATGAGTGTTGTTACTTTCAAAATCTTATTGTGATTATTAATGTAAATAGATTGCTTTGAGTTGGAAGTTCAACGAATGGGAAAGATTCCTGAGTGATTGTTCGAGTATTTGAGGCAAGTGGATTTCTAAACTCTTGTTAAGTGTATGAAATGCGTGTATGTCCTTGTGGTATATGTTTGGGAGTAACGGGATTGGTGATGGGTTGACTTGTCCACATTGATTAGTTCTAATGATGAAAAGAATGGGGATAACAAAAGGCAATGTGATTAATTGTTTATGTGTGTTGTGTTGAGAAAGAGTTGAAGGCTTGTTGAATCATTGTAGATGTAACTTCATGTTTGTGTGGTTGTGAACTGTGCGATGTTATGAAAATGGCCATCTTCTCATTATTTGTGTGAACTTGTCATCTGCATTATTCTGAGGCATTGGTTGTGACAAGTGTTATGTGCATTGAGAAAGAATGGGTACTTAAGAGGATGTACCATTTCGAGGGACGTATCGCGCGCCGCGATGGATACTATATTTCGAGGGACGTATCGCGCGCCGCGATGGTTACTATTATCGAGGGTCGTGTCGTGCGCCGCGACAGATGCATGGACAGATATGTCCCCCATGGGTCCCGGACTGAGAGACAGCGGGTGTGTATCACTAGGTCAGACATGCATCATTATACTTGACATTGCATTACACATACTTATCGTTGGTGAACTTGATATTGTGTTTTGCTGATCTTGTGATTGCCTTTCTGCGGAATTTGTGATTGATAATACTGAGCTTGTTATTGAGGATATGTAATTTGATAAAGTGTGATTTGAGGATATATATGTAATTTGTATAAGTGTTGTTATAGAGTACGTGATATGTAAATATGAACTGTTAGGTTAGACTGAATTTTATGCAGGTTGTAGTTGTGGAGGTAGGGGTACCCGTATTTCATCCCCTTAGCTTGTGTTTAGACGTTTACTTGCTGAGTACCGTGTGGTTTGGTACTCACCCCTTGCTTCTACAAATTTTTGTAGGTTATGAGCCTGGATTTTTGTTGTACTTGTCATTCTCTTCTTTTCCGAGGCTTCTTGGAGATTTGTCAGGTAGCTGTTTCCATCGCAGCAGACTTTCTTCTCCTTAATTATGATCTTGTTGTATTCTAGAAACAAGTTCATTAGAGACTTGAGTTTTTCTTTTGAATCAATGGAAATACTTTAGAGGCTTGTACACGTGACTACCAGGTTTTGGGGGTTTTATTAAGTTACTTATATTTTATTTCCGCATTTTATTGTAATGGTTAAGTTTTAGGCTGACTTGTCTTGGTGGGATAAGACGAGTGCCATCACGCCCATTTTTGGGTCGTGACAATAATTTTTTAGTTTTATACCTAAACTATCATTTTTTAGTTTGAGAAACGCACCTCTCTCTTTTATACCAATCTCATCATCGTACGTGTAATACACTCTCTCTTTTATTTTAAAGAATTTCCACATCATACTCCATATGGACAAAATATTCAACCTTAACAAAAAAAACTAAATTATTAGTATTAGTTAAAATTAGAAATTAAAAAACTATTATAAAGAAAATAATATTTTCTTTATAAAATAAAATGTAAAATATTTTTCTTACCCCACACCATTTTTAAAATCTTTTTATTTTGTTTAAATTTATTTTATAAAAGTATTTCATTTTTTACTTCATCTCCTCCCCCTCATCAAATACTAATTTAGATATTATTTTATTTTTTTAAAAATATAATTCTACCCATCCCACTTAACCCTCGGTTTTTAATTTTTTTTCCCACTGTTTAGATATACATATCGAAAATATTTTTTACTTGCCGCCAAAAGAGTTTTTATATTTTTTAGTTGTTTATGTTATATTCGGTACACTAGAAGAATTTTTTCTAAAAATATATGTACGTGCATAGCTAACACAAAATAAGAAAAACGTAAAAAAAATTAAAAATTAGGAGCGTAAAATTATATATGATGGGGTAGATTTTTTTTAATAAAATAATATCAATTTCTATCTGAGGGGGGGAGGTGGGAGGATGAAATATGAAATTTTTAAAAATATTTTATAAATAATTTTTTTTGAAAAAAAAAGGATGGGGTTGTCACAGGAGAGGGGGGATACGTGGAGGAGGTGGTTGAGTGAGATAAGAAATATAATTTAATTTTTTATATGGATAGTAATCTTTAATTTTTAATTAGTATTAATTTTTATCTAGATAAAATTTTTTATTTATGTGGAATGTCATGTGTCAAGTTTTTTCATATAAAAGACAGAGTGCACTACACACATCACTGATGTGTGTTTCTCAAACTAAAAAGTGATAGTTTAGGTATGAAACTCACACTTTCAATAGTTTAGGTATGAAACTAAAAAAAAAAGTGAATAGTTTAGGTGTGTTTTTGATATTTATCTCTTCTTTTTTAATTTTTTTTTTTTGTTCTTTTCTTTAAACTTTTCATCTAAATAACTATATTCCTCAAATAAGTTTTTCTCCATGTCACTATTTTTATCCAAAAACAAGATGAATAGAGGAACAAAAAGACCACAAATTTGTATAAAATTACATTTTTAAGCAGAAATTTCAAATCTTTAAGACTACAGTAGAGTTCAATTCATCATTTGTATATTACGAATTTATGATAAGTTTGAATAGGTAGTTCCTACAAATAATTGAAAATGTCGTTTGGAGTTTATATCTCAATTTTAAGAGGGTCTGGTTTAGTTTATAGTAATTGATTTTAGGAAAAATATTAAATTGAAATGAATTAAATATAACACTAAAATTGTCTTGTAACTGTATTAAAGTTGAATTAGATAATACAATTTTAATTCATTTTGAAGTTTTTGATTTATTTGTTACTATTGGATACTTGTTTAATTCATTATTGATATAACTTATCAGTTTATAAATCATTGTCATATCTTTCATTAGTTATGTTTTTCATTCATGCTTAATTCTCTCTTCCAATTCAACTCTAAATCCTGTGTAATACAAGTTTAATACAAATTTAATTTGTTCCACAATTTTTTGATTTATTTGTTACTATCGGATACTTGTCTAATTCATTATTGATACAACTTTGATTCACTCTATAAATTACTTTCTAATATTTTATTTGTTACATTTTTTTATTCATGTTTAATTCTCTCTTCTACCTCAATTTTAATATTTGTGTAATACATTTTTAAATACAAGTTTAATTCATTTTGCAATTAATTGATTAATTTGTTAGGATTGGTTACTTGTTTAATTCATTGTTGACACAAGTTTTATTCAATTTACATGCGGATCAAAAAATGTTTTTTTGTTTTCTACATTCTGCATTCATATTTAATTCTCTTCAAATAATTCAACTTTAATATGTTTGTAATACATTTTTAATTCAAGTTTAATTTATTTTGTTGTTTCTTATGCCTTTTCATTTGTTACGATTATACTACTTCTCTTCTAATAATTCAACTTTAATATGTTTGTAATACATTTTTAATTAAAGTTTTAATTTATTTTGCAGTTCTTTTATGTCTCTTGATTTCTAACAATTATATTACTTGTCTAATTAACTTTTGATACAAGTTTTATACAATCTAGAATCATTGACTATTCTACGAAAAAAAAGAAAAAAAAAGCAATAATAAGAAAGGGAGAAAGAGCAACAAAAAAAAAAGCAATAAAGAAAGGGTAACAGAAAGAAAGAAGGAAAGAAATAAAGAAAGGGAGCAAGAAAGAAACGAAAAAAAAAGAGCTAGACAAGAGAAAAGGAGAAAGAAAGAAAGAGCGCGTCAGAAATTAAAGAGAAAAATTAAAAAAAATGCTATAAATGGTAATAATTAAAGAATATATTTAAAACAAGAGCAAAGTTGTCTGCCATAGTAGGGATCTGCTGAAGATATTCAGATATAGTTTGATCACCTCGTTGAATCACAGAAAGTCGTTCTTTAAGAGACATGATTCGTGATCTGAATTTGTTTGCATATATTTTTTGAATTATTGTCCAAGCATAGTGAGAAGTCTTCCTAAATTATTCAAGAAATGTGCCTATTAAACACAAAACGGTGATGTGGCAAAATAAGTGTATCTCACTGCTGCTGAGCGCGTGAATGCATTTTTTTTAAAAAAAATATTTATACCTACTTTGTTGACACTTGGCATGCATTGACTCAATATATAAAAAAAAATTATTTAATTAAACATAAATCTTTTAAATCATAAAAAAATCTGTTGAATTTTCAAGAAGAAGAAAAAATGGACCATTTGGAGTTAAAAAATTGACCAATATTTGTACATTTTTATTTTCAATAACTCCAATTGAGCAACTATCACCATTCATAAATTTATTAGAAATGCTATAAAATATTTGATATAATTTTAATTTCTCTTTGTTGTCGATTTCAAAATAATTTATCAAGGTCGATTATATTTACAAAATCGAAATAGTCGTCGGGGGAATAGCATATAACAAAGAAAATGAAAGAGAAAAACATTTGGTGGATGAATTCGGAATGAGATGGGATTAGGCATTTTCTTTTTTGTTATCGCCGAGGAATGGCGATTGTGGAACAACATAGAAGAAAATGAAGAAGAAAGGGGCAATAAGTTAGATGGGGTGGGGGTTAGGTGGGGGTGGGGGAAAGATTTTTTTTAATCAATTTAATTTTTTATGTATTATTAAAGGTAGGAAAATATTTTTTATTTTCAAAATTAAAATTATGGGTCCATATGCCACGTGTCGTAGTTCTATTCGTAATTTTGTCAAGATAATGAGTGTGCATTACACGCACAATATTTGTAAAGGTAGTTGTTATTTTATGTTCAATAGATAAACATTTATTAATATTAAAGTGTCTAATAGGTAAGAGTCTTAGTTGAGGTGTCTAAATTAATTATGCGGAAAACTTTAAGGGGTTATCAATGACTTAAGCCTTAGAAATATTTACAAATAGTGTTAATTGACACTAGAAAAACATATTCAATTTTAATTAATCTATTATCGTTAATTAATTATTATTAAAGATTATTTTTAGAACTATCACAGAAAATTAGAAACTTGTCATGAAAACTTAAGTGAACTTTCGTATGCTTTTGACTTAAAAAGAGTCCGGAGCCAAAAGGACCAAAAAAATTGTCAAAAATTTCAAAAGGACATATCAATTTTTTTTAACTAAAAGGTAAAATCGCTCCTGACAGAGCATTTTGTTCTGACAATTTTTTTTTTTTTAATATCGCTGCAAGTGCAGCGTTTTTTTTAAAAAAATGAAATTGAAATTAGGAGCGATTTCTTTTTCGTTAAAAAAGTTAATAGAGGCAGGTAATATTTTGGTCCAACATTTGGTCTGCCCAAGGGCGGACCCACCCTATGCCGTGGGGATGTACGTGCACCCAGTAACTTTAAAAAAATTATATGTATATATGTATATCTATTTTGAAAAACTGGTAGAAAGTAAGATATATTCAACAGTGCACCCATAAAAAACATAGAAGTTCTCTTGAGCAATTGGTAGAAGGTAGAGATAGCACTAAACCAGGGTTCAAATCCAAATTAAGCCTATTATTATTTTAAGTTTTGCTTAGACCTTATATTTGATCTATATTTATATAGGTGCACCCAAAATATTTAAATCCTGGGTTTGCCTTTGGATTTGCCCCTGCAACATTTGTTAATTTTTTTTGACAAATCGCTGCCATTGCAGTAATTTTTAAGGAATTTTTTTCCGGATGAAATGCTGCCACAATAGTGATTTTTGTGTTTTTTTAATAAAAATTAATAGGTCAATTTTGTCAGAAAAAAATCACTCCGTTAGGAGCGATTTTACCTTTTTAATTAAAAAAAATTAATATAACCTTTTAGAATTTTTGATAACTTTTTTTTTACCTTTTTAACTTCGGACTCGACTTAAAAGGCTAAATGGAGGTTGAATAATTGATTATTTTAGTTATTCTTTTTCTTTTATTTGACAGATTTTATGGACTTATTATACGATTATTTGAACATTTAAAATCAAAGTTGATAGTTCCGTGCAAGTAATCTGAAAATAGACAATGATGTTTCAATCTAATAAAAAATATCATTATTTTTGGTGATTGAGGCACAATTGTGAAGTAATACACAATTTGTTATTACCGCATTAACAAGTCATTAATAAAGTGAAAGCTCCTAAAAATGGTAATAAATATAATAAGAAATAAAATAATATCAAAATAAGTTTCAAGCCTACTAAACAGTAAACACACAGTAGATGGCAATGAGTGATAAAGCCCCTTTTAACAACAAGTAACATATTTCCTTATATGAACACTTACAAACTATTTTTTTCATCATCAATGATAATGACAGAGAAATCTTTTTTTAATAAAGCATAATAAAATATTTTATATTCGTTTATTTTTATTTATTTTTATTACATTCAATAATTATATTTATAACAATAATAATAAACATATCTAATAAAATCAATTTTTTTTATATATATAATAGCAAACTATTAATTCAAACTAAATGTTATAGCTATACTTTACTTTATTTTCAATTCGTAGCTACTATTTCATATAATTTGCTATAGCAATTTCTCCGAGCGAAAGGACAAGAAAATGATTGCTTTTTTCACTGCAGTTGCAAAACTATCGGGATTCAAAAATAGAGTATACAAGAAAATGGTGTCTGCTTCAGGCATATAGCCATATGTAAAAAAAGAAAATTTATTTATTTTTCATGAATTTTCATTTACATAAACAAATTCAACTAATACAAATTTTTATTTATATACACATTATACATATTACATGTGCAACTAAAAAACACAACAACAAGAACATATAGTTATACAAATTACAGTACGAAAGATTTGATATACATATATTTTATTTTTACATAAACAAATTCAACTAATACAAATTTTTATTTACATACATATTATACATATTACATATGCAACTAAAAAACACAAGAACAAGAACATATAGATATACAAATTACAGTATGAAAGATTTGATATACAAATATTTTCTTTTGATTCAACAAATTTGAATTTTATGCAGATGTACAAACACATAAAATTAAATTGAGGGCTGCCAACGATTTATACAAACAAGAGGCTGATACAGATTTATACAAACGATTGTCAACGAAATTATACAAATCTAAAGAGGAGCCAACGAGTTATACAATCTGATACTCCATAGCAAACATAATATTTGCTATGGCCCGCAATTATACTAATTATAACTATAGCATACAAATTTAATTTTTATATTTGCTATGTGTGAAAGTTGTTCAAAAATCATACAAATCAAAAATAATTTATACTATATTTAAGAGAGAAAGAAACAAATACCAAATTCAAACCTCAACATTAGTGTTCTTACTCCGTTTATAGCTGAGGTCGATATACATTTGTCAACTCCTAATTAATTTAATATTTTCTCCGTCTAAAATTGTTTGTTACGATATAATCATATATTCTCCTAAACAAAAATTTAATATAAGACATAATTTAACTAATATAACTCTATTATATCAAGAATATCAAAATAAAATAAAAAAAAGAATATCAAAATTTTATATAATTTTTCAATAAAATAAAATAATTATTAAATACAGAAATTTTTTTTAATTATTTTTTAATTATTTAAATTGATAATTAATCTAAAATATTTATTTTTAATATAGTCGAAAGAAAAAGGTGGACGGAGGGAATATAATATGACAGCAGTTACGTGGACTCATCGAATTAGAAGAAAATTAGATTACTCTTCTAGAGAATCCAATTATTTTGTCAAAAAAAAATAAAAAAAATCTGTTGGACAGAGTAAAAGTAAACAAAAAGGAACAGAATACAATTAACGAAAATCCCAATAAAATAATTTTTCTTGGAATCCTATGATAATGCCATGGCTTTAAAGCCTGGGAAGTTTTTTAGGAGGCATTCATTTGATGGTATGCCCAAATTTTTTCCTTTTTTTCTTCAATTTCCTTCATTGGGTATCTTCAAGATTTGATTTTTATTTATTGTAGCATTGAAAACAAGGAAACCCAATTGTGTAAGGAGTGAGAAATCAGAAATGGGGAAGTCAGTGAAGTTTGAAGGTATAAGTGAGGAATTGCAGAAGATAATAGATGCTAATATGGACCAAGTGGGAGCAAGACGCCTTGCTAGGGATGCTTTTAAGGATATTCAGTTGTCAATTGATCATTGTCTCTTTAAGGTACTGCTTAGTTGATTGAAAAGTAAAATGTAAATTTAGATCCCTATTTGATGGTTTTTTAGTAGAAAAAGATTCATTGTCAGCTTTAAAGATTGGATTTTGATTGCTTCTGACTTGATAAACTGGATATAAGAGAATTCATATGGTCACACTGCTAGTTTGGGATTAGGCATAGCAACTTATCAAGAAAAGTTTTTGTGATTGAGGCATATATATTTTACTTGTCAAAATGTTGTTTGGTATTGAGATTTAGTTAGTTGATTGAACAGATTGTCTTGTGTTGATGAAAGTAGAAAGTGTATCTTACTTAGGACTAAGAGATTGATTATTGTCAACTTCAAAGGGATTGACATAGTTGTGTGGAGCCTAAGATCTTGCTCTATAGACTGCAATTCTGCTTAAATTTCCCCCTTTTCTTTATATTGTATAACATGCATATTACACCGAGATTATATGAAGCATCTATAAATACATCATCTCGAAGAGAAGGGATTTAAATCGTTCACTATTCAATTCAAGGGCATAACAAGACCTACCGTTCACTATTTCTGTCATTAGTTGATTAAAACAGCAGTAATACATTTTCCTGATTGAAAAAGCAGCTGTGCTACATCTTTTTCCTAATCTAAGGGAAGAAAAATCAAAGTTTTACTAGCTCAAAAAGACCTTTAAGAAAATTGCGTTAATTCAGTTTACTATCCAATGAAAATCAAGCGGTTTCTGTTCTCTTTTCCTCTTTCAATTCTTAAAATAATGAAAGGACACTTGTGGTTGATGTATTCTGAGGAATGGTATCATTTGTGTGATCAAAAATTTGTTCAAGTATGTGCAATCGAGTTATGAGAGTTGAGACTTTATAAACACTTCTTCAACTTTCTAATTTTTCTGCGACTGCGGATAGTGCTAATGAGGAACTGAATCCTTATAGAAAGTGTCACGTTTCTTACTTGTTCTTAATCTGATTTAATGATTCTTTATTTGCTTTCACTCAGATGCCACATGCTGGATTGAAGATGACGGAGGTAAACCTTTTCTCTAACATACTCATTTTCCAGTCTTGAAAGTTCAAGTTATTCTGGAAGCATCCTATTTCTTTTCTAAAACAAAACGATTTCGTGTGTGATTACTTTTGCATGTACTTTTTCTTTTCATCTTTTCTCTTTGAATTCTTGATGAAGCTAATATGACATCTCATAGTTACTTCAATGCCTTTTCTAGCGCACCAAGATTTTCTTTGTGTGCAACAATATCTTTAACACTTGTAAGTTGTAACATACAAGTACAACATACCCAATGTGATCCTACAAGTGGGGTATGGGGGAGTGGTGTGTATGCAGCCTTACCCTGCCTTGAGGATCAAGTAAAGCAATACAAAAATCAAGTATGTAAAGCAATTAATTCCTATAACTTATCTTAAGAAAATTGGACCTTGCCATGAAAGAATCTTATAAAATTGTGAATTAGAATATGACAAGATACAATCATCTTTTTTTCTCTAATAGTCAAGAAGGTCTTATTTTCTTAAATTATGGAGGGCCATGCAGTATGAAATTAATTTCAGGACATCAAATGAAACTTGGTCTCCAATCATTTTGATTGTAGTTATTCTGTCATGTGAATGAAATATGTATCGTTGTACAAATTTAAAGGGGAATGAAGAGAGTAACTGTGGAAAGATCTGTTTGGTTAAAGAGTTTTACTTTTTTTGAAACAAATTGAATGAAGGCGGTAGTTATCTCAACTTTTTCAAAATGAAATGAAGGGGATAGTTTGAGAAATATGACTTAATTCACCTGAACTATGCACTATGACTGGATATTCTCTTCCTTTTCCTAGTAGTACCAAGCAAATGAGAAGACTCTAAGTATATGGTAATTTATAGCATCCAATATTAGCATTTTGGTATAAATATTGCATTTTGGTATAATATTTATGATTTGTTATGTGTTTTACTTTACATAATTCTATGAAATTTGGTGGCGCAGTCATATGAGGTTAATTCTCGAGGATTAGAGATCTTCTCGAAAAGTTGGCTTCCGGAGACAAGCCCCCCCAAAGCCATGGTATACTTCTGTCATGGTTATGGTGATACATGCACGTTTTTTGTTGAAGGTTTGTGGTTGGCAAACACGTATTAAGTCTCAGACTAGTATTTCTTGGGAGATTGTTCCTGAAACTTGTCTTCCTTCTTAGGCATTGCAAGAAAACTAGCATCTTCCGGTTATGGAGTATTTGCCATGGATTATCCTGGATTTGGTCTTTCAGAAGGTCTTCATGGCTATATACCAAGTTTTGACAAGTTAGTTGATGATGTCATTGAGCATTACTCGAAGGCGAAAGGTACAACTTGCCCCAGTCAACTTATTTTTCATCTTTTCATCTCGTGGATTCTTTTGGATAGGTCCGAGACTCTGGTAAAATGTAGAAGCCAGAATTAATTAGTTGAGGAAAAGATATACCAACTTTAGAATAACAAAATTTGATGAATGCAAAAGCTAAGATTTGAACGCATGAAAAGACAATATTGAAATCAAACATTCTCTTGGAAGAGACTATCCTTCTGAGCTAAGCAATGCATGAGCTTAAAGTGTCTTGCTAATGGAGTAAACATTCATCTGTTTGATTGAACTTCTGGTACTTTCTTTCTAAAAAAATGTTGAGTTCAGTTTATTATGGTCATAAATGAATAGTCCATTTTGTCAAGAAGAAAGATTGAGAGAGTGAACTATTTGAAAAATGCATGTTGTGATTTTGTTCCTTGTAGAATAAAAAAAGGCCTCAAAGTTTGATGGTCTATGTAACTGTGCGACAAACTAAAAGATCATACCCTGTTACTGTTCCAAATCAAATTTGAACTCACAAATTCATTATTTATTCATGACTTGGAGCATAACTCACGGTGCTAAGTTACCTCATCCTTCTTCATTTTTGTCAAGCAATGTTGATGACTAGGTCATTAAATGATGAACAGCAGAGCCCCCGTGTGTTCCTTCCACATACTACAACGTTTAGGTATGAAGAAGTCTGTCATGTACACCAATTAAACACCCTCACTTGTTATTCTATATTTCTGCTCCTACTTTGACACTAGGTACGTAATTAATGAGTAAATTTGAATATATACTTGGAAATAAGAGGGCCCAAATTGGACAGTGGTGAAACAAGGACAGAAGGGGTTCAACTGAATCCCCTTGGCCAAAAAATTGTACTATATATGCAGCTATATAAAAAGTCTTCTTTATGTGCATATATATAAATTGTTGAATCCCATAGACACAAGAGAGCATTTCTTTAGATCTCCTTAAGGAAAGCAAGAATTGTATTGAGAAAATCTAGAGCGGAGTTTAAATAAACACTACGGGAACAGAGGGAGAACTTGTTTGGCAGTTGAATGAAACCAAATTAGTGTCAGTCATTCGAGTTGATCTTCTAAGTATTAGCAGGGGCTTTGAACACTGGGTATGCTGACAATGTTGGAACTGGTCACTATTGGTCAAGTCCCATTATGATGTGCCATCTCCTAAGGCAATCGGATAGTGAAATAGAATAGATTCATCTTTCATACCAGAGAAGTTAGATTTTTAGGCATACCATATGCAGTGTGTTGCTCATTTTTTGAGATGGGGGAATTATAACACATGTTGTCCTACATTGGACAAAAACATAAAAACTTAGGCTGTATTAACCAAGTTTATAAATCTGATGTCTCCGTGAATGTATTATACCTAATATACGTTTGGGCAAGAGGTCTCAAAATCAAGTAGTGGAAAATAACCTAATTACATCTTATTCTTCTTGACACACTACTGAAAAAGCAATTGACAGTTAAACGCTGGCTACAGAAAATCCAGAGATATGCAACCTACCAAGCTTCCTATTTGGGCAATCAATGGGTGGAGCAGTAGCTCTGAAGGTGCACATGAAGCAACCTGATGCATGGAACGGCGCTGTTCTTGTCGCACCAATGTGCAAAGTAAGCTTCTGGAGACTCTCAATTCTAATTGATGTTATCGTCTTAATTAGATCGATAGTTTTGAGTGATGAGTGGTATTGTTGTACAGATTGCAGATGACATGGTACCACCATGGTTAGTTACACAAATTCTAGTGGGCATAGCAAAATTTCTTCCAAAGCAAAAGCTAGTTCCGCAGCAGGATCTAGCGGAGTTAGCATTTAGAGATGTGAAGAAGAGAGAACAGGTATGTGTTCTTTCTATTCTGTAACAGTTCTTAGACATATGTCAATTTTAGGACGGAAAGAGTACATGATATTAGAGGTTAGTAGCACAAGAGTCGTTTAAAAATTTATAGTCGCCATTAGCTCTCTCACCTGAAAAAAAAGGCGTGTTAAAAGGCTTCCAATAGGAAATTTTTGATTTATTGAACATAATAATTACAATCACAGGCTTCAACATGTTTATATCTCGTGGGATTTCATGTTATAATGTACTCTCTACTGTTTTCTTCTGCATGCAGGCTGCATATAATGTCATTGCTTACAAGCACAAACCCCGTCTACAAACTGCAGTGGAGTTACTTAATACCACCCAAGAATTAGAGAAACAACTCGATAAGGTGTCATGTGTTTTCATTTTCTGTTTATCGTAGTATTGGTTATCATCATATTTACTGTTTATTAGTGATTGAACCTTGTGTCTTTGCATGCCAGTAAGTCTATGATTGGAAACTTGAAACTCAATTGTCCTAGCTGCATATCTTTGTTGGTGTTGCTAACTGTTTCTGGTGATTATACCTGCCACTATTTTTGACTTTGTAATTCATTCAAGATGGTTCATCTTTTTCTGCTCTTGTAGTTCAGAAAGAGTTCAAGCTCCCTTTTCTAAGGCTAGACTTCAAATGTACCTTATTCTTTGATAGACAAGATATCTAAACAACAACTAACAGTTTTACTATTTTGTAGGTCTATCTGCCATTGCTAATATTACATGGAGAGAATGACAGAGTGACTGATCCATCCATCAGCAAAGCATTGTACGAGAAGGCAAGTAGTTCGGACAAGAAACTGATCCTTTACAAGGATGCTTATCATTCTTTGCTCGAGGGTGAACCGGATGAGATGATACTTCGAGTTCTTGGTGACATAATTTCTTGGTTGGATGAGCATACTTCCTAGTAATTACTTGTCCAATTTTTATTTTTTTCAGTTTGATTCTGCCCAATTTTTCATGGATTAGGAAGGCCAAGGGATAGGAGCTGAAGTAAGAAACTAAGATTTAGCCTGATCTATTTTATTTATTTTTCAACTTATTATTTTGTAAAGAAAAAAATATTGAAGATATGAATGTTCTATATGAAATAAAAAGCAATGCGTTTTATCTCTCTTGTTTGAAAATTTTTGCTTCAGAAGTGTGTAAAAATCTTGAGTTCGAAAAAAAAAAAAAAGTGAACTAATTATAAATGTATGTGGTCAAATAAGTAATATACAAATTATTAAGCCAAAAGATTTATGATTAGCAAATATCTAGTTTTTCTTTTGACTATAATTAAATGCAAGTGTGCAAAATGAGTTTGAATATTGTATTTCTAACTAGCAATTGCAATAAATAAATTAAATAAAAGTAAATAACAAATGATTCAAATTCACTTATTTGAGCCAAGTGGATATTGTATTTGAGCTCGAAGTCTACTCAATTTAACAAGAACCACTTGAAATTTTTCTAAGTAAGACTTCAACATCCTTTAACAATATAATTTTCAACACAACTCCAAATCACTTGATATTTTTAACATAGTTTCAAAAAATACTAGGAAACAAAAACACGAATCAAAGCAGATTTTCACAATTTTGGGATTGGTTTCTGTTTTTTTTTTTTACATTACTTAAATATGGGTGTATCTTTTTCAACTCCACAAGTGAATATCAAATTTTGGCTTTTTAACAAAAAATAAAAAATATTGAGGTAATCTCGTGAAGAATTGAAGAAGTAGGAATTTTGAAAGTTTTTGATGTTATGCATGTGTCCATGGTGTTTTTGAGTAAAAAGAAGTAAAAAGAGTACATTTGATCTAAAATTTCTAGTGAAAAAGTTGTTTGGCATTGAGGTAAAAAGTGATTCACAAAAACAAAGTTAAAAAGTAATTGCACGGATGAGTCTTTTCTCAAACGACAATAGCATAGATGAGCCAAATTTTAACGGATAACATAAATTAGTCTTTTCACAAAGTTCAATGACATATTTGAGCATTTTCTCTTTTATCAATGATTTGAGAAATTTCAGGCTCCACCTTAGACTATGAATTCATGCAAAGTATTTTCTCCTTTAGAATCCGAGTGACTCACGAGGTTAATAACATCATTATGATCTTTCAAACCTCTAACCACCTATCACAATTGATAATCTAACTACATCACTAAACAGAAATAGATTTAATCAATTATGGAGTATCAAGATTTATCTTCTCGTTCCTGAATCAAACAAGATAAATTAGGTAAAAATTCATCATAGATACAAATCAGTCCTAGTTTTCAAATCTTGCTTCTTGTATTCAAGTCCTATCTCTCAATTCTTCTCTAGAGCTCAAGAAAACACAATAAATATATTTTAATGACAGATCAAGTATGAAATTAATAAAATAAAAACACAAGAATAAATTTAATGATAATTAATTTTTATCTAAAGTTTAAATACTAAACAATCATTTATAGCTATAATCCTAAAAATATTATATGTTCATGTGCGCAAAAAGGTGTAAAGTAGCACCAAGGAGTAAGTGCTTAAACAACTTTCCGTCCAAATAGAGGTGTGTGGTCGGATTTGGCAAATTCTCAACTAACATCACAAAATGCAATATATTATTAACATTATTAGTCACCTCATCATTTCTTTATTTGCACCAAACTTTGAGTTGCTTCTAAAAGCTAAAAATAAATTTTACTTTTTGTTGCTTCTGTTCTTCTCATTATTGTTGCAACTTCAATAATAATAAAGCATGTACTTCTCTTCTTCTTCCCATGTTTCACTCAAGGTATGCTCTTTCCTTTTTTCTTTCTGCTTCTATGTCTTGCTCTCTGTTTCTGTTTTAGCTCTGATATGTTTTTTGCCTCTCAAAAGGGCCTCCACAGTCATCCACTGTTTCTTGCTGGGTATTGATATTTAGTTGAGTTGTTTGATCAGTTTATAAGCTTGAACGAACGCCCTCGTGATGCTTTAGGAAGATATTGTTAGCCCACAAGTTAGGGGTTATTCCCACTGAAAAATAGTCCGTACATATTTTGATTGAATCGATGAGAAAAAGAAAAAAATAGTAATCTTTTAGTATAGAAAAATTAGGAAGTTTCCCACTATTATGATTCGCAGTGGGAAACGCTTGTGTTTCTAGTAATGACGTGGGAATAGCCTCTTTTCGAAATACAAGAAGTGTGTAAAGTGTATATATGCCCACTCTTTCCCTCTGCTGGCACTAGCAGAAGTCCTTTTTGCACAGGGTAAGCTCTTAGGTTCACATTATTGAGTTACAGGCAACCAGAAATGGGAATTTACGCTAACTTCTTCGTTGGAAGAGATGTTGTTGGTGAAGGCCACAAAGCTAGAAGGGCATTTTGTCATCTTAACCAACGTGCACGTGCAATGATGTGAAATCCAATATCTTCGTCTACAATTACTTGTCATAACACGTTTCTGCTCTAAGACTTTCTCTCAACATATCTGTAAGCAGGGAGTCCGCATTCACTATTAAGCCTACATAGTGGAGATTATTGAAGATTGAGGCACTAGCTAAATGAAGGTGTTTTAGATCAATGTGAGGTCTAGCACACCTTTCGGAATAGGACTACAAATAAATAAGGTTTTGGCAATGCATTGAACCTGAACAAGCTGGAGGCTACAGCGAAATTCAACTGCTTTTCACGCAGTCATTTTTGCTTACCAGTCTAGAATTTCATTTCCTGAAACTAACCATTACTTGTTGCAGATGAACTGCTGGGCACCGGCCTTGGCGTCAAAAGTCCCTCTGAATACCAGGAGAAACCAGACTGCCTCTCCTGCTCTTAGACAAATGAAGTCTGACCTTTTAAGTCAACGTATTGGTGGATTTGGAACCAATCTTAGCAGTGGAGGGAGTTCTCTGGGAGGATCAAGAATCATTACTCAACTAAATCTTCAAAGAACTCTTTCGCGAAGAAAAAGTCCTATGGTGTCTGCTTGCTGTAAATTACTTTCTTACAAACCCCATTCTTTGTAATAAATTATCTATTGTTTTAAATGTTCATGAGAAAGTAGTTTTAGATGTGTGTTTGATTGAGTTATTGCTGCAGTTGAGAAGTATCGTCTCATTCATTGCACTTTTTTTGTTTATTTGGAGAATAAGATTGTTTTTAAAGCTAATCTTCTGTACAGTTTAGCTTCTGGTTTTGGCAGACTTTTATGCCAACTACTGACATTGGTCAAGCTTTTAGTTGAGTTTCTATGTTCTTTTGTAGGGGTGCCAAGTTCAGAAGTTGCATCTACTGCTTTCACAGTGGGAACAGCAGCAGTTCTTCCGTTTTATACCGTCATGGTTGTGGCTCCTAAAGCTGAACTTGTAAGGTTTTTTAAGTACTGTCAATCTGAACTACTTAAGCGATTTCTTTTCCAGTGTACTGAAGATTAAACTTCCACTCATATTATGAATTCAAAAGATTTTTCTAAATTAAACACTTACCAGCTTCAGACAAGATAGAACGGTTAGGGCACAACTTCAGTCCTTGTCTTATATATATGAAAGTCATTGCTTAATTTCAATGAGAAGTTGTAACTGAACATAATTTCAAATGCAGACCAGAAAAGCGATGAAAAGCAGCATACCCTACATTGTGCTTGGACTTCTGTACGCATATCTATTATACCTCTCCTGGACACCAGATACAATTCGGCTGATGTTTGCTAGTAAATACTGGCTCCCGGAGGTCTGTGCTCAACCACATAATAATTTGTCAAAACTGCATTATCGGGATCTTAACACTTCCTTTCATTCAGCTGTCTGGTATAGCGAAGATGTTCTCCAATGAAGTGACGTTAGCTTCTGCATGGATTCATCTGTTGGCCATTGATCTTTTTGCTGCAAGGTCAATCTCTAGGCATCTTATCTTTGTTGGCCTATGCCCCTTCGCTTTTTTTTTTTTTTTTTGTATAACATGAGGAGGATGCCATAGTTAGACATCTCACTTGGAGTATTTCACTTGAAACAGGCAGGTTTATCATGATGGATTGCAGAATGATATCGAAACCCGCCATTCTGTGTCTCTGTGCTTGCTGTTTTGCCCTGTTGGAATTCTTACTCACTGCATCACCAAAGCTCTAACTAGTAGCCCAGAAAAGAAACTGCATAGGACTCATTAACCGATGTTTTAGGCCTTCTTATGTTATCCGTAAATGATCAGCCAGCGCGTGAACTTATGAGCAAAGTGTAAAGGTTTTAAGTCAATGAATACATAAGCTATTTCAATAACTTGTTTCTAAGATGGATGAATGTACAAGATTTCTTCCTTTAGTTCCACTCCAAACTTCTGATTTACTGCATCCTTAACTAAGCGTATGAGCTCAAGCATGTCTTGAGAAGTTGCAGAACCACAATTTATGAAAAAGTTGGCATGCTTGTTTGAGACCATGGCTCCACCAACTCTCAACCCTTTCAACCCACTTTTCTCTATCAATTCTGCAGCAGAAACACCCATAGAAGATGGATTTCGGAAAACTGAACCAGCACTTCTCTGCCCCAAAGGTTGTGTCCTCCATCTTCTGCAAAGAAACCATCTTTATTGTGGTTGAAAACTGACATTCAAAATAAGAACATCACATTAGAAACAATTACCTAGCCATGTATTCTTGCTGCATTTCTCGTGCAGTTTTAGAGAACTTTAGCCGGAATGTAACTGCAGTAATGGATGCCAAGTCTTTCATTTCTTGAAATGGTGATAATCTGTAGCCAAAATTTAACTCTCTTCTATTCAGCATCCTAGATTCGCCTTCATTTGTGATGATCTCTATGCTATCAATAGCAGCAGCTGTTTCCTTTCATAATCAATGTCAATAAGAAAATTAGTAGAAAAAGAAGGATGCATTCTCAGTATCATATTTGAAAATCAATGTAATCTCACAAGAGCGATGTGTGAAGGTAAAGAGGTTGTTTCCGAAACATCTTCAGCTCAAGGACATCAAATCAAAATAATCATGAACGCGAAATGTGACTATGAAGAAAACATGACAACTAATTGGAAAAGCAATACACACATACAGAAAAAGAACAAGAACAACAATGGCATAAAGAGACTTAAAATCTCACATCTATTGTAAGCTTTTTTTCTTTTTAAATGTTAATTTACCTGCCCATTTGCTCCTGCATTCATGTAAGCAGCTCCACCAACAGTCCCAGGAACACCAGCAGCAAATTCAAGCCCAGAAAACCCTTCATTTGCAGACATAACTCCAAAGCGATTAAATGGGTATCCACTTCCGACCCGGTATACTCCAGATTCTATCTTCTCCAACAACTCAATTCGATTGAGAATTACACAGCCATTAAAACCCATATCATCAAACAAACAATTCGAGCCTTTACCCAAGATCATAAATCTCATGGATTGCTCATTACAGTACCTGCATTGTATAATTAGGGCAGATTTTAAAAACTACGAGTCAATCAATCGATTATGATTCAATCTCCCAAAGTTGAGGGATAAAGAAATGGAACCTGACAGCCGAAACAAGTTGGGTTTGGTTAAAGACTTGAACGAAGTAATTACAAGGGCCTCCAATTCCCCATGTGGTAAGATCACTGAGTAGCTTCTTCTTGCGAATAAACTGTAACCCAGTTGAGTTTTGAGCTGGTTCTTGCTTGTTGAAGCTGCAGCTGCTGCTGCTGCTCTGAACATGAAAAGAATGTAACTTTCTTGATGGTTGTAGAGGGAGCTGATAGCTTCCCATATGCGACGCCATTGGAGAGGCTTTATTTGTGAATTTTCCAGTTTGGGGTTTTCTGATGAGCAATGATGGCAGATTAAAGGGTTCTGCTGAAGTGGTGGGGTCGTGGGGATGCTTTCTTATGGCAAACTGGTCTTAAAAATACTATTATTTATATGGGATAAGGGCACAAGCTACCCAAAATCTCAATTGACACATCTAAACTTAACTAGGATTTTACTACACTATGTACTCATTTTTGTGCTCTCATTACATAGCACCTTACGAGACTGCACTGTTATCAGGCGTGTGGAGCATTACTTTTTCCCTTTATGTTTACCATAACTTTGTGGAGCACCTGACTTATATATTCTTTTATGTCCAGCTCAAGGCAGAAAGACAACAAGGAAAAAGTCCCTTATCCTTGGAACTACAGTACCTGTTGCTGCAACAATTCTGATAGTGGTCGCGCTGTTTTTCACGTGGATGATTCGGTCAAGAAAGCAACATGTGATTGAAAACAATAAATCCGATTCCCCCCCCTAGAATGAGACATCAAAAAATCACATACTATGAGCTTCTCCAAGCAACAGAAAATATTAGTCAGTCCAATCTAGTAGGAAGTGGAAGTACTGGTACAGTCTACCAAGGTACATTTTCTGGTGATGCTGTCTTTGCAATTAAAGTTTTCGATATGCAATCGATTCAGAATGTCAAATTTTGAGCAATGTAAGACACAGAAACTTGGTCAAGATAGTGTCGACTTGCTCAAATGTGGATTTTACAGTGATTCTGCTGGAGTACATGCCTAACGGAAGACCCAATATAATGATCGATGTAGCACTAGCCATGAAGAATCTTCATCATATGATTATACAACGCCCATTGTACACTGTGATATGAAGCCAGGTAACGTGCTTACTGCTCATGTTGCAGATTTTGGAATTGCAAAAATGTTGGCAGAAGAAGGAAACATTGCTCAAACCAAGACTCTCGGAACAATCGGCTATATTGCTCCAGGTATGATAATTTCTTGAACTGCTGTTGTCCTATGCTTATTAATTCATCCCTTTATGTTTACCATAACTTTGTTTTTCATCCCCACTGTAATACACTCTCTGTTTCAATTTGTTTGTCTTACTTTCTTTTATAATTTGTTTAAGAGCGAATATCTTTTTTCTTTTTTTGGTAATATTTAAATTCTAAGTTTCCTGAAGACATTTTTTAAGCCCACAAGATTTAAATATCTTTGTTACAAACAAATTGAAATGGAGTGAGTAATTGTTTTCTATAGAAGATTTACATAATCAAAGAAACCTACTTTTATGATAGTTAATTAATTGAGAAAAGATATACCAACTAAAGAATAAAAAAATCTGATGAATTCACAAGCTAATTTGGAGGCATGAAAAGCAAAAGACTATTTAAATCAAACATTCAGTTGGAAGAGACTATCCTATTGAGCTAAACATGCATGAGCTTAAAGAATCTTTAAGATCATATCCTGTTACTGTTTCAAAGCAAATCTGAACTCACAGATTCATTATTTATTCAGAACTTGGAGTATAACTCACGGTGCTTAGTTCCCTCATCCTTCTTCATTTTTGTCAAGCAATGTTGATGACGAGGGCATTAAATGATGGACAGCAGAGTCCCCATGTATTCCTTCCATATTCTAAAAGATTTAGGGTATGAAGAAATCTATCATGTACACCAATTAAGCACCCCTCCCTTGTTATTCTATATTTCTGCTCCTACTTCGACACTAGGTATGTAGTTAATGAGTAAATTTGAAAATATACTTAGAAATAAGAGGGCCTAAATAGGACAGTGGCGAAGCCACTCCCCTTAGCCAAAAACTTGTACTATATATGCAGCTATATGAAAAGTCGTCTTTATGTGAATATTTATATATAAATTGTTGAATCCCCTAGACACAAGAAAGCATTTCTCTATATCTCCTTAAGGAAAGAGAGAATTATATTGAGAAAACCTAGAAAGGAGTTTAAGTAAACACTATGGAAACAGAGGAAGAACTTGTTTGGCAGTTGAATGAAAAACCAAATTAGTGTCAGTCATTCGAGTTGATATTCTAGTATCAGCAGGGGCTTGGAACATTGGGCATGTTGACAATGTTGGAACTCGGTCACTATTGGTCAAGTCCCATTATGATGTGCCATTTCCTAAGGCAATCAGATAGTGAAATAGAATAGATTCATATTTCATACCAGAGAAGTTAGACTTTTAGGTATGTCACATTGAGGGTGTTGCTCATTACTGGAGATGGGGGAATTACAACACAAATGCTGTCCTGCATTGAACAAAAACATAAAAACTTAGGCTGTATTAACCAAGTTCTTAAATCTGATGTCTCCGTGTATGTATTATATCTAATACAACTCTCTCCAGCCAAATGACATCTCATATATGTCTGGGCAAGAGGTCCCAAAAATCAAGTGGTGCAAAATAATTCAAGTACATCTTATTCTTCCTGAGACACTACTGAAAAAGCAATTGACAGTTAAATGCTGAATGCTGGATGCAGAAAATCCAGAGATGCGTAACCTACCAAGCTTCCTATTTGGACAATCAATGGGTGGGAGCAGTAGCTCTAAAGGTGCACATGAAGCAACCTGATGCATGGAACGGCGCTGTTCTTCTCGCACCAATGTGCAAAGTAAGTTTCTGAGATTATTCTCAATTTTAATTGATGATCGTCTTAACTAGATCCATAGTTTTGAGTGATGAATGATATTGTTGTACAGATTGCAGATGACGTGCTACCACCATGGTTACTAACACAAATTCTTGTGGGCATACCAAAATTACTCCCTAAGCAAAAATTAGTTCCGCAGAAGGACCTAACAGAGTTAGCACGCAGAGATGCGAAGAAGAGAGAACAGGTATGTGGTCTTTCTATTCTGTAACAGCTCTCAGACATGTGTCGATTTAATTAGGATGGAAAGAGTGATAAATACATGATATTAGAGGTTAGTAGAGCAAGAATCGTTTAAAATTTATTGGTGCCATTAGCTCTCTCTCACCTGAAAAAAGGTTTTCGCATAAAAGGCTTCCAATAGGAAATACTTGATATATTGAACATAATAATTACAATCACAGACTTCAACATGTTTATATCTCGTGGGATTTCATGTTATAATGTACTCTCTACTGTTTTCTTTTGCATGCAGGCTGCATATAATGTCATTGCTTACAAGCACAAACCCCGTCTACAAACTGCAGTGGAGTTACTGAATACCACCCAAGAATTAGAGCAACAACTAGATAAGGTGTCGTGTGTTTTCATTTTCTGTTTATCCTAGTATAGATTATCATCATATTTACCATTAATTAGTGATTGGAGCCTGTGCCTTTGCATGCCAGTAAGTCAATGATTGGAAACTTGAACTCTATTGTCCTCGCTGCATATCTTTGTCATGTTGCAAACTGCTTCTGGTCATTATTACCTGTCACTAGTTTTGACTTTGTAATTCCTTCAAGATGATACGTCTTTATGCTTGTGATGTTTGATGTTTGTTTAACTTGGTTTTTTCCTGCTTCAAGAATGCATTAACCAAACTGTCAGCACTCCAGGGTGATATACTTCTCTCTAACTATGATATCTAAACAATAACTAACAGCTTTACGATTTTGTAGGTTTATCTGCCATTGCTAATAATGCATGGCGAGAATGATAGAGTGACTGATCCATCGGTCAGCAAAGCATTGTACGAAAAGGCAAGTAGTTCGGACAAAAAACTGATCCTTTGTAAGGATGCTTATCATTCTTTGCTCGTGGGTGAGCCGGATGAGATGATACTTCAAAATTTTGGTCACATAATTTCTTGGTTGGATGAGCATACTTCCTAGTCTCCAATTTCTTGGTTGGATGAGCATAAAATATATATATATATATATATATATATATTTTATTTATTTATTTATTTTTTATATATATTTTTCCTATTTTTTATTAATCATTTACTCATTTTCGAGATTTACCGAAAAAAAAAGTTTTTTTTTAAATTGTTGAATTTAAGTTTAATATAAACATTTGTGAACTTTTAGCATAAATTTTATATATTTTTTTTCATATTTTTCCTATTTTTTATTAATAAATTACTCATTTTCGGTATTTGCCCAAAAAAAAATAAAAAATTTAAAAAAATTATTGAATTTAAGATTTATATATTTATTTGTGAATTTTTGGCATAAATTTTATATATTTTTTCATATTTTTTATTAATCAGTTACTCATTTTCGAAATTGAAAGAAAAAATAAACATTTAAAAGAATTATTAAAATTGTTGAATTTAAGGTTACCATATTTATTTGTGAATTATTAGCGTTAATTTTATAATTTTTTTCATATATTTTTTTAATTTTTTATTAATCAATTATTAAAAATTTAAACAAAATTATTGAATACGGGTCGGGTAGTTTATTAAAAAAAAGGGCGGATTTGTGGGTCGAATTAGGTGTATATGGGTTCGAATTATTTAGGGACATAATTGATCCCTATTCATTTTCATATAAATGTCATGTGATAAGGTTAAAATGACATAACAATGCATTTAAAGAATGAAAAATGATTTGGATATGTTCAGCAGACCAACTAATGTCCATAAGGGCAAATCTATGCCAAAAGTTGGACAGATATGACATGAGTGAGCCAAACTTTAAACATATGGTATATCTAGATATTTTCTAATAGTTTAGGGGCGTATTTGACCCTTTTTCCTATATTTTAATTGACAGGTTGCTAGGTTGTCATCACCTGATTTCTCGAGTGACGATGACACCTACTTTACCCAGAGTCGTAAATATGGGCTAGGCACATTGGGCCGGCCTGGCCTAACCCGGAATTTAATAGGATCGGGCTAAGATTTTTGGAGTCCAATTTAACAAAAGTGTTTTTTAGCCCGGCTGATTTGTGAGGCTTGAGAAATATTGGTAGAGCCAGCTGGTGGGCCAGTAAAAATTTATTAAAAAGTATAATGTGATATTAAAATTTAAAATTGAGAGTCCAAACTCAAAACAATTAAGTTAATATTTCTATCTAGATATTTATACTTGGAAAAATTACTTGGAGGAATGTCTTTTAATAAATAATTACTGATTTTAGCGATACCTTTTATTTATTACCATTTATAGCAACACTATGTTAAATCTGCAATATGTATTTAAAATGAATTAAATATGCAATATGTTTGTATTATAACTATTTTTAAAAATATTAATGTTTGTTTGGTAAGAAATTGACACATTGTATTATAAGTGTATTAAAATGTGAGATAAATGTATTATCTATCAATAAAACTAGTATTATATGTGAATAATAAACTGTTTTTGTAATATGAATTAAAAGTGTATTATAAATGTACTAAAAGTGATAAAGTGAAAAGAAAATATTATTGCTATAAATGATAAATATTTTTTATTCATAGTATATTTATGTAAATTTCCCTTTATACTTTTACTTGAAAAAAACTTTATAAAGATTGTAAAGATAATTTTATTTGTGGATTTGATTAACAAGTAGTAACATTAACATTATGTAATATGATTTTGTCGATATTTATGATAATATTTTTAAATTATAATTTATAATTTAATTTAATTATTATAAAAAAAATATAATTTTTAAAAAAGTGGGCTGGCAGGGCAAGCCTGTAGCCATGTACTTGTGGGTTGGAACGACTGTTTTCTGGCCCATACAAAAAATGGAGTAGCCCAGACCCATAAAATGTCAAAGCTTGTATGGATTAGCCCGAATGGGGTGGGCTATCCCATATTAACAGCTCTAACTATACCCTACCAGTAGGTAAGTCAATTCGTAACCCAAAACATCAAGTAATGAGCATAATTCAAACAAGGCGGAAGCAAACCAAACTAAATATATACAGAATTCCTTCCCAGAATCTAGAAGTCACTAGTAGATAGTTATACAATAAAGAGTACAAGTCCCAAAAGTAAAACACAACAAAGCGTGTCTCAAAAACAACAAGACTAGCTAAAATAAAAGAAATAGATAGGACAAACCTAAAACGCCAAGTGCTCACCCTCGTCTCCTAGTCACAACTACAAAAAAAGGTTGGAACTAATCACCGATGGTAACTAAAACTGGGACCTGCATCTCGAAATAGATGTAGTGTATCACGAATACCAAAACAACAAGTACTCAGTAGGCATCAAAGGTCGACTCAGCAAAAAGGGGTAAAAACAATCAGAAATGATAGAATCTAGACACAAAGAGGCCAAAATGGATATGAAAAGAAAGCACACGATCATACCTAAAATAAACTAAGTACAACTAAACTAAACCAAACTAGATACTCATAAATCCAGAAGGTACACTCATGCGTAAGTTTAAATAAAACCTGAACGGACCCTCATAAGCCTCACAGGTACACATAATAGCTTAATTTACAGAGAAAGAAGAAAATCGAGATCCAAACGTAAAGTAACCAAGATAACCCATCAGATTCTGCCCAACCCCAACAAGAAAAAGCGACCCCAGGGGCACCCAACCAAACAACCCACTACGAGCGCAACTAGAAAAATGGACTCGTGGGTGAGGTAGATATCATGAGTCGTCCTACCATGTAGTCAGCTCCCAGCCCAACTAGAAAGAGCGACCCGGGGACACCCAACCAGCAGCACACTCCCAGCCCACCTAAAAAGAGAGGCCCAGAGGCCATCGCCGAAATCACTGAGTCTACCCAGCCAGCAATATGCTCCCAGCCTAGCTAGATAGAATTACCTTAAAGGGTGATGGTACCTCCAATAGGATCCAATCCAATAACAGTCACCGTAAAACATCGTTCACTCGAAGAGATCACAGAAAAGGCTCCAAGCCTATACTATCTCAATCCTACGCCTCTAGTGATGCACCGAACCTTTGAGAACATGTCAGGACCCAAAATTAAAGGGAGAAAATACAGAAGTGCAACAAGCAGCAATAGCGCCTATTTTAACGCTCAATCTATCAGATTCGAGTCTGCTAATCCAGTCTACAAAAAACTATGTCATTCGAACGATGTCGGAAAAAACCAAGACTATCTAGCCCACACGAGTAATAATTCTAGGGCAACACTAGCCTAACCTAAACTAAGGACATCATGCTCACAGTTAAGGATAGAAAAAGCATACAACACATAATATACGAGCATACAATAACATTTAGCACATAAGTATGCAATTATAATAACCCCACTAACATAATATTAAGCCCGAGATATGGCTAATAGATCCTAACGCAGGGTATCTAATCAAAGTAAGGTAAAAACTGAGTAGCTGCCCCAACTTACCCCAATCCAGATGCTTTTACACAATTAGGATCAATCTAATAGAAAGAAAGTCATAGTTTATCTTTCGACCGATTGTACTCTCCAAATCACTTTACCGTAGCTTTTCCTTTGTTCTTCGAATGTTGTCACGATATCACAACAAACCAAACGGGTTAATTTTGGAGTCAAAAGGAAAATCGTGGAACCCTGACCGAACCTTTCGAATTTGACTCCGCCAAGAGATCAAAAATAGTACCCCGAACTTGTGTTCCAAATAAAACACAATTTGGGGCCAAAACGCAAAAAAAAACCAACATGCAAGAAAAGTCACACTTTAATCAACTTAGAAAGGAAACATGTAGCAAGCTAAACTCGGAATTTACAATAATCAAAAGGTGTCCAACACTTCCTTGAACACTCCACGACGTAGCCTCAATAATAATTTTCGACACGTAGGACTTCGAATCACCCCAAATCGAGCTAAAATGAGCAAGATATTACCAATTCAAAAAATAAAAACTCGAAAAAAGCTACAACAGTCTGGTTAATCACAAATTTAACCTCGAACGATGTGCACCCGACAACTCTCGATCAATCTACAGCGAGGACACCAAAAAAATGAAGCAATTTCGAACTATGAGTCACCTAATTTGATTGAGAGATGAGGGTGATATGAGCTTTTATAGTTTTGAAAAGGGTGCTAATTTTTCTGCATTATAAACCAGATTTTAGCCTTTTTTTTCAAAAACTTAAAAACTCCGACAGAGTGCTCCAAACTCATTCGGAACCCGTGCATGCAAATGTGAGATAAGCAATCATACCAAATTCGATATTACGGACTCAGTGGCGCAGTCATTTTCATACGAGGTCACCTTGACAAAAAGTGAGTCTTACACCGAACCGCCATTTTAAGTCAAAAACCACAAAAGGACTCGAAAAAATCTCAGAATCCTCGGGACATGAAAAAAGGGTCAATCTAGACCAAATTCGACATTTCAGAGCTAACCGCGCTAATGAAATTCACATCCGAGTGAATGTTGACTAAAGTCAAACTTAGATTTAAAGTTAAAATGTCTAACCGCACCGACTCACACTGTAAAATTTGGGAGTCATGCTGACTATGCTGCCTAAAATGTCCCTTCCAAAACTGATGGGATCATCAAGATTTGATTCAGATGTCATCTTAATTACCACTCAAGGTTTATAAGCTCCAAAAATACTAAAAACTCGCACAATAACCAAACGAACGACCAAATGACCTAATTGTCAGTCTCAACAAGTCATAAATGACTTGGGATTACTACAAGAATGCTCTAAACGACACAGAAAAGGCAATCCTCATAAATGACCAGGAGGATCATTACATAGGCGGTAGAGGAGCCACATTATCATGATGGGTTCATCCGAACCCCTTTTGTTGGAAAATTATATTGTTTTTACATGGTTAAAATAACTTTTTAGGTATATATGAGATGTCAAACTCGTTTCGACTACTTTGTGTGTCTATCTCTTTTAGATTTTAAATCCCCTTACTGAAAATTCTAATTCCGTCACTGTACATAGGTATCCGAATAACCTCTCTTTGTAATGAAACAAATCTTCTCTATCTTTGTTATGACTGATGTTATTGGCTTAGACTTTGATCTTCATCTTCGGTTATTATTAAATACAATTTATAATTAACTTGTTTTAATAGTTACACCACTTATACGTTATTATGTATTAATAATTTAGTGATAAATTCTTTCTTTCTTTAGGTTTTTTTTTGAAAATGCTGAAAGTAAAAAATGATATAAATTTAAAAAATCGTGTCACAGATCAATAACATAATAAGTTTGATACAAAAAAAAATATCAACAACTAGAGAGATATCAATATCTACAATAAAATTTTTGATCATGATAAAGAAATTGAAACATCAAAGTGAAACATATACGCTTGAAAATAACATCTATAAGAAAGTACTATGTATATCATATCACATATTTACACCTAATAATATAACTGATGAGCTCATTTTATACTATTGCATATAACTAAATTATATGGATACACTTTTCAAGTTTAGATGACATTGAATAATCAACTCAATTTTATTTTATTTTTGCCATTCTTTAAATTGAGCCTGTAAGTCTTTTTCACATAACATTTTATAGTTATCATTATACGTATATTTTAATATTATCTTTATATATATATATATATATATATATATCGGGAAGATTGTATTTTCAAAGTTAAATTATGAAAATGTCCTTTATTTATTATTTAATTAAAATCATTTAAAATAAAATCAATAATCACAATTAAAATATAAAAAAAATACATGATTAGATGTTATAACTTATTATTTTTTATTTCTTAATGACTTTAATTGTTAATTATTATTAATATATTAGATAATTGTTCCATCAAATAAACCCAAAAACCGCTAATGTTTTCAATTTAACAAAACTCAACAGTCGAAGTCATCACAAGTTATGAACCAAGACGTGCATACTTTGGCATGATTTTAAAAGTTCGATCGAGTGACGACCCAAAGAAATGAATATTCATTAATTCCTTTACAAAAATAAAATCAATATCAAGAATTTTTATAATTGTTAATTGATTTCCTAATTCACTTTGCTTTCAATTGTTAAACAAAATTCAATGTCGAGAACCACTGGCAAGCGGAAAAAAAAAAAGAAGGGTAATTTGAAGTCCAATTTTTGGTTGTAATTTTACTTTGCTTTTCTGTTTGATCTTTCTTGAATTTTCTCTTCTTAAAAAAGTGATATGACACTTTTCTTTGTCCTAAAAAATTATTTTATCTTTTTTCACATTCTAAAATGAATTGAAATGTGAAGTAAGAACTTTTTTTTTTTTTTTTTTGAATAAGGATAAACATTCTTTTCTTAACGAGGATAAAAACTTTTTCATTATCTTGAATAAGAATTTAATGATTTTATTTAATTTGTTTGAAATTTAATCATCAAACTTGAGGAAACATGCCAACATATTTGACTAATGTGAGAATTAGGTTTGCGTAGTTTCTCCTAATTCCCTATTCATTTGATATCTTAATATTATATGTTTTTTTATAATCATAACCTTCAAATGTTTAGTATGAAACTTTACGATATTTTTTGGTATTGCTGCGCTTTTATCTATATAAATTCATATAATTTTTTGTTTTATGAGACCCCGTCAAGATTATCCTTTGTCATTATATTATAAAAGTGGTGAAGTACTTATATTATTACTAACAATATATTTTCATATATACTTAATCGTTGTAATGAATCATCCATAAAAACTTGCATCGATCACACGTACACATATTCAGAAACTAGTACATATACACCAGACAAAGACAATATTAAGAAATAACAGATATTTTTACAGGCCATAGAAGGTGGACATTATAACTGAATTTGCTTGTTGCTGCATCAATCCTGTTTCTCAAATTTTGAATGAGATTGAGTTAAAAGCTTCGTTAATTCAGCTCTGATCTTGTTTAGTTGCACCACAAACTCTCTCATGTTTATCCTTTCCACTGGCAACTCTTTCAAACACAGGAATGCAACATTTATTATCAAAACCAGCAATTGTTTGATTTGGCTTTGGTTTTCATCAATTGTATCTGTTGTAAAGCCAATGTCGCTAACAAGGTCAGCGTCTAGAATGTCCAGTACCGCATCAGGAAAGGACAGAGATGTCCATTTACACAAGCTTAAGTCTCCGCTAAACAGGTCATCCGTAGGCTTCTTTCTTGTAAGTGTCTCAAGCAAACAAAATCCCAAAGCTGTAAACATCATCACTTCTGGTGGAAATTTGCCCGTCTAAACCGTATTCTATTTCAATAAATTCCCAGTTAAAATGTGTAGTTATCCATGTTAAAGTACAATGTTATGGTAGACATAAAAGAAAAAAAGTAACTAGCATAGGACACCTTCATTTCAAGACATTATCATACCTGGAGCAATATAACCAATAGTTCCGAGAGTCCTGGTTTGAGCAATGTTTCCTTCTTGTGCCAACATTTTTGCAATTCCAAAATCTGCTACATGAGCAGTCAGATCCTGATCAAGAAGCACGTTACCTGGCTTCAGATCACAGTGCACAATGGGCACTGTATAATCATGATGAAGATACTCCATGGCTAGTGCAACATCGATCATTATATTGAGTCTTTCAAACAGGCTCAAGCAATTTTCAGCAGAGTATAATCTTTTGTCTAAGCTTCCATTAGGCATGTACTCCAGCACAATCGCAGTGAAATCCAAATTTGAACAAGTCGACACTATCTTGACCAAGTTTCTGTGTCTTACATTGCTCAAAATTTCACATTCTGAATCAAAATATCTTAAACCCTGTTGCCATTGTATACCAAAAACTTTGATTGCAAAGACAGCACTACCAGAAAATGTACCTTGGTAGACTGTACTGGAACTTCCACTTCCTACTAGCTTGGACTGACTGAAATTTTCTGTAGCTTGGAGAAGCTCATAATAAGTGATTCTCTGATGTGCAATTCTAGGAGGGTAATCCGATTCATTGTTTCCAATCACATGTTTTTCTCTTGACCAAATCATCCATGTGAAAAACAACGCGACCAATATCAGAAATGTTACAGCAACAGGTACTGTTGTTCTAAGGATGATGGACTTTTTCCTTGTTGTCTTTCTGCCTTGAGCTGGACATAAAGGAATATATAAGTCAGGTGCTCCACAAAGTCTTGGATTTCCCATCAAGAAGCGGTAACTGACATTTGCAAATACCCCTTTCTTTGGAACTTCTCCTTGCAAGTTGTTAAAAGAATGATTGAGATACCAATGAATTCAAGAAGTCAAGTTGTGTGACTCCAGGCTTGTTTTCCAACAGATTATTTTGCAGATTTAGAGTTATAAGGTCCACCAGGTTACCTAACATCATGGGAATCGGTCCGGTAAAACTATTGTTTGCAACTTCAAGACTTTCAAGCTTTGAAGCATTGCATATTGCAGAGGGTAGATCTCCACTGAATTGGTTGTGTGAAAGGAAAATCTCCTGCAAGTTAGGTAGCCAAGTGCCAAGATCATATGGAAGATGTCCATTTAAGTAATAATGTCTGGCTTTGAGGATTTAAAGCGACGAAATATTGAATAAGCTTGATGGAATGGCACCAGAAATTCGATTATATTCAAAACTCAAACCAGGCCAGTTCATGCAACTTACCAAACTCACTTGGAATATTTCCTTGCAGATCATTTTCAGTGAAGAAGAGATGAGTGATCTTCGATGCATTCCCCCTGATCCTGTTGCTGTCCAGAAAAAGATGTTCAAGGATAGGAAGATAATTACCCAAATCACTTGGAAGTTCCCCTGATAAGGCATTTATGGAAAGATCTACAATTTGTAATCTTGAAATATTGAATATTGAAGCAGGTACCAAACCAGTGAAGTGATTGCCACGAAACGAAAGGAGCCTCAAATTGGTAAGATCACCAATTTCATCAGGTATTTCACCTTCCAAATCATTTTCATGCAGATAAAAATATTCCAGGTTTGATAAGTTTCCTAATAAAGATGTAATCTTTCCTGTCAGATTATTATCGTTGAGACGCAAAATTCTAAGTTGACTTAAAAGGCCAAGTTCTTGAGGTATGCTTCCTTTGATCATGTTATCTGATAAATGAAGTTGCTGCAGTAAACGACAAACGCTTATATTCAGAGGAATGGTTCCATCAAGAGAATTCCCAGTCACATTAACAAGTTTCAGCTGTTGCAAGAAGGCTAATTCACTTTGTAAATTGCCATTCAAGTCATTGCTACTAAGGTCAAGAAGAGCAAGTTGAGTCAAGTTAGCAATTTCTGAAGAAACTCTGCCTTGAATGTCCAGATTAGGAAGTTGCAAAGCTACAACTCTCTGGTGCAAGCATGAAACTACATACCAGCTGCAGTAGTGTGTGTCTGAGCTCCAATTTGTGGACAAAATGTTGTGAGGTTCCAATCGGAAGTTCGATTTAAATGCCATCAAAGCAGCATAGTCACTGATGAAGTTGGTATGTTTAGCTAAACAAGGTGAATAAAAGAACAGAAGTGCAAGAAACTTAATCAGAATGTTCATGATTAGTGATTTGGGATTTTTACTCTCACAAAGAGAAGTGTTCAATAGTAGAAATTGTGCTGATCAATCTGCAACTTACTAGGCTAGTGGTGGTTGGAAGAATTTAATTCCGTTTTACATTGGACTTACTCCACCACAAAAGTTAAAGGCTTATGAAGTTAGAATCATTCAAACTTCCCTACCAGGGGCGGATCCAACTGCTGTCCAGGGTGTTCACCCGAACACTCTCGATAAAAAAATACAAGGTGAATTTTGGAATTGTATTGATATATATATTTTGAACACTCTAATCACCGATGGATGAGACAGCTCAGTGGTAGCTGAGCTCAAAGTTACGCGCGATTGAATCCCTGGATTGGCGTTTTATTTTTTACATTTTTTGGTTTCAGTTTTTTTTTCCAGTTAGATGTTTATACTTTTATTTTTCGAACCTCCTTAATGAAAATCCTGAGTCCGCCATTGTTCCGTACACGACGCAGAGCTAGGAGACATTTGGAGTGCTAACTACTAGATTACTTGTGGAAAGGCATATCAATATATTTACCAACAAATTGAAAAAATAAAAAGACAAGGAAAGGTTACATGAAGGGTATAGATACATAACAAAGCTTGTGGTGGAGTGATAAGTATCCGTTTATCCTTAACTAGAGAATTGTCAAATCTATATAAAATCAGACACTAAGTGAGAAATAAAAAAAAAATAGCTTTTGAAATTTTTGTGCATGTTTTGTCCAGTTGGAATATTGGCACGTCGAAAACTTGTTTTATTTATTTTTTTAAAAAAAATGGTGAATATAATCTGCATATTTCACACACAAATAGGTATTTCAATTTTTTTTAAAAAAATTTGGTAAAATAAATGACTTGACACGGAGTCTAAAATAAAAAGAATTTCAACATTTGTGTTGTTAGACATGCCATAATTTTAGAAAATTAACATGTGTTAATTCAGAACAAATTAAAACGAAAATTACGCTATAAGAAATTCAATTTTGTGTAGGGTATATTATATCATGGAGAAAAGAGGTAAATGGATTCGAAAATCAAAGATTTGACCTGTTAACTACTTCTTGACTATGACTCTGATTTAGATTGAATTAACTATATTCAAGCTGAGAGATTCAAATGGACAATAGTTGACAGCACACAAGATTAAAATGATACCATGTAGTTACTGTATTTGTCTGCTCCAATCTCTTTTTCTTTTGTTGGGAATTATACCTGTGCTCTTTTTGTTTTGGATTAAAAGCATTTGCAAGTATCTTACAAAACCTTAAATCCTAAACCCCATACTAATTGCACTTAGATTGTGAAACACTGAACTGGTACAATGAGGCAACTATAACAAGTCATATTTATTTGTATACCTGATTTACAGAAATGGCTAATATTACAAGGTTGGATCAGCCGATTTTACGTATAGAGAAAAATTAATGAACAATTTTATGTACTAGAATACGTACACAACCCTCACTCCTCGAAAAACCTGCTGTTTATTCCTGTTCTATATAATTGCAAACCAGAAGACGTTGAAACAGTAATGTTGGTGTTTGCAGGTGCAAAAAGGACATCACCTTCATGGATAATCTCGTTTGATGATGAGGTTAATGTTCCGTCTCCCTCCACGACTATAAAAATGGATGGACCGGGAATAGCGGGAAATGCAGTAGTTGATTGTTCAGGAAGAATACAGCGATCAACTTCAAATTCATCAAAAGGAGGAATGTACCTCATAACATGAGGATTTACTGCAGTGCCCTGCAGAATTTCAGGAAAACCCTGCAACAAGAACAGATTTAATTTAGATATAAACAGAAACCCGATATCATGTTAATTGCACTTAAACGGAATCTTGCCAAATATTAGCCTCTGCCTGCACAGCCCAACAAAACTACTATGCATTTTCTCCTCCTTTTTTACGGTGGTAGTTCGGACCAGTTTACGTTCTGATGATTGTTGAACAAGTTCCAGGAGCATTACTAGTTTAGGAATGTACATATCAATTAAACAGACAAGTAACTTAAACAACTTGAAATACTTTTGATGGAAATTTGACCGTTGAAAGATGCTCAAATTTAATAATCATAATCCTAAATGTCCGAACAATTCTTTGTCAATAACTTAATGTCAGAATAATGCAACTCTTTCCTAGTCTATTCAACGTCCAATTTTTTGAAGCACATATCAAGGTTGCAGTTATATTCAAACTCCAATCATGAAATTTAGTTTTGAAAAAGGGAAAAGGTTCACATTCGTCTTTGTACACCATTTGAAATAGTTCAATATGCCTTCATTTTCACTTCTGGTCACAAATCGTCTCATATTTGCCCTTGCCAGTTACCATTAGGGAGCTCCAGGTGTAAAATGGGTGTGAAGATGTGTCCAAATATTTTTGAGTAAAAAGATCAAATTTTACCCTTGAACTTTTGATTATGGATTTTTTTTATAAAAAAAAATCAGGTTGGAGCTCCGTTAGGTGTCAAGGGCAAAAGAGAACTTTCCTGACGGCATGGATAATGTTAGACCAAAAGTCTAATTGAGGGAAACTTGATCAATTTCAAATAGTACAGGGACAAATTTGACCATTCCTTTTGAAGAATAACCCTAATGGTGTCTATAACAGTACCTGTCTGTAAGTGAGCATTGAGCATAGTGTTTTAACATCTCGGTGTTTTGGAGTTAGGCCAGCGCGAACAACGTTGTCCGATGTTGCCATGCATTCAATACAATCACCATATAAATAAGCATGAGGTTCATTTGCTCCTAAATATAAGGCTTCACCAGGATTGAGTTTCACATAATTTAACAAGAATGCAGCCAAGACACCAATATCAGCTGGATACTGCTTCTCAAGTCTAAGCACCACTTGTTCTTTCTCTGTCAGCTCCCTTGCCTACAACATTAAGGATGAAATACCATAAATAAATGACAATGACCAAGATAGGTTTAAGTGCAGTTCACCCCCATCACACTTCACTTTCCTGAATTCGACATCGGTTTCTAGACATTTCATTTCATACATAGTGAAAAAGAATTCAAAGGAAAACCAAATCATCAAGTAGGAATAATATAATAAGCAATTTAGACACCATTACACCAACAAGATTATCTCCTCAATGTAATTGAACAAGAATACGACTAAATGTAATTTATTGGTTACCTAAATTCAAATTTCAGCTAGCCTTTTTCACAGTTGCTGTGGGAACAAAGGAGTGGTTCTCTTTGTTTTCTTGTGGGGCATTAAAGAGGGCAAAAATAGCTCAGATGTTATTTTTTGGATGAACTAGATCAGATGTTGTATTAAAAAACATAATTCACATCTTCAAAGAATCAAAGTAATGTTATCTTTATACCACCACCAGTATCCCATCCATTCAAATCTATTATAAAACTGATAGCATGAACATCCCAAAGATTGGAACATAACTAAAGCCAGCTCATAAAGGTCAATTCATCATAGTCGATTCTAACTCAACTCTTGGGAAAATGTTCTTTTTTTTCTACTTTTTTGCTGTTGTTTCTCGATCTTCCTTTTTATTAGAGTAGAATTATTTTAAGCTGTTTCTATACTCTACTTTTCGCCTCACTCCTTTCTTCCTTGTTCATGTTTCTTCGCAAAGATACAAGGAAAGAACTCTTAATCTTCACCACAGAGGAAGTCTCAGCTTTGATATCTTTTCTACTCCTGTTTATCTTTTCCTTCTTTTTGATGCTTAATCCCCATTTCATTCTATAAATTTGGTTTATACATCATGTAGGTTCCTGAAAATGCATTACAAGAGATGCTCATGTCGTTGAATCATGAATCAATATTTTAATTTGGCATCCAATTTCCTGAAAGCATCAATTGAAAGGAGAAGTGCCTTTTTGAGAGAAAATACACTAGTTAGGGATGAACTAAAAAATCTGCTAAGATGGAAATTGAACTGATAGATAATATAATTTTGATGATACTCTCAAACTCACTTGTTTCAGAACCAAACTCTTCATGCAAGTATCCGTGTGTTTAGATATGAGTAGGAAAAGGGAGTTTTTAGATGAAAAAATGTTTACCAAGACAATGAAGAGCATAGTTTACTAAAACTATAAAGAATTACTCCATATGAACACATACCCACCATGCTTTAGTACAAGAAGGAGACTTACAACAAGTACTCGGATAAACTAACACATTTTAACTTCTATCTGATCAAGGACTACTTTGACTTTACCTGATTTTTAACGTGTAGGCGACTAATCAGCTTGGCTATCACTTCAGCAACCACATCCTTGTTTGCTGACATCAGCTCAGTAAATACTGATTGTAGGACTAATTTACCTTTTTCCTTCCCATCATCCTCGTTCAATTCCAATACCTGCTCTGTGTGTGCTGTACCGACCAATTCAACAATCTCGGGCACAGTTTGAACAATCAACTTAAGCTCCTACAAAAATTGCACAAGTAAATGTTAAATCACATTGAACTCTTAAGTTCATTTTTCATCTCAGGCTAAGAGGCACATTTTCGAGTGAATCAACCACCTAAATATCTTACACCATTCTTCTGCATGCATTGTTATGTTTACACTATGATAAGCTTGAGATCCAGGATAAGCTCCTTTAGGCTTTCCGTCTAACAAAATATGGATGCAAAACCTAAAGCGGATGTGAATATGCCAGTTTTTAAACACAAGAACAAGCAGTAAGGTTCAAGTAGCTTCTAACCTCCTTTTCCAGATATTATATATTCTTTTTCCTTCTGTTTGTTGGAGGAGAACACTATAAGCTCTCGTAATTATTGTTCAAAAGAGAAAAACAGCAGATATAACAAACAAAAACAGAATTTCCAGCTAAACAACTCCATTAACTCCCTTTGTTCTTTAAATCAGACAAGTCTACGAATATACTAGCAACCAGACCAGGTGGGCTATTTATCTACCACAACGAAGCACCTCTACCTCTTGAATGCAACTCAATTATTACATTAATCAACCAAAACAAGTAGCTTAACTCTATTTTAAGGGGATTGTAAATTTATGGGCACCTCGAATGTCCTGGATTACGAAGCCTAACATAATTCAAAAAACACTAATTAGACCTAAGAAACCACATAGATGTTTGAGTACCTCGAGACTTATAAATCCACACAATGCCTCAAATTCCGTCAACGCCAATGCCATCTCCGGTTTGTGATTGTCATCCTTATAAACATCCGGAAGCTCACTATGCAGACGAGAGGCTAAATCCTTGTCTGGATGGGCCTGTATGGACAAAGCTTTTGCAACAGATAGTACCTAAAAACTCCATACATGTTAGAATCTTATCAAAATCATACTAACAGCCAAGTATAAACAGCTTTAACTCGCTCGAAACGCATCAAGTTAATTTAAAACAAATTCAATCGTCTCATTATATGATATTACATACTCAGGTAATTTCTCTTGCCCATTTCCTAAACACCATTACTCAAAACTTTTTTTCAAATAATTTTAAATATAACTAAATTTCTTCTAAAGAAATCTATGTTTGACCTGAAACAGAAATTATATAATTTGTATCTTTAGCTATTTAGGCACGAGTATAATGCTATCAAAGAGCGAGCATAATTAAAAATCAGAACTCTAGAAGAAATTAGCTTTGCCGACATTTCAAACTCCCTCAAAAAAAGTAAAATTCAGTGCAATTCTTTACCTTGAAGAGAAAAGGAAGGTTGGTACCCCATTTCTTCACAACCTTCTCTCCAAGAACATTAGGGTTGTTTTGAATCCAATTCTTCAATGTTAACTTGTGTCTCTCTCCTTTACCATTAACCAACCCATTCTCAGTTCCTTCCACAACATAGGAAGGCCCAGAATCATGAGTACCCATCCAAAATTCGGCATAAGGCTTCTCTTGGTCAACATAGTTACCACTATTGCAAGCATACAACCGCGCTACACGAGATTCCTTCCCGGGTGGTCCCCAATCGTAATTCTTCACGCAACCCATCAACCTCACCAGCCTCCCTCTCCCTTCCGTCACCGACAACAAGTCAGTCTCCATAAAACAGATTCAAGTTAAAAAAAAAAAAAAAAAAGCTCTCGTGTTTTTTTCCTCTGCAAAAGTTTTAGTTGTCTTTGTTTATGCTACAGAGCAAGGAACGGGAAACAGTAGCTTCAGTTCAAACAAAGATGATGATGATTTGAAGAAGAAGAAGATTGACAGGGTACAGAGGAGCACATGAATGTTGGTGTTGTACCATTGAAGAAAAATTAGTGAGGATTTACAAGTTTTGGTGTTTTTTTTCTTTATCACACGCAAAGCAGCGGTTTCAAATTTAATTAAGGGAAAACATTTTCCTGCCAACTTTAAATATTTCTTCCTTTCCTATCTATAGGGATGGGCGGTATGAAATATATCGATTATAATATTATATTAAATTTTTTAATATTATAATATATGATTCATCGTTGGTATCGAATTTAGACTAGTATGATAATAATATAGTTACACTTGTTTTTGAGTTAATGCCAAAAAAAATTTTACTTATTACGCATAATTAATATTTTATCTTTATTAATTTTATTTATTTAAGAAAAAATATACTTTTATTTTTTTAAAATATATTTGTCCAGTTAAACTATATACAGAAATAATTAGTACTATTAGTTACTGATTTGTTTTAGTTTATTTCTTATTCTTTCAAGTTATTTTTGAAAAAAATATATTTTTTGATAGTTATTTAATTTGAACTTTTTGTATAATAGGTTTACATTACATTTAAAAATTTATATCAAATTAAAATCAAATAAATAAATTGACAGGAAAAATTTGTCAACATAAAAATAATCAATATTACTACGTACTCGAAGATTAGATTTGGTCAACTTAAAAATAGTTAATACAAAATTTACTATGCAATAGGTTGGAAAAAAATGTGGTATAGTGATTTCCATAGACCGGCTTAATTTATATTTTTTGACAAATTATTTCCACCATTTGAAGTTTGAACCATTCGTAGAGTAGACATAAAGATGGTTATAGATTAACATTAAAAAAAACTCAAAGAAGTACTCTAATTAATTTGGAATTAATGATACCTAGTGTTAAAATTTGGTAATTATTGTACAAACCATCTAATGATGGTAGAGTATATATTACATGTTTTAATTATGATAAAGTATATATTTAGGTATTCTAAATATTTTATTTCTTTTTATTTTTTAACTTCTTATGTATAAATAGAATTACAGTTTTTTATATTTAAGCGTTGATATATTTATTATTTCTAAATATTTTTATATTTATTTTATCTCGTTTTATAATATTTAAATAATTATTTGATTATGTGATACTAATCTAATTTCAAGTATACATGTGAAGAAAATCAATTGATAAAAGATATAAGGGATGTGTATCCTTGAAGAATATGTGAACGTGAGATTAATAAATAAGATTATATAAGATAAAAGTTGAATTGGTCCCTCGTGACGAATAAAATAACGAAAGTGATATTAAAATGAATAGGACATGTGAATAAAAGAAGTGTCAATGCAGTGATAAGAAGATGTGAGAAATTGAATAAAATAAGTTTTAAAAAGATATGAAGAGGTTGACAGAAGAAGAATATCTTCAGCTTATTATTAGGAACATAATTTATTAAAAAATCGAAAGTAAAGATAAAATAATAATAGATAGCTCATGCACATTGTAATATTAGTTAGCATATGCTTATATACACAGCGTTATTGGTTATGTTTACTTTGTTTTTTTGGTATTGTGTTTTTTCTATAGTACTTAATTTTACGTGGACACATAATTATATATATATATTTTTAAGATACATTATTAAATATATACAGTAAAAAATTTTCATAAAATTTAATATCATAACAACATTAGAATTTAAAAAAATTCAAATTTTTTTCACTTAAATCAACTTTTTATACTAAAATAAAATTTTCTATATCTCACAAAAATAAATATACGAATAATATTTTTATATATTCTATATTTCTCAAATCCCGACTCAAAAACTTATATGGCAGAGATTGTTGATAAGTTTAAAGAAGAGCACATAAATATGGGATTGCTGAAGAGTTACGCAGTTTGTTTTTAAGATTCTGAGTCGGTGGGTTGTGTGGTCATCATCACATGCACATCCACAATAACACAATTTTGGACCTTTACGTATTTATGTAAAATAATAATATCTAACTTCAACTATAGTTTCTTCCTTTTTAATTTTTTATTTGTTATGATATATAAACTATTGGTTGAAATTCTATTGGTTTGATCTCATTCAATATAATAAATTTGAATGTTAAATACTAAATTACTTAGTTTTATCTTGTTTTTTTAGTTCATTTTAATTAAAAAAAAAATTCTATTTAAGATTATAAAATTAATAAATTTTTTCATATTTTTTAAATTTAATATTACAACGTAATATCAAATTAAAATTAAACAAATAAATTAAAATACGAAGGAAAAAAAAGGTTGAGTGAGCGTCTTAAACGATAGTTTAGTTGATTTGCTCATGGTTATTTACTAAAATATTTTCTCCATGTTAAATTCTTAAGTAGAGTAATATTTACTCATGAAAGTATGCGTAAAGTAGTATTTTATCCAATCCATATCTACACATATAAAAAATGAGCAGATTGAATTATTACCCATTTTCAACCCGCCCAAATTCAACTCAACCCACCCATTTGCCACTACTTATTCTTTGTTTTGCTTACAATATTATGATGCAATTTTAAATACTAGCGATGCATGTTAATGTTGTGAGCATAGAACAAAAAGCAAATCCCCAATGCGTTACGTTAATTGAATGGACAAGTATTCATTCATTTCAATTAAAAATTAAGAGTTTCAACTTTGTACTTATTATTTTTTAAAAAAAATTCATCACAAATTTAAATTAATCAGGTTTAAATTATAAAAAAAAAAATGTAACCGTGTCACGCTTCAAATATTTTATGTTAGTCTAGAAGATATCTCGTTTTGGGCCAAAAAAAGAAGAAGAATACGAGTTGGCAAGCTGGCGTGAACTTTTATAATTGGAAGAATATATGCTAAGCATTTATTTATTTTTCAAAAATAATTAATTTTACGAAAAAAAAAAAAAGTAGATTTTTTTTACGTATTTGAGGATAGGCAATAAAATAGGATGAGTGCTAATATGAAGCTGAGGAAATACTCTATTACAATTTACAAGTTCAAACAGTCCTTCTATTAGGATTTGTTCTCAATTATTTTCTTTTTTATTCAAATTTTATATAATTGTATCTTTCGTCGTTTTCATCCCGTCGTTTTTTTACGTGTAATAGTATAAATTATGTATATTAAAAAATTGAAACTCAAAAAATGTGATTAGAGACATAGCTATTGTTCAGGAAAGTATCCATTTTTTAAGTATATATTTCGATACTACAGTAATTTCAATGCTTTTGGGAAGAATTTAATCTGACTCAGAAAAGTTCACGAAGCTAATACTTAATCGATCGTCAGAATAATTATATTTGCTTGTCAAATATATGTATATTTTTTTTGTATCAAATATATATGTTATATACCTTATAATAATATACGAAAAGAATAGATTTGTTGGCTGTTATTTTGTAGGGCGATAATATACTTTTCCTGTTTATTTATGAAGGTCAATTTTAAGACATGTTGAGTTAATTAAGTGGTGCTACTAAGAAAAAAGGTGATTAATTTTGTGCCAAACTTTTTTAAGAAATTAGGTGAGAAGATAATAAATATGCAAAAATAGTGTGTCAAAATAAAATGGTGAGGCACAAATAATTCAATGTAGGGTGTTGTCTGGTATAGTGTAGGTGAAAATACATTTTGGAAAATATGTTTGATAAATTAAGTCATTTTCTTAATAGTTGGCTCCCACAAAATGTTTTTTTAAGGCAAAATGTTTTTGACAAAAGGTGGAAAATGATTTCGTCCATAGAATGTTCACACAAAGGATAGAGGTTGTGGCAGAGATTATAGCGATTGCAGTTGGTGGATTATAGTGGTTTAACAAATAAAAAAAAAATAATTTTTCACTCACATTTAAGAGGATAAATATCAAGTTGTAATCATATTCTTTAAAAATAAACTACTTATAGAATATTATTATCATCTTATAGCACATCTAATAATATATTAATTTAAAAAAATATTTAAAAATAAACTATTTATAGCATATTATTATCAAGTTATAGCATATTAACTAATAATATATTAATAAAAAAATTATTTTATTATTTAACTAATAATTATTTTGTTTAAATAATTAGTTTCATTTATTCACTTACCTTTTATCAACAAAACCTTTTAAATTATTACTGATTAATCAATTACCTTTAAAAGTTTTTAATATAAATAATAAATTATTAAATATGCATCAATTATCTTTGAATGTTTTTAGTATAAATAATAAATTATTATTTATCAAATATCAATTAAACTTCACATTATATAGTTACCTTTTAAAAAATAAAATCTAAAAATTAGAAATTTGATTTTAATTAATTTCATATTATATGGTTACACAATAACTACTCATCCCCATATCAACCAATACTTTTTTATCTTCTCCCAATACACTCAACATCTCCCCTATTTACACTCTTCTCTTTTTACCATATTAATTTTGCACGCCCTTTTTCACGTTTCTCTCTCTATTAATCAATTAAAGGTAGCACACGTTTCTCTCTCTATTAATTAATTAAAGGTAGCATGCCTAATTTCTCTGTCATATTAAATCTGAGCATACATATTCGCACGCTTAATGTCATCTTCAAGTACAAACCCTTTCAAGCTTTAAACTTATTTTCCAAAATCAGATTAAACTTAAAATCCTTATTCAATTACATCTATCAATCTTCCACAAAATTGAGTTTTTTATTTTTCGACCATCAAATTCGCAATATTGCATGATTTTCGGAAAAAATCGTGTTGTATAGATCATCAAACAGATTTATTTTTTAAAGTTTTTATTTTTTCTCTGATTTTTTTGTCAAATTATTTAATTTTTATATGTTGTTGCTTGATTTTAGAAGAAATTTACGTTGTATAGATAATGCAGGTTTCTTCAAGTTTTATATTTGGTTATGTCAAATTCTTTAATATTTATCTGTCCATAAATTTTAAGGATTTGAGTTGTTGAACCCTAAGGAGATTCACAAGAGGTACAAACTATACCGGTAACTTCATGGTTGAAATACCATCTTTTGATCTATGTATAACTTAAATTCAATCGCAAATCTCAGGCTATACAGCTGCGATGAAATTAGAGAAGAAGTCGAATGATGAACTAGTAAGGTCTAGTCCTTCTAAAAGGAAAGTAGTGTTAACGGTGAAAGCAATCGGAAAAAAATGTTATAAGAGGAGGAAAGTAAAAAATTATGTCCATGACATGATTGGAAAATCGGTTGTTAATGAAGAACAAGACGAAGTGAGTGAAGAATCACATAGTTCATCAATTTCTTCTTTTTCTTCGTCTTCTTGGTGTGTGAAACCAAGAGATGATTTTGACTTGTCACAAAAATCCAGCAGTAGAGATCTTGTAACACTCATGTCTGCATGTTGTATAAAATATATTTAATTATATATGTCATAATATATTAACTGTTGTATTTAATGGTAGTATGCTTAAATGAATATTTTGCACTTTATTAAATGTGTATGATTTTTGTATAAATTTCGATTGCAATATGCAAAAATATATGAAAAATGTATAAAGATTGTATAAATTATGAATGTCATATTTAAATTTTATGTAACAGAAACAAATGGTATATATATGAACATTGTATGAATACTATATGAACATTTTATGAATGCAGTAAAGTTCAATGTATATATATAATGTATAAACGTTGTATGAATTATGAATCACATATTGAACTTGGATATATGTAACAAAAACAAATGGTACATATATGAAAATTGTATGAATACTGTATGAACATTGTATGAACATTTTATGAATGGCGGTATAGTTCAATGTATATTTATAATGTATAAACATTGTATGAATTATGAATGTCATATTGAACTTTGACATATGTAACAGAAACAAATGATATATATATATATATATATATATATGACAATTTTTTACGAAATCAAAGTTTATAAAAGGTCAATGATAACAACTGCACTCAATAAAACAAAACGTGTTTCTAACATTCAAAACAACATAATAACAAATGTAACATTACGAAATCATTGTTTTTGCACAAAATAATTTGAACATGTCTTGCTATTGTGTCCAATTTGACGGCATCTACTGCAAGTCATTTTTGACCTTTTGAATTTTCTGTCAGCAAACTCCTTCCATCTTTCAAGTTTTGGTCTACCCGCTGTACAAAATTAATACAAAACATACATTCTAATTTCATTAGAAACATATACTGTAATTTTGAAAAAAAAATGGACTTTCATACACAAATAATACACGTTTTGTATAATCTTCATACATTATTAAAAAAAAATCAGACTTCAACGTTACACAAATTTATAATCAGTTCCTATAATTCATACACACTTCATACACAGTTAATATATCATTCACTGTCCTATACAATACTCCAATTAAACAAACACAATACATTTTCAATACAAAATTAATATAAAAATATATATTAAAATTTAAATAGAAACATATATTGTACACCAAAATTTATCAGGTTACTAAAAAAAAGAAGTGAATATGCAGCCATGAAAATATTCTTGAATTTTTAGAAAAAATGACGTATACGTTGAAAGCAATCTGAAAATAATCGTGAAATTTTGGAAAAAGACTACTTGTAACGTTGATCCAAATATGTTTGAAACTGACAATCTGAAAGTATTCTGAAAATCCAAAAAATATTTGTTATTATCTGATTGAGTTTTTAATGAAATTAATTTAAAAAAATAATATTATTTTAACTAACTGGAGATATTTAAGACAATGATGATAATTTGAAAATGTTTAATATCCCTAAAAATGTGTTAATCATATATTTAACTTTAATTAAACTCCCTAAAAAGTGCAACTATTCTTATTAAAAAATATGCTACCTGCATTAAATGTAGCAATTAATAAAGAAACAAAAGTTTCATAATTTACGTCGTCAATGTGTTCATTATTAATATTAATTATCCATTACTACTTAATCCCCTTAATTTTTAATTAATGGTTAATAACAACTCTTTTTAATAAATTATAATTTACAATATAATTATTAATAAAATGCTATATAGTGAAATATTAAATGCTACACAATGAAATTGAAACTCTAATGTCATAACTTGATAATATTACTTATAAAATGCTATATACAAAATTTACATGTGAAAAATCTTTGAGATAAACTTAGCCAAACAAATCGTACATAGTTGGGCCGGTTCAAATACTCAATTTAGCGGCCCATCTTGCAATGAGGCCCATGCAGTAGGATCCTCATGCAGTAGTCGACAGCCCAATAACCTTCACATAGATTTACACAAATTGGATATTTAATAGAAATTAATCAATTATGTTGATTGATCTTGAAATGAGTGTGAAGAAGCTTTGTTAAATAATTAGAAATCATTCTTATAAATCAGTTTATTTTAATGCCACCATCCAAGTTGGATTATTTTTATTTTTTAAAAAAAGCTTTTGAAAGTGAATGGTCTTAAATTTTTGGCCTTGCTCACATAGAGCAAGTTTTAACAAATTTTAACTTTTCATCTGAAAGTTTTTTACGAAGTAAATAAGATCTTAAAAGACTATTCATTTTCAAAGTCATTTGATATAAATTTTTCTAAATATTTAATTCATTCAAAAAAAAAAGTTTTTGTAAAAATAGATTTACGATCATTCTTACATAGAAAAGTCTAAGTAAATTCCAAAAATTTCAAATTTATGAATAAAACTTATCGTGTCATAATAATTATCAAAATAATTTTAAACAACAAATTAACATTATTTTGATCAAAATGGTAATAATCATCAAAATTAACGACAATAACATATGTATAAAAGTTTTACAACTTTAAAATTGGCCCAAAATCAACTCCATATATGATATACAACCTTCTAATATATGAATAACAATACGTTCCAACGTTAGAATCAACCGAAGCCTTCAAAATTTAGTAGACCACTTTACCTTTTTTTCAACAAGTTCTTTTAAAACTTAACACAATTGAATAATGATGTTCTGTAATTTTACTCAACTAAAAAATCCACAAATTTTATTAAGAATAGAAAATATAATCTCAATAAAATATCATACACTTAATTCTAATAAAAAAATAAGTCTTCAATTTTCACAAATAAATACTAATAAATTTTCAATTTCCTCATTTTAGTTCTTACCGTACAAATATTAGATGCCGCAATAAACACAATGCGAATTACAATTTACAAAGCCTTCGAATAAAAACGAATTTTGATAGTAAGAGTATAAGGTGCTGGAGTTAGTCTTTCATTTTTTTTTTTAATCATAGTATTGTAATTTAAAAATTACTCGAGCTCTAGTGGAGATTTGAGGCACATAGATCCTGATTTTTCACTTCCTTGAACAGTGGCGGAATCAAAAATTTTACTGATGTGTATCTAATGAAGAAATCAATCTACTATATATACATAGAAAACAATTTAAACAATATATAAAAAACGTAATTTTTCAACAAAAAGAGTTCAGATGAACCCTACTAACTCCAACCCTACCCTCGAATAAGGAAGTTTTCATGATAATTTTTTTTATATTGTTTATGGCGTGCAATTGAATTACTTCTTGTTTGATGACTTGGTTTTTCTATACAATAGATAATATAGTTAAAATAAGAAATATAAATACAAGCTCGATAAGTAGTAAACGATTGTACTATTTTTCAGATAAAATATTGAACATAATAAGGAAGATGCACAATAGATGATGAAGTGAATCGAGAGTGCATATATATATGGTACTATTTGGCTTCATTGGTTAGTGGTTACTGCTCTGTCTGACTACAAAAGGGCTTTTACAGGCCAAAAGGCATATACTATATAGTTTTTGTGCTAATAATAAATTCAATAAAGATAATCTAACAAACTCTGAAATAATACACCTCCTTTTTATCAACATATATACTTTGGATCTACACATATAGTTAACCTTTTCTTTTTATTTCTTTTGGGCCACTTTGGTTAATCTCCCATCTTTTTCTGTCTCCACTTATTAAAGATTAAACATATTTAGGATCCATTTGATTATAAAAAAAATAAAAGTATTTTTTTAGGGGGTCAAAAGGCCATTTAACTTTTAATTTTTGGTAAATGTTTTTGGCAAATAAAAAACACAAATTTCGCAACAAAAAAAAAACTAACTATTTTGATGCTACATTCTATTTTTTTTAAAAAGAATTTTTAACATTTACTCCAAACTTTTTATTTTTTAAAGATAGTCAAACCATTAATTAATCTCAACTCGACAAGCTTGAGAAACGCACCATGAAGTTACTCACTCTATCAAATATATTTATAGTTATTTCATTGTCAAGTATGTAATGACATTATTTCATAGAACTTATTTATTAAAAATAATGTTAACATTACACTAATTGATTGCTGCTTTGTGAATAAAAGAAAACATAAGTAGCTCCTACTCAGCTAATCTGACCTGTGTATAATTGATAATAAGTAGGTTGGAGCTTATAAAATGAAAATATAAATTTATGTGTGTTTTTGAATAATTTTTAAAATTTATGGGTATAAATTATATTATTTTACAAAATTAAATATTTTTTTAATTTTTTTTATGATAAACACATAGTGAAACTTTATCAAATAACAACTTGCCAAAAATATTTTATCTATGATCAAATACTAACTTAAAATAAAGGGAAAATGGTTTGAAAATACTTCAACTTTGATCGGATTTGTTGTTACGATATCAAACTTTATGAAAAATATTTTACATACCTTTAGAATATATTATTAAATGGTGTCATAAAATTCAATATCATAATAATAATTTTGATCAAAATTCAAATATATTAGAGACTTTTGTCCTAAAATAACCCTTGCAATATCTTTGAAAAAAGCTTCCAAAATGTAACTAGGAAAAACGAATTGCACCATATTAATGATTGGGAGCAGAGATAATTACAAATCCATGATTTTTGACATGATTTTTTGAAGTTTGAAAAACAAATTAAGTATTTGAAAATTGGAGGTTTATGTTTGGAGTTTGGACACGAATGATTACTTGAAAGAAAAAATTGAAAGTTTTATTTATAAAAGAAACTTAAATACTCCTCCTACTTTTTCCCTTTTTTTTTTTTTGAAATATTTCTCAAACTTATTTTTCAAATTTCTATTTTTAAGTGTTAACTTGAAATAATGGACCCAAATTATAAAACATATACTGAAAATACCGTAATGCTTGTATTCTTTAAATATAAATATTTTGGAGTATATGCATTTTAATAATGATCAAAAGAGAGGTTGCATACTTATACCGAGTATATGTAAATTTTCAATTAAAGAATTTGAATCGAAAAAGGTGAATTCTAATTAATCCTTTTAATTAAATATATTAAACATGAATCGAAAGTCTATTAAAAATAATATATTCGCTATCTCACAAAGTAAAAATAAAATTTTACAATTCTACCTTCCTCACATCCCGTGTGACATAGATCACACTCGTCATATATTTTTGTTGTTGCTTTGTCAAGTATATGTAAAACTTGAACATGATATCGTTGAGTAGACTCATGCATCTGGTTGTTTAAATTTTCATTACTAGAAATAGAGGTTTTTCTAATAACAAACCAAAGAAAAATTTCTAGTACAAAATTTCCATTGAAATATTTAAAAATAACCATTGAATTTTTTTTTTCTTTTTTTGCTGAATCAATCAAAAATATCGTGAAAATAGTCACTAAATATTTTTTCAAATCGAAAATTTTATTTTTTTTCAGTAGTGTTTAAGACATAGATCCACACCTAATTTGTATGTGTTAGTGAAAAAACTTACAAGATAATAAAAATTGCAATATTACAATTGAAAATAAAATGAAGAAATTAATCTCTTCAGGCTGAGGGGCGGATATCTCGCTCTCTTTAAGGAGATTCAAGCCCACTGCAGCAAATGTTTTCACCGGTTCAGCAGTAGTCCTCTTTGACTTGTCCCCTCCAGGATACAACAGCCTTCACAAAGTATAACTCAACAATTCTGGACAAGAGTTGAGTCCAAAGCTCCACAAAAAAGAACATCTCCCTTCAACTAATAAGAACTCTCTTTTAGACTAACTCTTTCACTCTTTGTTTTCTCTTGTGTTTTGTGTGTGTACCAAACCAAATGAAGACCACCACTATTTATACTACAAGATGTCTTCCTAGCAATGAATAGGAAGATAATGGAGGTAGTAAATAGTGAAGGTAATGGCCTTAGGAGTTTCATAGGTTACATAGATTACAATAGGAGTTACATAGGTTAAATAGGTTACAAAGAGTAATGAAGGAATTAAGAATGAAATAAAGTGATGGATAACCAATGCTAATGGATGATGTAGAAGTTATCCATTCCAATGTTTATTGGAATGTTTTTATCTCACAATGAATACATGGCTACTAAATCAAAGATGAATAGCATGATTAAATTGATAGTTTAAAACACAAATGCTTACCAATGGTCATTCTTATAACTCCAAAATAAAGTAATTAATATGTTAAATATTAATATTAAAATGCTAATAACCTAACAGTATGCACATTAATCAAACTAGCTAGCTAGTGTAAGTTTCAATTTGTGCAATAGATAAACCTCTTAGCTAGTCTAATTCACTAATGTTGTTGTTGTCTAAGTACAAACAAGACCTTATTATAAGATAGGCATGGCCAACGATGGGAAAAAAAAGAGACAACACAACACGTTAATTATAATGAAAGAGTGAAAGTGATATATTTTGGTTGAGTTGCTATTCCTTTTAGCATTTGCTCACATGGCTAGTGGTTGAACAAAGTAAGAAAAGAAAAAAAAAAGGCAGGTAGAGAATAGGATACATTCCAATATTCCAATGTATCTATTGCCCACAACTTATTAGAACCATTATCTTTCATTTCAATTTTCATGGACCCCTTCTTTGTTTCCTTTGATATGCCATAGGCTATGGAGTAGAATGTTTGAGATTACTTTGTTTAAAAGGTGAGTTACAACACTAGCTCACAGCGTAAATGTAAAGATGGATCTTGAGTCTGATCCAACCTCAAAAGTTAGCTTATGAAAGAAGGATTTTCCAAGTCCATATACGGAGATTAAATTTCATCCCTTTTTCGATGTGAAAATTCTTAACACTTATCTACACGCCCAAACCTTGTAAACTGGAGCGTGGACACTATAATATGGGGTCCAACATCGGTGAACAAAGAAATTGGGATGAGTATTACTCTAATACCATGTAAAGATGGAGCTTGGGCCTGACTCAACCTCAAAAGCTAGCTTATGAAGAGATGATTGTCTAAATTGATATATGGAGACAAATTCTATCCTTTTTTCTGATGTGGGGATTCTTAATAGTAAAAGAGTGTGTGCATTGTCATGTCATCTAAAAAGAGATAACTACAAATAACCAATCGTCCATTAAGCATTCGATAAATAGCTTAAGATATATGATTGTTGCCTGTTTTAATAGGTTAAGATATATGAATATTCAAAATCTTACGGCCTATTTGGACATGATTTCAAATTATGATGTGAAAGTGAGTTGATTTGAAGTTAAAATTTTATTTGGATATGTAAGTTGGATTTCTTAAATTATATATTTTTTCCCCGCAAACATTAAAACAGTAGAAAATTTGTGAAAACTATCAATTTCCCCCCATCTTTTTTGTACAATTTTACCAAATGAGCAATCATAAATTTATGAAAAAAGGTCTTAGATTATCCTAAGTCGACGAATTAGTAAATAGCATGCATATACTTGCAATTACATATTATTATAAATTTTTAAATACACATAATTTTACAAAGATTCACTAATCAACAAAAATAAATCAAACAACAGTCATAATTAACTATTAGTTAGTATAACTATAATCATTCCACGCGATAGGGACAACGTCGACTATGAATTATTTTGTAAAATTTAAAATAATGAGTCTTTTTTTATACATGAAAATACAAACTTACGTGTCAAATTTTACATTTCAAAAAATTGAAATCCTATTTTTCAAAATTTTTAAAATTTTAAGTCATAATTTTAATTAAAATTAAACTTCAGTTCAATTTTTTATACACAATCACCGATTTCAAATTTGAATCTTTAAGATATTGACCAAACACTTAGTGTATTGTTTATGTATGTAATCGGAATCCTATAAAAGTATATATTCTAATTCGTATATCAAAACATCAAGTAAATTTAATTAAAGAAAGTTCTTTAGTTTTTTTCTCCCTATAAAAGTATATATATTAATAAATATATCAGACATCAAATAAATTCATTCAGAGAAACCGTTTTCGATATTTTTTCACCCTGTACAATTACGTGCTAACCTATATATACAGTTGGCTATGTGAATGAGTGGAACATAAATGATAAGTGGGGTTTGCGCGGCATATATAGCACCAAATAACCCACCATTATTTTTGTCGTTTTAAAACTAATAGTACCTATTTTTCCATCTGTTATTCCATTTCATTTGACATGACTAAAGTTAAATAAATTCTTTAAAAACATTTTAAAATATTTCTTTTAACATTCTATTTTTTTTTAATTAAAAAATTGTAATGCATGAATGTAGTTTCAAATTTTTTGAATTAAACAACAATTGAAAAATCAATTTTCAAGTTACGTAAAAGAAATCAGATGTTTTAATTTTTTTTTTGGTTATTACGAACGAGGTAAAATAGTTTAATTTGCCCACATAGTTGGCATCAAATCTATTTTCTCAATTTTTTATTTTTTGTTTTGTTTTTCAAGTTAACTTTGCATCCGTACTGACAACTGACTAGACAAAATGCTTGTTTTTCGCACTTTATCTGTAAAAAAAATAATATTTTCCTTTATTTGTCCATATGGAATATCAAGTATACCAAAGGAGAAACATGACATATACTTCTCAATTTTTCCATTCAAATATATTTTCGTTAAGAAAGTAATTTATATATATCTTTATTATCATATAAATGATTCTTCTATACTTTTATCATTACAAAAGAAGTTCATAATGTTCATTCAATGACCATTCTCAATATTATGTTCATTAACGAAAGTGAGTGTTAGTTTTAACTCTTATGCAAGGATATGTACGATCCTTTTAGAAAAGTTTAAGGTATATTTAATATTTTTTATATATAAATTATTTTTTGATTTCTTTGAATTATATTTTTTGTAAATAATTAAAATAATTAAATCAACATTAGTTTTCTCACTGTTAAAGGAAAAGGGTTATAGGTGAGTCACTTATATAATAGTAACATTATAGTAGCTATTGAAATTTTATGGGACTCTACAAGATGTATTCAATGCGAGTTGCGACTTTTCAAATCAAATTAGGATTCTTGGGGACTACTCAACCTTATATTCTAATTTATATATGTCTATATAAAGAGTACTAAATTATCTTTAAAAAACATCTCAAAAATTCCTACAAAGAGATTAAGATCTCAAAAGTTTCACAAAGAGATCAAGATCTCAAAATATTGCACAAAAGTCGTGGGATATTCATAAAGAGGTCAGATCTAAGTCATTCTAATTCGATCTACGCCACTAACGGTCCTCGAATCAAGTGACAGAGTCACCTTCAGAACCGCCTTCGGCTAAAAGTTATATTATTTATATATGGTCAAAACAATTTTTTAGGTATCTATAGTAGATGTCGAATCCACTCCGGCTACTTCGTACGTCTATTTTTTCATATTTTGAACCCCCTTATTGAAAATCGTTGCTTCGCCAGTGCTCGAATCATGGATAAACCATAGGAGAGTAGAATCAAGAGATCAACAGAATTTTACACTCAATCTTGATTAATAAAATTATGTTTCTTCATATTTTTTGTTGTGATTTTAATTTATTTTCTGCCACAATAAAATTTATTGCAAACAGATTTATATAAACCACTATCATAACAAAATATATATCATCTCTAAATGATAAAATTATGGGACATATCAAACTTTTTCCCCTTAGGATTTGCTAAAAAAAATAAAATAAGAAGAAGCTAATAGTAGACAATTTTAATCTAGTTTTTCATTATTAAAATCTTTCTCAATTTTAAACGAACAAAATATTCAACTAATTTCAGATGGAGGGGACCAAAAGGAGGATATCATTCATATATCCCTTCCATATTTTTATATGTTTAAGGAGACTCTATTTGAGTTGCTAAAAGTCAAAGAGACATGTGTTAGCATCATATCAAAAATTATTTTTAGTAGCAATTAATTGACGATAATGTATTTTCAGTGATAATTAATATTTTAAAATTTTTAGAGACATTAGATCTGATGACATTTAACTAATGTAGGTAAATACTTTAACATTCTTTATAAATATGTTCATCTATTGCCGCTAAAAATTATATTGTTATAGTGTAGCAAAATACAAAGTGCAATTAAAAGAAGAAATATGTAATTTATTTTAGGAAAAATACTACTATAATATAGATACTGAATAAAAATTAAAAATAGTAAATAGAGTACGAACGCTATATTATAGCAAGTTATTGTCTTGAAGGTAATACAAAATTATTGTAAACATGTATACTCAAAGGGGATTATATTCACAAAAGACAACTCCTTTATAGGCAAGTTGCTGGAGTTGTTGGGAAAAGGAGATTAATGGTGAGTTAAATGCAAATTAAATCAGTCATTAAAAAGAATTGAAAGGTGTTGGTAGGCTAAAAAATATTTTTCTAAATCATATTTGAATTAGACCTCACCTATACGGTTTTTTTCCCGACATTTTTTCATATTTGAAAATTATTTTTAATATGGGTGGCAATGAGATCCAATCTTATACCTCTACCTACTCTGGTATCATGTTAAAATGTGTGGTGATCTTATTTAAAAAAATACACTTTTATTAATTAATTATATTCTCAATAATAAATAATCACTCATATAATTCTCTTAATTATGTTTAATGTTTTAAAGCTCTTTTTCATCCAAAGAGAAACAAAATATCACGTGTCTCCCCATCTAATTCACCATAAATAAGTATATAATGAAGGAAAATTATTGTGAGCATGTAACAACATATCTTTCACTTATATCACAATTTAATTCACCCTAATTATCAACAAAATTATTGAGTATGATAATTGAGAACTTAAAAGACATTTTGGTAGCTATTTAATTTTACAAAACCTTGAAATTTAACTGATTTTCCTATCTTTATTTTTCCTAAAAGTATTTGAGTTCCACCTTCCACGGTTCCATCCCCACCCACGTTGCTTCAAAATTTGGTCGACCAATTCTAACTCTAAGTTACGAAATTAAATTTTTTAATAAGGTTTCGATTTGTATCATACATATATGAAAAAATTATTTTAATTATTCATGAATAATAATATTTTTCCACGAAAGGAGAAATAGAAAGCTGGCTACGCCCTCTTCCACTTTACACATGTACATATCTATATCTATCTATATGTTGTATTATCTTCATCTCCAAGTCTCCATTAATTCCTCTTTAGCCTCCTTCTCACGCTTCTTTGGTTATTCATCATTTTCTCTGCTTTAACAATACTACTACTATTTAACATTCTCTTTCTCTTTGTCTTCAAGTTGCTATGATCTATGTACCATTTTGATTCATTTGGTTTAGCTTAATTGCTTTAAGAAGTTTCACTTACAATGGCGATTGAGCTCTGTTCATCTGACGAGTCTAGTGTGGGCATAATGAGTCCAGCTCGGATCTCCTTTTCTCACGATGTTTCACAAACAGGCTCTGTTCCTGTTGAACAATATATTCGATCAACTTCACCTTCCTCCAGCATTGATTTTGATTTTTGTGTATTTCGTGAGAGTTTCGATCTAGAATCTTCTTCTGCTGATGAACTTTTCTTTGACGGAAAGATTCTGCCGATTGAAATCAAGCGAAGAATTTCCTCTGTTCCACTGAGAAAAACAGAGCAACGACAATTACCACCGCCGCCACATCCTCTGCCTCCCTGTAACACCACTACTAGTCTTCACTGTGGCAAATCATCGAGTAATGAACATGCGATCCAAAATAACAAAACGGGGACTCTCGAATCATCAGATGAGAAACAGAATCCGAATTCCAAATCATTCTGGAGATTCAAAAGAAGTAGTAGTTGTGGGAGCGGGTATGCAAGAACTTTATGTCCATTGCCGCTTTTATCTCGAAGTAATTCAACTGGTTCATCTCCAAGTGTGAAGCGTAATTCAACATTATCAAAGGATAATTTAAAGCATCATTCACAAAGACACTTATCAAAGTCAATGTCCTCTAATGGTTCAAACAGTCAAAAACCACCATTGAAGAAGGCACCATACAACAATGGAGTTAAATTCAGTCCAGTACTAAATGTTCCTCCAGCAAATTTGTTTGGGTTAAGCACTTTCTTTTCAAGTAGCAAGGAAAAGAACAAGAAGAAGTGATTAATTATAAAATAAGTAGCATTTGCTTTATTAGTTTCCAAAATTAGTAAGGTGTGATTAAGTTACTTTTTTCCATTAACATGATTGAGATTTGAGAGGGAAAAAAGTGAAAGAAAAGGATAACTGGGGCCAAAAGCATGGAGCATAATTCATTCCATGCCACATGCTTTTAAAAAAAGAAGAAGAAACAGGTAACATTTGCTATCAGTTGGCAGAGAGGAGAGGGCCTGTCCCATTATGCTTTTCATTTGTTTTTGTGCTTTTGGTTTGCCTTACACATGCATGTAAAACTATATGTGATTTCAATTTGCTTTCTCCTTTACTGATTCTTATCACAGACAAAAAGTATACCAGTAGTTCAACCGCTGTGGTTCGATTTGAATCGATTTTTTCATTTTTAAGTTAAATTTTTAAAAATTAAGTCTGTTTTTCTCACACTGTCGTCGATTGCTATCAATTATCACTATAACAAAAACAATCTTTAGCGGCATTAAATGTTGACATTAATAAAAAGTGTTAAAATCTTTATCAGTACTAGTTAAGTGCCATTAAATCCAATGACGCTAAAGGCTTTAGGAAAATATACAAAGAGTGACAATTACCGTAAGAAAACATATTTAGCAGCAATTAAAAATTAAATGCCGCTAATAATTATGTTTGTTATAATGTATCCATCACTATCAATCACCACCAGCCATTTCTATCATTAAAACGATCACCATCTTTATTATTAGACATCAGTACCACATATTATATCATCACCACTATTATATGGAGAACATAAGTAAAAATTCATATTCGATCTCTTATCATGAATTTTTTTTCCCAAGTAAAAATTCATATTTAAACACAATCTTTAAATAAAAAGCTATTTTTAACTTGAACTGCAAATACTTGTACCAAATATTGTGTAACCATAATGTCAGAGAGGTCACCACTGTTGTCTCTTTTTAAAAAATTCTTTAGTCAGAGCAGAGCAGTGCAGTACTGACACTCAAGATTTTACACATGCCTATTCTACACTATCATGTCCCAACTTATATTTTTATCAGGCATAATAGATACCCAAGATTCAATTGAATATCTAAATTCGTGATAAAGTGTTTTATCGAAAAATTTTTATTTAAATTTTAATTTTTTAAAAATATTTTTTGTGTTTTTTTCAAATTTGTTACGTGGATAAGTTATTAAATCATAATATAATATTTATTTTGTTTAATTATAATCATACGTACTTAATTGAAACATGTGTCAAGTTGTATGGTTTATTGAGACTATATATTTTAAGTGCTTAATTTATGAAGGTGATGAGAGCTCAGAAACACATACAAAGGAAATTTCAAAGTTTAAACTGAATTTTATGAAGAGCCATCGTTTGAATGTCTTGATGAAATTTTGTTGATAAATTTAGTTGTCTATTGAGTTATTGTAATTATTTTATTATGAGTACATTTTGGCATATTATAGGCTCTTTCAGCATGAGTGTAACAAAATTTAATTACTTTTTTTTTAAAGTCAGTTAATACAATTAGAATTAAATAATATGTGTTAAAAAATATGGGCAGTTTAAGTTCATAACCTTACTGTATACATTAGCGGGTGTTTGGTATAGAGAAAAAAATTCTTTAATTTCTTATTTGATTTAATTAAAATAATTGGATTTTTTTTCAAGAAAAATGAGTTTTTTTTTTAAAAAAAAATGAAAATAATGACTTTTCTAATAGAACTAGAAAAAACAAGTTGTATAAGAAATATTTTTAATTTATTGTCACTTTCTCGCCGACCCAATCCACCTGACCCTCACCCCTTGACCATCCCACCCGAGCCACCTCTGAACCTACACTTCTTATCCCTATCCATCTTCGTAATATTTTGTTAAATAACATATAAATACTTTTAAAATAATATTTTCTTGCTTATTAATAAAATATTGAAAGATCCACTTAGGGCCCGTTCGGATGGGCTTAATAAAAGCAGCTTTAAAAAAATACTTTTGAAAGTGCTGAAACTTATTTTTAAAATAAGCAGTTATGCGTTTGGATAAAAGTGTTGAAGTTAAAAAAAAAGTTGTTGATGTGTTTGGCAAATAAGTGCTGATAAACAGCTTTTTAAATCAAAATATCTGAAATACCCTTAAAAGCTATTAACATAATAAAAGTTAATTAATTTATATTTTACAGCCATAAATAATTATATTTTGCTATCATTCACATATTTCTTTCTCATTACAAATTATTTATAAGAGGAATATAAACTTATTATAGATTTTAAAGATATATAATTTGAATAGATTAAAGAACGATTTAAGATTTTATTTTAGTTTTATCCATAGGTAATAATAATTGTCTATCATTCACATATTTCTTTATTATCACAAGTTATTTATAAGAGGAATATAAATTTTTATTTAAGTTATATGTGCAACTTATTTTACATTTTATTAATATATAATTTGAATAGATCACCTGGAAGATTTAAGATTTATTTTATTTTCATTCATTAGTAATAGTAATTGTCTATCATCCACACGTGAAAAGGGGAAAATAAAAGAAAGAAATGTTAGGATTATGTGGGTAATTTGGAGATTGTATAAAAATATTAAGGGCAAAAAGGTAAAAATGTGGTCAACTTAAAACAGCTTATAAGCTGGGGAAAAAAAACACTCATACCCCAGCTTTTAACTTTTGACTTAAAATAAGTTTTTTTTAACTTAAAATAAGTTATTTTGAGTATTGCCAAACAACTAAATAAGTAAAAAACCATCTTTTAAGTCAGTTTGACCAGCTTTTAAGCTGAGCCAAACAAACTCTTAGTTTCCCAAAAAATATTTTTTATAAAATTATTTTTCATGAAAAAACATTTTTTTTTCCTAACAAACCTAACATACATTATTCCAAATCAAAATTAGTAAAAATAAGATTAAGCAGGCTAAAGAGAAATAAAGTTATATGTATTGCTCTTATTTGAACATCTACAATGATAGAGAGATTTCGTTTGGCATAAAATACCTAAAGCCAAACGACAAAGTCCTTCTCAGTCCAGGTCTAAAGTGTTTCCACTCTTGATTTTTCAGGGGCATAACGAATCAAGTTTAATTTATAGGAGGTATTTTTTTATTATTCAATTTAAAAAGAAATAATATATTTTTTGTCATTTGATAAATATTTAATTACATTGTCCATATTTTAGATCTTATTTATTTAACAATTTTTTTGTTGTAAAGATGTACTTTTCTATTTAAAAATTTATTTACTTTAAAGATATTTATGAAATATTACAAAAAAAGAATCATAATTTTTGAATTTCACACGAGTCAATCTACATCACGTAACCAAGCACTCCATCCATCCCATTTTAATAAATTTTTTTTATACTTTTTACAAATTTAATACTATTTATAATATTTAAGTATGACTGTTGTAGAAAGATACTTTTACAAAGAGTATACCTCTATAATTAGGTAGTTTCCCAAATTTTTAGGGAGAAAGTTAAAACTGATCTGTTGGTGTCAACTGGTAAGTGAAACGGGCCTTGGGCCTAATAAGAGGAACGAAAACTTATATAAATATATTATAATGATAAAATATTTATCATTTATAGCAATAATATTTCTTTTTATTAGATCACTTTTAATTTATTTATAATACAAGTTTAATTTATAGTACAAAGAACCATTTTTTATTCATATATAATACAAATTTTAATGATAAATAATTCATTTATTACACATTTTGATTTACTTTTAATACATATGACAGATTTAATATGATATTGCTATAAATGATAATAAATAAAAAATATTACTAAAATCAGTAATTATTTATTAAAATGTATCAATTTATGTAATTTTTCTTAAGAGGAATGGGCTAAGAGGCCCAAGTTTGATAGAAATAGCAAGGAATGTTGGGCTTAACTTCTTAAGCGTTCTCGTTAAAATTGAGTTTTGTTCTTTTAACACATAAGTTAATGAAGTTTCTTGAAATCACTTTATATTTTGTCCATCCCACATTGTGAATTTTGTAGGAAATTTTTAAAATATCAATATTTTATGATAATATTGAATATATATATATATATATATATATATATATATATATATATATATATGTCATTTTTCATCAAACAAGTTCAAAATGAACACCTCTGTAACTTTTTCAAATCCACCCCTGCATACTATAATCAAAATTTGTGACAACTTCCCCATGGGATGAGAATTCAAAACAAAGTTGTCTTTGAGAATCAAAATTAGCTTAGAGCCACTATTTTTTATTTTAGAATAAAGATCATCACTATTAATAAACGAAACAAGGACACCTTAATAACTATACATATGTTATACCCAGCCTAAATTTATGCTCCATTACTTCATTCGTTTCGTTTTACTTAATACTAAAATAGATATTTTTTAATTTATTATTTTTTAATTTGCAACAAATAAAATAAATAAAATAATTTAATCTAATTTTAACATACACTAAATTAAAAGATTATAATAAGATCAATTAATAAAACAAGCGATGTGAACGAGCCATAATTTATTTACGACAGAAATTCTCACCCGTACCTTAAATCTCCATCACGAGAGTCTGATTTGTTAGGTACATGTGCTTGTTGATTTGAACGTGCAACGCGATTATATTAAAATTATTTTTATTGTATTAATGGCTTGATTTCTAATTGTATGATTTTAGTTAACAGTTAAATCGATAATTTAATAATGAGAGAATTTCAAATATAGCAAATATTAGGTATTCTATGGCTTTAGGTTTAGTTTGTTTATTTACGAATAATAGCAAATGTTAGGGGAAGAGAGAGGTAGGCGAGAGAGAGGAGAAAGTGTATTTTTCCCATGAATTTTGGAGAAAAAAAATTTACAAATACATAATGTTTTGTATCAATATTAATACATATTAAGAGGAGAGAACGAGTGAGATCGAGAGAGGAAGGAGAGAGGCAAGAGAGATCGAGAGAAAGGATTGTTATTTTGTATTTATTTTGCATTATATTTTGTATCTGAAATACAACGAATTGTATTTTGTATTTATTTTGCATTGTATTATTTATTTATTTTGTTTCAATTGTATTCAAAATATAACGAATATGATTGTATTTATCTTCTCTTTGATTGGATACAAATACATTTGACAGGGAAAGGTAATGCATATTATATTCATACGAATACAAATATATAAAAAATGTAAAATATTCCTTTTCAAATATAATTGAAATAAATACAAAACTCTTGCATACATTTGATTGAATACTATTGATAATAATATGTTTTGAATGAGTTTCTTCTTATTGACATGAGCGAAAAATAGAAAGAGGGGCGAGGGCGTGTGAGAGCAGTGGCGGAGTCTCAAGGTTTATTCGCACCCCTTTCGGCGAAAAATTATACTATTTATATATAATTAAAATTATTTTTAGGTATATATAGTAGATCTCGAACCCCCTTTGACTACTTCGTGTGTCTATTTGATTAAATTTTGAACTCTTTATTGAAAATCATGATTCCGTTACTATGCGAGAGAGGGGAAGGATTTGCTATAATAACAATATATTGCTTTTTTAATAGTATTTTTAAACTATATCTATTTTTCATAAATAAGTTGCTAATTTTGTCTATTTTCATAATTTTTCATTTAATAAAATATGTTTAAAAATTATTCCTAATTGTATGATAGTGATTTTAATATATTAGCTCTATCAAGGGAAAATTGTATGAAATAACAAATTATTAATTCAAATTTAATGATATAGTCCAAGTTTGTTTTATTTGTAATTCGCAAGAAACATCTTTTTTTTTTTTTGCAATCTTAGGCGGACAATTAGCCATTTCGATAGACAATTACCCATTCGGTATACAAATATATAATGTATAAAATGCGTTTATATTTATATAAAGTGAGATTAAAATGTATTTACAAATACAAATATTTTCGTCTTACACTTATAACTATACAAATACAAAATTTTGTTATACAAATTACAATGTATAAATGAATTTATATAAACCCGAACAATTTGTATAAAGTTGAACGTAAGTAGCGAATCATACAAATCAAAACTTCTATAACAAACATAAAATTTGCTATGAAGCGTAGTTATACAAATTATAACTAGAGAAAAGACATAAAGTTACCATTGAAGTTGTCTCGGACTTTCATAAAGACACCTTTAACTTTGCAACTGTCTTATTACCCCACTAAATAATGTTGAACATATATTATTATACCATTTTTCGATCAGCCCCAAATCTTAAGAAGCAAGTGAGTTCACACCTCAATCATTGCATGACACGTGTTAATTTAATTAAAAATATATGTTTTTTTCATTTAAAATTTTTCCTTTATCTTTTTCTTTCTTTATTCCTCTCTCTCTCTCTTTACTTTTTGAATTTTAATTTTGATATATCTTAAATTTCATTTCATCTTCCATTTCTCACTTTCAAGTGATTCATCCATTCATTTTTTTTTCCACATCCCACCCCCCTTGTCAAATTGAAATTCATTTTCATTTTTTTTCTTCTTCTTCTTCGATCAAATTATTTATAAAATTCAAACTATTATTTAGACTTTATTGAATTATTGATGACAAAATTAATTATTTTTTAAAGAAAATTTAAAATTTTGAAGGTACCATCAACTACTCATTTTCCATATATATATTAGAAATGATAATTTTAAAAGAATCAATTAATTTCTCAAAAATTGAAAGAACATAATTGAAATCGAATAAAAAAACTATATGATACTTTCTAATCATCTTGAAATCTAATGAGTTTATCGAATTGTTTAAAATGGAAGAAAATATTTAGATAAAATTTTAAAACTAAAGAGAGTAAATTAATAGTAATAAAAAAAGAAGAAATGTGAAGTTGTGATAAATATGGTGACATTGAAAGTAAGAAGTTTCAATGAATGAAGATGACAGTGAATTTTTGAAAAGAAAGAAGAACTAAAGAGAAAAAATAAAAATGAAAAAAATTAAAATAATAAAAAAATAAGAAAATATTTGTAAATAAAATCATATTAGTTATTTTAGGCTGCTCACTCTAATGGATAAAAAATGATGTAATTATATCTAATCAAAATTGTTTATTGGGATAATAGGACGATTGTAAAATTAAGTTAAGGTGTCCTTTAAAAATTCAGAACAACTTTAATGATAATTTTATGACTTTTCTCTTATAACTATAAGATACAAATATGATTGTTATGTTTTATATATATATATATACCTCTCTAGACAGAAATTAGTATTACCTTTTTTTTTTTTAAAAAAATAAAATAAAAATTGGATTTGATTGAGACAAATACAAATAATTAATATTATTTTCTCAATTTATTTTATAAATCATAAAAAACAATTTTAACATAAACAAAAGTGATTAATATAAAATTATATGTTGCACTTCTATTGTGTTACTATATTTTTATTTATAAACATATATTTATGTATGTTATTGTATATGAACATTTTCTAATGTATTAAATCAATACAAAATTTGATAATAAATATCTTAATAATTAATTATCAATAATAAAAAGTTAATGATTAAAATAAATAATACTCTTATAAAAAAAAAATCAAATAGAAATGGGTAATAGGCATCAAAGATGATAGATAAATGAGCCCAAAGCAATGAAGGCCGGCGGCGCCCAGCTACACAGCCAGATCACAACAATTAACACTACTAGTTGTGACAAGTCACCAAAGAAATCTAAAAAATTGTGTGCCCCACTAACCTCTTTGTTATTTTCTCCACTTTCTCCAAATCTCTCTCTTCTCCGATCATCTCCCATCGGAATCTACTGAATCGTCGATGGACGACTACTTGAATTTATTTGTAGAGGAGACGTCGTTTTTTAATAGGATTGTTCTGGGCACATTCTTGCCGGAATCATGGTGGGGACCACTCCCTCATTGGTTTCAAGGATGGCTTCGCAACTACATCGGTGGAGTCTTGCTCTACTTTATCTCTGGGTTTCTTTGGTGCTTCTACATCTATTACTTAAAACGCAATGTTTATCTACCTAAAGGTAATGTAATATCTTTTTTTTTTTTTACTTTTTGCTTCCTGAGATTTAGGTTTGAAATTAGACTCTTTTTTTCAGCTACCCCAGATCTAACTCTAACTGTCATTCTACACATTTGGTTTATAGTGATGAGTAATTACAGATTCAAGTTTTGTTTATGACACAATAATAACAACATAATATTAGTTGCTCTAGACTAGACTTTGACACTTGATTTCTAAGAAAAATCACGAACAATTACCTAGTGTGTATGAGCTAATTAAGATTTTTGCTGGCATTTGAATCTGAAACCTCATATCTCTCAACCACTTCATTGACTAGGTCACACCTTTGGGTGCTGGGTGGGACAATGTTTTTAAGTATCAATTCGTATTAATGGATGATCTCTTCGAGTACTAAGCCATCAATTTCTCAATAAGTATGACTTTATTTTATCGTATGCTTTGACAATGGTAAATCTGCATTTTTGCTTCATTTAGTCTCATGTGATGTTGTTATGGAAGAAACTACGATGTTTTCAGCCTCATTGAACATTGTAATTGCAGATGCCATCCCTTCAAATAGAGCTATGCTCTTGCAAATAGGAGTTGCAATGAAAGCTATGCCATGGTACTGTGCCCTTCCATCACTTTCTGAGTACATGATTGAAAATGGGTGGACTAAATGTTTCTCAAGAATAAGCGATGTCGGATGGATACCCTACCTTATCTATGTTTCAGTTTATCTGGTAATAGTAGAATTTGGTATCTATTGGATGCATCGAGAGTTGCATGACATAAAACCTCTGTACAAATATCTCCATGCTACACATCATATATACAACAAGCAAAATACACTCTCCCCATTTGCTGGTAAGTTTCGTCTCATAACTAGGTTCTATTTTGAAAACAACTTGAGTTGCCCCATTAGGTTGGCTTCTCTTGCTCCTGCTTTGTCAATAACTTGTTGCTAGTTGTGCTTTGACATTTTCCTGAGCAAACAAACTCACAATGTAAATTCTCACATCTCAAATTCTCAATCATTGGTCATATGCCCTTTCCTTATTTGGTTAGAGGGGATTGAAGGCAGGATGAAGTGGTTGGTTACATATCGTTAACTGAGTTAAGAGGCCCACTATTGATCCCTCTATATTAATCTTAAACTGAATAAGAGAGCATTGGAAAAAAAACGGTTTGTTGGAATTTCTTCATCCACTTGTTTTTTTCCCCAAGATAAATCTAGTTTCGAAAAGCTTAACTGGCTTCATACATCTCAATGACTTATAAAATCTAACTGCATGGCATTGAGATTAGATATTGATGCATCACAAGACTGCTTCCCCTGTTGCAACCATGCTAGGATTTTTTGAATCGAGGAAGTGTTTTACCTTTTTTCCCAAAGCTTAAATGTTCGTGGAAATTGGTTGTCAAATCTTCACCACATTGTTTTACCGGGTACTTGTTGCTAGTGAGGGTTGACAAGTATCCTATGGAATTAGTAGAGGCGTGTGAAAGCTGACCTTAGACACCATGATTATCAAAAAAATCTTCACCACATTGCAAGCTAACTCATTAATTTAGTCCAGTTAAGTAATGATAAGTTCTCTCTGTATTTTAATTGTATGATATTTCCTCTCGAGCTTGTACAATATTCAAATGTCTGTTACTCCCGGAGTTGTGTTCCAAGTTGATCACTAACATGAATGGTTTGCTGCTCTGGAAATCAGGTTTGGCATTCCACCCATTGGATGGAATACTACAGGCAGTGCCACACGTAATGGCTCTTTTTCTGTTGCCTGTGCATTTCACCACACACATTGCTCTCTTATTCATAGAAGCCATATGGACTGCAAATATTCATGACTGTATACATGCGAAGGTTTGGCCTGTAATGGGTGCCGGTTACCATACCATCCACCATACTACGTACCGCCATAATTATGGTCACTACACAATATGGATGGACTGGATGTTTGGAACTCTTCGCGATCCTGTTGAAGATGAAGTGAAGAAACTGTAAACATTCATCCCTGTAACGAATTGTTGTTCATCGTCTTATTTATTAGGTTGCAGAGTGGTTGGTGCTTCATTTAGAGTTTGTTGTGTGCATTTCATGGATGTAAATTTTACTAGTGGGTTTTCAATGTTTAGACAAAAAATATTATCCAGGAAAAATACTGTGAAATACTTTTGATGCACTCGAGGTAATGTTATTAAAGAAAGAAGCAAGAGATCCAAGTTTCAATGAGAAAGTATCTCAGTGGATTTGGAATATGTATCGAACATTTACGATAGTGCGGATAGGACTTAAATCTTTTAGTCTTTTGACGTTGTATAAAAGTCATTACTTTACGTTCACCTAGCATTAAAAACGCTACTAAGGTATGAATTATTCTTAGTATTTCAATTGGAACAATTATATACCTATTTTAACATTCACTCATGATGGCAGAATTCGTGTGGGTGAGCGTCTACCTTCTCTCCCAAGCGGATATGTACTCTCTTATTAAAGAAAGTTAAGATATCTCTTTAATGAAGTCCGCATTGGCAAAATTCTTATGGCTTGACAAATTTCAATGGCTATCAATAGCATTTGAATTGATCTGGGTCTAAAGCACCTATTTATGTAAATTAGAATTGGTTCACTGGGTAAAATACATGCATATCCAAATATAATTTTAAATTAAAAAAATTATAACTATGAAAGTTGTAAAATTTTGAATATTTAACTTCAAAGTTTATGACCAGAGGATAAGTGATATACTGTCATACTATGTAGTAATTGATTTTCCAAGAAGGAGACATCACCCGACCAAGTGTAGACAAAATCACTGGCCAAACAAAATGAAGGCATGTACCATCAGATGGGTAGTCATGTGTTCCTACGGCCTCTCAGATTACAATCACCCGTAATTACTTAGATATATATTAATTTATAATATTATAAATTTATTAAATTTTGATAAATTCAGAAATAAATTTATTTTAGATAGATTACGATGAATTCACATATATCTAGGTAAACAAATCTCACTTGTCTTTCTCTTATCTTACTTGCCACTCTTATATCTCCTTTGCATATTTGATATTTCCATATACATGCGTATCATATTAAATACATATTTGTATAGAATATATTTAGTATGATTCAAATGTATCTTACGTGACAATAAAAATTTCAAAAACACAAAGAGAAATTAATAAATATGATAAAAATATTGGTATAAGGTGTGCCCGTCTCTTACCACACAAGTCACAAGGTTTTCTAAATTAGGCAATACGTATTTGGCTTCTCAGTCTCTCCATTAGTTTGTTCTCCATTTTCTACGTTCATACGAGGCAGCTTTTTCAGAAGCATTGTTTGGTTTATCATATACATTCACACACATTTCCTCTGAAGACAAAATTAGACTCATTCCCTTGTATCAATCAATTACAGAATTTTGTCAATTATGCATTACTACAAGTTACTTGGAAGAAGCAAATCTCACGATTCAGACGACTCTGATTCCGAAAACACTGTTAATAACAATAGTAGTATTCCTGCAGAATTCCTCTGCCAAGCAATTTTTGCTGGAGGTATATACTCTGTTTTTCTCTCTTTTTTTAATTTGTATCACTTTCTGAGCAATTAATAGTAATATAAAACACGCGTATATATCAAATTTTAACAAGCTTGCTGTTAATCTGGTAAAATTGTAGATGGATTCTATGATGTTGAAGCAGCATATGGTCGATTTGAAGGAGTCGTAAGAACTGCAACAGGGTATTATGGAGGAACAATGAGAAAACCTTCCTATAAAGATGTATCTGAAGGAAAAACAGGACATACTGAAGCAGTAAAAGTCACATATGATAACAGATTTGTATCTTACAAATCTCTTTGCGATTATTTCTGGGAAACTCATGATCCAACCAATAAAAATTCCCTTGTTAGTCTCTCAATCTTCTCGTAACATATTTTTTCTAACGTATCAATTAAAAGTCTTCATTTATTTCTTATATAGACAAGTGTGACATGAGATATGCTATTGTTATGCAGAATTTTGGGTCAAATACGCATCTGAGATCTGCTATATTCTGTTCAACAGAAGAAGAGAGAAAACAAGCACAACAATCAAAGATAAGACGGCAAATGAAACTTAATAGAAGGATTCTAACGAAAATAAATCTGTTATCGAAACAAATTACTAGTAATTGTGAGTTTTTTGTTGCGGAGAATCAACATCAAAAGTATTACCTCCAGAAGCATTACAGGCTTTGCGAAAGTTTGAGCCTAAGAAGCACGGAACAATTTGTTGAGTCTTACATTGCCTGCAAACTTAACGGGTATGTGAACGTGTTAACTAAACGTCATGATAATTTTTTTTTTCTAATATTGTTCAAATTTGGTTTTGATTAATTTTTGACACACAAGATTTGGGATCCATATTGAATAAGCACTTTCAATTTTACAAATTAATTAATTTTGAAATAAAGTTGACTTTAGTTGGCTTCTTAGACTTTGATACACATATTTCCAACAAAGTTTATGGCTTACCGAACAATATATTATTTTAATTTTTTTTTACTTTGATTATCTTTAATATTTGTGATGTCATGCATTTTCTATCTTTGGTATTTAACTATTTATGTCACAGTTTATTATTTTTTCAAATTATTTTTTGAAGAATAACTCTTAATTGCAAGTATGGTTTCATATGCACTGTTTGGCCATAAGAAAATTGTGCTCATGTTAAAAAACTAATATTTGGCCATAAATTTTTTTAATACAAGTTAAAAATCTATTTGAAATGAAATTTGAAAAATACCCGAAACCTTATTTTTAATTTTTAAAAATTTGTCTTTTTCAAATTATACCAATTTTATATATTTTTATAAAATAAAACCATTTAATTTATGTTTCATATTTTTTTAAAAAAATATATTGAAATTCTAAATATTTATTACAAAAAATATGATCAAACACAATATCAAGTACAACTTTGAAATTTCAAATAAAATTAAGAAAATATTACTCCTGTTAAATCTTCATGGCATGTATGATCTAGAAAAGAGTGTAATAACTTAATATAATCTGTTAAATTATACGCATAATACAAATAATATTTATACGCAATGTGTGTTACTTATCCACTCCTTTGCCATGATTACATTGGGGCGTGCTTCGGCATCGTCAAAATCTACATTAGTACTTCTAGACGATCATAATATCTTTTATTGAAATTATACAAGTACGATATATAATTGATTAATTGTAACCTCTAAATTATGAATACAACTTTATCGATAGATTTTAATTTAACTAGAATCTTATTGTTCATCGAATTCCTGTTGTATTTTTATATAATATTATTTACGTTGACGTGACACATTCAATTAGGTTGGCTATTTTGGTACAATGATCTTTTGCACTAATTTTTGTGTGTAATTAATTCAATGCATGTGGCAGAGTATTGGCATTGGATGGGGAAGTGATATTGGAGAAGCTACCACAATTAACGAGGACTTGTCTGTTGCCCAAACAATGCAAGTCCACTTGTGATGAAATTATACAAGATTTAAAGACAACAAGTGCCCATGGCTCCACTATTTCTTGAATAATCTATTTTCCACTCTTATATTAACACCATTTGTAATTAGCATATTAGCTAAATTACAGGGTTACATTTACCATGATATCTATAGGTCTTTTAATTCCTCCTCCTTTAAATAAATGACACTAATTTATTGTGATGAATGGAAAAGATCTCCACCAAAATGTATAGTTTACTGATATTGATGGAAGTCTATCACTAAGAAGTGTTCAAAAAAAAAAATGTTTGACAGATCAAAGAGAAATTCAGACAACTAAAGAATAAATTAAAGGATCTAAAGTTTAGTGTACTAAATCAAAATCGTAATCAGAACCGATATATGAATGTTGTACCAAATTGAGGTAAGAGTTCAGGTCACGGGTAGGATTACAATTAGGTTATGGGTCTTAGTTTGGCATCGAGAGTCTATTAATCTTAAGTTATAATAAAAAAAATTGGATCTCAAATTAAGATCACGTCTCTATTATTGAATTGAAATCTGTGAGTCTGTTCCTAAAACCTTATCAGGTTTAAGATTGAGAATCCATTCTTGAATCATGGATTGTTCCAAGTTCCTTATTTCATCCATGTCTACCAATGTGATTTCAAGAGCAAAAAATTTGCATAAAATATCTAATATAGAAGATTGACTTTATGAACTAAGTAGAAAAATAAAACATCTATATACCATTTTTTTCTCACAGTATAATTCTTCATACAATTCCTTTGAACCTTAGTTGCAATAACTACAATTCGACACACTTTTTTTTTTCCCTCAGACGATAATTCTGAGAAATTTAATTCATTTGAATAATCATAGTATTTGCTTGATAAGTCGCAATTCGATTCGTTTGACTGGTGTAATTATTTTTATTTTTGACATAAAAATAATTTGCTTGACTAACCAATATATTAAAAAAAAACTAGAAATTAGGGAGGATATGGTTTCAACTATGGTTCATTACTATTATATTCGACAGAAAAATTCAAGTTCCATTGTATACAAACCTATGAAATTCAAATACAATGATTCGTTCTTTATGCAAGTATATGATAAAATTATATTCAATTTTATTATTGATTTTCACACCTCTTTTGCATTTTGTAATGACCCAAAATGTCATTTTTGATAATTTTGAATAGTCATTTAACTATAATTAATTTATTTGTGGGCAATTTGTTTAACATTAATAATAGTGGGCCAAGTCTAAAATATTAAAATAGGTTAGTAAAATTTTTTTAACTTCTAGTACATAACTAATTAAAAAATAAAGAGAAGTGTTTGACGAGAGGAGTTGCGGTTCAGCGTCAATGAGAAAAGCGGTCAACTGCTTCAAGTAAGTTTCTCACCAAATCCTCTAACTATGTAGTGATAATGTCATAACTAGTTATAGATATGTAATTGGATATTTTTTAGAAATTATTGATGGTGTTCCCTTTGGAAGTATGCCAAGATTTCCAATGGAATATTAATATGTCGTCAATAGCCATTTTGAGATAATAATTGGACAATTATATTATATGGGAACTATTAGGGTTGTAGTGTTTGGAGACATTATGACTTAACTCTTGACTTGAAATTTAAGAAATATGAGATTTGACTTATTGGTTAGAATCAAGATTGAGAAAATTTATTATAAATTTGGATAAATTGTTGGGTCAAAGTTAAACAGATAGTAATATGAGTGTTGTAAGTTTTGAAGTCTTATTGTGGTTATTGATTTGAATAGATTGTATTGATTTGAAAGTACAACGAAGGAGGAAGGCTAAAGTCCCGAAGTGATTGTTCGATAAATTGAGGTAAGTGGATTTCTAAACTCTTGTTAAGCGTATAAAATTCGTGTATTTCCTTGTGTGGTGTTGAGAATGATTTGAAGACTTGTTGCTGATTTGTTGGTGTTGTTTTTCTTGTTGTAAATTGTGTTTGATATCAAAATGGTTATCTCCTCATTTTCATTTGAGCATGTCATTACATTGCATCCGAGACATGGTTGTAATAAGAGTTATGTGATAAGAGGATGTACCATTTCGAGGGTCGTATCGCGCACCGCGATGAATATTATATTTCGAGGGACGTATCGCGCGCCACGATGGTTACTATTTTCGAGGATCGTGTCGTGCGCCACGACAGATGCATGGACAGATATGTCCCCCATGGGTCCCGAACTGAGAGACAGCAGGTGTGTATCACCAGGTCAGACATGCATCATTATACTTGACATTGCATTCCATTGCATTGCACATACTTATCATTTGTGGACTTGATATCGTGTTTTTATGATCTTCTGATTGCCTTTCTGCGGAACTTGAGATTGATCAATATTGAGGTTGTTATTGCGGATATGTAATTTGTTGAAGTATTGTTGTTGAGGATATGTAATTTGTTGAAGTGTTGTTGTTGAGGATGTGTAATTTGTCTAAGTGTTGTTGTTGAGCTACGTGCTATGTAAACTGTGAGCTGTTAGGTTGAGTTGATTTTAATGCAGGTTGTAGTTGTGGAGGTTCGGTTGGGGGTGGTAGGAGTACCCGTATTTCATCCTGCTTCTACAAATTTTTGTAGGTTATGAGCCTGAATTTTTGTTGTACTTGTCATTCTCTTCTTTTCCGAGGCTTCTTGGAGATTTGTGAGGTAGTTGTTTCCATCTCAGCAGACTTTCTTGTCCTTAATTATGATCTTGTTCTATTCTAGATACAAGTTCATTTGAGACTTGAGTTTTTCTTTTGAATCAATTGTAATACTTTAGAGGCTTGTACACGTGACTACTAGGTTTTGGGGTTTTATTAAGTTACTTATCTTTATTTCCGCATTTTATTGTAATGGTTGAGTTTTAGGCTGACTTGTCTTGGTGGGATAAGACGAGTGCCATCACGTCCATTTTTGAATCGTGACACATTTTCACTCTTTCCCAATTGTTGCTTACCCGAATACAATTGTTCTGTATTAGATAAACTTATTTTCAATTTTTTTCACCAAAACCTACCAATTTCTCTTTCTCAACTTGTTTTCTTACCCACTCCTTTCCGGTTATTGGCTACCCAATTGTTTTTTTGTATTAGATAAAATACTTTTCATTTTTTTCTTTCACCAACCCTGAGTACCATATGAGTTTATATCAATTGCCACTACAAAAAAATATCTAAATTGTGGGAGTTTCAAAGTAGAGGTTAGTTGCAACCTTCACACATTACTTTTACCGGGAATTTTAGAGCTGACAGAAAATATAAGTAAATAGCGAAGGTTCAAAACCCCGCCATCTAAAATGCCCGTAAGCTGAAAATAAGAATTTTTATTTCAAAAATATAAAAGTTCATTAGTATTTCATTATAATGAAAATGTATGCCGGGGTTTAGATCTCAACTTTCCCTCAATATTTTTCCTCCCAAAATTTTAGGGTTGCAGGGAAGATGTTCTCAGAATTTTCTAGCTGGTGAAGAGAATTCTGGTGATTTATGTTCGCAAAAGAGAAGAGAAACTCTAGTTAGGTGTTGATTTTCCATTAAGGAAGAGAGGATTGATTGGATTCTCGCTAAGCTTGCAAATTCGCTCTTCCGTCGATAAATATTCTCAAAATCGTCATAGGTGGGAATATAGTCTCCCTCATGTGCAATATTAGGAGTTATGTATAGTGTATTTGATTCAGATAGAGTTAAAGTTAGTTATTTTTTTGATTTATTTCTGAATTTTGATTCTAGAATTAATGTGTTTTCGTTGAGTATATTGATGAGGTAAGTTGTACTTTATGAGGAATCAGCTACAATTCTGAATCTAACTTCTAAGCTCTTAGATGTTTCAGCATATGATGCAATGTGTGAAAAATTACTATTTGGTGTAAATTGCAACTCAATGAGTCAAAGTTTCTACTATTATATCTAGACTAAATTTTTCAGTCCTAGTATCCAATAAAGTTCTGAATGTTGAATGAATTTGAAGGATCTGGAATTCTTATGTGCAATTGTAGTACCATCGTGTTATCTATACTTGATTATATAGATATATACTAAATTGGTTTTAGATAGATCCTTGGCTTGAATTTTCAAGTCCTATTCTATATGCTTATTTGAGATTCTACAATTATTTTGGGGTTTATCTGATTGTTTGAGACTTTTGTATTGGATTTGAGTTTTAGCTAATTATTTATCAAGCAGATATTGAATGTATGAGTTTTTTCCTAGTATTAGGCACATGAAGTGGTGATATTCTAGCTCTAGATGTATTCGCAGGTCATCTGAAATAGAGATTTAGTGATTGCCATCCTGGGTGAGTTGCAGAAAGAATGGTATATTTCCTGTAAAACTCTCTTTTATGTGTTCACTTGGATATTATGTGTTGTACATAAGATTAGTCACTGAAAAAATATATCAAGCCATAAATTGCTTTGAATTCTGCTTAACGTTTTATTTGGCTAACGTTATATCTTAATTGTTTTGGTAGGTTAACTTTTGGATTCTCATTGAAAGATGTATGACACATGAAATAAAAGTTGTTCTGAGAGTACGTTTGTAGAGTACTGATGATTTTGGAGCTCAAGTTGCTCATTTTGGTGCAATAAAGACGATTGATGTCAGTGAAAATGTAAACAAGTCTATGCATGTAATAAGAGGCTATTGCTCTAGGTTAGTGTATTAATTTTTTCACTTTCACTTTTCACTTACCGCAAATTAGTCATTGTTTCTGATTGTCCACATTTTATAGGAGAACAGTCTATACACACTAAAGGGAATTATCAAAGTTAAGTACAGACAAGAGGCTTGTGAGGTTGGTGATGAAGGTTGATTCATTCTAAATGTCCACGGTAGTAGGGAAGGGCTAGTTACACCGGTAAGGTCACTTTCTTTTTGGCCTTGAAGTTCTGTTACATTGTTTTTGAAAGTGATGGCTTTGTCATTGAAAAATTGGTGCAGATTGAAATTGGAATGGATGTAGCAACATCTAAGTTGTTTTTCTAAGTTTCAAGAGACAACCAAATAATGGTGCACATATATAGATTGCTTATGTTTTAGATTTTTTTGTTCATTTGTTATAGTTTCACTCTTCTTGAGAATTTGGTGTAATTTGCCCTTCTAACTTATATTTTCTTTTCTTTTGAAGCTTAGATACTGGATTTGTGCCAAGATAAGCAACTGATAGAGGCAATTGATAAGTAGAGAGTTATGATATCTTGTTGTTGCCTTTTAGGTAATAACTTTTTTTTATTTGTTGTTTTAATTTATGTGAGTTGTGACAAGAATTTTATGAATTCGACACTACTGTGGATTGACGTACACTGTATTTGATATTATTGTGTATTTTGTGCTTGGTGGACTGCAAATAGAGATAGTTATGTGTGTATTTAGGTATCATTGTAGATTGCAGAAGTTAATTATGTATCATTGTAAATTTTAGTACTATTGTAGATTGCAGTTCATTGTCGTTGTTTTCTTTAATGCTTTGCCATATTCAAATAAGTTAAGATGTATTTGCAGCTACCATATTAATGTCACTTTAGTCGTGTTGTATTCGGGTGTAGATATAGTAAAAATTATACTTTAGGACATGTATTCATTCAGGAGCATCCTTGAGAGAGTCTAGTCTTATGTGGTATCGCCATCCTGAAAAAGGAAAAGGAGATTGTCAAACTGTTAGGAAGTGACTATTAAAAATAAAAGCTTTTCCAAACCTCTTGTGTCTATGATGGATACAAAAATCATAATAGCAATATGAACACTAATAAGCAGCAATACCACTAAAGTCAGTTAGAAACAATTAGTTGTGTTTGAGCCTTATGTACTAATATGAACACTAATATGTGTTGTTTTCTTATTCTCCCTTCAGATCTTACTAGCTTTTTAGTGACTGTGCTCTTAGAGATGGCACATATAGTTGCATGCAAAACTATTATTTGAGTTGTAACACTCCACTGGATATTCAGGTGAAGGGAATCATGAAGGACAAGAAATATGAAACATTAGTTGATGTCGATCTTCAAGGTCGACCAACTTATTCAGGTACTCTACTTTGCATGCAAAGTATGTCTACGGAGTTCAAAGATGTCAGAAGTTGTAAGAATGCTTGAAGGTGATGGCCTCGCTAAGAGGTGGGAGGGCATTTTATAGAACGTCCAAAGATGTCAATTTTTCTTCTTCAAAAGTTGACAGCTAATATTTCCAAAGCAGGACATTAGTGCACTAGTCATAGTGACAATCGTTGCAGGCCTTTCCTTGAGTATGGAACTATGGATGATAGTGAATTTCTTTTTTATAAAAGCAAAATTAGCGAATGATTGTTTTAATAGTGATTTGATGTTTCTTGTAATTGTAATCGTAATGATTGAAGTGAATGATATTTTTTCAGTTTAGTTTGTAAAACTAATATTACATTTTATAATACATTTTTGTGTTGAAATATTTTGTTATTTATTAATGCTAATAAACCCCTTTTAGGTTTGACTATGATGTACATGTTAATTCAGGTTACATGTTCATAAATTACAGGAATTAAAAACTCCTGTTATTCTTATGTAATATTCATGATTTTTGGGAATTCTGATTCTCAAAATTCTCAAAATTGTTGGGGTTTTGACTCCGAGAATTTGAACTGCAATTTTTTGACATACATTTTTGGGTTAAAACTCCTACTAATAAACCCTGCTAATGATAACAGGGGTCGATCAAAAACTCCCATTACTTAATTGTGACGCATCTATTTGTAGGGGTTCTCACAACTGCCGCAAAATTAAATTGTGAGGTTACTGACTGTCACAACATGTAATTTTAACCTCCACTATTTAAGCTATTTTTTTGTAGAATCCCCTTTTCTAGTTCTTTTGTTTTATTATTCAATTCTATTTCTAACTCTTTTTTTATTTCTTTAGCGATAGTTCTCAAGTAAATTTCTTAAATTTTAAACAATAAAGTTATAGATAATAAGAATCAATAAACGTTTAGAAAAAGATAAAGATAAATATTCAATTGTTTTTATACGAATATCTTTATTCTAAGATTGAGTCTAATTAACCTGTCTAGATAATAATATTATCACAAAGCTACTTAATTAATTGATATAGTAGAGTTGACATTTTACTCTCTGTCATATTTCTATAAAACAAAAACTCAAGATGTGTCATGTAGCACCAATTTCAATCAGTATATTACTTCATAGTATCATCAACACTTTTCAGTTGATCAAATAAGATGTAATCCATTTGTTTTTCATACAATCTGTTGGATGATTTTTTATAAAAAAATATTTACTAATATGAAAATGTGACTGTACAACTATCAATATAGTCTAGACTAGATATTTTAGGCTAGCCCACTCGAATTTGAGAAATTTGACGGGTCAAATTGAGTTGGTCTTTTATTTTGTTGGGCCAAATAATATCAATTTCAACCTATCACTATTGGGTCGTTAATCACGTCGAGTCAATCTACTTATTTAAAAATTGAGAAACCTACATAATTTTATTAGTTTATGAGCTAATTACTTAACTATCCTCTAGTTTGCAGTATTACATATTCTTATCAAATTGGTGCTTCCAGATACATGTATCTCGAGTACATGCAGGTCAAATTTAGGTCTAATTTGTTCTAGATACATTATATTCAAGTAGATTCACATATATCTGAGATACATAAAAAATCTCGCTCGTTTTCCTCATTTCTCTCCCATGTATATGGTATCCTTGATACATGTGAATCACCATAAGTAGTTACATATACATGTATCTAGTATGATTTGTACATATCCAGGATCGATAGACAATTTTGTTTTCTATTTCTTAGAGATACAAGTTTGGTCTTATGTTCATAAAAATTTGTGTCTTGAAATGGTACCAAGTAAAATCCTTTCTTATACATTATACTCTCAAAATAGTCTATTGAGGCGACATGACATATGCTAACACCATTCTTTCACTGATTCATTAACATGACAAAATATCAAACATAAAAAAAATAATTCCTTAGAAATGGTTAAGGAAACCGTGATATATAGTATAAGAAAACTTGAGAACATAAATTACTAGTTAAGAAGTAATATAATGATTATCATAATCCTAATCTACAAATAATATACATTTGAAGATCAAGTAGACAACAATCTGCATTACATGACAAACAACTTTGATGTGTCCTAACTCAGTATATTTTTCGTCTTTTCGGAAAAGAAAAATCTCATTAAAAAGTGAGGATAAAGGACAGAAATCACATGCTTTTAAAATAAAATTAACATTTGTTCCATATAAGTTTATAATTACAGAAATTTCTCAAACTGATTCAATAATATAAGCGCTGATACATCAATCTGATACGCGAGATACATTAATCGTTAAGTTAGATACATTACATTTTATACAAGATATACTAATCTGGTGTACATTTGATACATGATACATTAATCTGATGCGCGAAATATATTAATCTGATGCGCGAAAATAAGAGATTTTGGAGATTTATAAAATTAATAGTGGTAGTAATAATAAGAGAACTTACAGATCGAATTTCTGTCATTTTTCCAAAATATAATGAGGAATCAGACAGGATAACTAGACAAAATACATAATAATTCAAAACGCAAATACATATGGAATAATCATTATACAAACAAAATCGCATCAAATACAAAAAATATAAGGATTAATTAACCAAAACATACCTGACTTTCGACTTTCTATTGTGTTTATTTTCCAAAAATCTTTTACCCAGTTTATTCTCCAAAACATAAACCTCACAAGATTTTTTTTTTGATGAACATCATGAATAATGCAAAGATATATCGTTCAACTTTTCAATAAGTGGTAACTGATGTTGAGAGTTTTAAGCATCTGTTACTTTTTATAATTTTTCTCTCCTCTAAATAGCTTCTGTTTGTTATTTAAATTATGTATTCTTTATAATTAAATAAAATAAGATAAATATAATTAAAATACATAATAAGGTAAAATTTTGACAGTATCACTAAATATTGAAAGTGTTGACACTATACCCTATTAAATACTAAAATAATGACATTTTAAAAAATTTTCCAAAAAAATTGAGGATTTAAATAAATTTTACTACTTTCGAGTTAATTCCTTAACTACACTGTGGTTTGTAATATTACATATGATCTTATCAAATTTTGGTGCTTCTAGATATACTATCTCGAGTACATGCAGGTCAAATTTAGGAGTAATTTATTCTAAATACAATGTATCCAAGTAGATTCACATATATTTGAGATACATAACAAATTTTGCTCACCTCTCTCCCATGTAGGATTGCGTATTGGTTTCGATTTGGCTTATTGATTATTGATTTGTAGAGATGCTAACCCTTATAGAACCATTAAAATATTGACTTATTCATATTGTTTTATCGATTTTTGATCGTTATTAGTTTGGTAATCGGTTTAACCGTTAAGATTTGACATAAAAAAAATCATTGAAAATCACTTAGAAACAAGGTGACAAGTCAAATGAATCATGCACATGAGTTCATAAGTTACATCTTGCTCAAAAACAACACTTTTACATTGTAGAATAACCAAATGTTTGAGACAACCAAAAAAAGTAGGAAACCAAATTCTAAGTCAACTGACTTTATATACAAAATGGTATAAATATAATTATTTAATTTACTATCGGGTTATCGGTTAATCCGTTAAGAAAAAAAACTCAAACAGTTAAGAATCGATAACCCGATAAAAAAATAAATCAAAATCGCTAAATCAATAACTATTTTTCGATTCGAGTTATTGATTTCGGTCTGGTTTTGAACAACCCCTACTCTCATGTATGTGATATCCTAAATACATGTGAATCACTACGAGTAATCACAGATACATGTATCCGGAGTAAGACCATTTTGTTTTCTATTCCTTAGAGATACAAGTTTGGACTTATGTTCATAAAAATCTTCGTCTTGAATAGTACAAGTAAAATCCTTTCTTATACATACTCTAGTCAAATGTTTTAGGGACTAGCAAGAGTTCACATTGTTACTCTCAAAATAGTCTATTGAGGCAACATGACATATGCTAACACCATTCTTTCACTGAGTCATTAACATGACAAAATATCAACATCAAAAAAAAAAAAATCCTTAGAAAACTTGAGAAACATAAATTACTAGTTAAGAAGTAAAATAATGATTATCATAATCCTAATCTACATATAATATACATTTGAAGATGAAGGAAAACATGCAAGTGGCCAATCAAGAAGCCATGGAGAATAAAGCAATCTTGGAGAATCCCTATTCCCTCACCACAACTTCCTTATCCTCACTTTTCCCCTATTCCCACTCCCATTATATCAAAATGTTCTTTTTCTCTTTTCAAAAAATGGTCTAATTAGTATCTACACCTGTCTTAACCCCATAAGTTTGACTTAAGCTTATTCTTCTACAATCTTCAAACTATTCTCCCACATATCCTCTAGAATATAAATTTTTTATAGAGTATATTTTTTTTAAAAGAAAAAGAAGCCTGAGGTTTTACTACTTATTATTGAGCTTAATATGTAAAATTAAAGAACGTGATAGATTTTAAATTGTTAACTTAATTGACATAATAGACTATTGAGAATATAGAAGCGGAAATATTTCAAAAAAGGAGTAATACATGCAACTAAATGAAAAATTTAGTTATAAATGTAAAAGATAAATTTTAGAAATCACATAGTTTTAACTTAAAATTACAATCTATTCGTATTTAGTTTTTAACTAGATTATTTCTTAAAAAGTAACACAAATCGAATACATTAATATGTAACTCGGATACATTTAACATAAATCGCATACATAATATGTAGCTTGGATACACTAAAAATTAGCTCAGATACATAATATGTAGCTCTGATACATTATAAATGCATAGTATATAGTTCAGATACATTTACTAGCTTGAATAGATTAAAGAAATAAAATTTTTTAAAGGTCTTTAGAAATATAAGAGAATATTGAAAATAAGAAAAATATTGTATTTCAATAATTTTTCCAAAATTGAATGGTACGATAGATGTGTGTTGCCTATAATATTTATATGACTACAAAAATTTGCATTTAAGGTTAAATAAAGTTATTTTTAAAATAAAAAAAATCATTTCTTTTAAAATATATTTAAAAATATTATCACACAAATATATAGTCAAATAAGGGGATTTTGAGATAGAATCAAAGCTAGTTGCCCAAAAAGGGATTGGCACCAATGTTTTTGGATTTGCCCTTTTTGAGAATGCAGGCTTTATCCCATCCCTTCAGCCCAATTGGGAGATTCCATCATTACATTTTCCTATAAACTCATAAATTTATGTTTAATGCAATTTTTGTTTCGATTAACGAAAGTATAATAGTAGTGTTAAACCACTTAAATTTGTGTAAATATATATATATATATATAAAAAAAAACTTTACATTAATATTGATATTGTTTTTGTCAATTCATGAATACTTAAAAAGGAACGTTATATTTTAATAATTAGTATGCTTTTAATTCCAACATTTCAATTTTACATTCTCTTTTAAATCAATGATATAACATAGTAAATACTACACAAGTCTAAGAATATTTTTCTTATGTTATACATATTATATATATATATTTTCAATTTTAAGATGGTAAGTTTTATAAAGTTTTTCTTTTTTATATACTTTTAAAAGTTACATGCTCAAGGCATAAAATGAGATGAAGGGAATATATGATGTCTCGACCTTTTACATCGAGCCAAATCATTTAATGGTAATAATCATAAATTAAATTGAGAATGCATATCCATTAATTAGTTATAGTTAACTAGTGAAAATGTTTGGATTAATTGGTTTGATCTTGAAAAGATCACCATCTCTTCTGTTACACTTTTCTTTAAAATGATAGGAATGAGGATTATTATAATTTCGGGGATCAAACTCTCACTAATAAGGTGTTAGTTCAAGTAGCCCACCAAATGAATTACTAAAATTATTTTACTAGATAAAATGTATTTTTACTATTTCAATTTTATGTCGTACAACTTGATTAGAATTTATAAAACAAAGATTAACAAAGGAAGAATATTTTTTTTCAAATTCAATGTATTAAACATATCATAATAATTATGTGACTATAAAATCATCCAATATTAAGAGTATAAGAAAAAAATTAAACTTAAATTATTTTCAAATATAAAAAGATGACACTATTTTAAAACAAAGTAAAGGGAAAAAAATAGAATGGAGAGAATATGAATTAATTTATATATTTATAAAAACAAATTATTCCTATATAGAGTAATATGTGATTTTTTTAAACTTTCAAGCAATCTACTTTAATTGGGAAAAAGAATAAGAATATTTCACAAGTATACCACTTTATATCTCATATCTTATCTATAAATAGAAGTGCTAGAAAACCCATCATATCATCCAAAGCTAGCTAGCTTCAAGATATCATTTGATAGCTATCTATATTCTTTCCCCAAAAACAAAGAAGAAATTGAAAAAATCAGTTTTAGTTTGCATTGTTTGTGCATCTAATTAATTTGCTCTTCAACTCCTCCTTCTCTAACCCCTCATATGCATTGCATGAAAATTATCTACACCTCATTATTCATTCATGCACACTAGTAGTCAATTTTATTTAAAAAATTTAAAGTAGGTGTGTCAATTATATTAGCTATTATCATTTTTTTTTGTGAGAGTAGTCCATGTTATTATTTTTTCTTTTTTGAAAAAAAGGAGTGATTGTTGACAAAAGATAGAGAGGTACATATGATTGAAGTCATAAAATTTTTTGCACCTCACTTCATTTGTGTTTTTTTTCTTTTTTGTTTTCTGTCACTATCCTCAGCCCCTCATTTATATATATTCATCTAATATTAACTCATGATATATCACATTTTTTTAAAATTATTTTTATTTTAAACTATAATTTGATCAATAAATATTTTTTTAATATAAAATACAAATATACATACACATTTCATTTAAAAATAATATAAACTATATCCATGTAAGTGTATAATCGTTTTATTTAAAAAAACTCAACTATTGAACCTTAACTATAATACCAGCTATAACCATCTTTCTATTCGATCGTATATGTTAAAAGAGGAGGTGGTAGGAGATGTTGTTGACAGAAGATAGAGAGCACAGATGATAAAGTGCATGGAAATTGTCTGCACCTTACTCCTTTGTGCTCTTTATTCTTCTGTCATCATCGTTAATCCCACCTTTTTTTTTGACGTTTTTGTATTATTATATAAATTTTTATCTTATATTAACTCATATATAATGTTATTCTATTTTTAACTGTAATTTGAATGATGAAAAATTGTAGTATATTTTCAAATATAGAATGTATTTATATTGAAATGTATAACCATTTCATATAAAATTATACATTATATATACGTATATTTATAACCATTGAAGTGTATAACAATCATGTCTAAAAAAAAATTAAGCTATTGTAACTCAACTATAGTACCAAGTTGTATCATTTCTTTCGAGTCGGCCAAAATTAAGATATAGATCACTGTGGAAGATGTTTGTTGACAAAAAAATAGAGCACAAATGATGAAGTTCATGAAATTTGTTTGCACCTTAGTATATTATTATATGTTTCTTCATTTGGCATTTGCTCATAGTGTATAGTTTGAAATTTTTAGATATACATTTTTAGGTATATTGTATAAAATATATTCGTTAAAAAGTGTATCTTTCATTTGAAAATATAAAATATATTTATTAGGTTATATAACATTCATAAAAAAATTAAATTAATATACATCAAATATAACATCAACTAATAACTTTTTTTTTGTGAATCATTCATATATGTTAAAAATGAAGGCAGTTGAAGATTCAGTTGACATAAGATAAGGAGCACTAATGATAAAATGCATGAAAATTATCAACAATCTCACTAATTTGTGCTCTCTATTTTTCTATCATCATCCTCAACCCCTCACTTCTATTGTGTTTATTTTTCTTATATTGTATTTTATTTTATTTAATATAAACTCAAAATTCTATTCTATTTTCAAGTTTAATTTGACCAATGAGGAATTTTAAAATATATTTAGGTATAAAATATGTCTGTTAAAATGTATTTCATCTGAAAATATAACATATATCTATTAAGATGTTTAATAATCTCATATAAAAAATTTGAATTGGTATACCTTAACTATATGTTAAAAGATGAGGTTGTGAAATATGTTGTTGATAGAAGATAGAGAGCACATATGATTAAGTGTGTGAAAATTGTATGCACATTACTCCTTTGTGCTCTTTATTCTTTTGTTATCATCTTCATATCCTAGATTTTTTCTTCTTTTATTATATTAATTATAATTTCAATCATAATTGACTGATAGAAAATTTTAAGACATGCCTTTTGGATATGAATTATATTTTTTTATCGCATATTTCATTTTTTGAGAACCAAACAAGTTAAATTTAATCAAAAATTTACACATGCGTGATATCTTCAAAAAAAATTGAAATGAAATTTGTATCTTTGTAAACTACACAAAATGTACTGTAAATTACAATAATTGATAATTTAAAATATGTAAACATAATATGAGAATTTTCTAATAGAGTAATTTGAATCTTGAAATATGAAATATGAAATATGTCAAATTAATTGAGAGATATAAGAAATATTTATTGAAGTGTATAATTATTTTAAACTAAAAATATAAAATATTATATCTTATTTTATTATGATATATGACAATGTCATTTGAAAAAGTTCAATTTAGTGTCATATTCCGACTTGGGACTCTTTTGTTTCCTGTATAAAGCCCCTTCATCCTTTCTCTTTACTTAATTATACTTGTCAGTTTTAATGTTTCTATCTCGATTTCATTGATCTGCCTTTCTCCTGATCATTTTATTTGTAAGTAATCATAGTTGATAAATATGAAGATTATGTACTAGTTTTATCTCACTGAGTTATTATCTTCTTTACAATGGAGAGGAACACTATGATAAGGTTTTTTCATGGTCCATTGGATATTATATCTTTACCGAACTTTCTTCAAATTTATTGGCAAAGAAGTCTCTGATGTCTATTGCATCGGCAGTTGGGAAATTAATACTCAAATCAAGTCAAAAGCCTAGCATGGGTAGGATTAAAGCTATACTTGATCTAATAGAAAAGTTTCCAGATCGTATAACATTGCAGTTTGTGCATGGAAAATTTTGTAAGTTGATGGAGATTTACTAAGAGATTGTATATGATATGATAACCTATCTTTGTATTGCAATTATTATAAGCACCAAGGTCATGATGAAGATAGTTGTCGCTTGATCTCAAAAAGAAATCAAAATAACAAACAAAACTGATGATACCATTCAAGTTGTTTTAAAAGGTACTTTCAATAGTGAAAACTATATACCAAGGTGATGCGAGAGAAATACTAGATGAAAAAAGAAGGATTGTAGATATCGATCAAAGTAAAGCTACTTCTTTAGATCAACAATTGATTGTTTTCAACTATCGAAAACAAAGATAATTGCAATAAGCAACAGGTTGCTACTAATGAGGCGCAAGAAAGAAAAAAATTGGGCTGAATGTGATGTCTAATGCAACTAAAAACAAAAGTGGAGCACCAAGAGTAGGGGTTGATGTGTCACAAGATGAAAATTAATGGATTCTGGACAAAAACTAATGGATACATCTGATGTTGAAGATGCTGAAAAATCTGTGCTACATGTTTTGCGAGTTGAATTCGAGAATGCAACTAAAGCTGAACATTGGTTGTACTAGTAGTCGAACCCCTTTCCCAATTAGTTGAAATAATTCTTCATATTTGGTTGAGATAGAAATTATGTTGGGTCATAACCCGCCAAGTTTACTTTGACCTCAATTTTTCATATATTTATTTGTCTTCATTGTATTTACAACTAGTATCAATTTCATCTAGTGTATCTTGTGTACCATGTGTACCAATTTAATGTATCCGCTATCAATTTCATCTAATGTATCTGATATTAATAGGTTCTACATGAAGACATAAGAACATGTTTTAAAAGAAAAAAAACGTATTTTGAAAATCAAGTACTACTAACCAAACCATTGAAATAAATTTCAATTTAACAAACTCAAGAACATTAATTGAGTCAACTTCCCAGAAGGAGATACTCCAGAGGAGGTTCAAGTTACAAGCCGCTGCTAAACATCAAATATAACCTGATCATTGTATGAGACAACACTGAAACTATTCAGCTATAATTCTTCCTCATTCCGCGGAGAACCAAAAAAAAAAAGAATTCAGGAACCTTGAATGGAATAATTCATAAGTTTATCTAGCTAAATCAAAGCAAGTTAAAGCTTCATTTCACTCTCTAACATCTGTATGTCCTGTAATTCAATGAACTTATTTTTTCCAGCAAGCTTTTCACTAAATATTCTGCGTCTTGCTTCAATGGCCTGTAATATTCAAATGCACGAGTGGTAAGAATAAGCCATAAGGTGGTTTCTACATCCAAAGAAAAAGTTTCCAACTCCGTAATTGGGCATAACTCAACCCCATAAACTAGGCATAAGATGAGAATTGGCCAAGTTTTTATAACGACATCCAATGCAGAACACTTAACAATAACCAAAAGAAAGTGTCAACGCCAGTGAGTGTAACAAATCGAAGGTAAGAGTTGAATAGTTGTGAACCTGTTTTTCCCAATTGGTGAAGCCTGTGACAAGGGAGAGTGAAATACATTGCACAATTGTTCCAGCCACCAATCCACTCCAAAGACCCTTGCCTTTTAGATGAAATACAAATCCAAGTAATAGAACCGCGGGAATTCCAACTAAATAATATGCTCCAAGGTTCACATAGGCTCCAATATGCTGCCACCCGCTTCCTCTGGCAACTCCTGATTAGAGGCAGATTCACGATTTAAATTCTTTAAACATATGAGTTCAGAACATAGTATATATGTACTAATTTTTAGAGCTTTCACATTTACATATCTATGATCTAAATAAAGAAGTCTAGGCTCAATTGTGCACATATAATACACTACAAATCAGCTGCTGCTCCTGATGCAATGAAAAAGCAAAACCAAAAGGCATGAGGACAACTCTTATTATCTCGTTGATCACTTTCATTTATTGTATTTCAAAATTTAAAACCTGGAATAACTCTTTTTGTCTCAACACAAAAATAAAAGCAAATGAGGATGGTAAAAGAAATAACCTGATAGTACAGCTTGGATGCCATCCATGATGATTGATATGCAAAGAATAGGAGTAATTTCTGCGACATAGGTAACTACTTCTTTCTCATAAGAAAATGCATAGCCCCATACATTGCGGACCACAAATAGAGTTATACTTGCAAGAACAAACTCAGTAGCTGAAAGAACTATCACAGCAGCGAGAGCAATTTTTGCCGCTTGTGGCCTCCCAGCTCCAAGCTCATTTGAAATCCGTGTACTACGTACAATAATAATTACTTGGAATTTCTCATATTTATATCTTTAAGCAGCTAAATGCTAGGTTCATAGGACAGAAGCAAACCTTGCTGCAGCACCGAAAGAATAAGGTATATGGTAGTGCACAGTAGTGATTGTAAAGCTGCTCTCCACGAAATTGGACCATGACAATGCATCAGTATATAATCATTTCAAATATCAAAGGGGAAAAAAGGAACATTACATAGGAAAGGAAGTATACCATATGGACAGAACGGATGTTTCTAGCATCGGATTTGGAAACAGACCAGAGAGCAGAATGATTAGCTCAAATGCCCACCATTCCAAGCTATAATTATGTTCCGACAAAAAAAAATTGAGGTAATACATAAAGGATCAACAGACAAGAATCATGTTTAAACTCAAATCACAAACAGTATTGAGATTACCAAACCATTACAGCAGATGGGATGGCAAAGCGGAAGAAGTCCCCAGTAGTCAGGAAAACATCTGTAGAGAATGAAGCTCGAGTCTTTTCACAAACCGATGAGTACTTCACATAAAGTATAAGCAAGATCACATTCAACCAATAGGATAAACTGATTGACAATGCTGCTCCGACAATCCCTAAATTCAATTTGAATATAAAGACCCAACAAATCGTAACTTGGAAGCATAAAGATACAACTGCACTTAAAAGCATTGGTAGGATTAAACTCTGTGCCTGCAGATACCGAACAAGTGACTGAAGAATAGCATATGGAAATAGTGTAGGAATGAGCCAAATCGCGTACTTTCCAGCTTCAGTTGCAATGGAAGGATCTTGGCCCGTCAATATAAGAAGTTTATCCGTAAAGATCCACAGAACAGAGACTGGTATACATACCAGAAACAGACAAATAATAGCACTATATGTAAAAGTTCCAAGTTTTCGATATTGTCCTGCTCCATAGGCCTGCCCACATAGAGTCTCCAGCGCACTACACATTCCGAACTGTTCCACAAAGTATATCCATGATGATTTTCATCTATACAAAGGATAAGAAAGGTATGCAAGCTAGCGATCTTTGTGTTAATAAGTTCCTTCATTTTTTTCCTTTTTTATTGGCAAGACATGGAGACAATAATCCCAACGGCAAGAACAATAACAATATAACCTGTGAATCCTACTAAGTATGGTCTGGGGAGGGTAGAGTGTATGCAAACCTTACCACTACCTTGTGAAGATAGAGAGGTTGTTAACAAAAGACTCTCGGCTCAAGTATATCAAATTCTAGTAGAGGAAGAATAAAACAATGAAAAAAAGCATAGTCATTAATTAGAAAAGCGGTCCAAAGTCTATAAGAAAGGAATATTAAGAAACATCAAAATAGTATGATAAGAAAACACAATAAGTGGCAGGAACTAAAAGGGTATGACTAGTACTAACACTATTATCCCTGCACCCTAATACGTGCCCTGCACTCCTTCCCATCTAGAGTCATATACTCGGTAATATGAAGATGTATCATGTTGTCTTATCACCTCTCCCCGGTACTTCTTCAACCTATCTCTACCCCTCAGTGTGCCCTTTACAACCAGCCTCTCGCACCTCCTCAGTGGGCATTAGTGCACCTCCTCTACATATATCCAAACTATTTCAATCTCGTTTCTCTCATCTTGTCCACCACAGAAACCACTCCTACCTTCTCCTGAATAACCTCATTCTTAATATCTCTCCAAACATCATCTCAACATCCACAACATGCACCTTGTGCGCATGTGAGTTCTTGACTAGCCAGCAATCCAACACATACAACAAGGGCAGTCTAACCACCCCTCTATAGAACTCCCCTTTTAAGTTAAAGATGGTACTTTTTTATCATACAAGACTCTAGAGACAAGCTTCCATTTCATCCATGTATCCCTAATGCAATGTGTGACATCATCGTCAGTAACCTCACTAGATCATAGACCCAATATACTTAAAAACGTTTTCGCGTGAGAATAATCTGTATGACAAGCCTTACTTCTACGACTGCCTTAATTATGTGACGCAATTTTTAGTTTTGGTCTTGCTCAACGTGAACCCTTTGGACTTCAGAACCTAGCATTAACTCCGTCCAATGTGTCATCGATCAGAACGCTATATTGTATGCAAATAGCATACACCAAGGAATTGCTCCCGAGGAACAGAATAATAATATAAAGTATAGTAATATGTTTTTGAATATCAATTGAGTTTAATAAACTATATGGATAGAATGAGACTTACAAGAACACTGTAACCAGTAACATTGGAAAGTGAGGTAGCAATAGAAGCACTAGAAAGTGAAAGTTCACCAAGGTGACCTAACATAATCATTGGCGAAACACGCAAAAGGTACTGTGATACTGTTACCACTATCATAGGCAAAGCAATGCGACTCGTCTCTTTCACCTCTTCGATAAACACTTTCTCTGTCACAACCACATCTTCTTTCTCCAAATTAACCAGCGGCTCTTCCTCCATCATAATACTTCTTTCTTTCTTTCTTTCACTTCTCTCTTTCTTCGTAAAATAATTAAATTGACGAGTTAATATCTCAAATGGTTACTTAACTCAATTTTGTTTATAACTCAAAAACTAGTCACGACTCCCATATAAATATGCTTCCTCCCCCTTTTTGGTTGATCCAATATGAAATTTAAGAGTCATACATGATTTTAATTTAACGTTTACAAATAATTATGACCTTTAATTTTGGATATATACAAATAGGCATTTAAATTTGTATAAAATTAAATAAATAAACACATTCACCTACATGGCAATTTTGTATCTTACGTGGCATCAAGTTTGACGTGTATTATGTCATGTAGAATACATGTTATTTGTTTAATTTTACACAAATTTAAGTGTGTATTTGTGTACACTAAAAGTTGGAGGACATAATTATTCACTGAAGTCAATTTAAGAGTCATGTTTGTATATTATGTCCAAGAAATATATATTATCATATTAAATTAACAATATATAATAAATATTAAATTAAAATATTTTTAATTTAGGGATAATACACAAGTACCCCCTCAACTTATGCTCGAAATTTCAGAGATACACTTATACTATACTAAGGTCTTATTACCCTCCTGAACTTATTTTATTAATAATTTTCTACCCCTTTTTGGCCTACATGGCACTATCTTGTGGGTCCAAAGCCGATTGATTTTTTTTTCAAGCTGGTGCCACGTAAGCCGAAAAGGGGTAGAAAATTACTTATAAAATAAGTTCAGGGAGGTAATAGAATTTATCATAGTATAAGTGTATCTCTGAGATTTCGGACATAGATTGAGGGGTACTTTACATTTTCCCTAATATTTTTCATTTCTTTTAATTTATGTAACATATTTTTTAATTTATTTAAAAAAGAACATCTATCTTTTGATGATAAAAAATAATTGAACTGTAAAATTATTATTTTACTATTATGAAACAATTTATAGTTACTCAAATATTTTAAATTGTTTTAGATTACAAATTTTAGAATTCTATTGCTTTTTTAAAATTTTGTGGCATATTAAACAATGTTATATTTATATAACTTGCTAGTTGATACTGAGGGAGTAAATATTATATTTCAAAGTGATTTTATTAAAAGGATAAGGATAATGTACAAGTATCTCCTCAATTTATGTCCAAAATTTTAGAAACATATTTATAATATATTAAGGTCCTACTACCCCTGAATTTATTTTACTAATAATTTTCTATCATTTTCGACCTACATGGCACTATCTTGTGGGTCTAACGCTGGTTGATTTTTTTTCAAGCTAGTGCCACGTAGGGCGAAAAGGGGTAGAAAATTACTTATAAATTAAGTTCAGGGAGTAATAGGACATTAATATAATATAATTGTGTCTGTGAGATTTCAAACATAGGTTGAGAATGTACTTGTGCATTTTCTTAAAGGACAGTTCCGTGATCTTAAAATTTGACCTAACATTTGCTGCTTTAAACTAAAAAAAGTTGACTTAAGATTTATGTAAAATAGAAGCAATTATATTTAGTATTTAGTATAAGTCACGATCAATAACAGATCTATCAATTAGATACTGTATTTATTGTTTGCATGTTGCGTTTTTTGGGGCTGTATGTCAGTCGGTTCAATTTGATTTTAAAGTTTATCGGGTTGGCTTATTGGTTGTATCGGTTTGTAGGGATGGTAAATCGTTATAGAATCATTAAGATATTGGCTTATCGGTTATTGATTTATCGGTTTTTTTATTATTATCGGTTCGGTTATTGATTCAACCGTTAAGATTTGACACAAAAGAAAAAACATTTAAAATCACTTAGAAACTAGGTGACAATTCAAATAGACCATGCGCTTGAGTTCACAAGTTACATCTTGCTCAAAAGCAAACACTTTTACATTGTAGTATAAACAAGTGTTTGAGACAACCAAAAATAAAAGTAGGAAATCAAACTCTAAGTCGAGGACTTTATATATGAAAGGTATAAATATAATTATTTAATTTACTATCGCATTATTGGTTAACCCGTTAAGAAAAAACTTCAAATCATTAAGAACCAATAACCCCATAACAAGAAAAATCAAAACCGTAATCAAAATCACAAAACCAATAACTCAATACTATAAACCAACAACTTTTTTATCGATTTCGGTTGAGTTTTGAACAAAACTAGTGTTTTTATTTAAAGGATTCATATATGATGTGAGCCTACAATTTTAGAGGATTATATGTTTTTTATATTTTGTCCTCAAGCAATTTTGATTATATTATTTTAGTATAATTTACATAAATTTCATAGTGCTAAAGAATTAATTACATTATTTCTCTTCTTTTTTTTCAAATTACAAAAAATTCTTGAAAATATGAATTTCGCATATATCAATGGACTTCTAGATACATTAGATGAAGGATGTTATGTATCAATAGGACATTCGGATACATCACCGGACATCCAGATACATAAGTGACGGATGTATCCAAGAGGGGTACATGAATGTATCAACAAGAGAAGAATGATGTATTCAAGAGAGGATTTTTTAAAAAAAATGGTAGAAAAATTTAAATTAAAGATTTATAATAAAATAAGATAAACATTTAGATAAGTTTTCCTTATTTTTATTCCTATCGTTCTTTTATGTTGATTGTTGTCAGCCTAAAATTCAGTCAAGCAAGCAAATTTGATTAAAAAAATTCATAAACTTATTTAATATAACAGAAGAAAAATTTAGACTATTTACAGCCTTCCATCTCTGCAAAGAATTGAGTGTTGCATATATAACGATACAACATTCCTTTCTTTGCGATTTAGAATGAAAATGCCTCTTGTTAAAAAAAAAAAGGTGATACATATATACCTTTATTTTCTAATAAATGGTGTATATATAACCTCGCCGTCTAACAAATAGGGCATAGTTACCCTTTTCTTTAACATGCCTATATACCAGCCATGTTGTGATCACTCGACAAAAATTTGTGGCAATGAAAGCAAGTAGGTTTCAGATTTTGGCCTTTGAGACAGGAACATTATCAATGAGCAAAAAACCATGGAACTCCAAAGTTTTGCTCAAAGTAGAATTTGAAATTTTGTTACGAGACAAGCAGAATCAAAAGTTCAAGATCAACATCTTTTAGGATCATTTGTTGAACTAAATCGATAAGACATTTTCATCCAGCCAAACTTGTGAGTTGCGACCAATTTCCATTTATGTGAATTTGTTCACATTGTACAACAGTTCCAAATTTAAACAAAAGAAATGAGTGTTCAAGAATTAATCATAAATAAACGGGACGAGTATTAAGAAGATTATTTTGTTCTATTAATTATTTATTTTAAATAATAAATGTAGTTGAGCTAGGTTGAGTTTTTAATAATACAAACCAAAGTTCAATCAATCTGCTAAGATAAAATTCTCATGGTCGAGTGACCTTTTAGGATATTAACTCTCTATTATAGCATCCGCCTGTCCTGTCATTCAATGAGCTGATTTTCCGTGGCAAGCTTTTCACTAAAAATTCTGTGTCTTGCTTCAATGGCCTGTAAATTCAAAATGCACGAGTGTTAACTCCCATAAGCCATAAGGTAGCTTCTATATCCCCCAAAAAAAAGGGTTTCCTACTCTGTTGTTGGGATTAACTAAACCGTGTAAGCGAGGCATAAGGTGAGGATTGCCCAAATTTATATAAGGAAAACAGTTCTTATTATGCCATCAGATGCAGGACACGTAACAATAACCAAAGGGAAGTGTCAACTCCAGTAACAAATCAAGGTAAGAGTTGAATAGGTCTGAACCTGTTTTTCCCAATTGGTGAAGCCGGTGACAACGGAGAGTGAAATAGATTGCACAGTTGCTCCAGCCACCAATCCACTCCAAAGACCCTTGCCGTTTAGATGTAAGACAAATCCAAGTAATAGAGCCGCGGGAATTCCAACCAAATAATATGCTCCAAGGTTCACATAGGCTCCAATATGCTGCCACCCGCTTCCTCTAGCAACTCCTGATTAGAGGCAGATTCACGATTTAAATTCTTGAAATATATGAGTTCAAACATATTAAATTTGTACTAATTTTGGAGATTTCACATTTATATATCTATGATCTAAATAAACAAAGTGGGCTCCTTTAAGTGCATCCAATACACTACAAATCTGCCGCTGCTTCTGACGCAATGAGCAAGCAACACTAAAAGGCATGGGGAGACAACTCTTGTTCTCTTGTTGGTCAATTTCATTTATTGTATTTCAAAGTTTAAAAGCTGGAATGACTCTTTGGGTCTCAATAAAAATTTGCAATTTGGAAATAAAGCAATTGAGGATGGTCGAATAGATAACCTGATAGTACAGCTTGGGTGCCGTCCATGATAATTGATATGCAAAGAACAGGAGTAATTTCTGCAACATAAGTGGCCACTTCTTTCTCATAAGTAAACGCATAGCCCCATACATTACGGACCACAAATAGAGTTATACTTGCAAGAACAACCTCAGTGGCAGAAAGAACTAACACAGCAACGAGAGCAATTTTCGCCGCCTGTGGCCTCCCAGCTCCAAGCTCATTTGAAACCCGAGTACTGCATACAACATCAATTACTTCAGACTTTGCATGTTTATCTCTATGCAACTAACAATATCGGATTAATGTTGGGTTTATAGGACAGGAGCAGACCTTGCTGCAGCACCGAAAGAATAAGGTATATGGTAGTGCACAGAAGTGGTTGTAAAGCTGTTCTCCAAGAAGTTAGAACATGACATGCATCAGTATATAACCATTTCAAACATCTGAAGGAAAAAAATAAACCAAGATCAAGTAGAAAAAGAAGCATACCATATGGAAAGTACAGAAGTTTCTAGCATCGGATTTGGCAACAGACCAGAACTTAGAATGATAAGCTCAAATGACCACCATTCCAAGCTATAACCATGTTCGGAAAAAAAGTTGAAGAAATACATTAAGGGTCAAGCATAAATTCAATCACAATGCATATACGTATGTTTTTCTATTGAGATTACCAAACCATTACAGCAGATGGGATGGCAAGGCGGAAGAAGTCCCCTAAAGTCAGGAAAACATCCGTAGAGAATGAAGCTCGAGTCTTTTCACAAGCCGATGTGTACTTCACATAAAGCATAAGCAAGATCACATTCAACCAATAGGATAAACCAATTGACAATGCTGCTCCCACAATACCTAAATTCAATTTGAATATAAAAGCCCAACAAATTGCCACTTGGAAGCATAAAGATGCAACTGCATTTATAAGCATTGGTAGGATTAAACTCTGTGCCTGCAGATACCGGACAACTGACTGAAGAATAGCATATGGAAATAGTGTAGGAATGAGCCAAATTGCGTATTTTCCAGCTTCCTTTGCAATTGAAGGATCTTGGCCCATCAATATAAGAAGTTTATCCGTGAAGATCCACAGAACAGAGACTGGTATGCATACCAGAAACAGACAAATAATAGCACTATAAGTAAAAGTTCCAAGTTTTCGATATTGTCTTGCTCCATAGGCCTGCCCACATAGAGTCTCCAGTGCACTAGACATTCCAAACTGTTCCACAAAGTAAATCCACAATGATTTTTCATAAACATTCTTCATCTATACAAAGGATAACAAAAGGTATACAACCAAGCCATTTGTGTTAATAAATTATCATTTTTTTCTTTTTATTAGTTAAGACATAAGGCTATAAGCCCCGTTCACAAATTCCCCTGTTTCTTCATCAAAAGTAAAACATGTCAAACCATCTACGCAAACTCCCATTTGTCAGAGAAGAGAGCCATCACAGGCCAATGATCAGTTCTATTTTCCAGTCACTACCAAAGCCTTGTTGCACCTCTAACATTTAGAACTGAAGGATGGATTTCTTACTGATCCCTCGGAACAGAATACTACCAAGAGTATGTCAAGCAACATCTTCTATACATCTAGTTGACAACATGTATTAACTATAAATCTCAATGACCTGAATGAACTAAGAATATCAAAGATATTAGCAACAAATACTTTCAAATTCCTGCTTTCTTTCATTATCACGTTGCAGTTGGGCCAGAAAATACACAACAAATCTACACCTGATGGTTATCGATATGTTTAAGCAACTATTGACTATGTGACCAATATCCCTACTAAACAACACTACATGGGTTAGTTTGACAGAACCCAAAAAAGTTGCAAAAACTACTTTGTCATATCAAAATCTGATCAAATTTGATGACGAATATTTTCCCTACTCAGCTAAATCAGATGTGAATTGCATCGAAAGGTCAAAGTCATTTGTATTTGCTGAATGATTGGAAGCAAAAAGTTGTTAAAGGAGACTTACAAGGACACTGTAACCGGTAACATTGCAAAGTGAGGTAGCAATAGAAGCACTAGAAAGTGAAAGTTCCCCAAGGTGACCTAACATAATCATTGGCGAAACGCGCAAAAGGTACTGTGATACTGTCACCACTATCATAGGCAAAGCTATTCGACTCGCCTCTTTCACCTCTTCAATAAACACTTTGCGGCTCACCCTCACATCGTCTTTCTCCAAATTAAGCAGCAGCGGCTCTTCCATCGCCATAATATTTCACTTATTTTCCCAACTCAGAAGCAACCCGCTTGCAAAGGAAAACTATTGATATTGTTTTTTTCTCTTATATAGACAGAGCAGCACATGCTCTTCGACATGTCTGCTTGACTCGTCTCCTTCGACTGATTTATTATTTTGATTTATAATAATTTTTAACTCTTCTTCATTTTATTTTTAAAATTTAAACGGTATGAAAATTAAAGAAATATAACTATAATAATTGATAACTAAAAATATATATAAAGACTATCTGAAAAATTAGGTTGATTTTCTTACTTTTATTTGTGTTATATAGATAATAAAGAGAGAGTACGAGAGTAATATATATTATTTGAAAAATAATATAAATATAATAGAAATTACGAAAAAAATAATATTTTTAAAAAAGAAACATATAAACAAATTGGTCATGTCTTTAAATTTCATCTGTGTTATAAATTGGGACAAACAGAGTGTCATGCATGTGTTGGCATGCGCTGCTATTTCTAGTATGCTTAACAACGTAACTTTTGAATTTGAATTATTTTGATTTGATACGAAATTTAATAAAAAATAATATAATTTAAATTAAAAATATAAAATATATCAAGATATTTTAAATTTATAATATTAAACGTATCATATAAAATATTGAAGTTAAATAATTTCTCAAATAAATTAAGACGTAGGCTTATTAAGTTTTGAATTTTTAATCAAACTAAGTCATTATATAAAACAATTTATCAAACTAATACATTTTTTTAAAATTTTACAAAACTAGTATAAACGTATTTCATGGTAACGTTTTAGGGTATATTTTATTTTTAAAAAACTAACAACATTAGGTTGATATAAATTACTGTAAGTAACGTTTAAAACGTTACTTTGAGTAACGTATATCAATCTGACGCCATCAACTTTTAAAAAATAAAATATATCCTAAAACGTTACTATGAAATACGTCTATACTAGTTTTACAAAAATTTTAAAAATATGTTATTTTAATGAATGACTTTATGCAATGGCTTAGTTTGATTAAAACCTCTCAAGTTTACGAGCAATCACCTGGTCATGTACTCCACTTATTTCAATTTACAGGGACACGCCTTTTTTGTTTAGTTAATCTCAAGAAAATTTTGTCTTTTTTATAATTAAAATTATAAAATTTTCACGATCTCCTTTATAAAATAATTTATATAGCGATAAATATCTAAAAAAAATGTTTTAGACTATAAATTATTAAAATCTTCTAATAAAAGAAAATAAAGTCAAGTCAAATAACTCGTGATTTGTAATTGTTATCTAAATAATATTCATTTGATTTGCGCATGGTCAACAACCTTCTAAATTTCAACGTCAAATAGCACATAAATAAGTGTGGCAGAAAATATAAATTGAATTGAGCATGTCTCAACTGATTTGCCAAGATTTTTAAATACATTCAAATTTATTTGACAGCTACTAATTTGTAGGAATTAAGCATATCTTGTTAAATTTAGTTTAAAATAGATAAAGTTACAAGTTTAGAAATTAATATTAATCAATATTTTAAAAATGTACACGAAAAAATATGTTGAATCTCGTTGAAAATCTAGGGTCATCGAAGAGGCTAATAAAAAAATAGACCTTAAAATTATTTTTAGCGGTAATTAATTAACAGATAATATCTTAAATTGCTATTGAGTATGTACTTTTAGCGACAATTAGCATTTTTTCTATATATTTCTAAAGCCTTTGGCAAATTAAATCCAATAATAATTAACGAATTTAATAAAAACTTAAATACTTTTTATTAATGTATAATATTTATTACCGCTAAAACATATTTTTGTGATCACAAAAAATTGATCAAAATACACTATTAACTTTGTAAATCAGAGAGACATATCCATTATTTAAAAAATGTTAATGGAATATTTACTGCACCGCTCTTCTACTCGGTAAAATAATAAAATGAGTGTGACTCGTATATAAATAAAATAGAGATTGGGTTTTTCTTTTTGTTGGGTTAAGTAGAGATAAAAATAAATTAATTTTTTTGATTAAAAAATTGATTAGGTAACACTTTAAAGTTGCATAATATTTTTGAAATTGAAATTTTAAGATTTTTAATAATTCAATTTGTTAATGAAAAAACAAATATGCATCAATCTAACATATAGATATATAATATGTATTATTTATTAGACGTAAGAGTAGATATACATCAATTTTTTAACCAAGCTTCAAACTGCAATACATTTATGCATTTGCCCTTAAAAGTAAAATATAAAAATTGTTTAAAAAGCTGCAATTAATGAAGTGTTCAGATAGAAATCATTTAAATACTATATGTTTTCAAAATTAAAGTGATAATATAAGAAAGTTTTTGGGGCCAGAAAATAGTTAATCAAAGATAAGATATGAAAGATGGCAATTTGATTTTCTTTTTTTAAAAAAAAACAATTATGTCTCTATGGCAGCACTAGAATATTGACATTAAGCCAGTCATTTGACTTTTGTCGTCAACTTCAAATTTTTAGTCCATTCATTTTTATTTATCACGATTTAACTTATATAAATATTTTACTAAATTATGTGGTTTGAAATATATTTAATTTTTAAAATTTTAGTTAATAATTAATTTTATGTCACTAAATTTTAATAAAAAATAATTAAATAGATTAAGTGACTTTCTGTGCAAAGAAGTTATGGTTGAGTGATTTTTTAGTTGAAAATGAAAGTTGAGTGACTTTTTGTGCAAAGTAATCATAATTGAGTAATTTTTTAGTTGAAAATGAAATTTAAGTGACTTTCTGTAAAAACAATTGGTAGTTGAGAGATCATCAAAATTATTAACCCATAAATAAATAAAGTGTGAAGGGCATTTTTGTAAATATATATTTTTAAATAGAAATTATGTAAAATTTGCTATTTCTAATACATCAAATCAAATACTGTATAAAAATAATGTTTGCATAACTAATGCAAGCATTATTAATGCACCCTATTTTGCATTATTCTTATACACTCTATCGAACGTTCCCTATAATATAATAAATTTAGAATGTCACAAATTTTTCCATTTTTATGATATGTCAAACCAATATAATTAAACTACAAAGACCGCAAAAGTTTCAAAAAGCATAAATATTTCTCTCTGTAAAACATAATTTTTTTCTTTCACTTTATAAAGTATAAGAAGAAGTTTCACTTTGTAAAGTATAAGAAAAAAATCACTTTACAAATTATAAAAAAAAATTACATTTATAATGTGTAATAAATAGTCTCGTTAGATATTAAAATATACACATTAGGAGACTAACGAAAAATAATTATAATATTAAAAGTCGGGCATGATTGCAATTATTGGGTGTGTTTCTGAAAGCAACAGCACAGTTTACATGTATTGTACTTGCTGGCAAGCAATATCGAATATTTTTTTAATATTTTATATTGATTAAATGGTCCCTGCTACTGCATATTTTTTTGATTTTTTCTTGAATTCTTGAAATAAATCTTTGAAATCAAAACTACATGTTTATATCGATTTCTCGAGAGACTTTGTGTCCAACTTCTTATTTTTATTTAACATGTATAACAGTGTAGACCTATAAACATTTTTATAAGCTAGAAAGCACGTTTTTGTAAGTTTATGTATTTTTTGTATTAGATATATATGAGTTCGTGTAAAACAGAGTCTGGAGCCTAAAGGGTGAAAAATGTTAACAAAATTTTCAAAACGATATATGAAAATACTTTTTTACCAAAACGGTAAAATCGCTGAGAAAGCAGCGATTCTCATGTCCGCCGGAGTTTTGAATTATCGATGCTATAACAATGATTTATACATTTACATTTAAAAAAAAAAATTAAAAACAAATTGCTACACTGATAGCAATTTCCATAACATTTTTTTTAAATTTTTTTAAAAAGAAATCGCTGCAAGTGGAGCAATTTACCTAAATTTGTTTACTTGAGCACTTAAAATGCCAAAACAAAATCAATAAATCAAATAATTTATTTTCTTTAATTAGTTTAAAAATCAAATGTTACGTTATAATAGCATTATAGCAGCCCACTTGGACTAATTAAAGTCAACAAGGGCACCTCTAACTGGCTGTTGTGGGTGTAACGACCTGTTTAGTCGTTTTGAGTAGCAGACTTCAATTCTGAAAAAACTGGCAGAAGCGACGGACCCCACGACGGACCGTCATGGTCACGACGGACCATCGCAGGGTCTCGTTTCAAAACACTTAGAAAATCTGAATTGGGTACTGAAAATCGACTCTCTGAACTTCGTGACGGAGTGGCAGGACGGACCGTCGCAGTCTCGACGGCCCGTCACAGGCCACTCACTTAGAATCGAGTTTCTGTAGTATGTGACGGACAGCAGGACGGACTGTCGCAGGCACGACGGCCCGTCACGGGCTACGCAATCCCAGGCTGGGTCGGATTTCTGTTAATTTATTTAAGGGGCTTTTTGGACTATTTCCTACTTTAATTATAAAGTGGTGGGTCAATGTTAATAAGTCTAATTACTTGGGGGTTAAAAGAGGTAACCTTAAGTTAACTAGTGGGTTATTATTGCCATCTTTTACACTTAATTATATGTTAATTAGGGTAAGAGAAAGAGGGTTTGAATAAGAAAAATAAGAAAGAACAAAGAGAGACAGAAAAAGAAAGAGAACGAGCAGAGAGAGAGAGAAACGAAGAGGATAGCAAGGATCCTGAGAAGATAGCTTGTTGATCGCAATTCTTCGGTGGAGGTAGGTTATGGTTTTATGCTTTCATAGTAAACTCTTAATAGAGAATGATATGTATTGGGTAGTATTGTAAACCCTTCTATGTGCTTAATTGTATGCATGCATGAATGTGATTATATGATTGTGATGAAATAAGCATGATGAAGCTATTGAATCCCAAATCTTGATAAAAACCTAATCTCTTGTTAATGATGATGCCTTGGTATGAAAGAAGGCTTGATGAACTAAAGTGATGAGATTGATGATGCCTTGGTATAAGAGAAGGCTTGATGAATTGATAGAATGAGATTAGGGGATCGGGTGTCACGAACCGACACGTAGATTTAGGGGATCGGGTGTCATGAACCGACACGTAGATTTAGGGGATCGGGTGTCACGAACCGACACGTAGAATTAGGGGATCGGGTGTCACGAACCGACACGTAGATTTAGGGGATCGGGTGTCACGAACCGACACGTAGATTTAGGGGATCGGGTGTCACGAACCGACACGTAGATTTAGGGGATCGGGTGTCACGAACCGACACGTAGATTTAGGGGATCGGGTGTCACGAACCGACACGTAGATTTAGGGGATCGGGTGTCACGAACCGACACGTAGATTTAGGGGATCGGAGTGTCACGTTCCGACACATAGTAGTAGGGGATCGGAGTGTCACGTACCGACACAAGAGGATTAATGAATATGAGGGAGCGGAGTGTCACGTACCGACACAAGAGAAATAAAGATAATGAATCTTGAAAGATGTTGATACACTCAATCTAATGAACATGATTCCCAAATGAGTATGGTATTGAGGCTTGAGTCCTCATGTGTGAACTTGACGGTAATTGTTAATGATATAGTGCTTGTTGTTGCTACATGTTGAGTATTATAGTTGATTTTATGATATTACTTGGTATATATATTGTTTTCTATTTTGAGTTGGCCGATGATATCTACTCAGTACCCGTGTTTTGTACTGACCCCTACTTTTACGTTTTCTTCTTGTTAATTTGTGGAGTGCAGCAAACGTGCCGTCATCTTCGACTCAACAGTAACTCTAGCCAGTCTTCATTACTCCGGATATCAGGGTGAGCTAATGCTTCTAGCTTGGACTGGATCTTCCTCTTCACGTCTTGATGCCTTGATGTTCCGGCATGGACTAGCTTTTTATGTATTTTTAGCTTTTAGAATACTCTTAGTTTAGTCATTTGATTATAGATGTTCTTGTGGTGATGACTTCCAGATTTTGGGGAATAATAGATGTTGGATTTTAGAAGTTATTGAATTAGTTTTTATTAATGAGTTAAGTCTTTCGCATTACTTTCTGTTGATATTATATTGAAATGTTAAGGTTTAGATTGGTTGGTTCGCTCACATAGGAGGGTAAGTGTGGGTGCCAGTCGCGATCCGATTTGGGTCGTGACAAACTTGGTATCAGAGCATTAGGTTCGTTGGTCTCATCACACAAGAACGAGTCTAGTAGAGTCTTAAGGAACGGTAGGGGGACGCCTTTACTTTTCTTTGAGGGGCTATAAGACTTTAGGAAAAATTCCATTCTTTTATTCTTTCTTCGTGCTATTACTTGGATCCAATTGGTATCTAGGTGATACAAATTGGTATCTGACCATCTTCACTCTATTTCGCAGATGGTTAGAACTAGAGCAACGACTGCGCCAACACCAACACCGGCAAGACAAGAAGCGTCCGAGCCAGCCACTGGGGCTGTAGCTCGAGGAAGAGTAGCGGCAAGAGGCCGTGGTAGAGGTCGTGGGAGGACGTCCTCTAGAGGAAGAGGACGAGCACCTAGCCCATCTGATACTAGGGTGGTGACTTCTCCACCGACTGAGGAAGTAGTAAGAGAGGGTGAGGAAGGGGAGACTGAACAAGTACAGAATGAGAGATTGCCTCCCCAACCTACCCCAGACATGATCAATCAGGTTCTTGCTTATCTTAGTGGGTTATCAGATCAAGGTCAAGCACCTCCAGTGTTTTCTGCACCAGCACCTCAGGGTCCGGAGGTACAACGTGCGGCTACTATGGCTCCCCGCATGGATGTTCCATTGGAAATAGGCACATTTCCTCGTCTGACTACAGGGCCTATAATGACAAGTGATCAGCATGAACTTTTCAGTAAGTTCTTGAAATTGAAACCTCCAGTCTTCAAGGGTGCTGAATCTGAGGATGCTTACGATTTTCTGGTTGACTGTCATGAGCTACTACACAAGATGGGTATAGTAGAACGGTTTGGTGTTGAGTTCGTGAGTTATCAGTTTCAAGGGAACGCCAAAATGTGGTGGCGGTCACATGTTGAGTGTCAACCGACAGAGGCAACACCTATGACTTGGGCCTCATTCTCTAGCTTGTTTATGGAGAAGTATATTCCCCGGACTTTGAGGGATAGGAAAAGGGATGAGTTCTTGAGCCTAGAGCAAGGTAGGATGTCGGTCAATGCATATGAGGCTAAGTTTCGTGCACTATCCAGATATGCCACCCAACTTTGTTTCAGTCCACAAGAGTGAATTCGTCGTTTTGTGAAGGGGTTGAGGTCAGAGTTGCGGATTTTAGCCTTACAGGTAGCGGCTACGGCAAAATCCTTCCAAGAAGTGGTAGATTTCGTGGTAGAGGTGGAAGGAGTGAAGCCAGATGAATTCACCATGGCATCGACATCAAAGAGGTTTCGAAAGGGAGGTGAGTTTAATGGTTCTTACTCTAGAGGACAGGGTTTCGGAGGTTACTCAGTTCGACCCATTCAGTCTTCACTACAGACTGTAGTTGGGGGTCCACCTCAGACCGGTCAACACTCCTCTGAGAGACCAATGATTGAATCCAGAGAGTGTTATGGATGTGGAGAGACCGGACATATTAGGAGAAATTGTCCAAAACAGAGCTATAGACCCCCAATAGCTAGAGGTAGAGGTGGTCATGGTAGAGGCCGTTATTCTGGAGGACGCGGTGGTCGAGGTAATGGTGGTCACCAAAACGGCCGGGGTGATGGGCAAACTGGAGCCACTACATCACAACATGGTAGGGGAAACGGACAAACAAACGAAAGGGCCCATTGTTATGCTTTCCCTGGGAGATCGGAGGCGGAGACATTTGATGCTGTCATCACAGGTAATCTTCTGATTTGTGATTGCATGGCTTCTGTATTGTTTGATCCTGGATCCACATTTTCTTATGTATCTTCCTCATTTGCTAATGGTCTAAATTTACATTGTGAATTACTTGATATGCCTATTCGTGTTTCTACTCCGGTGGGTAAGTCGGTGGTAGTTGAAAAAGTATATAGGTCTTGTTTGGTGAACTTTGTGGGGAACAACACTTATGTAGATTTGGTTATCTTAGAAATGGTTGATTTTGATGTAATTCTGGGTATGACTTGGCTTTCTCCGCAATTTGCGATCTTGGATTGTAATGCTAAAACGGTGACGTTAGCCAAGCCTGGGACAGATCCGTTAGTGTGGGAGGGTGACTACACTTCCAATCCGGTGCGTATCATCTCCTTTCTTCGTGCTAAGAAAATGGTTAGTAAAGGGTGTTTAGCTTTCTTGGCACATCTCAAGGATGACACTACCCAAGTGCCTTCGATTGAGTCGGTTTCGGTGGTCCGTGAGTTTCTGGATGTGTTCCCTGCAGATCTTCCTGGTATGCCACCAGATAGGGACATTGACTTCTGTATTGATCTTGAACCGGTTACTCGCCCCATTTCTATACCCCCTTATAGAATGGCTCCCGCGGAGTTAAGAGAGTTAAAAGCCCAACTTCAAGAATTGTTGAGCAAAGGCTTCATTAGACCAAGTGCATCTCCTTGGGGTGCTCCGGTTTTGTTTGTGAAGAAGAAGGATGAGAGTTTTCGGATGTGCATAGACTACCGACAGTTGAACAAGGTGACTATAAAGAACAAGTATCCTCTTCCTCGCATTGATGACTTGTTCGATCAGTTACAAGGTGCTTGTGTCTTCTCTAAGATTGACTTGAGATCCGGTTACCATCAATTGAAAATACGGGCAACGGATGTGCCAAAAACTGCTTTTAGAACCAGGTATGGGCATTACGAATTTGTAGTGATGTCTTTTGGTCTTACGAATGCCCCTGCTGCGTTCATGAGCTTGATGAACGGGATTTTTAAGCCATACTTGGACCTCTTCGTGATCGTATTTATTGATGATATACTGATATACTCAAAGAGCAAGAAAGAACATGAGGAGCATTTGAGAATGGTATTGGAAATGTTGAGGGAGAAAAAGCTTTATGCCAAGTTCTCTAAGTGTGAGTTTTGGCTAGATGCAGTGTCCTTCTTGGGGCACGTGGTTTCTAAGGATGGAGTGATGGTGGATCCTTCTAAGATTGAGACAGTAAAGAATTGGGTAAGACCTACTAATGTGTCAGAAATAAGGAGCTTTGTTGGGTTAGCTAGCTACTATCGCCGATTTGTCAAGGGATTCTCTTCTATTGCTTCCCAACTGACGAACTTGACTAAGCAAAATGTCCCATTTGTATGGTCGGATGAGTGTGAGGAAAGCTTTCAGAAGCTCAAGACTTTATTGACTACCGCACCCATTCTCACCTTACCGGTGGAAGGTAAGAATTTCATTGTCTATTGTGATGCATCCTATTCGGGTTTGGGTGCAGTGCTAATGCAAGAGAAGAATGTGATTGCTTATGCTTCATGACAATTAAAAGTGCATGAACGTAACTATCCAACTCATGATTTGGAATTGGCCGCGGTAGTGTTTGCATTAAAGAAATGGAGACACTATCTATATGGGGTTAAGTGTGAGGTCTACACGGATCATCGTAGCCTTCAGTATGTCTTTACTCAGAAAGATTTGAACTTGAGACAGAGGAGATGGATGGAACTACTGAAGGACTACGACATCACTATTTTGTATCATCCGGGGAAGGCGAATGTTGTAGCAGATGCTTTAAGTAGAAAGGCGGGAAGCATGGGAAGTCTAGCTCACTTGCAAGCTTCTAGACGCCCATTGGCTAGAGAAGTTCAGATTCTGGCTAACGACCTTATGAGATTAGAAGTAAATGAGAAGGGAGGATTTTTAGCTTGTGTGGAGGCAAGATCTTCCTTCCTTGACAAGATTAAGGGAAAACAGTTTGATGACGAGAAACTAAGCAGAATCCAAGATAAGGTGTTGCGAGGAGAGGCTAAGGAAGCAACAATCGATGAGGAAGGTGTTTTGAGGATTAAGGAAGGGTATGTGTACCCGCGTCGATGATTTGATCAACACTATTCTGACAGAAGCTCATAATTCAAGGTATTCTATACATCCGGGTGCAACCAAGATGTATCGTGACCTAAAGCAACACTTTTGGTGGAGTAGAATGAAGCGTGATATTGTTGATTTTATTGCCAAATGTCCAAACTGTCAACAAGTAAAATATGAACCCCAAAGGCCCGGAGGAATACTTCAGAGAATGCCCATTCCTGAATGGAAGTGGGAAAGGATTGCAATGGATTTCATGGTTGGTCTTCCAAAGACATTGGGAAAGTTTGATTCTATTTGGGTAATTGTTGATAGGTTAACAAAGTCTGCTCACTTCATTCCGGTTAAGGTGACTTACAATGCCGAGAAGTTAGCCAAGATCTATATCTCAGAAATCGTTCGATTGCATGGGGTTCCACTATCCATTATATCAGATAGAGGTACGCAGTTTACTTCTAAGTTTTGGAAAACATTGCATGCGGAATTGGGTACTAGGTTGGACCTTAGTACTACATTCCATCCTCAGACCGATGGTCAGTCTGAGCGAACGATTCAAGTGTTGGAGGATATGCTTCGTGCATGTGTGATAGAGTTTGGTGGCCATTGGGATAGCTTCTTACCCTTAGCAGAGTTCTCCTACAACAATAGCTATCACTCAAGTATTGATATGGCCCCATTTGAAGCATTGTATGGGAGGAGATGTAGGTCTCCCATTGGTTGGTTTGATGCATTCGAGGTTAGACCTTGGGGTATTGACCTTTTGAGGGATTCGATAGAGAAAGTGAAGTCTATTCAAGAAAAGCTTCCAGCGGCGCAAAGTAGACAAAAGGAATATGCAGATCGAAAGGCTAGAGACTTAGAGTTCATGGAGGGTGAACAAGTCTTGCTGAAGGTTTCACCCATGAAAGGGGTGATGCGGTTTGGAAAAAGGGGTAAACTAAGTCCAAGGTATATTGGTCCCTTCGAGGTTCTGAAGCGCATAGGGGAGGTGGCTTATGAGTTAGCCTTGCCTCCAGGGCTGTCCGGAGTACATCCGGTATTCCATGTGTCGATGTTGAAAAGATATCATGGGGATGGAAACTACATTATCCGTTGGGATTCAGTTTTGCTTGACGAGAATTTGTCTTATGAGGAGGAACCTGTTGCCATTCTAGATAGGGAAATTCGCAAGTTGAGATCAAGGGAGATTGCATCCATCAAGGTGCAATGAAGAAGAATAGGCCGGTTGAAGGAGCAACTTGGGAGAAGGAGGTCGATATGCGAGAAAGATACCCACTTGTTTACAGATTCGGTACTCCTTTTCGCCCTTGTTTTCCTTCTTGTGATCGTTCGGGGACGAACGATGGGTAAATTGGTATCTATTGTAACGACCTGTTTAGTCGTTTTGAGTAGCAGATTCAATTCTGGAAAAACTGGCAGAAGCGACAGACCCCACGACGGACCGTCATGGTCACGACGGACCGTCGCAGGGTCTCGTTTCAAAACACTTAGAAAATCTGGATTGGGTACTGAAAATCGACTCTCTGAACTTCGTGACGGAGTGGCAGGACGGACCGTCGCAGTCTCGACGGCCCGTCACAGGCCATTCACTTAGAATCGAGTTTCTGTAGCATGTAACGGACAGCAGGACGGACCGTCGCAGGCACGACGGCCGTCACGGGTACGCAATCCCAGGCTGGGTCGGATTTCTGTTAATTTATTTAAGGGGCGTTTTGGACTATTTCCTACTTTAATTATAAAGTGGTGGGTCAATGTTAATAAGTCTAATTACTTGGGGGTTAAAAGAGGTAACTTAAGTTAACTAGTGGGTTATTATTGCCATCTTTTACACTTAATTATATGTTAATTAGGGTAGAGAAAGAGGGTTTGAATAAGAAAAATAAGAAAGAACAAGAGAGACAGAAAAGAAAGAGAACGAGTAGAGAGAGAGAGAAACGAAGAGGATAGCAAGGATCCTGAGAAGATAGCTTGTTGATCGCATTCTTCGGTGGAGGTAGGTTATGGTTTATGCTTTCATAGTAACTCTTAATAGAGAATGAAATGTATTGGGTAGTATTGTAAACCCTTCTATGTGCTTAATTGTATGCTGCATGAATGTGATTATATGATTGTGATGAAATAAGCATGATGAAGCTATTGAATCCAAATCTTGATAAAAACCTAATTCTTGTTAATGATGATGCTTGGTATGAAAGAAGGCTTGATGAACTAAAGTGATGAGATTGATGATGCCTTGGTATAAGAGAAGGCTTGATGAATTGATAGAATGAGATTAGGGGATCGGGTGTCACGAACCGACACGTAGATTTAGGGGATCGGGTGTCACGACCGACACGTAGATTTAGGGGATCGGGTGTCACGACCGACACGAGAATTAGGGGATCGGGGTCCGAACCGACACGTAGATTTAGGGGATCGGGTGTCACGAACCGACACGTAGATTTAGGGGATCGGGTGTCACGAACCGACACGAGATTTAGGGGATCGGGTGTCACGAACCGACACGTAGATTTAGGGGATCGGGTGTCACGAACCGACACGTAGATTTAGGGGATCGGTGTCACGAACCGACACGTAGATTTAGGGGATCGGAGTGTCCGTTCCGACACATAGAGTAGGGGATCGGAGTGTCACGTACCGACACAAGAGGATTAATGAATAGAGGGAGCGGAGTGTCACGTACCGACACAATAGAAATAAAGATAATGAATCTTGAAAGATGTTGATACACTCATCTATGAACATGATTCCCAAATGAGTATGGTATTGAGGCTGAGTCCTCATGGTGAACTTGACGGTAATTGTTAATGATATAGGCTTGTTGTTGCTACATGTTGAGTATTATAGTTGATTTTATGATATACTGTATATATATTTTTCTATTGAGTTGCCGATGATATCTACTCAGTACCCGTGTTTGTACTGACCCTACTTTTACGTTTTCTCTTGTTAATTTGTGGAGTGCAGCAACGTGCCGTCATCTTCGACTCAACAGTACTCTAGCCAGTCTTCATTACTCCGATATCAGGGTGAGCTAATGCTTCTAGCTTGGACTGGATCTTCCTCTTCACGTCTTGATGCCTTGATGTTCCGGCATGGACTAGCTTTTTATGTATTTTAGCTTTTAGAATACTCTTAGTTTAGTCATGATTATAGATGTCTTGTGGTGATGACTTCCAGATTTTGGGGAATAATAGATGTTGGATTTTAGAAGTTATTGAATTGGTTTTTATTAATGAGTTAGTCTTTCGCATTACTTTCTGTTGATATTATATTGAAATGTTAAGGTTTAGATTGGTTGGTTCGCTCACATAGGAGGGTAAGTGTGGGTGCCAGTCGCGATCCGATTTGGGTCGTGACAGTGGGTTTGGCAGTGACACATCAATATTTTATGTTATGTAAATCGTTGCAACTACACTTAAAAATTAAAAAAAAAAATTAATTAGGTAAATCGCTTTAAGTTTACTTAAAAATTAAATATTTTTTTAGGTAAATCGTTGTTTTTGTAGCGATTTCTTTTAAAATTTAAAAATATAATATGTAAATCGCTGCAAGTGCAGCAATTTGTTTTAAATTTTTTTTTAAAAAATGCAAATGTACCAATCACTGCTATAGCAGCGATTTTTCAAAACTCCAGCCGATAAAATCGCTGTTTTCTCAACGATTTTATCGTTTTGATAAAAAAAATAATTTCATATACCATTTTAGAAAGTTTGTTAACATTTTTCACCCTTTAGACTCCAAATTCGTGTAAAGCATGGATTCAAAATATATAACTCAATTTATTTAAATTCATTTGGTACAAGAAATATTAGGAGAGTTAATCAAATTTTTATATAGTTTTTTAAATATTTTAAATTTTTAATTATATTATTATAATTTTATAATAATTTAACCATAATTTTAATTCATATATGTTACTCGCTTTGTCCAGACTTTTAGCTTTTGGGACGGGTACATTATCAATGAGCAAACCATCTAAGTTCAAAATTTTGGTTATATTATTAATTTTGAAATTTCAATATGAAACAAACAGAAATCAAAAGTTCAAAATCTATCTTTTTTTAATGTCATTTGTGGACTGAACCACTAAGACATTTTCATCCAGCTAAACTTGTGATCAATTTAATAATAAGAAGATTTCGTCATCTACCAAAATTTGCATAGTTGAACAAGCATAATGTAATCAATATTCCAGTTATGTAGCACCAAAGTACCTTTTGCCTGTGTGAGACTGAGTTTGTTGGCATTATAATTTACTTTGTCTTTTCGATTTTTGGTTTGATTTTGAATTTATAAATTTTTTTATTTTTTGATTTAGTTCGGATTTAGAAAAATAAAAATCAAAAGATCAAAAAAAATTGAATTATATATATATATATATGTGTGTGTTTAGAATTAAGTTGAAGTTAACCACTTTTGTCCCTTTTTAGTTATTTTTGTTATAATTTAGTTTATTTTCTTATGTTTGGACATCTATAATTGATATACTTTTAAGTATTGTGCTTTACGTTTTACTTGTGATTTATATTTTTTTTAAAAAAAATAAGAAATTCAATATTATATATATATAATTTTTTTAAAATTGCCAATATAACTTTGTTATGTTTCTAATTATTGACATAAGTGATTAACCAAACTGGCAAAACCCAAATCAAAAAGAGAAAAACCAAACCAAACCAAATTTATTTTGATTTGGATTGAATTACACTTTTTCAAACTAAAAATCAAAAATCCAAACCAAACAATATAAAACCAAACCGAAAAATCGAATGTACACCCCTACTTAAAACTCAATTATAAGATTACATGACTAGATTCGTTATTGGCGTATAGAATCAAATTCATCATATTTACAAAAGGGGTGGTGAAAATAATTTATATTTTCTAATTTTACTTTAAAAATTTAACTCCTCACTCAACTTTGAGAAATCATCACCCCTCCCTCCCTCCCTCCCTCCCGCTTTCTTAATTGACTTTTAAAAATGTCTATCCTACTTACATTATCAACATAGATAATAGAGAATAAGAGATAAACTTGACTTCAACTGTCATTCACGTTCGGCGTGCAGAATGGACATTTAAAATTATATAAAGTAATAAGTAAACACGTTTGTTATACATGACAATTAACATGACACTCGAGCTGTAATGAACTGTTCCCGTCGTTATAAAAAAATCAAGGGAGGGAATTTTTTAATCGAAAAACTTTTTAATAGTAACTCAAAATTTTTCAACCTAATCCAGATTTGGATGAAATCAAAGTCAGTGAGGTCTAGGAAAATGTGGTTACAAATGGAAGATCTAATCATGAACTTGATCATATGAGTAGATAACTAAGACATTACAAAAATGGTACGACTTTACGGAATCAAATTTGAACGAATAGCTTTTTCAAAACTAATCTTAGCGTGAAAGCATATTTCTTGAGTGTCATGGAATGAAGGTATGTTGTGAAATGGATATTTGTTCAAATTTGAAAAGGAAAATTGATTTTTAAACGAAAGTTTGGGGAATGTTAATAATTTTCACCCTCACCAAAGTCACTTAATTGGAGACAAAATATAACTATCGGAGTCAAATCATTCTATAAATTTGTGCAAATTTCATCCCAGGCGTCTAAAGTAAAGTTGGGCTATAAATTGCTAATTCTATGCAGCAGTTGTGCCGTTATGTCAATTCTTGTCTCCTTCGGCCCATGAAGCCCATTGCAAAATAATAAGTTACGATAAAAATCCGGAATTACGTAGTTTTAAATTTTTAATATAAAATTATAATTTATTCCTCTTTAGTTTGTAATTATATTATTCTCTTAAAAAATAACATAAATTGAATTTGTAAATATGTAGCTCGGATACATTATGACATAAACACAATACATAATATGCAACTTGAATATATTAAAAATTAGCTCGCATACATTAAAAGCTAGTCCATATTATAAAATACATCAAATACATAATATGTAACTCAGATACATTAATATTGACTTAAAAAATTAATATGTAGCTCAAATACATTAAAAAAATAAAGAATTTTAATTATTTTTAAAAAGTAGACGGAAATATTAGAAATAAAAAAAAAAAACATAAGAAGTATATTTGAGTAATTTTCAAATTATTTTGCAAACCCCAAATAACCAAGTCCAAGTAATAATGAAAGTTTTGTTTGGTCAACTTCTTAAGAAGCTTTAATAACACTTCTTTCGAGAGAAAATTACTGCTTCCCTCAATTTTAAGTTTAAGCATCTTAATTTAATTGAACACAAATTTAAAAAATAAGAAAGAATTTTAACTTTTATTCCCTTTCACTTTTTTCACCATATTTCTTTCTTCCTTATCTCTCATAACTCATCAATCTCAAATAAAAGAAGAAACATTTGATTAAAGAAAATTCAAAAAAGGCATTTAGGGTCTCACTTAATAAATGATTAAAAACCAACTTTCATAATAATATCAATTTAAAGTAGATCTCTACATGTATTTCCTTTTACATAATATGATATTGCTTAAATTTTACATTTTTTCAAAAGATTGGCCAAATACAATATTTCTCAAATGATTTGATCAAAAGACAAAAGATTACACTGTGTGAATATAAAACACTTAAAATAATACATTTTGAAAATTTGACTAGGCATACTCTTATTAGAGAAGAACAGTGCAAAACATAAATATTTCTTCTAAAATAGTCAATGTTATGATACTTCATATAGTTGAAGCCATTAATGCTCTCAAATTGGTGTTAATTAGCTAAAAATCTAGAAAATTAAAAACTTAAAACAGCTAGAAATATTCAACTTTGGCTTGAAATTAAAGTATAGTACTCAAATCTAAAAGACGTTTCGTTTTAAATACATTTTCAATTTGTGCATACACATCATGAATCATGCTAATTCTAAGTTCTGAATTAATGAGATTAATTTATTAACTAATAATATAGGAGCTCATTAATGGTATCATTAAGAAAAAAAAAGTAAATTAGTGTTGTTTTAAGCTCACAAGGTTATTAGTTATTTAATTACTAGGTTAAGGCGGAATTAGAATACAAGTTACAAGTGTGGCCGTACTCAATAACTTTAATTGAAGTTGTATTTATCTTTAAAAATTATTCATTAAATATATATAAATTTTTACTAAAACTATAAATTTTAAATTTGATTTCGCATTGTTTATGTCGACAATGTGTGCATGCATGCATGGCGATGCAGTCAATTTGTAAGGGCTAGCTAGTAGGTCTTAATTAGTTAGATAGAGTCAAGAGATCAGAAAAAATATAGTCTTTTTAAAAAATAATAGAGTAACTGATAAAATGTATAAATATATTGTTACCACGTAGTGGCTTAACTTGACGTAGCTTAAATTGTTGCATCGTGTAATTGGCTCTATAATATAAATAACTAGTGAAACTATTCGCGCTTTACGCGATTATATGAAATATTTATAAGATAATAATATGAAATATATAATATTTAGGTTAGTATCGAATATATAGATAATATTTATATTTCTCCTCGTCTGCGATATTATAGACTTTTTAAAAAATTATAAATATATTTATTTGTTTTGTATATGTATATATTAGAACAAAATATTCACCGTGGTGAAGTAAATGGAATAAGGGATAATATGTTGAAATAACAATATATTGGTATTAGGTTGAAAATATTTTAGATGTTTTAATTTTCTCTATCTTTTCTAGGAGTAGTGATGTTCTATCTAAACTCTGATTTCGTCAAAATAAAATTATTTCTTTTATTTTATTATTACATTTGCTTATTATAATTTTTTAAACATTATTTAAATACTTGTAAGATTTTCGAAAAATGAAGCATATAAAGTCATGATTCATATTTAATATTAAACTTTACAAGTAGATGAAGAGACATGAGTTTTAAATAATTCAAATGTATAATTTTATTAGCCACTAAATGTATTACTAATTATTTATTGATTTTATTTGTAAATAAAAAAATAAAAAAAGGTGTGAAAATACAAAAAATGAACAGAGAAATATAATAATTGGTGACTACATAAAAATTATAAATACATTTCAAAGCAAAAGAACGACGACAGATTGTTACATACGCAAAAAATGACATCATGAAAAAATAATATATTTTTCAATTACTTTTTATAATTTATAATAAAAGTGAAACTAATCATCATAATTTTTTGTTGTTAAAATGAAATAATTATATATTTTTTTTCATAACAAAGAGAAAATAGAATACTAAAGGATCAAATGATTAGTATTGACAATATAATACATTTAGCTAAATTATTTACATAAATTAAAATTTTAAAAACTCTAGCAAAAGTAATTAAGTAGCTAATAAATTTTAAAGTGAAAAAATAATCTCTAATTATGCTTAATTTTTTTTCCATGTACCATCTTCATTTGCAAAGAGATCTGTCATCATGTTTTGATCCATATGTCAAACTCTTCATATATGCAACCAACTGAATAAAAAAAAGCATATACGAATTAAAAATAATTATGTAAAAAAAAAGAACGAAATATAAACCATATTTAATATATTTATATATTATCTTTTCAATAGTAATAACAATACTAAATAATAATTATTTCTTGAAATCTAACAAATATTATAATCAAACTATATTATATATGAAAAGCTAACTATTAAAAAAGTAATTGCATACGGACAAAACATTGTTAAGAATTAAAGAGATTTTTTTAATCATACTTACTTGATAAATTATAATACAAACATAAAAATATATATTAAGAAAGCATGTCTAAGTCCATAAAAATAAAAAGAAAGACTTAAGAATGAAATATATTTTACCTTCATAATACTTTTTTTTGTTACATGTTAGCTAATTCACAAACAAGTATTATGGAGAAGAGAAATTATAACTTTGTATGTGAATCTTCATGAAAATAAATATGAATCTATGTAGACAAAATAAAGGAAATGAAAAAAATAAGGACTTGAGAATGATATATTGATTAACTTCATGTACTTTTTTTTTGGTTACATGTTAGTTTCCTTCACAAATCAAATACAAATTTATAGACAAAAATAGAGGAATTCTTACCTTCATGTACTTTTTTTTTTTTTATAGATCAAACTTATATGATGAAAAAAGAAAGAATATTGTGAAAGTGAATCTTCATTAAACTAATATAAATTATAGGCAAAATAAAGGAATTTCATAAGACACATAAACTTATAAATTTAAATTGGAGGTTATGAATATAAAAATTATGAGAGTCATGAATATTATTAAAAGTAAAAATTAAAGAAGGGCAAGTCATGGGTAGTAACTCCTAGTGAATAAATTCAAAATAAAATAAAAATACTTAAAATGTAAAAAAATAATAATATGATTTCATGATTAGAAGTGAGATAAACAAATAAAAAAAAAGTATAGAATTTTTTATTATTATAAATGTTCATACAAGTATTTATTTGTATATTTGTATAAATGAAGTAATATATTTTTACAATAAAATAATTAATTTAAATTAAAAAAAGTCAAAATAAATAAATTATGTTTCTCTTTTAATTATAAGTGAGATAAATAAATAAAAAATATGAAGAGTTTTTGTTATAAATGACCCGCCATTAATAAAATATTTATTTATAATAAATTTAAGTAATTTTTATGATATATAATAATTATTTTTTAAAAAAAAAATGAAAAAAACTAAATGCAAATGAAAGCCATATAGAGGTGCCACATCACCTCATCTATGGTCCTCATATATATATATACTAGTGAAATTATTCGCGCTTCGCGCAATTATAAAAAATATTTATAAGATAATAGTATGAAATATGTAATATTTAGGTTAGTATCGAATGTATAAATAATATTAATATTTCTACTCGTCTGCGATATCATAGACTTTTTTAAAACATATAAAATATATTTATTTTATATATATATATATATATATTATATATATATTAGAACAAAATATTCATCGTGGTGAAATAAATGGAATAAGAGATAATATGTTGAAATAACAGTATATTGTATTCGATTGAAAATATTTTATATGTTTTAATTTTCTATATCTTTTGTAAGAGTACTTATGTTCTATCTTTTGTAGCAGTACTAATGTTCTGTTCAAACTCTGATTTCGTCAAAACAAAATTGATTTTTTTAAATAATTTTATTATATTTGGTTATTATAATTTTTTAAACATTAATTAAATATTTATAAGACTTACGAAAAAATAAAACATATAAAAGTTATGAATAATATTTATATCAAATGTTACAAGCAAGATGAAGAGACATGAGTTATAATAATAATTCAAATGTATAATTTTATTAGACAATAAATGTATTACTAATTATATATTGATTTTGTTTGTAAAATAAATAAATAAAAATAAGAGGTGAAAATACAAAAAATGAACAGAGAAAATATAATAATTGGTGATTACTTAAAAATTATAAATGCATTTCGAAGCAAAAAGAACGGTGGCAGATTGTTACATACACAAAAAATGACATCATGAAAATAATTTTATTTTTTAATTACTTTTTCTAATTAAAATAAAAATGAAAATCATCATCATAAATTTTTTGTTGTTGTTAAAATGAAAAATTATTTTAATTTTTTTCATAACAAAAAGAAAGTAGAATACTAAAGGATCAAATGATTAACATTGACAAATAATAAATTTAGTTAAATTATTTATATAAATCAAAATTTAAAAAACTCTAACAAAAGTAACTAAGTTGCTAATACAATTCAAAGTGAAAAAAAAATCTCTAATTATGCTTCATTTTTTTTCCTTCTACCATCTTCTTTTGCAAAGAGATCCGACATCATGTTTTGATCCATATGTCAAACTCTTATTATATGCAAACAACTGAATCATATACCAATAAAAAATAATTATGTCAAAAGAAAGAAAGAATAAAACTATATTTAATGTATTTGTATATTATCTTTTCAATAGTACTAACAATACTAATAATAATTATTTTAGAAATCTAACAAATATTATATCAAACTATATTATATTTGGAAACTAACTATTAGAAAGAGTAATTGCATACAGACAACACATTGTTAAGAATTACAGAGATTTTTTTAATTATACTTACTTGATAAGTTATAATACAAACATAAAAAATATACATTAAGAAAACATGTCTTAGTACATAAAATAAAAAGAAAGACTTTAGAATGAAATATATCCTACCTTCATATACTTTTTTTGTTACATGTTAGTTAATTTACAAAAAGTATGATGAAGAAGAGAAATTATAACTTTATATGTGGATTTTCATGAAAATAAATATGAATTTATGTAGACAAAATAAGGAAATAAAAAATAAGGACTTGAGAATGATATATTTATTAACATCATGTAATTTTTTTGTTACATGTTAGTTTCATTCACAAACCAAATACTAATTTTATATAGACAAAATAGAGAAAATAAAAAATAAAAATTTTGCAATGAAATATTTCTTACCTTCATATACTTCTTTTTTTGTTACAAACCAAACCTATATGATGAAAAAAGAAAGGATACTTGTGAATGTGAATCTTTATAAACTAATATGAATTTATAGGCAAACTAAAGGAATACCATAAGACATCATAAACTTATGAGAGCTATGAATATTATTAAAAGAAAAAATTAAAGAGGGGCAAGTCATGATTAGTAACTCCTAGTGAATAAATTAAAAAATAAAAATACTTAAAATGTAAAAAAAAAATTATTATGATTTCATGATTAGAAGGGAGATAAACAAATAGAGAAAAATATAGAGAATTATAAATGTTTCTATATTAATAAAATATGTATTTGTATAATAAAGTCATATATTTTTATGATAAAATAATTAATTTAAATTTAAAAGTTAAAAATAAATAAATTGTATTTCTCCTTTTATTATAAGTGAGATAAATAAATAAAAAAGATGAAGAGGTTTTGTTATAAATGATCCTCCATTAATAAAAATTTATTTGTAATAAATTTTAGTAATTCTTTTTATGATATAATAATTAATTTATTTAAAAAAAAAAAGCAAAAAAAAAAGAGAAAAATAAATGGAGGCCATAGAGAGGTGCCACATCACCTTGTCTATGGTCCTCATTTATATATATATATTGATTGATTGATATGTTTTGTCATGTTGATCTAATTATTTTTGACCGACCAAAAAAACTGTATAAGTTGTCCATATAAATATAGTTGATTACATCTATAGATTCACCCTAATAAAGTACTCCCTAATGTCCTCATTATTGAAGTAGACGTACCCTATTATGATTTTACTGATCAGAAGATTAGAGATGATAAAAATAGCTTATGAAATTATAAATTATTTAAATTTGAATTGATTATTAACTTACTTATTGACCAAACTAAGCCATTATATAAAGCAATTCATCAAAATAATATGTTTTTCTAAAATTTTACAAAATTAGTATAAACGTATTTCACAGTAACGTTTTAGGTTATATTTTATTTTTTAAAAGCTGACGACGTTAAATTGATATACGTTACTTACAGTAACATTTTACTCCTAGTAACGTTTTAGAAGTAAAACGTTATTCAAAATAACATTTTAGGAGTAAAATGTTACTTACAGTAACGTATATCAACCTGACGTTGTTAGTTTTTAGAAAATGAAATATAACCTAAAACGTTACTGTGAAATACGTTTATACTTGTTGTGTAAAAAATTTAATAAATATATTATTTCGATAAATTATTTTATATAATGGCTTTGTTTGGTTAAAAATTCTAAATTAGTTCACGCTAATTCATGAAATTTATACGATGTCTAAACAAATTGATCCACGAGAAATTTTATCAAAATATATTTTTCTTTATTTGATATGTCATATTAACAATATATAAAGAAAAAAAAATTATTAGCTACTTAAAATATTACGAAAGAACAAAATAAAATAATGAAAGTTTAGTAATAGTTGGACGAATTAAATTTGGACTCACTTTTAAATCTATTTTAGCTTAAATAACTTTTAAAAACAGTTAATAACACTCACATATTTATTAACCCAATTTATTCTAATCCACTAAATTCAACCCAAGCGGCGTTTGACACCTATATTGATCACTTAGCATTTTCAAGTCAATAGTGAAAATAACAAAACAAAAAAAAACACCCATTTCGAAATGTAACTTGTTTTTTTCTGTTACAATTTTACGTAAAAAAAAAAGGGCCATAAATTGTAACGACCTGTTTAGTCGTTTTGAGCAGCAGATTTTACTTCTGGAAAAATAGGCTGAGGCGACGGACCCCACGACGGACCGTTATGGGCACGACGGACCGTCGCAGGGTCTCGTTTCAAAACACTTAGAAAATCTGAAATTGGGTACTGAAAATCGACTCTCTGAACTTCGTGACGGAATGGCAGGACGGACCGTCACAGACTCTTCAGAGAAATTAAAGTCTCTGAACTCTGTGACGGGCAGCAGGACGGACCGTCGCAGGCACGACGGGCCGTCACAGGCGCGACGGGCCGTCGCAGGCTGCGCAATCCCAGTCCGGGTCGGATTTCTTTATACGTTTTAAGGGACGTTTTTGACTATTCCTGCTTTAATTTTAAAGTTAGAGGGTTAATGTTAATAAGTCTAATTACTTGGGGGTTAAAAGAGGTAACCTTAAGTTAATTAGTGGGTTATTATTGTCATCTTTTATTCTTAATTATATACTAATTAGGGTAAAAGAAAGAGAGTTTGAATAAAGAAAATAGAAAGAACAAAGAGAGGAAAGGAGAATCGATAGAGAGAGACGAACGAAGAGGAAAAACACAAGGCTTTGGAAATTGCTTGCTTGATCACTAATCTTCGGTGGAGGTAGGTATGGTTTTTCATGCTATTCGTAGTAAACTCTTAATAGTGAATGATATGTGTTAGTAGTATTGTAAACCCTTCTATATGCTTAATTGTATGCTTCCATGAATGATGTGATTATGTAATTATGATATAATAAGCATGATGAAGCTATTGAATCCTGAATCTTGAAAAGAAATCCTAATCTACTTTGTTAATGATGATGCCTTGGTATAAAAGAAGGCTTGATGAACGAAAGTAGTGAGATTAGGGGATCAGGTGCCACGTTCCGGTACCAGGATAGTATATGAGGATCGGAGTGTCACGTTCCGACACCAGGATAGTATATGGATCGGGTGCCACGTTCCGGTACCAGGATAGAATATGAGGATCGGAGTGTCACGTTCCGACACCAGGATAGTATATGGATCGGAGTGTCACGTTCCGACACCAGGATAGTATATGGATCGGGTGTCACGTTCCGACACCAGGATAGTATATGGATCGGGTGCCACGTTCCGGTACCAGGATAGAATATGGATCGGGTGTCACGTTCCGACACGTAGAATTAGGGGATCGGAGTGTCACGTTCCGACACCAGGATAGTATATGAGGAGCGGAGTGTCACGTACCGACACGAAGGGAATAAAGATAATGAATCTTGAAAGATGATAATATATTCAAATCTAATGAACCTAATTCCCAAATGAGTATGATGAGGAGGCGTGAGTCCTCATTGATGTGCTTGGTGTTGTAACCAAGGGTTATGGTAACTGTAAATGCTGCATGCTAAGGATATTAGTTGATTTTATAATATTGCTTAATATATACTGTTTTCTATTTTGAGTTGGCCGATGATATCTACTCAGTACCCGTGTTTTGTACTGACCCCTACTTTTATGTTTTCTTCTTGTTTATTTGTGGAGTGCAGCAAACGTGCCGTCATCTTCGACTCAACAATAACTCTAGCCAGTCTTCATTACTCCGAATATCAGGGTGAGCTAATGCTTCTAGCTTGGACTGGATCTTCCTCTTCACGTCTTGATGCCTTGATGTTCCGGCATGGACTAGCTTTTACTTATTTTAGCTTTTAGAATACTCTTAGTTTAGTCATTTAATTATAGATGTTCTTGTGGTGATGACTTCTAGATTTTGGGGATAATAATAGTTACTGATTTTATTAATGAGTTAAGTCTTCCGCATTACTTTCTGTTGATATTATATTGAAAATGTTAAGGTTTAGATCGGTTGGTTCGCTCACATAGGAGGGTAAAATGTGGGTGCCAGTCGCGGCCCGATTTGGGTCGTGACATAAATAGTAAGAAAATTAAAGTTTTGGAGAAATAATTTGAATTCGTAACACCCCTAAAACATTGTAAATTAAGCATAGCATACTAATATCATAATATGCCTTATTTTTTTTTGGTGTATAAAATAATAAACTTAATAAATCATTCACAAAGAGAACCATCCATAATTTATAAATACAAAATTATTCATAATAGAATAATACAATAAAAATTCAAAAAATAATTAAAGCACATGTCCCACACCAAAGTCAAAATCCAAAGCGCCGCGTTAGACTAAAGTATAGTCATATACGAAAATATTTCTGTATTTAAATACTCTTATCTCACACCATATTTTCATCATCAATAATTAATCTTCCAATTTAATTAAGTTCCCAAAAAAAAATATCTCCAAATTCCTCCATGGCTGAATCTAGAGATCAAATTCGCCCTCTAGCACCTGCATGCCACCGTATATACGTAGAAAACGAACAAGGAATTAATTCCACGTCCGTATCTAGTGTAAAGTTATCAAAAAAACAACGTCGTAGAAGATGCATCAAATGTTATAGTTGTTGTGGTATCACAACAATAATCATAGTTGTAATTGTCATAATTCTTGCATTCAAGGTGAAAAAACCTACTATAAGAATGAATTCAATTAAATTCAGTGGGTTGATATACAAATGAATTGTAGTATGATAGTTGTTTTACCAACGCAAGATGTTAAGGATATGGATTGCAAAAGGAAAGTTTCTCTCTTGTTTAGATCGCGTTACTAATCTTTTGGAATTTAAAAGGAGTGATTTTGATATGATATATATTATGTGTAGGGTATGTTGAAAGTATATTCGAGTTGGAAGTCACTCTGAATAGAACTTGTGACATTACGATTTGAATTGTGACATTGCAATTCGAATTATATATGGTAGTTCATGTTTCATTGAGATTATTTGTGGTATGTAAAGACTTGTATGACATAGTTCAATAGTCCTTTAATTTGTTTGGAAGTAATTTGTGTTTAGTGTATAGTGTGGAATATTATGTAAGGATAAGGTTGTTTTTGGTTTACTTTGTACTGGGATTAATTAAGGTTTGTACTGGGATTGATTTCAAAAAGATTAATCTTTTCAAAGGAATAGAAAATGAGAAGTAATTGATTATGATGATGAAGAAGATAAGGCAAATGATTAGGTTGACGAACTTGGAGGAGGGGGTGGGGGAGATTTTCTTTTTTCTTCTTTTTGTTGTTGCCGGAGGAATGGAATTTGTTGTTGGAATCATAACAATGGCTGGTGAAGGGAAGAAGAAGAAAGGTGGGTGGGTGGGTTTGTGTGGGAATGGGGTTTTTCTTTTTTCTCCTTTTTGCTAATTAATTTTTAGGATTATTAATGATTGGAGTTTTTATTTTCATTTTTTAAAAAATAATCAAATATTCATTAGATGGGGCCCATGTGCCACATACTGCAATTTTATTGGATACTTTTTAAAAATAGTGTGCGTGAGTTACACACACAACATTTTAAAAGTTTATTATTATTTTGTATTTAATAGGTACATATTCGTTAATATTAGAGTGTCTAATAGGTAGTAGCCTTAGTTGAGGTGTTTAAGTGAATTATGAAAACAACTTTAGGGGGCCGCAGATGACTTAAGCATATATATATATATATTTATATTTTTTTAATGTTGACGTTTTTTTTAAGGATACACATCAAATACTTCAAATAGTTTTAGGTGTTTTGCACTTTGTTCTTTTTATGTTGTTTGTATAATAACTATGGTAATAATTTATTAATTCTAACATTTCATATGAAATATTTGATATCATAAGATTAAATAATATGTTGACATATTTTATATATGTTTTAATCAAAATATTATTTGTTATATTAATTTTGAGTAATAATATAATTAAGAAATTGACATAAAATGTAAAAATAATCATAAGTAATATTAGATTTACTCAATTTAATGTTGTTATGTAATATTGTGAACAGTCTTAAATTTGTTAAATGACTTATAATTGTGATATTGTTTAAAGTAATATCATGATAAACATAATGTATTGCCTTCTTCTATGTTTATGATAGTAATAGGTTTATTACTGGTAAATCACATAAATATGCTATAATGAAAAAATATTTATTATTTATGACAATATAATTTTTCTTACTAAATATAACCGTTTTTTAAAGGGTAACTTTCACATATAGCAAATAAAAAATTCATATTTGTATGCTATAACAAACTTTGCATAATTGCGCTCCATGGCAAACATAAAACTGTATAATTTGCTATACATATACAATTGTATAATTCGCTGGTCTAAATTGTATAATTTGCTGGCCTTAATTGTATAGTTCGCTGGCCTATTTCGCTGCAATTGTATAATTTGTTTTGCATACAGTTGAATCGAATTAAAATGTATGTATATTGCATAATTATAAGTGTATAGCAAGAAGATATATGTTTTTCTCGCTTTATACAAAAACAGAAACACAATATATACACTTCTGTTGTATAAAGCTAGAGAAAATTGTATTTCACTGCAATTGTATAATTCGCAATTGTATAATTCGTTGGCCTTTTTCTCTGCAATATTTGAAGTAAAATGTTTGTAAATTGTATAATTAAGTGTATAACACGAAGATATACATTTTTGCATGTGTATATACATTTTCTCTCGCTTTATACAAAACATAAACAGAATAATACACTTCTGTGTATAAAGCGAGAGAGGCGAGCGAGGATGGAGAGTGGCGAGCGAGATTTTTGGGAGAGAGACGCTGGCAAATTTTAGCTAATGTTTGCTATGGAGCACAATTAAATCAAACCCTAGCTATTCCATTTAATTTAGGTTATTAGTTTGCTATTATATACAATTTTTTCTTTTTTAAATTAACGTATTGTCGCTTGCATCTTTCTCGGCTGTTTTTTTCTCTCTTTTTTTCATTCTTCTTCTTTCATCTTTATTACTCTGTCATTATTATCTTCCCACTCTTTTTTTTTTTAAATAATTCTTCTTTCAAAATTTTCATTTAAATAACAAATTATTTTTTCATATTTTATTATTTTTACCTAAAAAATACGACCAAAAAAATGAAAAGAAGAAAATTTGTACAAATCATGTTTAAAGCATAAGTTTCAAATATCTAAAATTACAACAAGAAGAGTCCACCATTGATGGTCATTATAAAACTTCAAATTTTCAATTCATTATTTGAATTTTACGAATTTGTGATTAGTTTGGATAGGTTGTTCTTACAAATCATTCAAAATGTTGTTTGAAATTTATATCTCGATAAAGTGAAGTTTATGAAACTATATCGCAATTGTATTAAAATTGTATTAGATATGTTTCACAATTACATTAAAATTATGAACAATACATTTATATTACATATTACAAACTTCACTCTTTTTAATGATATCAACCAAAAGAATTTAAGCTACACAATCTTAATACATTAATAATATAGAAACAATACATTTGTAATACATATTACAAATGTCGCTCTTTTTCTTAGTGATACAAATCAAAATAATATATAATTATATATATAATACATGTTGAGTATATATATCTAAGGAAACTAAGGAGAAGACTAATGGGTCGGGGCATTTGAGTTTAAAATGGAAAATGGATTTTTAAGAAATTCGGGTTGATTTTAATTGATTTAGGCTTTTCGTTAAATAAGTGTATATATGGTGAAATTAGTTACGACAGGAGGAGTAAAATTAACTTCGTTTTAACGATAATGGTAAAATCAACTAATAAAATAAAGTTGACAGGTATTTTTGACCCTTTTCCCTTATATATATATATATATATATATATATATATATTTATCAACAATTTTTATAAAGAAAAAAAAAGGAAGAAGAAGTTAGTATACACCCAATTAAAACAGGACATGTGGCATTTGAATGCTAATCTAATTTCTATTGTCCTCCGACCAAAACCCTTCTCTGTAAGTGCTAAACCCTGCCTCCATTGCAGTCCGCTATTTCTGTTTTTTTGAGGTTCGTTTTTTCTTTCTTTCTTCTTCTTTAAGCATCAAACCCTTTTGTGTATACAGTCGATTGAGTATGTCCATCATATAATTTCACCCACTACTTTCTTGATTTTGTAGCAAATTCATATAATCATAGCCTACAAGCTGTTTTAATTCAGACCATAGTTGGTTTCAAGTTAAGATTAAAAAAGAGGGTGGTAATTGTCATAAGGAATTTATATATAGTCCAACCCCAACTCCTAATTGATTACTGGTAGGGTTGCTCTTTTTCCCAATTTGGAGTAAATGAATTCATGTCATTGGGGTTAAAAGGAAAGGGCTTGAGAAAGAAAAGGTTACTTTTCTTGTTTGTAAAGCAAAGTGGAGGTCGAATATTTGGGTACAAGCTTAGTAGGGGTAGAGTTTTGTTTTGTCTTCTGAAAGTTTAAGCTTGTTAGTATCCATCCTAGTATTAGTCGTACACTTGTAGTTCTTGCCATATGTAGGTATCGTTTCTTTCTTGTAGACTTTGCACTGCTTTTCTAATTAATTACTGTGCTTTATTCATTGCTTTCTTCTTCCTTTACTATGGTTTGATGCCCTTGAGCCGAGGGTAAACAGTCTCTCTACCTTCATGAGCTAAATGCAAGGTCTGCGTATATTGACCCCACTTAGTGGAATTTCACTAATATGTTGTTGTTGTAAAGCAAAGTAATCGACTTTATGGTTGTATTCATGAATTTCTCTGCATTCTCTTGTATGAAAAGTTACGATAGTCAATCCCGACTAGTTTGTGATTAAGGAATATTGATTAGTAGCAGGGATGCTGTTCTATTTTTTCAATTGGGAGTAATGAATGATAAGGTTGGCCAAGTTGCTTTTGTCTCTTATTTTGCATATCTAATTCAGTAGGTGTTTTCTTTCTATAGGTCAAAAGAAAAAGGAATAAGAATGTGTCTTTTTGTAGCAAAATAACAGACTATGTATGCTAGGTTTATGGATTTCTCTGTATTACTTGCAGTTGAGTTATAAAAAGTGGAAGAAAATGATAAAAAGGCGGTTTTACAAGCTTGAACATGGTGATAGAGATGCTCCTTCGCAGTCCTCTTCATCCTCCGACTCTGAATTTGAGGCAGAGGAAACAGAAGACGAACAGGAGGAGGAGGAAGAGGAAGAGCAGGATGACAGTGACGTAAAGGAAGAGGATGATGGTGTTGCTCGTCTGACAGGGGGAAATGAATCTTCTTCGGGTATGTTTAACCTGATGATCTGCATTTGCTCCTTGCCTGTATTGTTTGCTGACAGTTTATTGCTTAGAGGTATTTCAAGAAATGGGAATTCCCTGAAGCTTTTGTTTGAGATCTTGATTAGGGAAACTTTGTCGGGTATCTTTAGACAATTCTTGATTTTAGACTCTATTCAACATGCCTAAGTTACAGTCTCTATTAGGTTATAAATTTTCCCACAGACTGTGAAAGGGATTCCAATCTTTCATAAGCCCATTCTCAAACCCATAAGTCTACATTGAGGTTTACTTGTGAGAATCCAAATGGGGTTACATGTGGGAGGATGTCGAGTTATAAATGTCGATATGCATTGTAAAAGGGATTCCAATGGAGTTTGGGTGTTGGGCCACTCCATAATTCAATCACTATCTCCTCATGGTACAGCTGATAACAGATTTTCTCCTCCTCGTTTTCATTTGCTGCAGGATATGAGAGTGAAGATAGCTCTTTCAATGAAGTTAATCTTGACTCATCAGGTTGGCTTTACTCTGTTGTCCCGAATTTTGCTAGTTGAGTCTTATGGGAGTTTTATGCTTGAAAATTCTACTTCTGTATACTATAAGTATTTGTGTTGGCACTAATCCACATACGAGGAAGGTATATTATAAAGAATAAAAGTGGAAGCTTCCATATTTCCCCATTCCTTATCTGTAGGATCAACTTTGTACACACTGCTTCTGAACGCTTACTGTTTGTTACTCGGGTAATCATTTGATTGGGGAAGATTAACAATTTGACACGTTACACTGTGAACGTGGATTTACATCTAGTCAGGGAGTAAGGTGAAATTCCGTCACTCCATGTCTAACTTATTGGGAGCTGCAGCCCTACGAATTCATTCCTAGTCTGGAAGCTACAGTTTTTGAGCTGTAATATGGAACTTGAAGTTTCTGCTCAATATATGTATTAGAAATTCCATGAAATCAGAGATGTCAGTTCTTTTCTTTTGATTGATAATTCTTCATGGAGAGATGACCATATATTAAGATTTGGCTTTAGTGTTCATCATAGCCATTCTCTTCCTCTGGAGTTAAAGGCTTCTTGTTGATAATTTTGGAAACTGAAAGATCTTTCTGAAGTATGATTTTCTTATCGTAATTTATATGTTAAGCTAAGTGTTCAATTCTAAGTCTTCTCTAAATTACCACTGATAGGTCTTCCAACGAGTGATGAAGATGTTACAACTCTAAAGGACACCAAGTTTGATGGTGAAAGTTATTTGTCTGAGAAGGTCGTTGCAGAATCAGATCTTAAGCAGAATAGTTCTATACCCGAAGAGGATGAGATTCCAAGTGATGCTTCAGATTATGTCTTGAAATGTAAATCAGTTTATAAGTGCAGGCTGTGTCCTAGAATCGTCTGCTTGACTGTTCAGACTCTAATTGCTCATCTTAAATCCAAAGTAAGCATTCAGTATCATTGTTTTCATTTTCCAGTTGTGACTGAATTTACTTCTTCAGATCATATTCCACGTAAATGTGGTAGTGCTAAACTACATCCCCGTTACTAGTGCATGGCCTGCTACCTGCAATCTTGCTCTTTCCATGTTAAAGAATCTTAAATGCACGGTAACTTATGCACATGATTTGGACCTGCTGTGACTGATCTAACCTAAGTATCCGTAATTCTTACAGAGGCATGCCCGCTCTGTAAAGTTGTTGAAAGAAGGGAGGCTTAAACTTATGCTTAATGAAGACGGAAGAATTGAGGGAGAAATTCATCCTGAGGTGGAGGATAGCCCAGTTAGAGAACAGGTTTGTCCATTTTCATTTGATTGCATGAAGAATTTTTTTGACTTAGTGAAAAAGCCTGATATCATCAATCATAAGTTGCTTACAATCATAATTTATGAATAATAATAGAATCCCTCAGCATCAAAGAAGAAAAGCAAAGGTCTGAAAAGGCAACTTAGGGAGAAGAAGTATAAGGTACACGCTAAGTTCTGGCCCTGGCAGCCCATATGATTACTCGTGGTAAAAATATAATACCTTGTTAAGTCAAATAAGAATTTTCAATTTTATTGCAGAATAAGGAAAACTTTCTGCCCGTGGAAAACACTGTAGAGTCGAGAAGGAACCGTTCCAGGAAGAGGCAGAAAAACAAGTGAAAAACACAGTTAGATTTCGCTATATATGCATTGAGCAGGAATCTTTGGTACAAGAAGTTAGAAGCAAAAGGAACTACATGTCTGATAGGGTCTGGAATTAGTAGTTTGCCCAAAATCTCGAATTACTTTTTTTCAATTTTTGATCTGAGAAAGCAATTTTGTACTTGGATGTTGGATCTAAAGCTTTGTTTTTCTAGTTAGTGCATGGCAAAGATATGACATGCATTTCAAAACCTTTTGTCGAATCTGTTCTGTAAAATGAAGTGAAATTTCTAAATTATATTTCTGTGAAGATGTTATGACTACATAGACAGAAACAACCTTTCTTCAACTGCTAAGGTATGCTTGCTGTGTTATTGTCAAGATTTTTTGTTTGTTGGGTCTATCGCGTGATATTTGCTTGTAGAAATTGAGGGATTCCGCTAGACTACCTCTTTCATTGCTTTCAAAATCATGTAAGACCCGTACTATTTACCAAGTGGTAAGAGTGCAATGGAAACACCACTATATTACCATATGCTCATGTTGTTGTGATTTGTCAATATCTTGCTTCTAATTTGTTTAAGTCATCAAACTGAGTATACATCAGTAAGGGAAAACGGTTCTAATTTGTATCATTGTGCAGGTACATCAGAACAAAAGAAAATGTAATGGCACCATAAATGGTGCAGTTCATCATGAATTAGCACCATCAAGGAAATGTGATTCAGCAAGCTGCCAGGCAAAAATATGATAAATGCATAAAATATTCCCCGACTGTCTAAAACCTCACGATTCTATTAGTTTACAGAACTAAAATCAGCAATTTTCTGAACTCACATTTTGGAGTATACTGTAAAGCTAAAAATGGTGCCATATAAGTAGAGATTTCGACACCATTCCTCCAAACAACCACATTATCAGCCACAAAATGCAACTAGTGTTCATACGCAGTTCCATATAGCTCCACTGAGATAGATGAAGACATCACCAAAAGAGGATAACGATCATGTATTAGGATTGAGAATGAGATGGTGGCCCAACAGAACGATGTCAAACTAAAAGGTTAGGAGTTGCGCAAAACATTAACATCCTTCCACAGTTAGGCCCCACCCTCATCTGATCCATTCCTAGTTGAAGGTAGTCACTCTTCATAACCATCTGCTTCAGCCGTATTATCATCAGGTGGAGGGGCAGCGGCTTGCTCTCCAGTCTCGCTGTTTTCGGGGTGAAAATTGATAGGGAACTTTGTTACTTTAGGTTTGTCTGTTAGTATGTTCCTTTGAAGCATGTCAATTTTAACCGTTTGGGGAGGTTGTTGTCTCAAATTCTCATCATTGTAATCATTGTTCACATAGTAGCCAATTCGTACAAACTCTTGACCCACATAGGAACAGGTCAAAAGGAGCACAGTGACACCAAGTATGTCTTCAGCACGAATTTTGGCAGGATCTGGAGGGTCCGCCTAGTATTAGAACAAGGAAAACATTACACAAATCCAATCAGCAGAAAGACATTAGACATAGTCAAACTTAATTAACTTGATAAGCCACGACATGATACCTGCAATACAAAGCGGAAACCTCCAACATTGACAGGACCAACAAACACACTTTCTAGTAATTGGTCATACGTGTCATCCTCAGCAGATCCAACATAGATGAGTTTCCATTCCAAATCTGCATGTACATTAAGGCAAAAGAAACTAAGTAAAGCTGTTCAATAAACAAACATACAAATACTTCCTATTTTAAAAGAAAAGAGCAACATGTCTTTAGTTGCTTAAATTCAGATACACTCTAGAACAACATCTCGCAGAAAGAAGGTCAATCTGGTGGGAGCATTCCTGTGTTACTGTCAAAGAATGGACCTATGTATCTTTACTAGGAAGCATTTACAGTTCAAATATGATTCTTTAGAATTCTAGTCCCAAAAAGAGAGAATGAACAAAAAAATACTACCTTTTTTTTAGCAAGTCGCCATTAAGGATTACACAATTATCACTTAAGGCCTCAGAATTCACTGGGGTAGTCATTGGTTCTGAATTTCATTCAGTTTGTGTCATACCACATGAAAGAAACAATCTGAATTTCCAAGGTATGCATATGAAGTAAAAACTCCATAATAGCAGTTAACTGTTCCTCGAAACAATCTTTTGTTTGTCATAAATAGCGTGTCCTTGAAGAAGAACAAATGAAGAAGGATCTTTTTCCAGTTACTTCTCAAAACTCACAGAAGTATTCATATTGTCAACAAATACGACAGTTAATTGAGAAAACCTCGCCTCTAGAAAATTTAGAATCAGTAAGCACTTCAGGTGGAATAGAAGTTTCCCTACCAATTGCTAAACTATTAAGTACATTGCCTTCCAAAGCCAACATCTTAAAGAGTTTATATAGTTAAGACACATGACCAAAGACAAAATACAGAGATAAGTTCATTGATTCTATGCTTTACCCTGCAGAAACGAAAGAGGAGCATAGGATGCTATAACAATAACAGATGTCCCATGGTACTAAACAGTGTCAAGAGTTTTTCAGCAGTAGTAGTACTGTAAGTACTCTCGATCAATGTGAAATCTCTACTATAAACCAACTTAAAATGCTCTTGTGTTACATGTAAATGGTCTAAGTTAGATCATCTAGCAAAGGGAGTAATTGCAAACAAAATAAAATGCAGATGCACGCAAGAAGCAGTATAGGCTTCAGAAATCAAAATGTGAACAATATTTTACAACAGATAACTAAGATAACTGAACTGCACAGAAAACTTCCAATTAATTGGTTTACGGAACTGCTTTATTCAGCAACCGTAAGGATGCATGGAAAGTGAGACATAAGATTAAGGTGCAACCTTATGGGAAATGGAAGAGGAAATATCTGCTGAAATCATGTAATACATTTTATATCTATTCTTGTAATAATTTAGCATGTCTTTCTAGTAAAATTCATGAAACTATGACCTTCAGGAAATCTACAGCACAGTGTAGAGGCAGATCCATGATTTAAACTTGATATGTTAGACCCTTAAAGTTTCTTCAAACTTATCATTTTACTTCTGAACCATGGGTTGGGTTCAAATCTATTTTGGTGAGATATTAGTGAGTTTTCTATGTGACTTGGCGCTCCACATCGAAAAACTGGGTTAAAATGAACCTGCTGCCTAAGAGTTACATCAGCCACTGGCGCATGTGTTCCTCTATCCAACAGGTTACTGATTAATAACCTGAAAAAAATACTTACAGCAAGCCCACTTCCATTCCATGAGTAACACTAAGCTATTCTCAGGACTCCTGATGTTTTACTGATTGTGGCACAATCCTCAGAGTTATTAAAGGCGAAAAGTGCAAAAAAAAAGCTCTTAAGATCCTTTGGACAAATACCTATGATATATGATGACTGCTAGCTTAATATAACGTTATCTCATTAATATAAGTCATATATAGTACTGTATAGAATCCTTTACAAGCTCTCCAATAAAGTAAAAAAAGTTAACACACTATAGGCACAATAACCATTTCATATCTACTTTTGGAATATTAGAAAAAAACAGAAATTTAGGATGTACAAATCTAAAGTTCTCCATTCTCAGCTATATTTATTTACCCAGAAACAACTCATTTCTTTCAATTATCAACTGAGTCGATAACAATGTAACAAAATTGAGAGTCAGATTTCTAAATACAAAAGGCAATAACTAGCCACTAGGTCTTCGAGATGATACCAGCATAACCAGGAGTAAATTATAGCACAAAAGTAAAAGTTCAATAGATAGTAAACAATTCATTGATGATTAAATATCATCGAATTGAAGACATTGCAAAACAACTTCCGTTTATGACTAAAAACAAAACCCTAACCATGTCTGCGAGAGGATATAATCAAAGAAGAAAAAAACCATACTAATACAGACGAATTACAATATTCTAACGGAAAAAATGAAGTAAGAGAGATTAGATCACCTTCTTTTAGAGCATTAACGCAGTCATAAGTGATTTCAAACTTCAGTGGCGAAAGGAACGATGACGGATTATTTAGCACGGTGATGTTGGTAACATTCACAGCACTCATGATTGCCTTATTCGGGCTTTCGAGTTAATTAGTGGTCTAAAGTCAAAAATAAATATAAATTCTTAAAATTTTTAACTATTTTTCTTTGAAAAATATTCAAAATGTTTTAAAATTTAATGTAAATTATTAATTTTGGAATTTAGATTTTTGTTTGGATGGTTATTACATATTATTTCATAATTCATTATATTGTATAACATAAAGAGAAAATGATTAAATAAGCCCCCCTTCTATTATCGAATTTTTAATTATGCACTTATGCTTTATGGGAGTCGTATTACTCTTTGAATTTAAAATATAAATTATTATCTCCCTAAAAAGTCACAATCATATTTATATTGATAAGTGCAATTCACGTGTTTGACACGTGTAATTTTTATTTTATTTTTTAAATTTTATTTTTCTTTTTAACTGTTTATTTTATTTTTTTCCCTTTTTCCTTTCACTTCCTCTTCTTGTTCTTCCTCTTCCATTCTTCAATTCCATCTTACCATAGAGCCACAAGTAGAAAGCTTGAGAAGTGAAAAGGATTATGGTGGTAATTATACGAATGACAACTCTCCTCGACAATTTTGCAAAAGCAAGAGTTGAATAAGAGGAATGACCTAAAATTAAATTATTGGTCAAAATTTTTATGAGGATATTTTGAGAATTTTTAAAGAGATTCCTAACATTATTAAGTTGTTTGAATGAATTTTATTAACTGGAAAAAAATGTTACAGTAGCTTCGAAATGATATTTCAATAGTGTTTTAATGGCTAATAGTTGATTTTGAAAATGGAGGTAAAGTAATTTACTTTATATTTTTTTTATTGTATGAGAGTAGGAAAGAGATTTCTATCAAAAATTATAATATGTTAATAGATATTGTAATTGATGATATGTTTTAGGATCGTGATGGTGAAATTTGATGGCTACTATAGATGCTCTACTAAGTTGTTAAGAAGAAGAAGAAAAGAGATGACATAAAACAAATAAAAAAAAATAATAAAAAAAAGAATATTAATAATAAAGTTTTAATATTTATTTTTGATCTTCACTCTCTCAAAGAGTCACTTGCCACTTAAGCATTTAGGGAGGTAAAAATCTCAATTTTAAATAATTCAAGGGGGTAATAAGACTTCTATAAATTAAAAGTATGTAGTTGAAAATTCAATAATAGATTGGAGGCTCATTTAACCATTTTCTCTAACATAAATACACCTTTTTATGATTGTTACGTATTACTTTCTCCGTTTTATTTTATGTGAGATAGTTTGATTCGGCACGGAGTTTAAGAAAGAAAAAAAATCTTTTAAAAAACTTGTGATTCAAAATGAATGATGAAAAATTATGTGATCGTAAATTATTTCATTAGGAGTAAGATAGAAATTTTACTTAATATAAAAACGTGACATTTTTTTTGGCACTTGCTAAAAAGAAAGCAAGTCACATAAATTGGAACAAAGGAAGTATTTGATAATGTATTGTATTGTTTTGTATAAATACACCCTTAAATTCTCGTCAAATTTAAAAGTGCTTTTTCAACGCTTCTTTTGATTGTTTTATGAAGATTTAAGAATTTTATGTTTTTATAAGAAATGCTCGAAACAATATAATATTCAATTGATTGGTATGAGATTATCGATGAAAAGGAAAACTATTTAATCATTTTCAAAGATTCAAATTATGAATTAGAATAGATCGAGGTGAGGTAGAGGCAAAGAGTTCAGCCAAGTATAGTGAAACTACGAGTACCACAAATTACCATGAAGAAGAATTCAACAATTTGAGATACATAATCTATTTTTTTTTCTTATGTTTCTTGACAATTAACATGTACTAGTTGTAGTAGTTGAGTAGTAATTCCAACCCTGCTTACATGTTAAAAGATTTCTCCAATCTTTCTTTGATCTTCACTTTTTCTACTCTTTCCCTCAAAAAACTTGTGAATGGGCATGCCATGATCTCCCTGCACTTCAAAATCAAGACATATCATCACCAAATTAAACAAGTTCCCAATAAACGTAGATAGACGCACCGCCGCTACTAAAAACAAAGGTTTTTCCACCGAGAATCAGTGATAAGTTTGTGTTATAAAACATGATTTTCTCCTCGTTTCATCGAAAACTCACGGGCGAAGAAGATTCTCACTGAAATAAATGGAAAAGTACTTCCTAGTTTTCTGTATGAAAATATTACTATTATTTTTCATTAATTCTATCAAAATATCTATAAGAATAGTCACTGAATAAGAAAATAGTGTTTTTTTAGCGGTGCGTGCACGCGATAATAGTAAAGCAAAATACCTTCGTCTTTATTGCTCTGAAGCTCTGATGTGTGATAGTTTTTTATTGATCATCCTACATTTCCTTGATAGGATATTGATAATGGTTGGATAACTAATACTAGTTGAAAAGGCCATTTTTACCTAGGTTTTAACATAACGTAGCCAAGAGGAAGCAATAATGAGGAGGTTTCTCAATTTGCATGCTTCAATGTGTGTTTAATTTTTCACTTCTTACATAGAGAATATTTTTTTTGATACACACTAATTAGTTCACCAATTAGGCAACTAATTAGATCGGCTGAAATTAGAACATAACATTTCAAAAACTAATGTATAGATTTATTCGGGATCCAAGCCCAACTAACAACTGCTAAGAGGATGAATGATAAGAAGAAACTGTTTACGTAGATTGTTTGAAAAAAATGTCCAGTCTTCTCTCTTTATTTTTTTTTTAATCTAAGCTATTTATCTCCCTTTCGACGGACAAAGCCGGAACGTCGACCGCAAACGAAGGATGGCCAGGCCCCGGTTCCCAGGGTTAGGATATTCCCTAATTATGAGCCTACTCAGATCAGAATAATGCAATTTCTTTATTAGTTCCATTTTCTTGTTGTAACTTTGAGCATAGTGATTAATTGCGAAACTGAAGTTATTATATTTGATAAGAGAAAATTATGAAAAGATTTGGTGATTTTTATATTTTACTTTTTTGAATTTTATTTGCTTTAGAAGTTGGTGGGACCAACACAATAAACCTACTCGAGTTCAGTAGTATTTTTACGAAATTAACAGTAACACACTATAATTGAGAATGATCTAGAACTCGTTAGACTCCAATTGTTATTTTTTTTTTTACCATAAAAAATGTACGAGCAAGTAAATATCATTGAAAATTTTATTGGGTGAAGAAACTATCACATTAACACCGAGACAAAATGACGAAATCAAGTAGTTGTACCAAAAAAAAAAGAAAAATCGCCGACGAGATTACTATTTTTTTAATTAGACATTTTGTGTTTAAATTTGAACAAGAAAAAGTTCTTTTACGTGAAGTATTTTTCTATAATCAATCTTATTTCAAAATTAATCAACTTTAATAAGTATCAAAATCCGAATGGACAAGGCGGAGCCATCTTTGTATTAATCCCTTTAGCAAAGTTATTTTTCATATAAATACAATAGATGTTGAATCCTTAACTAATTTGTATATTTAATCTTTTAAATTTTAAAATCTCTTGTTAAAAATCTTAGTTTCACGCGTGCTAATAGATAACCAAATAAAAAAGTTATAGTAGTAAGTACTAAAAGAAAGACAAAAAGGATCGGACGGCCAAACATAAGTTTGTAGGCAAGGCTCGCTAAGCCTCTGAGATTTCATTGCTAAAATCCTGTGTCTTTGTTTTTCCTTATAGCTCAATGTTCATGGCCATGTCCACCCAATTATGTCCAAATCATGTAATCCCATATGCTAATTCTTCAACCTCTCATCTAAATCGAACCACAATTTCGATTATTGATTTGGGGAAACGGCGCCTAACGAGATTGTCAGTTCAATGCTCTGAGAAACAAACACAGAATCTCCGCACTTGCAAGAATTGCAAGGCCCAGTTCAATCCTTTGCTCAATCACCCTCGTGCTTGCCGTTACCACACTGCTCATTTTGGAGGTACCTTTTTCTGAATGTTTTGTAAAATACGGGTCAAGTCTCACTGTCTTTGAAAATTTCTAATTATTTTAGTTTGAATTCGTATTCTGTAGCTAAAAGGGTGAGTAATAATACTATGTATTGCAAAGGAATGTCATAATGCCAAAATAGGTAGATAAAAGCTTTAATTTTGCAATTCCTGTAGTTACAGATCTATGTTTTTCGAAGTATCAAGTTTTCCAATTATTGGACATTAATTATGGGAAAGGAAAATTAAAGCAGTAAACCTTAGTAAATCACAAATTCATTACACTGTCACCTTTATATCACTTAAATCCCATATCCATTTAGGTTACTCAAAGGTAGTAATAGTAGGTAGTACTTTTGGATAATTGCAGACATTTCCTTTCAGGTTTGGCTCCGTAACACTAACTTAACTTGTGGTTTACAATATTATCGTTATCTCCCATATTTTGATTTTTCTGGGAAAAATTTCAAGCAACTAAGAGAGGTAAGCATAATATCGTAAAACACAAGGCATGTTAAGAAAGTTGAGGTCTTAGAGCAAGAACTCATAGTTGAGTGACTATCTGATATATTATATCCGTTACCAAGCCAAACCTGAGCGAAGGTCTCTGTAATTATTGCAATATTTATCTAATAGTTGTGGTCTGACTTCAGATTGAAGTACTGTATGATACTCTATCTCTATGCCTAAAGACCGTGTCAGGCAAATTTATGGCTAATAAAATTGGACAAAGAGAGAAGGATACATTGTGTTTTTCGCAAACTCTTTTAAGAGCTGTCAAGTTCTTATAATATGCCTACTCTCTGAACATGTCAAATTGAGAATATTTTTAACTAGCATTAGTGTTTCCATTAATAACAGCTTAGTTAAACACCATTGACTAATACATAAGATTGCTGATAATGACTCCTCTTATCTTTCCTTATCTAGTTATATTACTTGAGGGTCGTGGCAGCATCATTATTTGGACAATTCAGCAGTCCAACAGGAATATGGAGTGCACTTTTAGTTTGAATTTGTCAGGCTTTTTTAAGTTGAAAATTCTATCTGGCAAAGGCTAAACTTTTAGATTGAATTGGGTTTAGGCTCCTCTGAGTTGAAGCAGGTTCGGTCTGGTAGAGATATTGGTGGCAGTGTTGCCCTGATTCTCCTTTTATACCTTTGTCATCAGTTCCCTTTTCTTTTTGGGTTCATAACATAAGCAGATTTGTAAATTGTATGACAGTGTAGGAGAGAAGTGAGATTTAGATAATCCCTAATTATCCAGTAGTGGAATGTCCAATTCAAAATGTAGGGGATGCATATATGTGACCGCATGAAACTAGTTTGAGATTGATGTGTTCGCGAATCACAGCTAGTTTTGCCTTCCCTGCTCAATGATGAACTTCTCTATTCTGATTCCCTACAGTTTTGTTATGCTCAACCAATCAGTTTATTTTATTCCTGTTCTTTCTTTAGGTAAAAGCTCACATGATATTGTATTTTTGGCTTCTATTTTCATTAAATTTTAGGAATAAATATTTAGCTGAAGAAGAGAACAAATATAGAAGCTTTCACTGTAGGTGTTTATATACTTGGATGGATTAGTTGGTCTTAGCTGGAAGGGATTAGTTCCTTGTTCTTTCTTTCTTTTTAATTAATATAAGGGGTAACTGGACCAACATGCTCGGCACCTTGATTCCATCTTGTCCAACCTGCTAACGCACAAGTTCCAAGGTAATCTTATCCACCATTGGAGCAGGTGGGTACATGCCAAGTGTTTTAACTAGGATTCCTTCTGAGTGGATGAAGTGCTGATTTGCAAGAGTCATCTCTAGAATGCATCAGCTTTAATATTAGGACCATGCTCGCAGTTCCATAGAGTATGAGACTATCCATTTATTCCAGCCTTTCTTGATATAATTAAGACTTTGTAAGCAACTAAAATCTTCTTCTTTTGATGTAGACCAGGCAAAATAGGATAGTAGAGCATTAGATCATAAGATGAACTAATATCTCTCTGGTGATGTTTCATGTGTATGAAGTGAACTTCACTGATAAAAATAGCTGCTCCGATAAAATAGGGTAAACAGCTCAAGTAGCAATTCTTTCAAAAGGAAAAATATCAATGCAACTTTTGCAGAATTTACCATTGGTGTTACTAGTCAAGTATGTATGTCAATTATGTGATTACTCTTTTCATATTCCTGTTGTCTATGCATTTGCTTTGAAATGGAATTATGGAAGGTAGTTGGATTTATTCCTTACCGGTATCATTTCTTATGTTGTACTAGTATGAACAATAAAATACAGGAACACTGTGTTCTCACTTCCTTACGCCCTTCTACTTGTTTTACGCTAAAGGATATTAACTTGCTACGTTATTCCATTTCTTATCCATCATTTACTTTGTCCGATTTAAAATGAGCGCTGTAGCATCTTAACTCATCATCTTTCGTTCCATCTTTGTTCAAACAGGAGAAACAAGGAGGAAGTTTGAGAGTGTTTATTCGGGTGGCACCATGGACACCCCTGATGGTGGTAAAGTTTTTCAATACTGGCATTGCTGTGGGTCTGAAGACCCTTTTGACGTTGGTTGCACAGCTGCACCTCATGCTTCTTATGATGATTGATACATTAACTCTTTAGAACTTTGGCCAATTCACAAGTCGAATCTCGTGTTGTATCTCTACAATTCTTCTTAGTCCTTTTCTCATAATTGTACAGCATACATAGCTTAACACAATTTCCCTTCAAGTTTTGATGCAACTGATATAATGAGTTTCTTTTTTCTCCTCCTGTGTGCTCATTTTGAATAGAGCTATTATGATGAATGAATGAAAAAAACTTCATTTAGTGAGAATACACTGAAGAACACAAGTATTAAATTGTTCAGTCATAATTAAGCTTCCTTCTACGATTAAGAACTAAGCCTGCAAGATATGCTATCTTTACCTTTAATCCTTGTAGCTTAGCCATAATCCTAGTGACTCGCGGTGTAAATTAGGTTTTTAGAATTCAAATTAAATCAAGAAAAAAAATTACTATTTTAATGAGGGATAAACTAAGCAAATACCCCATAAATGTAAGTTAATTATAAAAGAGAAAATGACCAAAAGCTGCCTAACCTATCGGCGGTACTCAACTACCATAATTGCTTATCAGGCATAGTGAGTGTAGTTTCACTCTCCGTGAGAGAGTGAACGACAAAAATAAATATTAGTAAAATATTTTTTAATTATTTTCATAAACATATGTAGTTCTAATTTTTTTTCTTATTTATTTTCTTTCTTCCCCAAAACAATACAGGCATCCACCATTCATTGACCTTAAACAACCACCGCCATCGTCGCTATCGCCCCATTGCAACTGGATTCACCATTGTTAATTTTAAGCTCTCATGTAAAATACTTGCAAAATCAATTAAATCCACTAAAAATAAAATGTCAACCATCTCTAATCACCAAAAGACTTCAAATCGGATTTAGAAAATCATTATGGGTTCACATCAAATGCAATTGAACCCCCGAAAAATTATTATCAATTTCAAATCTCTTGATTATAAATAATAATAAATAAAAAAAAGCACAACACAGATTCGCAAGACGTTACGCTGAGTTATGAATATCGCAAAACTATTTCAGAGTCTAATTAAAGAAAAAGAAAGTTTTTGTTTATAAAAAAATTACGATTGAAAAAATGGTTAAAGAAGAAAGAGGGGTGTGGGGGCGGGAGATCCCAATGCATTCGTTAATTTTTGACCAAATCAATCTTTATAAGAAAATTACGATTGAAAAAATGGTTAAAGAAGAAAGAAAGAAGATGTAGGAGAAAAAACTAAAAAAAAATTAATAATTAACTAGAATCATGAGATTTGTAATATCTTGCTCCTTTTTGTGTAATGAGATATTAAGATCATTTGTGATTTCTAAAACATCAATCATCAAATGCAACGAGAAAATAGTCTCAAACGTTTGACAACTTCTGAAAAATTTCGCTGTGCTTGCTCTTTCTTCCAAAGTATTTACATTTATAACAAGAGTATCAAGTACATCAAAGATAGAGTCAAAGCTACTAATAAAGTTTCTAAGGGCCCGTTTGGATGGGCTTAATAAAAGCACCTTTAAAAAAGTACTTTTAAAAGTGCTGAAACTTATTTTTAAAATAAGCAGTTATGCGTTTGGATAAAAGTACTGAAGTTGTTATGTCAAACGTGGAAAGGGAAAAATGCAAGAAAGAAATGTTAGGGTTATATGGGTAATTTGGAGATTGTATAAAAATATTAAGAGCTATAAAAATGTGGTCAACTTAAAATAGCTTATAAGCTAAAAAAAAAGCACATCTACCCCAGCTTTTAACTTTTGGCTTAAAATAAGTTATTTTGAGTATTGTCAAACAACTAAATAAGTCAAAAACCAGCTTTTAAGTCAGTTTGACCAACTTTTAAGCTGAGCCAAACAGACTCTAAATGACTTGTAGTGAGATCTCCAAGAAGTATCACCGGCTTTAACAAGACCAAGTTCTTGATTCAACCTTCTACGCGTTTCTAGTTCACTCATATCCAATGTCATTCAGAGATACTTTTTTTTTTGAGATTTCAAAAATTATGCACACGTTTAAAGAAGCTCCCAATACATTTAATATATTTGAAATTAATAACACAAGTTTATCAACTTGAACACACTTTTTAGAAATCACAATAAGAGTCTATTAAAGTTGATGAGCAAAACAATGAACAGAATGAGCCAATATACTGTCTTGTCTAATCAGCGTTTTAAGACCACCTAACTCACCTTGCATATTGCTTGCACCATCGTAACATTGCCTCATACATAAGATAAAGTCAAAGAATAGTGAGGAAGTACATCTACAATTGTTTTCTTTAAAGATAAAGCATTAGTATCTTTAATACGAACAAGTCCAATAAATGTCATCATCAGAAACCCGCTTTTGTCAACATATCTTGGACAAATAACTATTTTCTCTTTGCTTGACACGTCTATAAATTTATCAAACAATAAAGTAAAGTAGTAACCATTTATATCCTTTATTAAAGTCTTAACTGTTTCAATTTTACACGCGGTCATAATATCTTTTTGGATATCATGAGAAGTCATTTTATTATTTTTTTAGAGCTTTTTCTAACACAAAAGGTTTAATTGATATCTTTTTGGATATCATGAAAAGTCATTTTATTATTTTTAGAGCTTTTTCTAACACAAAAGGTTTAATTGCATCACATCTAGCAGCATACCGAGAAAGAACTTCAAGAAAATTACAACTTTCGTCATGACCATGGAATGCAAAACCTTGATTCAAGAGAAGTCTTACCACATCGATTGAAGCGTTTAAGCAAACCTGATATTCTTGTTTACTTTTATCATTCAATTCGTAAAAATGTGGCTTGAATAGATTGTTGTTCTCGCATGAGATCTGCACTTTTTTTTGGATCGATTATGAACGCTATTTGGTGGAACAATGTGTGTAGCAAAATTATTCTTTCTATGCCAATTTGTAAATTTCTTAGTCGAAAATACATTATCACTACCATGATTAGTGTTTTCTCTTTGAGATAAATAACAAGGTAAATAATAAGTTGTTGGGTTCGAAAGTGATTGAGCGTCATGTGAAAGCTTACAATTGCAAATCATGATATTGATGAATTAGATGACAAAAAACGTATACTAAAAACATAATATTATTATATAAAAACTAATATAAAAGAAAAATATTAAAACTACTGAAAGAATAAATCTCTCCATAAACAAAAGTCTCTAAACGACTACATTGTGATTTCCTATCGAGAAAAGTAAAAGTAACTCAGATATGGAAGAATATTATATTTTTCCTTTCGAGAAAAGTAAAAACATTTATGGTAATATTTTGTCTGTTCTTTTAGAAAAAAAATAAATTTCAAATAATGTAAGAAAATAAGGACAAAATTCGAAAATAAGTGGCATCCGCACTAATATTGTATTCCAACCAATCACGATATTCATCAAATCACGTATAAACAAAACGATGTGGTGTTCCGAAAAAAATCAGTTTAAGGAAACTAATGAATTTGAGGTTGACAAGGACGTTTAGTGATGTATGCACTCCTTATCTCATCACGAAGGTTTGGTTGAAAATTCAAAATCGAAATTCTTTCAGCCGGATCAACCTTTAAATCATTTACATCAAATTCTTGTCTTTGGGGAGAGTGAAATGGTTTCTATTTGATTGACATTTTCATCTCAACATAGTTGATTTTGATTTTGAGGCGCCAAAATTGTTTTTGATACTCTAAAAAAAGATTTCTCCAAGCTTATTGAACTCCAATAGCAGTCAAGTTTTACCACACTTATTAAAAATCAATCCACAATACATCAAATACTCGACTGATGATCGAATAAATAAAGTAACTTTCAACATAAAGATTAAAATATACAAGTCTTTCAACATATGATTAGAAAAAATTAAACTAAAATAGAAAAAGTTAAGAAATATTTTTTCACACTTAAATGGCGGTTGAGGAAGAAATATACAATAATTAAAGTTTCCAATTTCTCAAACTTGCAAATATGTTTGAATATTGAGAAGAGAGAAAGCTAAAGACTAAAATTGTAAAGGCTTTTTGGGAGAAGCAGAAGACAAAAAAACTAACAGGAAAAGACAGATGACTATGAATCTATCTTTTTTAAAAAAAAAAAATCAAAAGAAGACCTTTTGTTTTTCTTAACATTAAAAAAGGCCAATTCTACACTTTTTTTTAAAAGAAAAAAATAAAGGGAAAATACATAAAATCCACTTTGAACTTGTTCGCATAATTCACCTTAGCATTTTAACTTTACAAGTAATTATTTACCACCTTAATTCATTTCAAGTAAATTTAATACCACCTTAACAATTGACGTGGAAAAAAAAAAGAAAAGCAAAAAAATTGAAGGCACGTAAGTTTTTTTTTTTTTTGAAAAAAAAGGGTCCCACTATATTATAATGAAAAAAAAATAAAATACAAAAACCCACCTACCCATTCTTCTTCTTCTTCAAACCCCTCCACCCCTTTCTCAAAACACCCACATCCCCATGCTTATTTCTTCTTTTTGAAACTCCCAAGTCCCACTGCTTCCTACTCAAACATCGACCCATTCTCTTTCTTCTTCGTCAAATTCTACATTCTATGCATTTTTTAGTTATACAAAAATAGAATATCACATTCAAGATCCACATAATTTTTTTTATCCTTTACTTTTGAGATTTGATTTTTCTTAACAAAATAATTATCATCTAATTATAACGTTACTTAATCTATACCTGAATATGCATTAAGAAGTGAAATAAGTAAAGCAACAACAAATCTAAAAAATTAGCATATCAATTTACATAAATTTAAAATGGACATTGTTGATATGACAATATTGATAGTTTCATCTAGTTGGAGAAAAAAAAGTATGGTGAATGATATAAGTATTGATAAAAGTAATAATAAATAATTACAAAGCAATGAAAATAAAATGAATCAATCAATAAAAAATTTTAGATCTTAAGAAATTGACCCAAAAGAAATAATGAAGAGGCTGGGTGAAGAGTGAAAAATAATTTTTTTAAAAGATATGAAAAAGTAAAAATAAAAAAGTTAATTACCTGACATGTCATCAATGTGGCACTGAGGTGTCACTTAGGTGTAGCTCGTGCACTTTACCCATGTATATGAAACTGGTATTTTATATGTAAGGTGCTATTTGATTCACTTGCAAAAAGATTAGGGGGGCAAATAATTACCCGTAAAGTTAAAGTACTAAAGCGAATTTTGCTGCAAAGTTCAAGGGGGATTTTATGTATTTAGCCAAAAATAAATAAATGAAACGTTCAAGCATGCGTTCGAACCCAGGCCATAAAAGCTCAAGTTTTTTCTTTTTAAGAGAAAAAATGGAATAACAAAAAATGTTAAATAAATCGCACTAAACTTTTATATGATTTAATATGTATACGAAGTATATTTATATTAGGTTTCAAATTATAATTTTGCTTGGGTCCCAAGTACGTTGAGACGACCTGAATATAGACGCCTTTTTACATCATAGCTCAAGTAATAAGGTCGATTTTAGCAAGTGGTACATTAACACTATTGTTATACGTCACCTCAGAATCTTATTTCAACACAATTCCAGCTGGATCCAATGCTCAATCTTTGGTTACTGAGATCATCATTGATTCATTTCCTTTCTTCTAATGTTCGTTGTTTGTAACGATGATAGAGAGGTGCGTGATTATTGTGATCTCAATTTCATATTATTAGTCTTTTAAAGTGTTAGTTCATATCTATTCATATTAAGGAGATACTTCTCATCTTTATCATTTCTAATACTATAATATTGATGCACGTGTGTTGCACGTGAATGTCAGTATTGATGCATCGAGAATTTTGGCAACATGGACTTGCTCCACTACGTTGCTCAAAGGTTCGTATTTACTTGCTCATCTTACTTGCATGTTGAGATATTTTAGTAATTAACGGGTTCTTCCACACATTTATGTTTAGGTGTCTGGTATTTATAACTATTCATGTACTCCCTCTTTTTAACTGTCACGATCCAAAAGGAGTCGTGAGTGGCACCACACTTAACCTTCTAGGTGAGAGAACCAACAAATTTAACCCAACTTACAACCTACAAACATAATGCGGAAACTTAAAATCTTACTAAATATTGTTTTCCAAAACCTGAAAGTCATCACATCAAGGACATCTAAACTCTGATACTAAGTCTAAGAATATCAAATACACCAAAAAAAGAATAAAATGGTATGTGTCCCAAAACATAGGACATTATGTCATGATGAGAGAATCCAACACGAGCTTGAATAAATAGCTCACCCTGGAACCTGATAAGCTGAAAACTGACTAGAGCTGAGGGCAATTCGAAGTCATTGGTACACTCGATGCACTCCATAAAAGGAAAACAAAGAAAAACACAAGTAGGGCTCAATACAGGGCAACATGTACTGAGTAGGTATCATCGGCCAACCCAAAATAGAAACTAATATACAATGAATAATAGTATCAACTCAATTATAGCACTTAACATGTGATAAACAACAAACAACATAAACAAGTGTCAACAACACTAAAGTAAGTATGTATAAGTCAACAATATCAAGATCACCCATGAGGACTCATGCCTCCAATTAAACCATATGGGGTGTTGAGTTCTTTGAGATTGAATACATTCTGTTATTTTCATATCTTTTCTTCTAATATTTTAGTGTTGGAACGTGACACTCCGATCCGATTACACTGTGTCAAAATGTGACACTTCGATTTAAGAATACCGTGTTGAAAGGTGACACTCCGATCCAAGAATACCGTATCGAAATGTGAAACTCCGATCCAATTATACTGTGTCGTAACGTGACACTCCGATCCAATTATATCATTATTTTACCATTTATTATCAGCACTTTCAATTCATTGATAATATTTCTTCAAGCCTTCTTTATTCAAGGCATCACTTCGATAAAGAGGGTTCTTGAATATAGATTTCACGGTCTCGGAATTTCAGATCAATCACAAAACACACAACCAAGTCACACACAATTACACAATCAAGTACATAGAAAACCTCACAATATCATTCAATGCATATCAATTACTATTAAGAGTTTACTATCAAATAGCATAACCATAACCTACCTCCACTGAAGAACCGAAGTCAAGCAAGCTATTTCTTCAACGTCTTTCCTTTCCTTAACGCCGTTGAACGTTTTCAATCTATCAAGTATTCATAATTATAAGTTAACAAGTCTATAGACATCCACATGATCATATGTCTAACCCAAAAATCCACCCGATGTTATAATAAATTTTCCTATCGTCCAACCATAAGGATAAGTTTTAATTCTTCCATTGATATAACTTTAATGATATTTAACTAGTATAATACACCTAATATTTAAGCACATATTTTTCATGTACCAAAACATAATTCATAATAGGATAACTTTAAGAAAAGTCTAAAATTTACCCAACTTACATGGGAATCACAATTAACCTGCATACATGCAATATGCAGGACACCACATTAGTAAACTCATAATTAGACCATAATTTACCTTTAGTATATCCTAATTTCCCACTAATCTTAACAATTGAAGCCACTGATTATGAAACGAGTGGCACACTTGCAGCAATAGAAACCCACTTCAATTTTACCAAAGACAGCACATGCATTAACCTTCACTTTCTTTAGAAATTCCTAGGCCATCATTAGTAGCCATCCATTTGCAGAAATTGTCCCCTAATTAATTCTCTATCAATTATATAATATAAATATATATATCCTCCACCCCACATTCTCTTATAACAGCCACCATATAAATTACTAATTATACTTATTCGATGTTACAAAAGAACTATACCATTAAACAATTAAGTAGCTAATCATAAACAGAAAAACGAACCCGCAAAAGAAAAAAAAAATGCACAATTGCTCTTTGATGTCGCTATTTCCTTGCCTTAAAATCCTTACTCTTTTTACAAATCAGTTATCACCCTAATTCCTAATTGTATACTTTAAATTATAAAGAAGTAAAAGTGATTCATTATTTATTTTACTGTTATTTTTTTTAACTATCAACTAATTTAATTATAAAAACTATTTCACAAATTTCATAATTATAATTACGAATAGTCTAAAATATTTAATTAAAACCTATCAAAAAATATTTACTTTAACGCTCAAAACGATCAAAAGAATCGTTACACTAACAGATGCAACATGTTCATACTAGTTAGGTGTTATTGTAACTTTGCTAGAGGTTTAACTATAGCTATCGACAACTTCCCGCTGCTGGACATTTACTACGCATCAGAATTTTAAACCTTTTCTACAGTTTTTGACCAAAATTTGCAAAAAATTATATTTCATTTTTTCCGGATGATTCTCTTCTGTCTATTAATAAAAAATTCTCTCTTCTCTCCCTTTTTCTTTTTGATTTTATATTTTGGTATTATTTTCTAATTAAAGAATTTATATTTATATAAATACAAAATTAGTCATCGAGAAATTTATTTTGGGAGTCACATAACCAATACTACTTATATGAGACATTTTATTAATTGGCACGTACACTCAAAAGACCCACAGAATAATTTAAAATCAATTATAAAAAAATTATATTAAAACTTAAAAATATATATTATTTCTAATTACGATGCCTAACTAGAGGAAAATATAAAAATACTTAAAAGTAAAAAAAATCTCCTTATTAAGGAAAGGAAGGCATATTAATTTTTTAAAAAAATAATGCAATTTTAAAAGGACGCTGAAATATTATCGAACGGTATCTAAATATTACCGAAACCGATTAAATTGTATTTCCTCTTTAAAGTTCTATTTTCCTCTTAATTAATGGCACGAAAAGAAGCTAAAATTTGCAAAAGTGAAAATGAATCGTTCTTTAAATCATACTTGAACATTTAAAATAATATCATCTATTATAAAGAATGTAAAGATGTTTTTATATTAGCATCTATTACAATTTTAAAGCGGTGCTATGCTTTTTTCTTTTTCTTCTTAATATGGAGATTATTTTTTTGTACTTCTAAGTTTTCTTATATTGTGCTCTAATTAGGCATCTAAGTAGAAAATATAGATATTTAATATTACCTTTTTCTTATAATCTGTTTTTAAATATTTTTACGATACTCTTTACGTGTCTAGTACTTAATTTGTCTTGCACAAGTGTTGATTATATTTTGCATTCATATATTCTTTCGTGGTGCACCTCACATTTCATAATTCTTAATTAATTTTATCAATGCATAGTAATAACTTGCTAAAAATGAGACATTATAAAAACGAAAACTAAAATAACCGAACTATTCATAAATGATTCAATCATCTTCATCTATGCATAGAAGAATTTCATGGCACAGTGTTTTTTTTCTTTGGATAACAACTATTTATCCAGTGAAATTTATGTTAAGTAAATAAATTAGTTGATTTACCTTGTTGGAAAGTGTTAAATGGCTAAAAAAAATTGACCAGAGAATTAAAAAATTATAATATTTTTCTTATTTTAAAACAATTTTTTTTTTCATTTTTTAGTTTAAATATATTAAAATTACTAAGGGTAAAAATATTTAAAAAGATTAACATTTATTTTGACCAAAAAGATTCTTCCAAACTTATTTGTAAGTACTCTAATCTCAATCTATACAAATGAGTTTTTCTTTTTTTAGACAAACAACGATGTTTCATCTTTTTGGTAGAAAATTTTACATTTTTGTTTTTTTCATAATTATTTCTTGTTCATTTATTATTTTTTCATAAATTAAATTGATTTGATGTAATTTAAGTTTAAAAATTTATCAAATTAATTTTTGTAAAGCATAATTGGAACAAGGAAAATAAAATGTTGTTATTTAAATTCGTTAAATGCTTGTGAGGTAACCTATACTTCATTATCATTACAATACTTTTAACTTTTTTCAATCCAAATATTATATTTGGGGTTATTTTTCAACCCAATTTAGAAAAATTGCTTAAAATAAACTATGGGGTTTACATCCAACAATAATGCTAAAGTAACGCCTGCCAGAATTGAGCCAATTAGTTGAGCTATTATGTACACTGGTGCCTGCATCACATGAATGTGATGTTAATTAGTTTCTTCATACACTAAAATTAAATCTAGCAATTTTACCATATGATTTTATTTTAATATCATTTGTTGGTAAATCGAAAAAGTTACTATGACTGGTACGTACTAATTTCCAGGGGGAGCGACGAAAGACGGTGAAAATGAGAGTTACAGCAGGGTTAAAATGAGCTCCAGAAACTTGTGCCATGGAGTAAACCATGACCATAACAACAGCTCCCCATGTCATGTTTATACCTCCAAACGTTATGCTTTCATCATCTTGTAGCTTATACATTGCTACTGATCCACACCATGCAAATATTATCACGTAAGCCCCAATCGCCTCGGCAAATAACTGCATGTGTGTAATGGTAAATTTTTAAAGGTTGAATCGAATCAAATTTAAATTTTGAATTTGTCTTAAAAGACCATACCTTTTGTGCAAGTCCAGCATTTGAACCAAGTCCTATGTTTGTATGAGATTGGGACCCAAATATATTGGCTGTTTCCATATTATGGTGATTTCTTCATCTCAATTACCATCAATTTTTGCAACCATATAAAGGGAATTTGAAATTTTCTAAAAGAAAATTCTTATTTTTACCAAGGTGAGGATATTAATTATAATTAAAGATATGATGAATAGTTGAAGAATTTGTTTGTTCCATCTGCTGTATATTAGGATCTCTAGGGTCCACATTGTTTCAAACTTTGATTTAGCCCTCTGATTTACTTTGAAGTATATATTAATACTCTATCTTTTGGTTCTTTCATAAATACAGTATGGTCCTTATAAAAAAAACTCCATCCATCCCTTTTAAACACTCTCTGTATGTCACTAACAAACTATGAGAATGGAGAAGTGGAAACTTTTAACAATTGTATAACCTTCAAATACACAATCTATGTTACAAAGATCTAACTCGAAATTGTATTTCTAAGACCTTGTGAGTTTTTCCCAAAATTATTAACAGTAACCAGTCACCTGGCGCCTATTAATTAAGAAGGACCCGGACTGGCATTCTTTCATATCATCTGATATTTCCAAGTACAGAAAATCAAGAGGACACCGGCTCATAGCGCAGGGGAAGGAAGAGAACGAATCGAGTCATGAGACTCAGGCATTATTACTCAACATAGGTGCAAGGCGGACAAAAGTAAACACTGTTTAGCATACCAACTGAATTGGCTTTTCTAACTCTCTTTGAAACTTGAAATAGACAAATCAGCTGGAGTGCATATCAGTGCCCTTTGCTGTAAATGTCTCAAACTTTGCTCCATACTAATTTGTACCATCTCAGCAAGCATGTCCTTTGTTTTTCCTAATTGTTCGTCTCCATCTATCTGACAGATAATATTGGAAACAATGTTCTCCAATGTGTCAGGTTCAAGTTCAGAATTAGGATAAGGAGTGTCTCTGAGCAACCTCAAAAGTGTTTGCGCTTTTGTTTGAGACTTGGGTGTTCCTTGAACAGTCAGCTCAAGAAGCCCAGGAATTACGCCTTCTTTCAGAATTGTTTCCCGGTATTTACAGCGGTCACTCTGACACATTGCTAGTAGAGCACCTACAGCATGTTCTCGGCTTTGAAGAGATCCACTTTCAACTACTTCTACTACTGCAAGTACTCCTCCTTCTTCAGACGTCACTGCAGTCCTACCCTCCTCATAACACACTAAAGATTCTATAAGAGCCATACATTTCTCAGCAGCTTTTGAGGACTTTTTACAGGATTTAAGCAAATCAATAATGTAATGTATGGGCTCTGTTTGAAGGATCAAGTTTAAGTTGCCTTGATAAGTTGCCAGGTTGTAAAGAGCCATCACTGCATCAACCTTGGCTTGTGAGCTTCCTTGTCTTAGGACATCCACAAGTCGAGGAATGACACAAGAAGCACTAATTATGGGTTTTGTCACAGAAGAAGCAGATAATGTAAGCAATGAAGCCGTTGCATGATCCTGTAGAGTTGAATTCTCTGATTGAAGAAAGCATATGATGGGTCCCAATGCACCAGCATTGATGATACTTATCTTGTTTCTGGTAGATAAGGGAAAAAAATAGTCAAAATCAGAAGTTTGTTTAGTTTAGTTTAATCATTCTGGAATACTGTCAAAAATTGGCAGTCATCACTTCCAAATCTTTCTTTAACGGCTCATGAATAACAACTAATCTAGATAATATACTACTGTAGAAAGGATTAAATCAGGTACGAAGTGCAGATAACTGACAAAGCTCTTCTCACACATATACAGCCAAATGAACAAATCCTATACTCTTTCCATTGGCTCAGTGGAATTGGAATGTGAACTTGAAAGCATACAAGGTACTACACATCTACTGACAACCATCCTATTCCAAGCTAGAAATAGAAAATTATAACCATGCTCACTGAGCTTAAATAGAATTTCTCACACAAATCTGATCTAAATAATTTGATGGATGGTAGAAGGTGTATAATTTTCATTGGGGGAGAAATCAAGGGAAGCAAGCAGCGGAGGAACTGAACTAAAAGCTTATAGCTAGAAGGACAAATACAATGGAGGAACTGAACTTACACCTAATAGTTTGAAGGCAAATGCAACGGAGGAACTTAACTTAAAGCTTATAATTTGAAGGACAAACAGTTTCATGGTCGGGGGCTACGATTATGGCATTGATGCAAATGTTTAATTCTTTAGAGCTAACCAAAGTCTTCTTCATTCTTAATTTACTATTTAATTAGGGATCATAGAATAACTATAGAATGATAGTGGGTTCGGATTAATTCCCCGAAGCACTCATTGGATTGTCAAACATGGTGCATGCCAGCAAGAAGAACTGAATCTATTGAGATTTGAGATACGGAGCTATATTTTTGTCACTTCAGATGAACAAACAAATAAAGAGTGCATATCAACTTTAAATAGTGAACAGTAATCCCTGCTTTCTCAAAAAAGTAAATAGTAATTACTTAATGAATAACTCATTTACTTTAGGATCAAATTCTTATATTTCCCATACTCTATTATAAAAAGAACTAGTTCTTTCAGTAATCTTTACATCAGCACTTCTAAATTCTTCAACGCGTTATCCTTATTAAAACACCAGTAACCATCCTACATGAGAATATTTTAACAAAGAGTAGAATCTCCATGAGGGGTTGACTAAAAAGCATTTCGGGCACATATATATGCCTTCAACTTTTTATCTACTTTAATGCTTACATTAGGGACAACCAGTATTATAATCACTAATGGGCGGCCCAATCAGAAGTCTGAAACTATTGAATTTGCCAAGAAAGTTTATTCCAGATTATATAAAATACCAGTGGTAGTTTCTTTTATATGCAACTTTAGTAATGATTTTCTACTTCAAGAATCGGACAGAGAAGCCCCATCGCATCATGGATCATGTTGAACACATCCTCTAAATAATCATAAAAAAAAAACTAAATTCCAACTTCAACCATGCATTGAGCTCTAAAACGCGATTTCTACCAGTTGAAATAAGCTCCTGTTTTTGTGACTCTTTTAGTTGGAACTGAGTTTGACACTAGTAATTTTACTCCTGCTTACATTTTGTAGCAATAAGACAGCGAAAAAAGAAAACAGTAAATATGAGATGAGTGATCATGAAAAAGAAAAACCAGAAGAAGAAACACCATCTTCACATTCCAATACACCGAACCTGAGGAAAATATGCACTTGTGGAAATGAGGAGCGACAGAGTGATCAACGTCTAAAAAGCTAATAGGAAAACATTAAAAACAGCCCAAAATTGGCACGGTGAATTCACGAGCAAAAAGTTGATAATTATCAACCTTTTCATAATTCAGGAAGCTCCAATGGGCCAACTATATCCAATTTGCACAGGATTGAGAACTTACTAGCATTTGACAGGCCAGTAAATTACTCAATGATTTGTATACACAAAAAGAATAGTGGGATCCAGGACAGTCAACATATTTTACTGATACATCAATTCCGACATGATTTTTCAGTTTTTCTGAGATAAAAATCATAAAAAAAGAATTACATATTCCATTGAGTAATCTCTACAGCAGCACAACAAAATGGCACAACGCATTAATGCTATTATCAATAGCAGCAAGCCAGCAATTAGGACATTAGAATATATTTTGCAAAGAGTAGAATTTCCCAAAGGGGTCAACTTAAAAGCATTTCGGGAATATATGCCTTCAACTTTTATCAGCTTTAATGTTCACATCAGAAATAGCCATTATTATAATCACAAGTGATCAAATCAAAAGTCTCAAACTATTGAATGCGCCGATATATTTATTCCAGATTATCCAAAATAGCACTAGTAACTTATACTTTATGCAACAAATGCAAACGAAATTTTCTACTTCAAGAATTAGACACAGAAGCACCACTGCATCGTGGATCATGTTGAACACTTCGTCCAAGTAACATAAGAATCACTAATATTCCTAAACTCTTTTAGTTTAGAACTTAGCTGGACACCAGAAATTCTTATCTTGCTTCCATTTTTGTAAAGTTTAGACAGAGTGGGAAAAAGAAAACAGAAAATATAAGATGAATGATTATGAAAAAAGCAAAAACAAAAAAGAAAAGCAATACACTAAAATTGCACTTATAGAAACGAGCAACAGGGCAATTCCACGTCTAAAAATAGAAAAACATTAGAACAGCCAAATTATCACCAGCTCGAATAGACCAACCAATTCCAGTTTGCAATAGAATTGAGAATTCATGAGAAATACCTTTCATCTTTAACAGCGAGATTGAGGAGGGCAAGTAGAGCGGCTTCCTTAGACTCAAATGAGTTAGAATGAAGCATATGAACAAGTGATTTCACGGCGTTAGAGAAATAACGACGGTAACGTTTGGAAGTCTTGGTGAGGCGCCGAATTTCCCTAGCTGCCTGAACTTTCAAAGTGAGGTCATCGGATTGTATAAGAAGAAGGATTTCATAAACACTGGAACTCGACGGCGTTTTAGGAATATTATCGCCGGAATTGGCTCCAAGATCCATCAGAAAAGTAAATAAAATTAATGCGAAAATTGAAGTTGCTCTAGGGAATTTAAACATAAAAAGAGGAATTTGTAGAGAGAAAGACAGAGACAGAAACGTAAGGTTAAGAAGAGAAGAAACATGGCCACCGGCGCCGTGGCGTTAAGTAAGAGTTACAGAGCCCCACCCACCCCAGTGGGGACAGCCACGGCGACTGTGGGGTTCCAACGGTTTTTGTTAGTTGGTTTTTACATCAGTACTAATACCTTACTTAGGGATGCTAATGACATAATTAGGATATTTACCCTTTTAATTAAAAAAATTATCTAAAAAGTCTGAGGAATTGTATCTAATTGGTCGAGTTAATAAGTTTAGGATATAATAGATAAGATACATTTTATTGTTACATTATGTTCATTTTTACTTATATATTTTGCATGATTTTTAAATATAATAATTGATATATATATCTTATCATGATATTTATATTAATTAATTAATAAATAAGTAATTGTAAGTAAAATATAAAAAAAGAATTATTTTTTACTTCATATAGTAAAAGTGAAAATCTATTTTCGAAATAATAAAAAAAATTAACGGCATACGCATATATATATATATATATATATATATATATATTTATTTAAAGAAACAATTAATCTATACTATTATATATTTTTTCAAAATAAAAAATATATTAACTTAAATTTTCATCTTGAAAATAAATTCTTTAAAAATAATAGTGTTAAGTATGTATATATATAGATAGATAGATATATAGATAGATGTAAAAATCAAGAGAAGAAAAAATAAATTAAATAACTTGACGCTCCTAAAATGTATATTGAATAAACTTTATCGAGGAGTTTCAAACTCGCGTTCCTCTGAAAGGAATTAAAAATTGACTAACTCAATCGCGCGCACTTTATTATAAAAAAATTACACTATATTTTAGATATCTTTTTTATTTGTTGTTCTTTAATTTTGTTATATAACAAATTTTTCCAACAAAGTCATGTCCCCTTGGACCTTTCTAGATTTGCCCCCGAGTAAAAAACTGAACGGAAGGAGGACATTAATATTGCTTTGCTTTCTCGAGATATAATAAAAGTAAAAATCTATATTTAAAATAGTAAAGGGAGAGAATGTAGATGTGTTTGGGATTAAATTAATAAAAAGTTAAAAAAATTAAAATTTAAAATTTTAAACGTTTCGTTATATTTAATATTTATAAATTATATTAGTAACAATGAAATAAAACTTATACTAATATTGTTGTTTGAGTAAAATTAAAGAAAATATCACACGAAATAAAATAAATGGAGTGACTTTAATTGTCGATTATAAACCTAATACATAACTTGACACTACTTGCACATGTTTGTCGATGTCCTTTCTTTACTTGTCTTGACATTTATTTGTTAAGACAAATATTGAAGGGACTAAATAAAATATAATAAATAAAAGGGAATAAAAAGTAAAAAATATCTAATATTTTATTTTATTAGTTGATTATGTTTTTATTATTAAATGTAGTTTTTCTTATCTCGTCATTACTAATTTCATTATTATATTTCTCAATTGAATGAAAAATTTCAAATCAACTCAAAATATTCAATTTTAATCCGATCTAATTCATTTAATCATATAATTCATTTCTTTTACTGAAATAACTTTGTTTTTTTGGACTTATTAAGCAAAATGAGGAAAGTAGATGGATGTTCTTTTCTTGTGTGTCAAGTGATTTCTCTTCCTTTTTTTTTTCTCCGATAAGGCAACTACACGTAGGAATGGTTAGAGCACTTCCTTTTGGCTAAATAGTTTCCCTTCTTTTTGGGAAAATTATATGAAATGGCAAACATTCATAACTAATTATATATTAAGGGTATAGTTTAATTTATTTACATTATATAATTATAGCTTATTTTATTTTGCTATAATTAATGGGGGCCCACGGCCTATTATGTAACCAATTGTATAAAAACCTTATTTTCTAATTTTGTATATAATTATACACAATCTAATTTTCTCTCTCCTATTCACAATTAATTTTCTCTCTCCTTTCCTCATTCTAACGTCTTCTCCTACATTTAATACTCCAATATCAGATTTGAATTTCGAATTTTTGTCCAAAATTTCAGTAATCCCTCCTGAAGTTGAAGTCCCCTCCCTAAGTTGAAGTCAATTTCGTAAGATTGTGAAGTCGGATCTGAAGAACTTCATAATCATGAGGTAGTGTCTTAAAACACAAACTTAGATACAATTGTTTTGTTAATTAGTTGTCAATATACAAAAACCATTAAATTAAGTATTGTATATAGTATATTCCATGTGAGTAATTGTATATAGTATATTGCATGTTTATGTTATTTTTGGTTTTTGTATATATATACAAAATAGTAATTGGACTTAGTTATACAGATGGAAAATTTGAATATATGATTAGAATTTGTATATTCTATTAGTTATATACAAATTTTTGAAGTTAGTATATATTAAGTTTACATACATATACAAAAATTAATATGTACATGTTTGTTTTAATAGCTGGTAGTAGGGATTGTATATAGATGGAAAAATATCATATGTGATTATAATTTTGTATATTATAGTAGTTATATATAAATTATCGAATATAATGTATTGAATATGCATATATACAATTAATAAAAACATTGAATAAGTGTTAGTATATACTATATACAATTAAAAACCTGAATAACATATATCTCTTGTTATACAAATTTGTAAAATGCATTTTTGTACATGTATATATTTATTCAATAAGATTGTATATGTATATTTATTGCAATCTATTTTTTTGTTTCAATGGCTGTATGAATTTTTTTTTTTAATTTGAACGTATGGCTTGAAAATAGGGACGTTTCCCTAAAATTGTGGCATTATCTTGATTTATTGTTACCATATTTAATGCTTCAGTTACAAACAACTTTTTAAAATAGAATGGTATAAATAATAAAAAAATAATTTATATACAAAATTAAAGACACCTTTAATAGCTTAACTATACCCATATTATGTAATTAGGTAAACTATACCCATATAATGTTATTTAATCTAATAAATTTGCCATATATGAAATTTTCCTCTTCTTTTTTCCTTTTAATAAAGAAACATCCAATGATGCCATGTGATCCATAAAGCTTTCTCAAACCCCTCCTAATTATTGCGTCTCTTTTAATAATTTCGTTAGCCCAATATGTACTACCACTCCACTAGTATCGCAATGATGCAACCATACTACTTTTTTTAAAGTGGACTAACTGTTTTTATATACATCAGATTGTGATAGAGTGATAAGTATTAAGTCATCCTTAGTCAGAAGGTCTCGACTTCAAACCCCTTGGATATAGAGTCGCCTTTGTTAGAAAGTGTTTTATCCTCCAATGTGGAACTTCTTGGCACGAATCTGGATTTAGAAATGCCCACATTTAGCACTTAAGGGTGTGACCTAAATGATTATTTTCACATGTTTTAGCTTTGGTGGATAGAGTTAACCGGTACTTGTTGTGACCACATTTAGTACCTAAGGGGGCATCCAAGACCTAATGGTCAATGAAGTGGTCGAGAACTATGAGGTCTCAGATTCAAGATTTCCACCCTTTTTCTTTTCCAAAAAAATGGTTGAGACTTTATATCTAAAATTTGGGACAGTATAGAGGTGATTTTGAGTTGATCAAGAATAAATAGTTAATATATGCTTCATGTATATTCAGTATATATCACATGTATAGTTATTTTATGTTTAGCTTTTTGAGTGTATTATAATGTATAATCCGTATATATTTCTATAAAGTTATGGTATAGTTAATTTTTTTGAGTGTATCATAATATATAGAGTGTACCAACTCATGTATAGGTAAACTATATTGCATAGTTAATTAATACTGTACTTTTTATGACTGGAGAATTATATTGTATAATCAATGTATACTTCTTAGATTTTTGATTATTTCTTATGTAAATAAAACATGACTGTATTTATTGTAAACTAAGTAATTATTTTTTATTGTATATATTTAAAACCAGCCAAAAGAAAATGACGACCCAAGAGACAAATACTTAATCAAATAACACAAATTAAAATCAAAATAAGGCAATATCCTCTATTAACATATTATAGTCTCTAAACAAATAAAAAGAAATGCTACTAAGAAGCAGTTAATATTGATGTAAATTTGCTAACATTAATCATGTACTGTTAGGATTAGTTCTGAAATTAACAAATAATTAATAAACATTTTGAATCAAGTTAATTAGAGAAGATTAACCTCATAATACACTTGAATTGATGATTCGAAAAATAAAAATATAATTTTTTGATCGAAAAGATTTGTGAGGATACCCTCACATCCCGTTAATAGAACTAAATATGCCACAAGAAACAATTACTAACCAACACTGAATGATTGAAACGACACTACGTGTGAGAGAGAACAAAATTCACATGATATATGGTTGGATGCGGTTCATTTAAATTTAAATTATATTGAATATATATAAAATTTGAATTTCCTTAAATATAAAAGTAGAAGTTGATTTAGTGCATCTTGAGTATCCAAATTCAAATCTCAAATACTATATTTTTAATTTTCAAATTTTTTTAATGAAAATTTCTAAATCTATCACTAATCACGAGTACATGTAAAGTTAATTTTTAGAATTAATCAATGCATGTATGATCCAAACGATATATTAAAAAACCAGGTGTATTAGCTAGTACCATGTGCATGGTACGATTTACTATAATACTATTCACTTTTGTTAGTTTAAATGATAATAACATTTAATTTAATTAGTAAATAAAGACAATTAGATGGAGTACTTATTTATCATTTATTTCATCGATCAATTCAAAGATGGTAGCCTTCATTATCCAAACAAAAGATTTTAGTCTGTTCAACTCGAAAACCAGGACCAATAATAATAATACTATAGTACTTCGTGTCTCTGTCCCTTTCATTGCAAGAATCAAATTACCTATTTTTTGGGTGAGAAGTTTCAAATATAATCTTTATGTTTTTTAAATTAAAATTTAAAGTTACGTAAATATACTTTAGATTATGATAGTTAACAATTGTTTTAAATATTTAAAAGTATATGAAAAAATTGATGGACAAGGAAAAATTCCTTTCACTTTTTAAATAGTAATTGTGTCCTATAAGAATAGAGTAGTGCATGCAAATTATTTATAGTAGCAAATAATGGAAAAGGCTCAAAAATACTCTAAACTATTTGAAATAGCTTATATATATCTTTAAACTTTATTTCGGTTATCCTTCTCGTCATGCTATTGGGTCAAAAATATCCTTCTTATTAACGGAAGTTGTTAAATGCAACATAGATGTCATATGGATGCCACATTGCATGCCAAATATGATTCCACTGCCACATAGACAAAAATAAAAATGGTCAAAAATACCCTTAAACTATCTGAAATAGCTCATATTTACCCTTAAACTATATTTTGGCTCAAAACTACCCTTCCCGTTAAACTATTGAATCAAACGTATTCTTCTTATCAACAGAAGTTGTTAAATGTCATGTGGATGCCACATTACATGCAATAAGGTTCCACTGCCATATAAACTAAATTTCTAAATCCTAATTACTTCCCCCCTCATTTCATTATTTCAGAAATGATATATTCACCCGTTCTCCCTCATTTCGCGACTAGGGTTTCATACTTTTCTTCGTGGCTGAGTTTCAAAGTGGATATTCATGCTTGTAGGCTAGTAAATATTTTTTCTTATTTTATTATGTTTACGATTTCAAAGCATGATAGTTAGGATTTCACAACATTCCCCTAATTTCGCAGCTAAGGCTTCATAGCTTTCTTCAGGGCTGAGTTTCAAAGTGAATATTCATGATTGTAGGTTAGTAAATATTTTTTCTTATTTTATTATGTTTACAATTTCAAAATATGATAGTTAGAATTTCACCAACTTTCCCGTCATTTCGCGGCCAAGGTTTCATAACTTTCTTCGTAGCTGAATTTTAAAGTGAATTTTCGTGATTGGAAACACAATACAATAAGAAAAAAGTTTACTAACCTATAACCATGAATATCCACTTTGAAGCCCAGCGACGAAGAAAATTATGAAACCTTAGCCGCCAAATGAGGGAGAAGGGGTGAAATCGTTTTTGAAAAATAATGAAATGAGGGGAAAATGAGTAATTAAGATTTAGGGATTTAGTCAATGTGGCAAATGTGAAATTTAACAACTTCCGCCGATAGGAAGGTCACTTTTGACCCAATAGTTTGACGGGAAGGGTAGTTTTGAGCCGAAATATAGTTTAAAGGTAAATATGAGTTATTTCAGATAGTTTAGGGGTACTTTTGACCCTTTTCCTTTTAGTCTATGTGGCATTCGAAATCTATGCGGGTGCCATGTGGCATTCATGTGGCATCGACATGGCATTAAACAATTTCTGTTAATTAGAAGAGCACTTTTGACCCAAAGTTTGACGGAAAGAATAGTTTTGAGCCAAAATATAGTTTAAGGGTATATCTGACTATTTCAGATAGTAAGAGAAAAATAACAATAATTGTATTAAGAAAAAAATAAGAAAATGATTATTAGCTTTTGTAGTAGATCTTAATTCAACTAAAATAACAGTGATGAAAACAAGTATTATATGTGGAACATATAATAAAAACATGAAATTGCAGCTGATAGCGAGCCAAAGGGTAAAGGAGAAATGCATTATTCATCGAAGAACAATAGTAGAAGATGTTAGCACAAAATATTGGTCATGACAGTTCTATTTATCCTTAATTAAAATTTTAAAATTTCAAGTCCATACGAATAGGAAATATCCTATAAGAAGTATCTCCTTAAAAATGAAACTTGTAATGCGTAAAGTCAATTTAATTGAATGCATCAAATAAGAAATAAAAATATTTTTTTTTTTAAAAAAGCAGACGTTAGCGCAAGTGTTATGTCACTAGGTGAGCGAGCATATAACGAACATGTATAAATAATTATCTTAAACGGAAAAAACCATATTGCAAATAATTAATAGAGATCGTTATGTCATCCCAATCTATTTGTTTTAATATTTTTTCTTTGACAACCTAATTAAATGTTTTTAATGAACAAATAAATAATTACATGCATGGATTTGGCAAGTAGTCCAACTTTGATCTTCTCGTAAAAATCGAACCAATTGATAAACCGAATCGAAAAAAATGTTATTAGATTATTGTTATTAGGTATTGGCTATTGGGTTTTTAATAGATTTATAAAAAAAAATATTGGACTATTGGTTCGATATCAGTTTTTACTATGTAAAAATTTAAGAAATTTCATAGTGAAATATAATAATTAAAATTTGTCCCGACTAATTTAGAATTTACTAATAATCCCTTAAAATTGTCGTCGCGTGATACATTAGTACATTGTGATACATGGTAAATGATACACAGTAATTTAATAATTGTTAAGATAAAAAAGGGAGAAAAATGGAACATTTAAGTTGGTTATTTAATTCAGCTTAAATGACGGTAACAGATCATGAAGAAACACGTAATTGAATAACATTTCAAATTTTGAAAATTCAAGATTAAATTATCTAGGTTGAAGACAATTTTATGAACATCTAGTGAAAAGTCGAAAAATACAAATTTGATTGTTGTATTGTGGATGATACATGATGAATACATCAATTTTAATGAGACATTCAGGAATTTGGGTTATCAGGTAGACCAATAACCCAAAAATACAGTAATAATTTATTATTTTATCCTTCCTAATTATTAAATATTAATAATTTCATATATAATTAATAGCTTTTACTGTTTATTCATAACCTTTTAAGATTTAAGTAAGGGATACACAATTGTATCTATTTGATTTTAGTTTTAGGGTTGTTGGACTATTTAGTTTTAGTTTTAGTTTGTAATTGTAGATTGTAGCATTTGCAAGTTTGTAAAGGTCCATAAGATCAACATAAAAATTTTCATACTATTTTTGGTGGTAACATGTAATTGTAGTCTTCGTACTATATTCTCTCTTATTGATACAATTTCTCATTATCTTTCTTGTTTCACTATATCAAAGCATTTAGAGAAGTGAGAAGATATATAATATTTTACGGACAGTTTTTATTGGGTAAATCGAAAACCAAATCGATAATAATCAAAAAATTGATAAAGAATATTTTATTGATTTGTTATTGGGTTAGCATATTTAAAAATCGAAACCAATAAATTAAACCAATAATACATAAAATCGAACCGGCTTATGCACACCTACCCTCTCCCTATGGCCGTGCATGTGGAATATTCACTTGTATTTAATTTTATAATAATTATTACTAGGTTCACCATCTATTTTTTCCCAATGTCTTATTTTTATTTTTATTTCCTTTGATAATAAATTCCCATTAATGTATTGTTTATACGTTATAATTGAATTTGCATGTGAAGTTTATGAACTATAAATTAAATGGTATAATCGAATTTACACGTGAAGTTTATAAAATATTAATTAAAATGATATAATTGAATTTGCATGTGAAGCTTATGAACTACAAATCGAAATGACCAAAAAATGTCGGACTTATATATTGTAATATGATTTTTTTAATAAAAAAAATACAAATTAAACAAAGGAAATAGTTGAAAAATGAGAACGAAGCAAAGTTCACCATCAGCTCACAGATCATTGCCATTTTTAATTCTATTACCTACTTAAACTTTTTTATATATGCTACTATTTAATTTAATTGATCTACTCTTTTTTGTTAGTTATCTTTATATTTTTGCTCTATTGATTTCCTCAAGAACATAACCTTTGGAATTTTGGTATTAATTAAATCTAAACAAGACGTGGATTAAAAGATAATAATGAAGACTATAAAGTTTTTTATATAACAACTTTCTAACCAACGATCATAAATAATTATCCCTTCTTAGTATGATGTATGACGTATGAATTAAATTTAAATTAACTCATTTTTTTTAAAACTAATCATAAATTATTTAGTCGAAGAAGGAGGAATGTTTATTTTTACATTTCAACACATAATTAAACTCTCAAAGTCTCAATTTCCAAATTTATTGTGCTACTCCTATTGAAAATAAATTACTTCTAATATCTTGAATAATTAGCTAAAACGTATTATAACGGTCTTGAATATCAAGCTACAAGATATTAGATAAATTTTCCTGTCGCATGAATTTGTTCGACACACTTTTGCATCTCGTTTTGATTAATTTATTTCGTTTATATTTGCTTTTAACTCTTTTTTATATTAATATAAAACACAGAGTGAATCTCTATTAAACGAGAGGGGATTACACATATGCTAACAGATTGAGAAATTTATTTGTAGACATAAGCAAATGATCAAAAATTTAAAAGAGAAAAAAAAAAGAGATATTATAAAATTCAATATATAAAGCTAATAAACAAAAAAATAAATTATATTTTATTTAAAATAATGAAGAAGAAGAATTAAATAAATATTTATACAATCAATAAAGGACGCCAATAAAAACAAGTGTGTGTACGAAAAAAAAGAGAAAAAAAGAGAATTAAAAAAATAATCTACTTTCCAATAAAAAAGGGAATCATGTGGCCATCGCCAAATTTTTTTTTTTTTAAATTTTAATTACAAAAAGAACTTTCTAAATTACGCGGGCTATTAATTTTTTTTTTCTTGGTTAAAAATAAAATAAAAGAAGGCTATACATATGCTATACTGTGCGTTAATTCCTAAAATAAGCTAATCAAATTTCCAAATATGAATATTAGGAAACTCCTAGTTTGATTATTATTTGGATTCCTTAAAAGTTTCCTTTATATACAATAAAGTAATTATATCCCCAAATACATCATTATATATACACCCATTACTACGACTAATATAAGTTGCATAAAAACACATTATAATCAAATAATTAAGAAGAAAAAAATGACTTCTTGTGACAAAACAGAAAACCCAACTTTATGCTCAAGGAATTGTGGTTCGTGTGCAAATTCAAGAAATCATGATGCATATGAAAAAATATATTTATTTCACAAGATGTTTTCTCTTACTATTAGAACCGGAAAAGATGATAAAGACGAAGCCACAAAGATGCATGATTTGCAGAAAGAAGGTGGGATTAATAGGGTTCAATTGTAAGTGCGATGAAGTATTTTGCGAGACTCATAGGTATCCAGAAGAACATGCATGCACTTACAATTTCAAGTCTAAAGGACGTGCGATTTTGGCCAAGGAAAATCCACTATGCAAAACTGATAAGCTTAAGAATAGGATTTAAATCACTATTGCTGATTACGTATCAAATTTGTTATTAATAGTACTACCAAATAGTATAAAATTGCACTTTCGTTTCTATTATTGTTGTGTCATGCATACTATTGTTTAATACAAGGTATATTAATTTAAGCCATAATATTCAATTTTTTCTACCTTTAATTTATTTTCGGCTCTCTCAATATACATACTTGACCATCCCAAATTGTCAAAGTATATATAATTAACAGAGATCGTTAGATCTCCTAGTCTCTTTGTTTTAATATTTTTTCTTTGACAAAACTAATTTTTTTTTTTAATGAACAAATTAACAATTGCATGCATGGATTTGTCAAGTTGTCTACTCTGACCCTCTCCCTACGGCCGTGCATGTGAATATTCACTTGTATTTAGTTTTAATTAATAATATTACTAGGTTCACCATCTATTTAATTTTGTCCCGACGTTTTATTTTTATTTTATTTTCCTTTGATAATAAATTCTCATTAATGTATTTGTGTATACCCAAATTAATATGTTATAATTGAATTCGGATGTGAAGTTTATGAACTATAAATTAAATGTTATTATTGAATTTGCTCGTGAAGTTTATGAACTATAAATTAAATGTTATTATTGAATTTGCTCGTGAAGTTTATGAACTATGAATTAAAATGGTATAATTGAATTTGCGTGTGAAGTTTATAAACTGTGAAGTAAAATGACCAAAAACTGCAGGACTTATATATTAAAAATAATATACATATTGAACAAAGGAAATAGCTCAAAAATGAGAATGAAGCAAAGTTCACCATCAGCTCACACATCATGACATTTATTATTCTACTAGATACATGCGCTGGTGCTAGCACGGGCCCAATATTTGTTATTTTTTATCTCACTTTATGATATTGATAAAATTTAGAGAGTCAATTAAATTTTAATATAATTTTTAAATTATTTAAGTTGTTAATTATTGTAATTTATAGTATCTTTAAGTAATTTTTAAATAATATATGTTATTTTCCTTGTTCTAATATATGTGACACAAATAGAATTTCAAGAGTCAATATATTGTTAATTATAGCGTGGAACCACACATGTGAAGCTGACATGTTGGTTGCCTCCTGTGTTATTAAGATGGAATAAATAAGTTGAAATTAATTAAAGACCTCTACTAATTAAAACACAAATTTTCAATGTGAAAATCTCATAAATCAATTAGTAGATGTAGAGGTCTTTAATTATCAATAATAATACTTCCCTCATTCACTATTAATTGTCATACTTTCCATTTTTAAAGTCAAATTATAAAAACTTTAAGTAACATTTTATAATATATTTTTTCATTATATTGATATGCAAAAAATTACAATATAGTTTTTGAGTATCTAAAATTTTTTGTTTGAATATCAAATTAATGTAATTCACATGATAAATAAAAGTGAATAGAAGAAATAATTAATTTACGGAGAAAAAGAAGCTGAAATTAAAACAGAAATAAAAAATGATGTTGGCAAGGTTTGAACCCCAGTCCTTAGGGTTGAAGCGTCAAGCCTACTCTAGTAAGCCAAACAACTAAATCTGTGAATAAACACATAGCTAAAGTAAAAATTTTGACCTTCAGTTGTGTGCTTATTGTCACTTATATATAAATAGTTAGAGTGAATAAGCACACAGCTGAAACAGACATGTTGACCTTCAATTATATGCTTATATAAGTAGTAGAATACCTACTTAAACTTTTTTTTAACATATGGTCCTATTTAATTTTATTGATACCTACTCTTTTTTGTTGGTTATCTTTACATTTTTGCTCTATTGTTTTCCTCAAGAACATAACCTTTGGAGTTTTGGTGTTTAAATCTAAACAAGAAGTGAACTAAAAAAAATAAATTAAGCGGATATAGTTTTAATATAACATCTTTCTAACCAACCTATAACTAACAACCATAATTATCCCTGTATTTAGTATGACATATGAATATAATTAAATTCAAATTAACTCCGGTTTTTCTTAAGCTAATGATAAATAATTTAGGCCTCATTTGTTTCCATTAAGATTAAGACGTATGAATTTGAATAGACATTTAAATATTAAGATATGCATTAAGATCTAGATGTGTAAATCTAAATAAACATTTGAATATTATGATGTTGTTTTTGAATTTGAACACTGAATTATTGAGACTGTTTGTTTTCAATATCTGAATGTACATATGAAATTAAATGCTATATCAATAAACTATTATAAAAATCTCATTTTAGTAAAATAGTTTTTTTTATAGAAAATAATATTTTGAATATTCTTGTCGTAACAAGGTAATATGATTTATCTATTAAGAATTCAACATTAAGTTACATCATTAATATGACTATTTTTTGCACTAAAAAACTTTGAGAATTTAATATAATGCAATGTAAAATAGTTTATATAGAATAGTAATATAATGTTTATGAAAACATTTTATTTATAGTGGACATTTGTTATTGTTATCAATCAAATAATTAATACTTTCTTATTTTCTGGAACCGTGCTAAATATTATAGCACGAAGTGCTTATCAATTTAAATATATTGATTAATTTATGAAAGTAAAAGACGTATATTAAGTTAGTAAGGATAAAGGAAATTATAATGGTAAGCATGTAATTAAATTAATTAAATAAATAAAAAACTTTTATGAGTTGTTGTGATGAAGTTCAATTAAGATAGGAGTCTTATTTTTTAGTTTGAATGATATTAAGAGTGTGTTACAGATCTGATTAATATAGATGTATTCAGACTATTGCTGGCAATTTAAGTCCACTTTTCACTGACACGCCCAAATAGCCCATCAAATATGGGTTGAAATAGTGATTTTAAGTAGGCGTTTGGCCATGCGATACCATATCATGAGATGGAATCAACATTTGGACATGTGATTTTACTCTAATTCCATATGATGATTCCATATTATGAGATGTGATTTCATATTCTCCAAAAATCATGATCTGAAACCATATGGGAATACCATATCATGATTTACGATATTTTAATACAAAAAATTCATTTATAAGTTTATATTTTGTTAAAATAACCCCATATTTATATCTACTAACCATTTATTCACATGTAAAAAAAATTTATAATCACATCGTTACTTTTTTAAAATTTATTAATCTCAACGACATAGAATTTATTATTCTCACCAACATATAGTCACTTTAACTCACACTTCATGATTGTTGAGTAATAAAATGTTGAAGAGCCCGTGAAAGGTGTTTCATTTTTACTCAAATATATTGATGAGAAGTGAAAGTTAGGTTGAAACAATTGGAGCTATTTTAATAGTTTTAGAACTTAATGAGATTTTTATGTTTATGACAAAATATACGATATCAAAATTTCATATCGTATGTCCAAACAAAACTTCAATTTTAATCTCATGATTCAATATCATGATACCATATCATTATTTCATATCATGATATTATATCGCATGTTCAAACGGGTCCTAAATATGAATAATATTTGGGTCTATACCCATATTTTACCAATAAAAATATGGTATTTCATAGGTAAATTACGGGTCATATATGAGTATTGCAAGTTTTCTCCAAATTTTCAAAAAATCGTCTGCTGCCAAGTTTTAGAAGCGATTTTTCAAACTATAACATATGGGTCTCGATTAATATTTCAACCCTCGACCCCCCATCCCCCAATTTTTTTTTAAATTTATTTTTAAAAAATATTTTGAACTTCAAAATTTCAATTTTTTCATCCCTATCCTCGACCCACCCCGTACCAGCCCCCTCACCCCACCTCCAAAAAAAATTATGTTTGTTTTTAGAAAATGTTTTCAACTTCAAAAATTCATTTTTTTCATCCCTATCATCACCGCCCTCCCCCCTCCCCCCCAGCCCCCCCCAACCACCACCCCCTACCAACCCCCTACCCGCCCCCCCCTCCTCCCCCCACAAAAAAAATGTTTTTAAAGTTTTTTTTTTTACTTTTATAGTACAATAAATAAATTAAACTAATTAAATGAAGCATTTCCAACATATTTCATTTTAAAAAAAAGAGTAAAATATTTTCTCCATATTGAATTTTAAGTAAGTACTATTTATTTACGAAACAATGAGTAAAATATGGGTAACCTAGTATTTTACCAGTCCCATTTATTACCCAATCAATATTTATCCATATCAAATATGGCTGGGTTGAATGATTATCCATTTTATGCTTAACCATTTTTTCAACCCACCTACATTTGATCCAAACCGTCCATTTGCATCCACTTATTCAAACACATTAGGAGACTTATAAGAAAAAAAACAAACTTAATGAATTGAATCTAAATAATTAAAATTTAGTCCTCAAAAACAAACATACTGAATTAGGTGAATCTAATTGATTAAGATTCAGATCCCCCATTAGTGCAAACAAATGGACCTTAGTCGAAGAAAGTTCTAAATAATTACAGGAGGAACATTTATTTTTAGATTTCAACACATAATTAAACTCTCAGAGTCGCAATTTCCAAATTTATTGTGCTACTCCTATTGAAACTAAATTAGTTTTAATATCTTGAATAATTAGTTACAAGGTATTCTAGCGATCTTGAATAGCAAGTTACAAGATATTAGATAAGTTTCCTCTCGTATGAATTAGTTCGACACACTTTTACATTTCGTTTTGATTCATTTTTTTCATTCGTGTGATCATGATTTTTAATCTTTGCTTAACTCTCTTATATTAGTGAAAAATACGGAATAAATCTCTATTATACAAGAGAAAACTACACATATGCTAACAGATTGAGAAATGTATTGATAGACATAAACAAACGATCAAGAATTTAAAAGAGAAAGAAAAAAGAGATACTATAGAATTCAATATGTAAAGCTAATAAATAGAAAATAAATTATATTTTATTTAAAATAATGTAAAAGAAGAATTAAATAAATATTTATTTGTAACTATATTATAAAAGGGCGTTGAAGTGCCATGCCTGCTTTGGCACTTTAGAGGGCGTTTCAGTATTATGTATTTCATGTGTTTTTTTCCCTAAATTGAACTTAACACAAGCATTAAAAAAAATAAAAAATAAAATTTATAATTAAAATTAAAATTATATAAAATGTATTAAACTTTGATTTGTGAGTAGGTAAATATGCATGTAATGTCATTTTAATTATTTCGTTATTCCGCCGTATAATCTGTCGTCTTATTTTTAAGTTTTTGTATATTTAAAAATTACCTTAAGTTATTAAAAAACAATAATTAAATGATACATAAAAAAAATTATTTGATTTTTAGAATTTTATCCATGTTACGTAAATTGAAACAAAGAAAGTAACGTGTGTTATTTGAAAATGACATAAAAAGTAGGGAAAATACCCTATCTCCCCCTATGCCGAAATCCCAGACACAACTATACGGTCTATTTACCCCCCCCCGAACTTATTTATATGTAATTCTATCCTTTTTAGCCTACGTGACACTAGTTCGAAAAAAAAAAGTCAACCATCGTTGGGCCCACAAGATAGTGCCACGTAAGCTAAAAAGGGTAAATAATTATTAATAAAATAAGTTCAGGGGGGTAATAGGACCTATAGTATAAGGTGTTGAGATTTCCTGAGATTTCGAGCTAGGGTTGAGGGGGTACTTGGACATTATCCCTAAAAAGTATTATAAACCTCAATAACTGATGTTTTAAAATATTTTCAAAAACATATATAAAAAAATTGGCCGAATCTTAAAATTTTATTTATGCCATATAAATTGAAAAAAAAGAATAATATGTATTATTTATAAATAATAATTAACAAATTAAAATATTTAAAAGATATATAAAAAGATTAATTGACTTTCGTAACTTTTTAAGTGTCAAATAAATTGAGAAAAAAAAAGAAAACATATATTATTTAAAAATTACATGAGCAAACTATAAATCATACTAATGAACCACTTAAGATATTTAGAAGATATGTAAAACATTTGGTGAGTTTCAAAATTATGTCTATGTCGCATAAATTGAAATAGAGAAAATAATAAATATTATTAAATATTATTTGAAAATGACATTAACATTAAGATAAATTGCACTTGTTAGTAACTAACAAATTAAAATATTCAAAAATTAAAACTGACTCTCTAAATTTTATCTATAATCACAAAATTAAACTAAAAAAAAGAGTAATATATATTGACACTAAAAAAGTTACGAAAGGGAAACATGTCGCCATCGCCTAATTTTTTTTTTAAATTTTAATTACAAAAAAAACTTTCCAAAATGCGCGGGCTATTAATTTTTTTTTGGTTGAAAAAAAAAATAGGAGGAGGCTATAAATATGCAATAATGCGCGTTTTTTCCTAAAATAAGCTAATCAAATTTCCAAATATGAATATTAGGAAACACCTAGTTTGATTATTATTTGGATTCCTTAAAAGTTTCCTCTATATACCATAAAGTAATTATATCCCCAAATACATCATTATATATACACCCATCACTACGACTAATATAAGTTGCATAAAAACACATTACAACCAAATATACAATTAAAAAGAAAAAATGGCTTCTTGTGACAAAACAGAAAACCCAACTTTATGCTTAAGGAATTGTAGTTCGTGTGCAAATTCAAGAAATCATGATGCATATGAAAAAATATATTTATTTCACAAGATGTCTTCTCTTACTATTAGAACCGGAAAAGATGATCCAATGATAAAGACGAAGCCACAACGATGCATGATTTGCAGAAAGAAGGTGGAATTAATAGGGTTCAATTGTAAGTGCGACGAAATATTTTGCGAGACTCATAGGTATCCAGAAGAACATGCATGCACTTACAATTTCAAATCTAAAGGACGTGCGATTTTGGCCAAGAAAAATCCACTATGCAAAACTGATAAACTTAGGAATAGAATTTAAATCACTATTATTGTTTGATTATGTATCTAAGTTTGTTATTAATAGTACAACCAAATAGTATAAAATTGCACTTTCGCTTCTATTAATGTCAATGTATGTATAATTGTTGAGTACAAGCTACATAAATTAAAGTCACAATTTTTAATTTTTTTTCTACCTTAAACTATTTTAATTTATTCTCCGTCTCTCGATATAGATACTTGACCATCCCAAATTGGATGTATAATAGGGTTAATGTGTACTTAATCTGTTATGAAAGACGAAAGAAGAAGATGATTAATTAATAATCCCTTTGTTAATCTCTATTTGTCAATTTATACTATCTTCGATGTTCGAATTCTTATCCAGTTTATAAAGCCAATAAATAATCTACAATTTTGTATTTATTTTACCTTTTTTTATTAATTACTACGCATTTTTAAATGTTTAGATAACTTATATTTCCTCTATTTTATATTAATTAAATTTATGATGTAATGTACACTTATTAAAAAAAAACAATCCAATAAACTCCCTCTAAATGTGTTATCCATCAACAAAATTTGTATTATATATGCTTTATAAATTATTCTCTAAAATATAAATTAAAACGCTATTAAAAATATATTATATGCCTAATGGAAAAAAATATTATTAAGGTAAATAATGAATATTTCCTTAATATAACATATTCATTAGGTAAGTTTCCAAATTAATATCCCAAACCAAAACCAAACAGAACTCTGAGAGATAAATCTTAATTTGATTTATTACTCGGATTACATAAAAGTTTTCCTTCTCTCTATACATAAAAACCTATTGTACTTAGCCGCGCTTCGCGCGGTTATGAAAAGGATTAAAATAAAATTATATATTAATATAAATAATTACATTAATAAAAAGAATTTTTTGTTAACACATAATTTTATAGAAAACAAACTATGAAAAATATTTAGATTAAATATGAAATTTATTAAGAAATCAATATACGTGAACTTTGAAAAGTTAAATATTAAAAATAAATTTTATAGAGAAAAAAGGAAGGTATTAAGAATTGGGTAATATTAGAACTACTTAACTGATAACTTGTGATCATTTTTTTCCTTTTTATTTGAGACTTTTCTTAGTATAATTTACATATATTTATTTAAACTTGAAATATAATCGTTCTTTTATGCTTATTTGTAATTTTATATATTATATATTCTTAGTATAATTTTTCGGCAATATATAACTCGAATTGCTATTAATAGTTAGTATTCATGACCATATAATTAGTCAACACTATTATAAATCATTATCCATAATTACTATTACTTGCCCTCGTCATGACCCAATCATCACATGTTTTAATTATTTTTATTGTACAATATTAGATTAATTTAATATTTGTATTAATAACTTTTTAATAATTAAATTTTAAAGAAAAGTTTAAAAAACTTAATTAGTTAAATTTCATACTTATTATTATTATTATTATTATTATTATTATTATAATATTATCATTATACTTAGGTTTAGATATCCGATAATTTTTGGGACAGCTTATATTGAGAAAAAATGTAAAATTTAAAAATCACATTAAGAGAACAAAAGAGAGAATTAACTACGAAAAAAAGATTTAAGAAAATGACACATACAAAATTCCTATTTCTTTTAATTTTGTTTGGCTTAAACACAAAATATTAAAAAATATATTTTACATTTTAAATAAATATTACATTTAACTTAATAAATTCATAAGAATAAAAAGTCACACTAATTAAGAGGATTAATAATATGAACTTTGAACTTTTGTAACACAATAAGAGTAATATTTGAACATTATTATACTAATAAAGAACATTAATTATAGAAAATAAAAAAAACAAACAAATTAGAGATATTTAGAAAAATATTTTATTATAAATAAATAAACCAACAAAAATTTTAAAATTATAAATTAATCGTAATTTTGAAAGAACTTGAGAACTCCAGAAAAATAACAAATATGAAAATATAAAGACTTATTAATGAACAACTTGAAATCTTCTAAGAAAAACAACAAAAATGAAAAATTTAAGAATTGCAATTTTACATATTAATAAATAATTTATTTTTAATAAAATCATGTGTATTTTCAAAATTATAAATTAACTTTACATTCTTATGTTCTATCATTTTTTTTAATAAAAATTGTTTCACCAGATTATGAAAGTATATGTACGTATTTCTTTAAGTAGCATATAGATATTCATTTACTCATTTTTCTACTTCTATGTTTTAAAATATTATAAGCCACAAACACAATAAACTAATATTATCAATAAAAAAGTGAGAGATGAATTTACCTAAATAAATAATTATTTTTGAAGAGTGTTATCATTATATATAGTTAAATTATCTAAGAATCATATAGAGGTCTAAGGAGAATAAATTAGATGTTTTTCTTAAAAAAACTGAGGATTTATATCTTCATGAATATAAACAAATAATATTAAATGTATGATTCAACAAAGAAAGAGTTGGTATTATATTTGACATATCAAATTATTTTCCTTGTAAACTCAAATTATGCAAGTCTAACCATTTTCAATATATATATATATATATATATATATATATATATATATATAATCGCAAATCTGATTAAATATGTTAAAAAATTATCTACCAAAAGAAGAAAAGATAAAGAATAAGGAGAAAATTACATTTAAACACATATAATCATTTTTGACAAAACATACATAATTCAAAAGGAAATAATATAATAGAAACGTTACTTCTTAAGGACCTAAAAAAATAAAGAATAATCACTATATAGCTCAAAATACATTAATCTCCATCTCTGAATATTTTCATTTCATCCTATATACAGGAGTCAAGAAAAATAATAACAAATAAATTATTAGTCCTAAAATGAATCTCAAAGTTAACAAAATAAAATATTATATCTCATAAAGAATAAGGGAAAATTACGTTAATTCATAAATTCTCCTACATAATCATTTTTGACAAATAATCAATATATATATATATAACTCAAAATCCACTAATCTTCATCGCTTGATGTTATCATTTCATCCTATATATATGAGTCAAGAAAAATAATGACAAATACATTATTAGTCATAAAATAAATCTCAAAGATAACAAAACAAAATAATTTATCTAGAAGAAATAAAAATATGATAACATATTATCTTTACTTGCTAATTAAAAGTAATATATGAAATAATATTTGAAAAATAATACACCTCAAAGCTTACAAATATTTTAACATCTCTTCCACTAATTCTCTACCCAAAGATGACTACAAAATAACACACAATTTTAGTATGATTTTATAGTGTTAATGTAACATTTCACATTAAATCATTAGAAGTTATGAATATGAAAGGTTTAAGAGGTTATGAGGCTTGAGGGTTATGAATATTATTAATACTAATTTAAGAATAGAATTTATATAATTAAAGAGGTATGAGTTTATAAGAAAAAAATTATTGAAAAAAATAAGAAAAAATGCCAAGTAAAAGAAGAAAAATAAGAAATAAAATGAATGGAGGTCATAGAGAGGTGTCACTATTGGATTTTAAAAAGGTGTGAATGGAAATGAAGAGTTGTGACTTTTATGAAATGTTGCGACTTTTATGAAAAGTCGTGACTTTTATGAAAGATTACGAATTTTATGAATAGCTGTGACTTTTATGGAAAGTTGTGACTTTTATGAAAGGTGACGACCTTTCTGAAAGATTGTGACTTTTCCAAAGGTTTGTGACCTTTCCGGTAAGGCACAATAAGAACTTTTTCGCACTACCCTTTGTTTTCTATAAATTGAGGGATTTCCTCTCATTTTAATATAGAATTCATTGACTTCTTCTTCAACTACTAAATCTAGTATTTTAAGTGTACTTTAATGCCGTTGAGTGGTTCGCTGACACCGGAGTTTTTGGTATCTATACTCTGGTGATTGAGATCATTTTACCCTGGGAGGTCATATTCCAAATCAAACCTCGGATACTAGAGGAGAATAACTTCCTTGAGGGGACACTGTGAGTTCAATGGACTTGATCTTTTTCCTATTAAATTTTTTCCAGATTCTAATACGTGTTTTACAAATTTTAGATTTGTGAATTAATTTCAGTTCTTCTATTCTTTTGTTCTTCACTGGTTCATTAAACTTGGTAACTTTGTGTTTCTGCAAAGTTTGTTGGAATCAGTAAGATTCTTCAGACACATATTAACAATAATTGTTCTTTAAGAAAAATAATTCGTATAATTTTTAAAAAATTTGTTTCTGATTCTAGTTTCGCTACTAACTTTAATTTTCTAGTTGTGAAAATATTCTTAAACTTTGTTGTCTTACAAAAATATTCAAAGTTTTGTTCTATGTATGTCTGAAATACAAGATGAACAACAGCTACATCACCTCCTCTATGATCCTCATTTATATATATATATATATATATATATATATAAATTGTCAAATACCTACAAAAGTATAAGTGATATTTTCCAAGCTTCTAGTAGTAAAACTTGGATCTATCGGTAAATCTTACCACGTTGAAAACAAATATAAAAAAAATTTCAAAATAATGGAAATAGTTTCAAAGATCTTATTAAATTACTTCATCCTAACCATATCATTGACATCCCCTATCATAAGGAATCAATATATATATATAAATGAGGATTTCAATCAGCATATGTGGCATGCCTCAATGATGAGAAAAATATATATTTTTATTTTAAAAAGAAGGGCTTTTTAGATTATTTCTTTTTACACAATAATATTATGTGTGTATATATATATATATATATTGCTATTAATAAATTAGTTAATGAGCATTACACCTCCTAACTTCTAACCTTTCATATTCATAACCTTCAAAATTTAATATAAAAATTATAACTCCTAAATATTACACCTATAAAAACCCACTTTGAGATATTCCATGATGGTCATTTTATTTTTATTTTCCTTATCCTTCATTTTTTATACCTTTGATTTGTTAATTTTTTTTTCTCTTCTTTGATCTGATTTTTGCAGGAGAGGGATGTATAATGAAAAATGTTATATATTTTGCATATTTTGATTTTGTGAGGTAAAATGATTTAATATGTCTAATTATCATTATCACTTTGTTCTGTTGTAATTACATATATATTTGATATTATTAAGTTATCCTGATTCTTTTATAGAAAAAATAATTTGTTCATTTTTTTTTTGCTTCTCTTTGTAGTTTTTTGAGATTTTTTTTTCTTAATCTTGTAGTTTCTACCGATACTGATTGTCTTTATTCACTTTGTAAATTTGAAGAATCGTATATTTTAAATATTTTTGCTTGATTAGTTAATGAATTTTATGTATGTTTGTTGGTATTATTGTATGAATTGTTTATAGCTCTCCAGTTAAACCACTGATGTAACAAGAGTTGATTGGTTCCTTATCAGATTAATTATTTAATTGAAAAAACGCCAATATATCTTATTTCTGATTTCGTCTAACAATATCATCCTCCTCACTAGCTATAAAAATGTTATACAAATATATAATAATATCATATCTCAATATAAAGTAAATAAAATACTAAATATTAAATTCAAATATTATATAGCGAAGAATCAAATAAATCGATTCCTGTTATAGTTTCGTGTCTCACAATCACATAACAATGAGATGGTAAAAATACATAATTTATATGTTGCATTATTTTTTATATTATTCTTATATAATTATTATTTATAGGCCAAATATTTCACAATTTTGAGAATTTAATCAACAAAAAATTAAATATTTTTAATTTTATTTTAAAACATTCGTACGATTACTTTTTTTTTTATAATTTCAAAAAAATTTCTATTTCTTTTGACTAACTTTTTAATTTTGTGTCCCTTTTTAAATTTATTTTTAATTAATTTTTCTCTTAATAGATATCTCTCCTATAATATAAAATAAGAGAAAAAGTATATATTGTTCAAAATAATAGTAATTACTAAAAATAATGTTTATTATTAGAAGCATATTTGGAGACTGTAACGACCTGTTTAGTCGTTTTGAGTAGCAGACTTCAATTCTGGAAAAACTGGCAGAAGCGACGGACCCCACGACGGACCGTCATGGGCACGACGGACCGTCGCAGGGTCTCGTTTCAAAACACTTAGAAAATCTGCAAATTGGGTACTGGAATCGACTCTCTGAACTTCGTAACGGAATGGCAGGACGGACCGTCACAGGTGTGACGGACCGTCACAGACCCTTCAGAGAAATTGAGTCTCTGAAGTCTGTGACGGGGCGGCAGGACGGACCGTCGCAGGCGCGACGGGCCGTCAAAGGCGCGACGGGCAGTCGGAGGCTGCGCAATCCCAGTCCGGGTCGGATTTCTTTATACGTTTTAAGGGACGTTTTTGACTATTCCTGCTTTAATTATAAAGTTAGAGGGTTAATGTAAATAAGTCTAATTACTTGGGGGTTAAAAGAGGTAACCTTAAGTTAATTAGTGGGTTATTATTGTCATCTTTTATTCTTAATTATATACCAATTAGGGTAAAAGAAAGAGGGTTTGAATAAAGAAAATAGAAAGAACAAGAGAGAGAGGAGAATCGAACGAGGAAGAAAGAAGAACAAAGCTTTGGGAAATTGCTTGCTTGATCACTAGTCTTCGGTGGAGGTAGGTTATGGTTATTTTTATGCTATTCGCAGTAAACTCTTAATAGCGAATGATATGTATTGGTAGTATTGTAAACCCTTCTATATGCTTAATTGTATGCTTGCATGAATGTGATTATGTAATTGTGATATAATAAGCATGATGAAGCTATTGAATCCTGAATCTTGAAAAGAAACCCTAATCTACTTTGTTAATGATGATGCCTTGGTATAAAAGAAGGCTTGATGAACGAAAGTAGTGAGATTAGGGGATCGGGTGCCACGTTCCGGTACCAGGATAGAATATGAGGATCGGGTGCCACGTTCCGGTACCAGGATAGAATATGAGGATCGGAGTGTCACGTTCCGACACCAGGATAGAATATGGATCGGGTGCCACGTTCCGGTACCAGGATAGAATATGGATCGGGTGTCACGTTCCGACACCAGGATAGAATATGGATCGGGTGCCACGTTCCGGTACCAGGATAGAATATGAGGATCGGGTGCCACGTTCCGGTACCAGGATAGAATATGAGGATCGGAGTGTCACGTTCCGACACCAGGATAGAATATGGATCGGGTGCCACGTTCCGGTACCAGGATAGAATATGGATCGGGTGTCACGTTCCGACACCAGGATAGAATGAGGATCGGAGTGTCACGTTCCGACACCAGGATAGTATATGAGGAGGCGTGAGTCCTCATTGATGTGCTTGGTGTTGTAACCAAGGGTTATGATAACTGTAAATGCTGCATGCTAAGGATATTAGTTGATTTTATGATATTGCTTAATATATAATGTTTTCTATTTTGAGTTGGCCGATGATATCTACTCAGTACCCGTGTTTTGTACTGACCCCTACTTTTATGTCTTCTTCTTGTTTATTTGTGGAGTGCAGCAAACGTACCGTCATCTTCAACTCAACCGCAATCCTAGCCAGTCTTCGTCACATCGGATCTTCAGGGTGAGCTAATGTTTCTAGCTTGGACTGGATCTTCTTCCTTATGTCTTGATGCCTTGAAGTTCCGGCATGGACTAGCTTTTACTTGTTTTAGCTTTTAGAATACTCTTAGTTTAGTTATTTGATTATAGATGTTCTTGTGGTGATGACTTCCAGATTTTGGGGATAATAATAGTTATTGATTTTATTAATGAGTTAAGTCTTCCGCATTACTTTCTGTTGATATTATATTGAAATGTTAAGGTTTAGATTGGTTGGTTCGCTCACATAGGAGGGTAAAATGTGGGTGCCAGTCGCGGCCCGATTTGGGTCGTGACAAACTTGGTATCAGAGCATTAGGTTCGTTGGTCTCATCACACAAGAACGAGTCTAGTAGAGTCTTAAGGAACGGTAGGGGGACGCCATTACTTTTCCTTGAGAAGCTATAAGACCTTAGGAAAATTCCATTCTTTCATTCTTTCTTTCGTGCTATTACTTGGATCCAATTGGTATCTAGGTGATACAAATTGGTATCTGACCATCTTCACTCTATTTCGCAGATGGTTAGAACTAGAGCAACGACTGCGCCAACACCAACACTGGCAAGACAAGAAACGTCTGAGCCAGCCACTGGGGCTGTGGCTCGAGGAAGAGTAACGGCAAGAGGCCGTGGCAGAGGTCGTGGGAGGACGTCCTCTAGAGGAAGAGGACGAGCACCTAGCCCATCTGATACTAGGGCAGTGACTCCTCCACCGACCGAAGAGGTAGTGAGAGAGGGTGAGGAAGGGGAAACTGAACAAGTACAGAATGAGGGATTGCCTCCCCAACCCACCCCAGACATGATCAATCAGGTTCTTGCTTATCTTAGTGGGTTATCTGATCAAGGTCAAGCACCTCCAGTGTTTTCTGCACCAGCACCTCAGGCTCCGGAGATACAACATGCGGCTACTATGGCTCCCCGCATGGATGTTCCATTGGAAATAGGCACATTTCCTCGTCTGACTACAGGGCCTATAATGACAAGTGATCAGCATGAACTTTTCAGTAAGTTCTTGAAATTGAAACCTCCAGTCTTCAAGGGTGTTGAATCTGAAGATGCTTACGATTTTCTGGTTGACTGTCATGAGCTACTACACAAGATGGGTATAGTAGAACGGTTTGGTGTTGAGTTCGTGAGTTATCAGTTTCAAGGGAACGCCAAAATGTGGTGGCGGTCACATATTGAGTGTCAACCAACAGAGGCACCACCTATGACTTGGGCCTCATTCTCTAGTTTGTTTATGGAGAAGTATATCCCCCGGACTTTGAGGGATAGGAAAAGGGATGAGTTCTTGAGCCTAGAGCAGGGTAGGATGTCGGTCACCGCATATGAGGCTAAGTTTCGTGCCCTATCCAGATATGCCACTCAACTTTGTTTCAGTCCACAAGAGCGGATTCGTCGTTTTGTGAAGGGGTTGAGGTCAGAGTTGCGGATTTCAGCCTTACAGGTAGCGGCTACGGCAAAATCCTTTCAAGAAGTGGTAGACTTCGTAATAGAGGTAGAGGGAGTGAAGTCAGATGACTTCACCATGGCAACTACATCAAAAAGGTTTCGAAAGGGAGGTGAGTTTAATGGTTCTTACTCTAGAGGACAAGGTTCCGGAGGTTACTCAGTCCGACCAATTCAGTCTTCACTACAGACTATAGTTGGGGGTCCACCTCCGACCGGTCAACACTTCTCTGAGAGACCTATGCATGAACCCAGAGAGTGCTATGGATGTGGGGAGATTGGACATATTAAGAGATATTGTCCAAAACCGAGTTACAGACCTCCAAATGTTAGAGGTAGAGGTGGTCATGGTAGAGGCCGTTATTCTGGAGGACGTGGTGGTCGAGGTAATGGTGGTCACCAGAACGGCCGAGGTGATGAGAAAACTGGAGCCACTACATCACAACATGGTAGGGGCAACGGACAGACAAGTAATGGGGCCCATTGCTACGCTTTTCCTGGGAGATCTGAAGCGGAGACATCAGATGCTGTCATCACAGGTAATCTTTTGATTTGTGATTGCATGGCTTCTGTATTGTTTGATCCTGGATCCACATTTTCTTATGTATCTTCCTCATTTGCTAATGGACTAAATTTACATTGTGAATTACTTGATATGCCTATTCGTGTTTCTACTCCGGTGGGTGAGTCTGTGGTAGTTGAAAAGGTATATAGGTCTTGTTTGGTGAACTTTGTGGGGAGCAACACTTATGTAGATTTGGTTATCTTAGAAATGGTTGACTTTGATGTAATTCTGGGTATGACTTGGCTTTCTCCGCAATTTGCGATCTTGGATTGTAATGCTAAAACGGTGACGTTAGCCAAGCCTGAGACAGACCCGTTAGTGTGGGAGGGTGACTACACTTCCAGTCCGGTGCGTATCATCTCCTTTCTTCGTGCTAAGAAAATGGTTAGTAAAGGGTGTTTAGCTTTCTTGGCACATCTCAAGGATGACACTACCCAAGTGCCTTCGATTGATTCGGTTTCGGTGGTCCGTGAGTTTCTGGATGTGTTCCCTGCAGATCTTCCTGGTATGCCACCAGATAGGGACATTGACTTCTGTATTGATCTTGAACCGGGTACTCGCCCCATTTCTATACCCCCTTATAGAATGGCTCCCGCGGAGTTAAGAGAGTTAAAAGCCCAACTTCAAGAGTTGTTGAGCAAAGGTTTCATTAGACCAAGTGCATCTCCTTGGGGTGCTCCGGTTTTGTTTGTAAAGAAGAAGGATGGGAGTTTTCGGATGTGCATAGACTACCGGCAGTTGAACAAGGTAACCATAAAGAACAAGTATCCTCTTCCTCGCATTGATGACTTGTTCGATCAGTTACAAGGCGCTTGTGTCTTCTCTAAGATTGACTTGAGATCCGGTTATCATCAATTGAAAATACGGGCAACGGATGTGCCAAAGACTGCTTTTCGAACGAGGTCTGGGCATTACGAATTTGTAGTGATGTCTTTTGGTCTTACGAATGCCCCTGCTGCGTTCATGAGCTTGATGAACGGGATTTTTAAGCCATATCTGCATCTATTTGTGATCGTATTTATTGATGATATATTGGTATACTCAAAGAGTAAGAAGGAACATGAAGAGCATTTGAGAATGGTATTGGAAATGTTGAGGGAGAAAAAGCTTTATGCCAAGTTCCCTAAGTGTGAGTTTTGGCTAGATGCAGTGTCCTTCTTGGGGCACGTGGTTTCTAAGGATGGAGTGATGGTGGATCCTTCTAAGATTGAGACAGTGAAGAATTGGGTAAGACCTACTAATGTGTCAGAAATAAGGAGCTTTGTTGGGTTAGCTAGCTACTACCGCCGATTTGTCAAGGGATTCTCCTCTATTGCTTCCCAATTGACGAACTTGACTAAGCAGAATGTTCCATTTGTATGGTCAGACGAGTGTGAGGAAAGCTTTCAGAAGCTCAAGACTCTGTTGACTACTGCACCAATTCTCACCTTGCCAGTGGAAGGTAAGAACTTCATTGTCTATTGTGATGCATCCTATTCGGGTTTGGGTGCGGTGCTAATGCAAGAGAAGAATGTGATTGCTTATGCTTCAAGACAATTAAAAGTGCATGAACAAAACTATCCAACTCATGATTTGGAATTGGCCGTGGTAGTGTTTACATTAAAGCAATGGAGACACTATCTATATGGGGTTAAGTGTGAGGTCTACATGGATCATCGTAGCCTTCAGTATGTCTTTACTCTGAAAGATCTGAACTTGAGACAGAGGAGATGGATGGAACTACTGAAGGACTACGACATCACTATTTTGTATCATCCGGGGAAGGCGAATGTTGTAGCGGATGCTTTAAGTAGAAAGGCGGGAAGCATGGGAAGTCTAGCTCACTTGCAAGCTTCTAGACGCCCATTGACTAGAGAAGTTCAGACTCTGGCTAACGACTTGATGAGGTTAGAAGTAAATGAGAAGGGAGGATTGTTGGCTAGTGTGGAGTCAAGATCTTCTTTTCTTGACAAGATTAAGGGAAAACAGTTTAATGATGAAAAATTGATCCGGATCCGAGATAAGGTGTTGCGAGGAGAGGCTAAGGAAGCAACAATCGATGAGAAAGGTGTTTTGAGGATTAAGGGAAGGGTATGTGTACCCCGCGTCGATGATTTGATCAACACTATTCTGACAGAGGCTCATAGTTCAAGGTATTCGATACATCCGGGTGCAACCAAGATGTATCGTGACCTAAAGCAACACTTTTGGTGGAGTAGAATGAAACGTGATATTGTTGAGTTTATTGCCAAATGTCCAAACTGTCAGCAAGTAAAGAATGAACACCAGAGGCCCGGAGGAACACTTCAGAGAATGCCCATTCCTGAATGGAAGTGGGAAAGGATTGCAATGGATTTCGTGGTTGGTCTTCCAAAGACATTGGGAAAGTTTGATTTTATTTGGGTAATTGTAGATAGGTTAACTAAGTCTGCTCACTTCATTCTGGTCAAGGTGAATTACAATGCAGAGAAGTTAGCCAAACTTTACATCTCGGAAGTGGTGCGATTGCATGGGGTTCCACTCTCCATTATATCAGATAGAGGTACGCAGTTTACTTCTAAGTTTTGGAAAACATTGCATGCGGAATTGGGTACTAGGTTGGACCTTAGTACTGCATTCCATCCTCAGACCGATGGTCAGTCTGAGCGAACGATTCAAGTGTTGGAGGATATGCTTCGTGCATGTGTGATAGAGTTTGGTGGCCATTGGGATAGCTTTTTGCCCTTAGCGGAGTTTTCATACAATAATAGCTATCACTCAAGTATTGATATGGCCCCATTTGAAGCATTGTATGGGAGGAGATGTAGGTCTCCCATTGGTTGGTTTGATGCATTCGAGGTTAGACCTTGGGGTACTGACCTTTTGAGGGATTCGATAGAGAAAGTGAAGTCTATTCAAGAAAAGCTTCTAGAGGCGCAAAGTAGACAAAAGGAATATGCAGATCGAAAGGTTAGAGACTTAGAGTTCATGGAGGGTGAACAAGTCTTGTTGAAAGTTTCACCAATGAAAGGGGTGATGCGGTTTGGTAAAAGAGGTAAACTAAGCCCAAGGTATATTGGTCCCTTCGAAGTACTTAAACGAGTAGGGGAGGTGGCTTATGAGTTAGCCTTGCCTCCAGGGCTGTCCGGAGTACATCCGGTATTCCATGTGTCTATGTTGAAAAGATATCATGGGGATGGAAACTACATTATCCGTTGGGATTCAGTTTTTCTTGACGAGAATTTGTCTTATGAGGAGGAACCTGTTGCCATTCTAGATAGGGAAATTCGCAAGTTGAGATCAAGGGAGATTGCATCCATCAAGGTGCAATGGAAGAATCGGCCGGTTGAAGAAGCAACTTGGGAGAATGAGGTCGATATGCGAGAAAGATACCCACACCTGTTTACAGATTCAGGTACTCCTTTTCGCCCTTGTTTTCCTTCTTGTGATCGTTTGGGGACGAACGATGGGTAAATTGGTATCTATTGTAACGACCTGTTTAGTCGTTTTGAGTAGCAGACTTCAATTCTGGAAAAACTGGTAGAAGCGACGGACCGTCATGGGCACGACGGACCGTCGCAGGGTCTCGTTTCAAAACACTTAGAAAATCTGCAAATTGGGTACTGGAATCGACTCTCTGAACTTCGTAACGGAATGGCAGGACGGACCGTCACAGGTGTGACGGACCGTCACAGACCCTTCAGAGAAATTGAGTCTCTGAAGTCTGTGACGGGGCGGCAGGACGGACCGTCGCAGGCGCGACGGGCCGTCACAGGCGCGACGGGCCGTCGCAGGCTGCGCAATCTCAGTCCGGGTCGGATTTCTTTATACGTTTTAAGGGACGTTTTTGACTATTCCTGCTTTAATTATAAAGTTAGAGGGTTAATGTAAATAAGTCTAATTACTTGGGGGTTAAAAGAGGTAACCTTAAGTTAATTAGTGGGTTATTATTGTCATCTTTTATTCTTAATTATATACCAATTGGGGTAAAAGAAAGAGGGTTTGAATAAAGAAAATAGAAAGAACAAGAGAGAGAGGAGAATCGAACGAGGAAGAAAGAAGAACAAAGCTTTGGGAAATTGCTTGCTTGATCACTAGTCTTCGGTGGAGGTAGGTTATGGTTATTTTTATGCTATTCGCAGTAAACTCTTAATAGCGAATGATAAGTATTGGTAGTATTGTAAACCCTTCTATATGCTTAATTGTATGCTTGCATGAATGTGATTATGTAATTGTGATATAATAAGCATGATGAAGCTATTGAATCCTGAATCTTGAAAAGAAACCCTAATCTACTTTGTTAATGATGATGCCTTGGTATAAAAGAAGGCTTGATGAACGAAAGTAGTGAGATAAGGGGATCGGGTGCCACGTTCCGGTACCAGGATAGAATATGAGGATCGGGTGCCACGTTCCGGTACCAGGATAGAATATGAGGATCGGAGTGTCACGTTCCGACACCAGGATAGAATATGGATCGGGTGCCACGTTCCGGTACCAGGATAGAATATGGATCGGGTGTCACGTTCCGACACCAGGATAGAATATGGATCGGGTGCCACGTTCCGGTACCAGGATAGAATATGAGGATTGGGTGCCACGTTCCGGTACCAGGATAGAATATGAGGATCGGAGTGTCACGTTCCGACACCAGGATAGAATATGGATCGGGTGCCACGTTCCGGTACCAGGATAGAATATGGATCGGGTGTCACGTTCCGACACCAGGATAGAATGAGGATCGGAGTGTCACGTTCCGACACCAGGATAGTATATGAGGAGGCGTGAGTCCTCATTGATGTGCTTGGTGTTGTAACCAAGGGTTATGATAACTGTAAATGCTGCATGCTAAGAATATTAGTTGATTTTATGATATTGCTTAATATATAATGTTTTCTATTTTGAGTTGGCCGATGATATCTACTCAGTACCCGTGTTTTGTACTGACCCCTACTTTTATGTCTTCTTCTTGTTTATTTGTGGAGTGCAGCAAACGTACCGTCATCTTCAACTCAACCGCAATCCTAGCCAGTCTTCGTCACATCGGATCTTCAGGGTGAGCTAATGTTTCTAGCTTGGACTGGATCTTCTTCCTCATGTCTTGATGCCTTGAAGTTCCGGCATGGACTAGCTTTTACTTGTTTTAGCTTTTAGAATACTCTTAGTTTAGTTATTTGATTATAGATGTTCTTGTGGTGATAACTTCCAGATTTTGGGGATAATAATAGTTATTGATTTTATTAATGAGTTAAGTCTTCCGCATTACTTTCTGTTGATATTATATTGAAATGTTAAGGTTTAGATTGGTTGGTTCGCTCACATAGGAGGGTAAAATGTGGGTGCCAGTCGCGGCCCGATTTGGGTCGTGACAGAGACTTTTAATAATTTGAAATTTCTAAAATGAGGTAAAAAGAAAATATGTCATATAATAAAATAAATCATAAAAATGGTGGAGGATTTTACTTAAACATATTTTTGTTATAAATTCATTGAATGAGTGGATAGTCCATAAGGTTGGTACATGAACAGCCATTCATATTCACTAGGTTACATGAACCTTTTTGGATAAGAATGTATCTATTTATTATGATACTTAATATGGTGACCTTTAGAGTGATTTCTCACTCTATAAATAGGGTTGTTCATTCACTATTGTAATAGATACATATGAGACTTGAACACACTTGAATAAGAAGAAAATGACTCTTCTTTTATCTACTTCTCTTGTCTTCTTCTCTTTATGATTATATTCTTATGAGCTTGATTTTATAACACGTTATCAGCACGAGTCTCTATTTAATTTGAGAGTGAGTTCTTGTTTTTCTTTAGCTCATATTTTGGTTGATCTCGTTATGAAGATCAAAGTATTATATGCGTAAATTCAGGTACGTATTTTTTAAAATATTTTATGATTTAGAATAAAATAGTATTCAGTCACTAACAATTATCAGGAACCGAAGACATATACTACTATTGGTTGAATATGACATGCTATACAAAACTTCTTAAATGGAAGAAGGTATAAAATTTTAATAGCATGAGTTTGAATATTATTTTGATTGTTTTGAAAGACTCAAAGAATAAATCATGTTGTACTTCGATTTATTATACAGTTGGTTAAGGGTAAGACGATGGATTCAAGTTTCATCGCACCAAAAGGGTAAGACATCAAATTAAAGTCCGGATGCACCATAATAAAAAAAAATTGAGCATAAGACGATAGATTCAAGTTTTATCGCACCAAAAGGGTAAGACATCAATTAGAGTTTTGATGCACCGTGATTGGGTTTAAGTCCCATAGAATTATGGTGTAACACGCCTTATATGGGTAAGACATTGAGTTTGAACCAATGAACCATAGCGATGATAAAATGATGACTAAGAAAAATAATATATTTCTGATGAAATGTCTTGAAATTCGTCATATTGAATTTGCTTCATTCCTTGAAAAGAATGTGGTAGCAGTGAATGATTAGTCTGAAAGATGACAAATAATTAATGATATGAATAAGGGCATGGAGGGACAGAATTATAATAGTCATCATTGTGGTAATGATAAAAGGAAGAACACTATGAGTTCTTCAAATAGTCCTCCAAATGTGAAGGCAATTTTTATCATCAAAATGGTATGAAAGGTCATTAGACTTGTGAATGTTGTCAACACAATAATTTGACAAGTTTATAAATCCTCTATCATGATACAAGAAGATAAAGTGATGGTACACTTGATCTTTCAAAGTGATGTTGAGGTGTGTCATGAAAATATGATGAATTTTAAAGCCATGACAATGTGATTCTAATGCAAATTTATGAAGTACATATAAATAATTAGTCCATTCCTTGAAGAGAATTTGACTTGTGATGAGTATCGTGAATACTCGATCATTCTATAAGAGAATGGGTCCAGATGTGATAAAATCATTATAGGTTGGATATATGCCACAACTCACCTCTATGGAAGGTTTGAGAAAAAATGATATATATCACTTCTCATCTCTACGGGAGATTTGAGAGGAAATAAAATTTATTTGGCAGAATTGGCTAATTGTATTGTACGTTTTATACGTCACTATGGTATGTTTGTTGTGAACTACCGAAAGGGCAAAAGAAATAAATAGTTCTTGCCTATAAGGATTGTGGTCATTATTGTGTGGCAATACAAATTTGTCATTGGTTGTATGCCTATGGTACAACAAAAGTAAAGCAAGAAAGACGTCTTGCTCGTAATGATTTTGACCATGACAATAATAATATAATTTCCTCCTTGAAAGAGAGGCTCATCATAGGGATGGTGTCATGCAATATGTGATAGTACACAAAATTAATTGCAAACTCTAATGAGTTGTGCTATTATCAGAGGAATAATATTGGGGTTGTAGTAAGTCTCAAAAGAAACTTTTTAAGTTTCGGATTAATTAAAAATAAATATTGAGACTATAAATCACTACAACCGAAGAGAGTTATAAATGTTTATGTAAAAGATTACCCCATTTTTCCTCTTGTTTGTTCCATACAAACATGTACATGCTGATGAAATCACATGTAAAAGTAAATTATAAGTGTACTAAAATAAAGATCAGTTGGCATGACTGGTTGACCATTCCGATTAAATGTAATGTAAACGTGATTGAGAATTCAGGTGATTTATATGATGAAGAAATAAAGATTCTTCAAGAATCTCTTGTGTTGCTTGTTCTCTTGATAAAATGATCATTGTACCAGCTAAGGTCGGGACTGTAATCCCCTAAAAATTTTGGAACATATAAAAGGGTGAATATGGGCCTGTTCACCTGTCATGTGGATCATTTGCAACTATATGATTAATGCATCTATGCGATGGTCACATGTATTTTGTTGTCAACTTACAAATTGGTTTTTGTAAGGTTGTTTGCTCGAATTGTTAAAATTAATAGCATAGTTCCAAATTATGAAATTATATTGATAATGCTGGTTGATTTAGCAGAAATTGTATGCCTCCAATTATAGCTAAATCATGGTTATGAGAACAAAACTCCCAAATAAGATTTGGTATGAGATAATTTTGTTTAACATGTAGCAACACATGTATGCATCAAACCAACAAGGTTTTCCCATTAAAATTGGTTCAGGGTCAGGAACCATATAATTTTCATCTAAAATGTTGAATGTGCGATTATGATTTTAATTGCTCCACCACGCACAAAGATGAACTTCCAAATAAGGTTGGAATGAATGTTAGATTTTCTAACATTAGGGGGAGAGATGATTGACAGCTGAAAATTATGTGTGAGGTTAATTATGAATTAACTAGATCCTCGTTAAAATAAATATGTGAACTTAAAGTTCAAGGGATAATTCAGTTGCATAATGTTGCAAATCAGTTGCCAGATGAATGCACTGACCCTATGATATAATTCAGCTGCAAATGCTCCAATGTGAAGTCCTTGAAGGACAGAGGCTATGATACGCCGGAAGCGTAATAGACCAATCGATTCCAAATATAAAATTCCTTGAAGAAGGAAGGAGCAAATGATCAATATGGTCATGATAATGAGGCAAGTGCTATAAAAGAGCACATTGACATAACACTTCATAAAATCTTGAAAAAGGTTCAGGTACCTGAAATAATGAAAAATGAAGAGATCTCGATAAGTTATGTCTTGTTGGAATCGATATCAAATAACCGTCGACGGTATCTTTGATATGAGGTAGCGCTCAATGATATAAATTGTGATGAGGATCTTGAATTCAAATCTGTCATATAGTGTGAACAGATAAATGGTTGACCAAGTAAAATGCACAATTCAAGTATATTTTGTTTCACTTAGAAAAGTGACATTTTGGACTGGTAGTCCATAAATCAAGATATAATGTCAGTGGGGTACAAATAAATTATTATGCGATAGTATAACCGTAAGATATCAAATACGGTTTGTGCCTTGGGGCATAAAGGTTTATCGCAAAAAATCCTGACATTAGTGGAGATGTTTTCTCCTTTGGTGGATGAAATGAGGTTTGTTTTGATCTGGCAACATATGAAAACTTGAATGCATGTAAATGAATAATTGTAATGTCTAGCTAGACAATGAAGGTTATATGAAAATTCTTGAAACAATCGAGGTGTCTGAAGCATATAAGAGTTTGAAAGAAACTTTTCCAATAAAGCTTCAAAAATCCTTATATGGATTGAAATAGTCAAGGAAGAAAAAGGGTACAAAAGAATGACCTAATTTTCCTTGTATTTTTATGAAAAGGTCTTGGTAAGACAAAATTTTGTCTAGACCTACAGATTGTTAATTTGACAAATAAAATATTTGTCTAACAGTGCACATACACTGAAAAATTTTGATGCGATTTTATGTGGATATATCGCATTCATTGAGTACCCCAATGATTATGAGATCACTTGACATAAATGATGATTCAGTTTGATCTCAAAAGAAGGATGAAGAGTTTCTTGGTGATGAAACTCTATCTTGGTGCAATCAGGGCACTAGTGCATCTTACTAACAATATTTGACCAGATATTTGTTTTGCAGTAAATTTACTGACAAGATTCAGTTTCTCCCCGATAAAAGGACATTGAAATGGTGTTGAGCACATGATTGAATATCCTCGAAGGACCATAGTTATGGGTTTATTCTATCCCGAGGAATCCAAGACAAAATTGATTGATTACGCAGATGCAGAATATTTATCTGATCCGCATAAAGCTCTATCTCAAGCACGCTATGTGTTTTCATGTGGAGGTACAATAATATCCTGGGGATCAATGAAGCAAATGTTGCTCTGCAGAAATAAAAGTCCTCCATGAAGCAAGTCAAAAGTGCGTCTGGTTGAGATAAATGACACACCATATTCAAGAAATGTGTGGTTTTTCTTTAAAAAAGGAATATACCAACCACAATGTACGAAGATTGGAGACATCATCACAAGAAATTAAGTGATATTTTAATCAGGGGGAGTACAATACGCGTTGCACTCTTTTTCCCTTGATCGAGGTTTTTTTTCCCACTGGGTTTTCGTGGCAAGGTTTTTAATGAGACAACAAATGGTGCGTATCAAAAGATATGTGTACTCTTTTTCCTTCACTAGAATTTTTTCCCACAGGGTTTTTCCTAGTAAGGTTTTAACGAGGCACATTATCTATGGACATCCAAGGGGGAGTGTTATAAATTCATTGAATGAGTGGATAGTCCATAAGGTTGGTACATGAACAACCATTCATATTCACTAGGTTACATGAACCTTTTTGGATAAGAATGTATCTATTTATTATGATACTTAATATGGTGACCTTTGGAGTGATTTCTCACTCTATAAATAGGGTTGTTCATTCACTATTGTAATAGATACATATGAGACTTGAACACACTTGAATAAGAAGAAAATGACTCTTCTTTTATCTACTTCTCTTGTCTTCTTCTCTTTATGATTATATTCTTATGAGCTTGATTTTATAACAATTTTTGTTTATTAAAAAAATATATCACATTTTTTTACCTTTTTCTCTTATTTTTATATATTTATTTTTAATTTAATTTTATCATAAACTCACACCTCTTCATCTTTCAAAACCTCTATACTTAATAAATACTTATTAGTAATACCTATAACTTCCAACTTTATACCTCCATAACCCTAAATTACTTAATGTTTAAATTTGTTACATCTTAAAATCACATCAAAAAATATTTCTAACCAAATATATTTATGTTTAGGTTAATTGTCCTCTACTTTAATCTTGTAATGCAAAATCTATCGACAAAGACTTCTTTGTATAATTATTTTTACTTCTAATAAGAATGATACAAAATAAGATATATAAAAGAGAATAATTGATTTGTTTTTTTGCATGAAATTATAAGAGCAAGATCATTACTAAAAGTAAGACAAAAACAATTCTTGAAAACATTAAAATGTATTTGTAGATACGTTTAGCAGCGGGAGATAATCAAAATTATTATGAAGTTATTTTTAAATTTTAAATAAAATATGAATCATGAAAAATATAATAAAAATTAATTAAGAGAATTCATTTAAACATTTTGCTTAAATGAATGAAAAGCTTAAGACAAGCTAACTTGATCATGTTACGATTTGATGCTAATTGTTACTGTTTTACAAAAATATATATAAATTAGTAAAAATACTAAAGACGAGCAAACTTCATTCTGTTAATTACGATGCTAATTGTTTATATTTTCTTCATAGAATTAAATAAGCAAAGACCAAAAAAAAAGGGAGACTAAAAAAAGCGTTGAAATAAATTTTTTTAAAAAAAACTTAGAATTATAGAAGAAAATTTATCAAGGAAAAAATTAATACAGATAATCATTTCAAATATACTTATTACTTAACCATTCATCCTCCATTATAATGATTCTAAAAATTTACTTAACTTTTTTCCTACACTTTAATTATAAGAAAATATTATTTATCGTTAATAATTATAAAGATTCATATTATTTGTGAACAGTTTTTTTATGTTTACTTTATTCAGAAAAAATTCAAGAGTCTAATTATAAGTTTTTAGTAGATATACAAGTTTTTTTTTAATCTTAACATAAAACCTTTTATCATTCATCTATAATTGTTCATTTATTACTTATTTTATTATGCATTTTAACAATAATATATTATTTTTATGTTAATTCTATATCACTAAAAATTATTTTACCGAACTAAAATCATGTATCGCCCATTTTCTTTCAAAGAATCAATACACAGAGAACTTTATATCTTAATATATAAATATTGAATTACTTTTTTAAGTCTTCAAATTATAGGTAACTTATCTATTACGAATAATTTTTCATATTTCTAAGTCCGTTTTTGACTTTATTACTATTTTAATTATTTTGATATTTTTAAAAAAATTTAAAAGATTAAAAATCTCACTTTAAATTTTTAACAAAACATCAAAGTTAACCATATTTAATTTTGAGAACTCATTCAAATGGATAATGAAGTCATAAATTTTTAATTATATATTATAACTAACATAAAATAATAGGTACTATTCAACCAAAAAAAAGTATAGATATTTGACCGTACAGGTATTTATTTTTTGAAAAAAATTAATTTATGTATTGAGTTAAAATTATAAAGCTAAATGATAAAGTTTATTAACTAATCTATTTGAATTTAAAAATTAAATAAAAATGATGACTTTAAGACACCGCGCATAGCGCGGTTAAGTTTACTAGTTAATAATAATGCATGTTGATTACATCGTAGTTAGAGAAGAGGACACCTTAACTAAGTGGGACTTTATAAAATTTAAATTCCATCACGAAACTATAATAGTACGTGCACTCTTTATGTTGGGATTAAAAAATGATTTATACCTAATTTCCCTCATATAAAATAATAAAAAATTATTCATTGCATTATTTGCCACTAAAATGAAACTACATCAATTGTTTTATATTATTCGACGAAAATCAGATCTAATCTTTTGGGTGAGAACGATTTTGTCGCACGTGCGACGGTCCAGATCATTATAATCCAATTAATTCCTTATCGTATTATTCATAATTCAAAAGTTTAGGATTTAAATAATTTATTTTAAAAAAGGAGAGGCTAACTATATTTTTGATGAGTTAGGGAAAAAGTTAGCAACGCAATGAAGTAGTAGTATATTAGAACTTAGAAAAAGGAACTTTCTAGCCTTTTAAAAATAATTTGAAATAAGTTTTATTTTTAATATAAGAAAATCGTGAATCATTTATTAACACATTTCTAATTAGATGATTAAAGAAGCAATAAACCCTATTATTAGTAAATGATTGGTTGGTCATTTCATTGGTAATTTGTTAAAAAACTATACTCTATTTTTTCTGACATATTTTACTAATTAATATATACTCTGTTGGTAATATAAATGTATGTTTTAGTAATATTTCAGTTGGTGATTCATTGATAGGAATTTGCTAATTTAGGTGTCATTATTTCACATTATATTCATCAACCAAAATATTTAATTATTAAAAATTCATTGCTAATTCTTTAACAAAATGGTTACAAATTTGCTAGTAACATGTTGCTTATAATATAGTACTATGAATTGAAGTTGTTACTTACTAGTAAAACTCGTTGATAATTCAAGATTTCTTTTAATATTTGGAACTTTGAAGCACAATTGTAATCTGAAAAGTATTTGTTATTTTTAAACAAGATTTTAAAATAATGGATAGAAATATATTTGTTGAGATATTAAATACTATATAGTGAATTATCACAACTTAAACATTTTCTTAAAATTATCTAAACAATTTGTAATCTGAAAAGTATTTGTTACTTTTAAAATTATCTAAATAAGTTGTAATTTGATATGTGTTTGTTACTTCTAAAATTATCTAAACAATTTATATATAACGTGTATTTGTTTCTTTTAAAACAATATAAAGAGAAATCTCATATTGGTTTATTAGATTTGATTTGCTTGACAAGTTGAATCAAAACTCTCTAGTCATCTTAATATAAAGCTGAATGACAAGACCATTTATATAAATATCTCATTTTTAGCTTTTTATCTATGATTTATTTTTAATTTTAAAGATCGGGTGAATATAATTATAATTAAAAAGTTACTTCATAATTAATACTAGCCTCTAATATTTATCAATATATTTTTTCAATCTTACAGATAATATTCAATTATTATATAATATTTGAATAAATTAAAAAATTTTAGATCAAAATTCAATTTTCTCATAAAGTTTTAAAGTTAGTTAAAAATGATTTTGACATCACGAGCTAAAAGATTCATAAAAGACAAAGATAAACCATTTAGGTAAAGAATGGTAGTTGAAGAATGAGTAGGACACAAAACTACATTTTATGAATCCTAATTAATTAGTGTTTATTAATAAATACTTTGATATTCTCTTTCAACTTCCAATTTTTCCCTATCAAGCTAGTTAATTAAATATGTTCACACTCAAGTTAATCTTTTCTTCATCGATTTCATTTATCCATTATACATATATCAATAAAGATTAGATGATACTCATATTAATCACAATTCCTTAAAAACATGCATAGTTCAAAATGGGCAAATAAAATGAATAAATGTAATAATAACCTTTTTAAGAAATTAATCATTAAGTCAATTCTTAATTAATCATATATATCAAATTTAATTAAAAAAAATACTCCTTGCTTATTAGAAAAAAAAGTGATTTTCCCTTATACTAAAAACACATATAATATGAAGTAAAGAAAATAATAATAGTAAGAAGCATGATTGGGTGGATAAATTTTACGGTACTTAATTAAATACCTTGAATTTGAGGTTTAGAACAATATTGAAAATATAAATTCACTATAGAGTACATTTTCCTTTCAATAAACCTATCTACATGAATTTAAATTAATCAGATGAATGAATTTTGAATTGATCTTTCATAATATTGACTAGAGAGTATGAAACTATCAAAAGAAAAAAAAAGGATTTCCAAAAAGATAGAAGCATCCCATTTTTGTATGATCTAATGAAGTATAACACGTGTTAATTAATTAAAGTTAAATAAAAAAAATAAATTATAAATTTAAGCACATGACATACATATATTAAATTGGTATAAACACCTTGCGAATAAATTTTAATTTATTTTATTTTTTTTAAAAAAAGATTTGTGTCCAAAGCCCCATTATGAAGAATTCTTCTTCTTGTGGGTAAATCTTGTCTTATTTTTTGGTGAGGTAACATCTCACTTTCTTCCTCTTTCCATTCTCTCTTCCATTCTTGTTATTTTTCCAAAACTGAAATTGGGGTGTATACATCATGCACCTGTGGAATTATTGTATTATAAAATGTATTTTTAAATTAAAGGTTCGACACATCATAAATTGATTTATATCAAGTGTTGTTGGTAAAAAGAAAATAATTTGTCAGACAACTCTTGATTGTATTAATGACAAATTTTGGTACTATTTCATTATCTTACTTTAGTGTATAATTTACATCTATTAGGAAAAAAAAGTTAAAAAGACATAAATTAAATCAAATATCACTATTCACTTTTATCTTTTTCAAAAGTCAGTTTGATTAATTTTTAAGATTAAATTAGATCACATTAATTTGATATTTTACAAAAAAAAATTAAATATTCTAAAACTATATGAAAAATTCTATAAATTGCAATTTTTTGCATATTAATATGATTAAGAAATACATCTTAAAATGTTAATCAAAATTTTTATAATTTTAATCTAAAAATAAAAAAATATGACAAACAATACCGGACTTAAATAACAAACGAAAATAGAAAAAAAGTTCAAATATTTATGTTGGATGTTTAATAATTTACTTATTTTAAATATTAAAAAATAATCAAAAAATTAATTAACATTCTAAATTTATGTCTAGTCAAACGTGCCATATTAGTTTTTGGTAGAACAATTTATCATTTGCTAGTTGAGTCAAACTAGTGTTATTTTTGTTTATAAAATTAATCTCTTTTTCATCCTATAGGGATTTAATTCTCTCCTCTCTTTCAAGCAAAGTTGTTTTCTCTCTCTCTCTTTCTCCGCCTTTATTTATTCTCTGTTTTCTGTTGGTTTCTGTGTTTCCGTGTAGCTTTTTGAGATCCCTTAACAAAAATGGGGTATTCCCCAAGTAGTTGTACCGACTCTCACAACTCACACTCTTCAAACACTCAAAATTTAGCCATTGGCATTCACACTGGTAATAACTATGAGCTAAACATGAAATCTTTAATTTACAAAATGATTTGGGATTTGGGGTTGGCTTGTATCGTCCCTCCTCGACGTCGTAGAATTTCTGTTAAGAATCAGAATGATGACAAAAATGGCAAGATTTTGGAGCATAATAAAGCTTGGTTACTTGCTGAGGCGGGAGGGTGTGGTGGTCCAGAGTTGATTAATGCTGACCCATATTCAGTTCACTCTTCTTTCAGGTTTACTTTGTGTACTCAAGTTGAGGTTGAGTCGGTGAATGGGAATAATAACTCTTCTTCTTCTCCTGCTGCTACTGTTTTAATGGTGAATTTGGATAATGGGTTAACTGATCCTAAATCTCAAGAGGTGAAATGGAGGAAAGTTGAGTCATTAGAGAGGAATATTTCTCCTGTGGTTCATTCATTGATTAGGTTCAGTTACAATGAAATTGTTTCTGCAACTAGAAATTTTTCTAAAGGTAATCTTCATTTTCATTGCCCCCTTTTTTTTTCTTCAATTTGTGTTTTAGTTGATTTATGTTTCTTCAATTGGATAGGTAGAGTTTTGGGAAGAGGAGCGTTGAGCTATGTTTTTAGAGGACGAGTGGGATTTTTGAGGACTACAGTGGCAATTAAGCGTTTAGATAGGGAGGATGAAGAGTCTCCAAAGGCTTTTTGTAGAGAATTGATGATTGCTAGCTCTCTTCATAACCCATATATTGTTCCTCTTGTGGGTTTTTGCATTGATCCAGAGGAGGGTTTGTTTCTGGTGTACAAATATGTATCTGGTGGAAGTTTAGAGCGGTATTTGCATGGTAAATAGTTGTTGCTTTCCTTTTCTTTTCGAAATTTGATTTTACGGTATTTCAGTGGGATTCAGATTTCGTCGATTGATTTTTACAGGGAAGAAGAAGGGAAGTAAAGGTGGTCCAGCACTTCCATGGTCTGCTAGGTATAAGGTGGCTGTAGGTATTGCAGAATCAATTGGGTATTTGCATAACGGGACAGAGCGATGCGTTGTTCATAGGGACATCAAGCCTTCGAACATTCTTCTTTCATCGAAGAAGACACCCAAGGTAGTGAAAGGGATAGGAATATATCATTTGAAAACCACAATTTGGTAGTTATCAATTTTAGTTGGATCTACTAGCCATTGGTGTCGGACCCAACTTGTTAGCACCTCGACTATTTCATAGGTACAGAGAAACTCTCATATTTTTGGCTAATTGTTACTTGACCTTTGCAGTTGTGTGACTTTGGCTTAGCTACATGGACCCCTGCACCTTCAGTACCTTTCCTTTGTAAAACTGTTAAAGGAACATTTGGGTATGATTTCTTTATGGTGAACTCTTTAGCATAATAATGACTAAGATCCTGATGTAGCTTAACAACACGATTTTTTCCCACACTTACCAGATTTTAAAACTAAATTTGCAGATACTTAGCCCCAGAATATTTTCAACATGGTAAAGTTTCTGATAAAACTGATGTTTATGCTTTCGGAGTTGTCCTGTTGGAGCTATTAACTGGACGCAAGCCAATTGAAGCGAAAAGAGGACCAGGAGAAGAAAACATGGTTTTGTGGGTAGGTGTAGTATTTTGTATTCAATTGGTCTTCTTTTGATATCTAAGTCAGTCTATATACATTATAGTCATTGGTAACTATTAATGCAATCTGAATTTGTCCAAACTCCATTTCTCCCCAAGTTCTGGAATTGCAAGTCATAATCTCTTTCTTAGTTACCGTCATTTTGCTTGTTCTTGCAAACGTGAGTCTGGGACGTCTGAACTTGTTGTATCCTACTCACTGACGCTTAAGTTTTTGTAACATAACTTGGAAAAAGTTTGGCACTTCCCTTCAAAATTTAGAAGATGTTCAATAAAGCATAGTCAGCTTTCTATGCAGATATTGAAAATTTTGATGTTTCTTTTTTTCAGGCAAAGCCACTATTGCAGCAAGATGTTCTTGAAAAGTTTCTTGATCCAAGACTTAAAATCCCGCGAAAGAATTTGCACCAAATATCTTGGATGATTCAAGCAGCAGCTGCATGTATACACAGTGAAGAATCTCGAAGGCCTGACATCGATGAAATCATTGACATGTTAAGAGGCAGAGAGTCCGATTCCATCTACACAAAGAAGGACATTTTGCCTGGTAATAGCTGTTTGATTGATTCTTACAACCACTCACAGCAGACCAGAAGTGAAATGAAGAGTCATTTAGCCTTGGCAATGCTAGGAGTTGCAGAATTTGACAACGATGACCTTTATCGTAGTTGAAACAAAAAGGGTGAATCTGAAGTCTTATCTCGATTTCCATTGCCCATTCAACTTGACAGGGAGTAAACTATAGCGCGCAACAACTGAAAAACTCTTTAACTTGTAGATATGAATTCTGTGTTTGTTTGTACATACTGGTTCCTTGTCCTCAACTCTTATAGGAAAATTATAACTGTTTCTGTTTTTCAAGATTAGAAAAGAAAGTTACAACGATGCTATCTACTCAGCCTACATTACACATGTAATTTTGTTTACTAGATGAATGAAAGAGTATATTGGTGGACAGTTCTTATCATTATTAATCCATAGTTGGTCACCAAATTGTATAAATTATACAATATGCAAAATTTGTTTATCCAAAATCAAACTACAATCTTTCCGTTCAGAACTCACAATGTCTAAATCACGTAGTTATGATCGTTACCTTGAAAGAATAATTTAAAAAACATAGAATCTTGCCTATTTCATATCATATTCCCTCATGCCTATTCTATACTCATCGTGCACAAATACTTCTTTTCTTTATTAAATCAACAGAAGTTGATCGATCCAATTCACGTTTAGGTAATTAAGAAAAATAAAATGGTTCAGAAAATACAACCATTATGCCATGCAACGAGCAAAATTCAGGTCAACTTGCAATTATATTTGTCATCATATGTAAGAAACCAAGACAGCTCAACTCTCACATGGGACCCAAAAAATAAATCCAAATATAATGAGGAGGTACAGAAAATGAAAAACAAATTTTAAAATGAAAAAAATATATAAAAATACATACACTAGTCCACCTCAATATGATGTAAGGAAAATGGAGGTTACAGTTTTAACTAACTTAAAACGGTTTCTTTAACAAGAAAACAATAATTATCTTAAAGAATTTTCACACTATTACGTTGCGTAATAGGATAATTACAACTAGAAATAATAATCAGAGCGCGGTTAGTGTATATAAGTTGAATGTATATCAAAATATAACTAGAAAATTTTAGCAACATCTCTAATTAAGCCTCTGTTAGCTTTGGCAAATTCTGTAAACTCTTGAAAAGAAATGAAACCATCTTTATTAGTGTCAATTTCATCCATCATATACTTAACTTCTTCAGGAGTAACAGAACCTAAGGCTTGCAATGTCTCTCCAAGTTCTGTTGCAGAGATTTGTCCGTCACCATTTTCATCAAAGCGCTTGAAGATTCGTTCGCGATCAGCTATGTCTTGTGGTTCATCAACCTCTCCCATTCTTTGACAATTTTTTTTAAAATTTTTTTTTAACAAATTTGGCGATGTTTGTCCTTCTAAGTTGTGATTAGTCTAATTTTTACTCACTTAGATCCAAGAAAATGACTTAATTTGAAGTTATAAAGGGGAAGAAGTTTGTTAATGTATGGTTAACCTTCTCATTAGGAAATGGACTTTTTGTGGAGAAACTACGAAAGATCATTAACGGAAATAACCATAATCAAAGATCATTAACAGAAATAACAAATTCATAATTGAGATATTTGAGGGACCAATTAAATAAATTGTATCTGAAATCAATAATTAGAAATTACGTGGATCCGTGCGTGGTCAGCAATTATTATTATGATAAATTTTAGGAATCACATAGTTTTAATATGAAATTACAAATATATTCCTCTTAAGTTTCTAATTATATTAATCTCTTAAAAAGTAACACATACTGGATACATTAACATGTATTTCGAATACATTAAAGAATATCTCGGATATATTATAACATAAATCGAATTCATAATATGTAGCTGGAATACATTGAAAATAATTCAGATATATAATCTGTAATTCGGATATATTATAAAATAAATCTAATACATAATATGTAACTCAAATATATTAAATACTGGTTCGAATACATTAAAAAAATAATTTTTTTTAGAATTTTTAAAAATAGAATAGGATATATTAAAAATAAAGAAAACATAAGACGTGTATTTGATATTTTTTTCCTTATTATAATTTGCTCCTTTGAGATCTTTTCTATTTCCTAACGCTTTTTGTAGCTTTTTCCTTGTTATAATTTGGTCCTTTGAGCTCTTTTCTATTTCCTAACGTCTTTGTAGCTAGATGCAGGGGTGGGTATGCTTACTAAATATCGAACTATCAAAATTGAAAAATTCAGTATTTCATATTGATATCGTAAATTTTATAAAAGAGAAAAATGAAAAATATATTTTGAATTATTATAAATGGCATGTGTATATTTTTATTAGTATCTTTATCGTTCAAATTTTAAAGTATATATATCTTTATATGAATGGTGGGACATGTGCATCAATCTCAACCGTCAATTTTGATAAAAAATGCAAATTAATAAAATGAAATGGAAAACATACAAAAGTAAAAAATATATATCACTTAAAGGTGGATCGTGAAGCTTATTACATATCAAAGTTTGAAAGAGAGATGTCCTAAACACTAGATGAGAATCTGCTTGGTTAAATGTATTACCTAAATTGTAATATTGAAGCGAATATTTAAAATTTATTATTATATTGAAATATAAAAAAGGGAGCACAAACTCCAAATGGAAAACCAAGTTGAATTTTGTGCATTCAAATTTGTTCAAATTCCCAATATTTGATTAGTAATTGTGGCAGCAAAACAATATAGGGAGAACTTTTTTAATTAATTCATATCCATAACAAACACTTGAGCATTCTTTGTTCCACACAAATGCTTTAAAATGACATGTTGAACACTTCCTGTCTCACTAACTTCTCAACATATAAAAGTACCCGCTTGGTATACCATTTTGGTTGATAATAGTTTAAATGAAAGAGTCAAAAATATCCATGAATTATAAGAAAAAGTCTAAAAATATTTTTCTTTTTTTGGTTTAAAACTATTCTTTTATTCATTTTTTTAATCTAAAATTACCCTTCATTCCACCTTTTTGTTCATTTATACCCTTGCAACAAATAACACTTTTTTAAAAAAAAAAAAATATTCATTATGTGTCATTTTCTTATTGAATGAAATAAAAATCCACCTCTAATAATTTTTCCCCATAATTTATTCAAACCAAAACAATATATCTTTTCAAGATCTAAAAATTATTTATTTAAAATCTAGTAATTTTATTTTCTATAGTTTTTTTCCAAAAAAATATGTTTTAGATAAATAATTTTTTTGAAAAAATATTAGTCAATTTTAGGATTTGTAATATATTATGTCCCGATAACTGTGGCATGACTAATTTTTTTTTAAAAAAATTAATTATCTAAATCTTTTTTTTTTTTGAAAAAAGCTATAGAAAATAGATTTTACTAGATTTAAAAAAATATATTATTTGGATCTTGAAAAGATATATTGTTTTGATTTGGATAAATTATGGGGGAAAATTAATAGAGGTGAATTTTTATTTCATTCAATAAGAAAATGACACATAATAAATATTTTAAAAATACGAGAAGGTTGTTAGTTGCAAATGTATAAGTGAGCAAAAAGGTGGATTTCGGTAATTTTAGACCAAAAAATATGAGCAGAAGGGTATTTTAGATCAAAAGATGAATGGAGGGTATTTTAAGACATTTTCTTATAGTTTATGAATATTTTTGATCATTTTCCATTAGTTTAAATATTTTACATCTAATTTGCTTTAAAAACAATTGGCATAAAGACAGTAATTTTTCAGAAAAAATAGGTTCAATTGACGAAATATTAATCTTTATAGCCACTTTCTATACGACTAGATTATATATACGAATAAATATTTAGAGTAGTCTCGTCATAAAGTGTAGTTTGAAAAGGGTAGAGTATACACGAATCTTATCTCTAGTGAGGTAAAGAAATTATTTTCGATAGACCCTTAACTCAACACAAAGACAATCTAGAATAAGCAAGTGACAGGGTTGGTTGATCCATCTCAACAGCTAAATTGTCGGCTTGTCGCTAAGACGTTAACATAAATTTTTTTCATAAATAGGCAAAACATTATGTTATCATTTTTCCATTTAACGAATATAATAGTTAAATGGACTTGGGATAAATTTCATATTTCCATAATTACAAGAGTTGTAAAAGCTTACATGTCCAAACGTCTATTGAGTTGGAAGAAGGAAGTATAATACAAATTGAATCAAGCAGATTCAATAGAAAATTGAAATAATCACAGCACGACCTTTCTATGAAAATATTGCACATCAGAACAAACACAGTTCAGTATAATTTTTGTGGGTCGAATGGTCAATAAAATGAGTATTTATTTTTATTTTTTAATAGTTTAGTTTAAAATAAAATTTCATATTAGTAAAAATTTAATGAAAAAATTATATAAATTGATTAAGTGACTTCTAAGTGGAATATCAATAGTTGAGTGGTTTTGGGTGATAAAAAATAGGCTTAAGTCATCTGCGATCACTCAAAGTTATTCGCATAATTCAATTAGACATCTCAACTTATTCTTGTGCCGATTCAAAATGCTGACATGACAAAAAATGTCTGGTTCACTTTCTTTGAGCGCATTAAGTTATTAAAAATAATATATTTTCTTTTTTTCCCTTAACTTTAACACCTAATTGAATAAAAAGAAAAAAAATAATTAACAAAAAAAAAGTAACAGTCATCTTTTTCTCCAATATTGTTGCAAACTATTCTTCTACCATTTTTTCAGAATCTTTTTACATACATATTGATAATTATAGTTGACACAATCATTTAGTTAGTTAATGCAGTTAGTTAGTTAAAACTAATTAGTTTATCCCTAATTCTGTTATATTTCTTGTTACACAGTTTTAGATATTTTCTATATTTTCTGCATTGTATAAAAGTGTGATACTCTCATAATAAACACACACTTTTCACCACCAAACTTCCATCTTCTCTGTTTCCCTCTAAACATACATCTTCACTAACTTCTCTCCAAGTTCATCCATGGAAGATTGAAGCATGATAATGGAGTATTTTTGACATGGTATCAGAGCGGGAGGTATTTGCTCTGTTTTCTGCAGTTGTTGATCGAATTACTCGTTTTGTTCTTTGTGTTGTGAATCTGATCGATTGCTAGATCGAATTCAGATCGATTTTGTTTTTTTTTCTCTTCTTCCGCTGTATTCATTCACTTAGATCCTTGAATTGAATCACTATGGCGACTGAAACTGGTTCAACTTCAAATGATACTACTGTAAATGGCAGTAGTGCTATCAATGAGGAACTCAATTCACCTCTGTATATGCATCCCTCAGATAATCCAGGTGCTTCACTAGTTCAAGTTCCTTTTGATGGAGTAGGATATAGATCATGGAAACGAAGTGTTCTTAGAGTGTTATCGGTGAAGAATAAGCTAGGATTTATTAATGGTGATTGTAGAAGGCCTAATCCAGGAACACCACGATTTCGTCAATGGGGAAGATGCAACGATATGGTTACTTCCTGGATCCTTAATTCTCTGTCAAAGGAAATTGCAGAAAGTGTGGAGTATGTTTCTGATTCATTCGAACTGTGGAAAGAATTAGAGGATCGATATGACCAAACTAATGGTGCCAAGCTATATCAAGTTCAACGTGAAATTAACGAGTTATCACAGGGAACTTTAGACATTACTACTTACTACACCAAGATGAAAAGACTGTGGGAAGAGTTGAACACATTGCATGTGAAAACTCAGTGTAATTGCAATTGTACTTGTGGAGCTAAGGATAATATGTTCAAGGTAGATCAGGATAGAAAATTGATACAGTTTCTTATGGGGTTGAATGGGGTTTATACTGTAATTCGAGGGAACATTCTCATGTTGAATCCATTACCTTCTCTAGCACAAACCTTCTCCTTGTTGATACAGGATGAAAAACAAAGAGAAATTAAGCCTAACACTCAAATGTTCATGGAGTCTACTTCCCTATATGTTAGAGGTGCAGGGAAGAAAATTACTGAATCTGTTAACTTCAGTGGAAATAGCTCAGCAGGAGCAAGTACTTCTAGGTCCATGAAGCCAAATTACCCTTCCACAGATAACTCCAATTTCAGAACAAATTACTCCCAGACTAGTTCTTACAATGGTAGCAACAGGCCTCGAATGGTATGTGATTATTGCAAAAGACCAGGGCACACTAGAGATAGATGTTATAAGTTGCATGGTTATCCACAGATGAGCAATCAGAATCCTTCTAGATTGAACAAAGGCAAAGGTCTTATGGTTGATACTCAGGGTGAAAATTGCTCAGGAGAAGAAAATCACAAAGGAAGTCATGATGATGCAAGTCATCAGCTGACAAAAGAACAGTATGTTCAGTTCATGGAGATGTTACAACAATTTCAAGCTGGGAAAGATAATTCTCAACAACACAATGATTTTTCAGGTGGTGCTGTGAATTCTGCCTTTGCAGGTATGATAGCATGTACTTCTTCAGTTGATTTTGGCAAATTATCATGCAGATGTCCTCACAGTAAAATTGACTCTTGGATACTTGACTCAGGGGCCTCTAACCATATGACTTCCAACATAACCTTCTTAAGAAATATTGCATACCTTCCCTGTCCTTTATTGATTACCCTACCAAATGGTTACAAAGTGAAAGTAGTAAAAATAGGTAGTGTGGAACTTGCATCAAACATTATTCTACATGAAGTCTTGTATGTGCCTTCCTTTAAATACAATCTTATCTCTATTAATTGTCTCTCAAAGTCTATGCCTAAAAGCATTGTATTTTTATCTGAATTCTCATGTATTTTGCAGGCCCCTTCAATGAAGAGGCCTCTGGTAATTGGTGAAGCAAAAGATGAGCTATATTTTTTGTGTTCTAAATGCTTGATGAAATCCAATCATTCTGGTGATTCATGTAGCTTTTCAGTCTCAATTTCAAGTCGAGATGTTTCTAGTTTCAAATCTGTTTCTTGTCCTATTTCTTCATGCACACATAATAAATGTAATCAACATTCTGTTCCATTCAATAAAAGTCCTTGTGTTTCTGCTTCCTTTAAGACTCATACCAATGATGATGTAAATGTGTTGTGGCATAATAGACTTGGACATGTTCCTTTTGTGAAGATGAAGGAAATTAAGTCAATACCTGAGAATTTTTCAGCTAAACAACCTTTCATTTGTAATATCTGCCCCATGGCAAGACAAGAAAGAATACCTTTTCCTCATAGCACTCATACCTCTACCAAAATATTTCAACTTGTGCACATAGATCTTTGGGGTCCATACCATAATATTACTCATGATAAGTGTAGATATTTCATCACTCTTGTTGATGATTACAGTAGGTGTACATGGACTCAATTGTTAGCATGTAAAAGTAACACCTTGGGAGTTATAAAAACCTTTTTGTCAATGATTGAAACTCAATTCACCACATGTGTTCAGACCATAAGAACTGATAATGGACTAGAGTTTGTCAATTCAGAAACTTCCACCTTCTTCAAAACAAAGGGAATTATCCATGGAAAAACCTGTCCTTATACACCACAACAGAATGGTGTGGTTGAAAGGAAACACAAATACTTGTTAGAGACTGCTAGAGCTCTTCTTTTCCAATCAAGATTACCTCTTAAATACTGGGGTGAATGTGTGTTATATGCCACATATATCATTAATAGGCTTCCTAATTCTCATGTGAAAGGAAAAACTCCTTATGAGTTGCTATACAAAACCAAACCAATATATTCTCACATGAAAGCTTTTGGTTGCCTATGTTATCCTACAGTTCCAAAACCTCATAGGGATAAATTTCAAGCCAGGACAACACCCCATATTTTCATAGGTTACCCCTTTGGATCAAAAGGTTACAAAGTCCTAAGTCTAGCCACTAAAAAAATACATATCTCAAGGGATGTAGTTTTTAAAGAAAATATTTTTCCTTTTACTATTTTGTCTGATGTTTCTTCTTTTCCTTCTGTTCTTGATTCTGTTCCCTTCATTGAAACTCTGCATACTGATGTTGACACACAAACTGGACAACATGTTGACAACAATGTAATTGATGCAAATGACACTTTACCTCACATTTCACCTAATCATGTAACTGAAATTTCACATTCCATCATTCAGCACAATCCTACAACTTCACCTATATCCAAAGCTATCAACAGACCATCTAGACAACATAAGCTACCAACACATCTTCATGATTATATTCTACCCAAAAATCTGACTAAACATTCACAAAACCCAAACATTTCTCTAAATACAGTTTTCTCCAAACACCAACATATATCACCTGAGGTCTTGGCACTTGAGAGTCAAATTCTTGTGAGGAATATCTGTAATGATGAAGAACCTTCTTCATATGGAGAAGCTGTTATGAATCCTGCATGGCAACAAGCAATGACACAGGAGTTTGAAGCTTTGCATACAAATCATACTTGGGATCTTGTTTCTCTACCTAGTGGCAAGAAGGCCATAGGATGCAGATGGGTTTATAAAGTAAAACACAAAGCTGATGGAACTGTTGAGAGGTTTAAAACATGACTTGTAGTGAAAGGTTACACACAAGAGGCTGGAATTGACTATACAGAAACTTTTTCACCAGTGATTAAAATGACAACAGTGAGGGCTTTATTAGCCACAGCTGTCAAAAAAGGTTGGAATATATTCCAACTTGATGTTAATAATGCATTTCTCCATGGAGACTTACATGAAGAGGTTTATATGGAAGTTCCTCCAGGTTTAGCAATACACAAACCAGGACTAGTATGCAGACTAAACAAGTCTTTATATGGTCTGAAACAGGCCAGCAGGCAATGGTATGCCAAGTTAACTGAAGCCTTATATTCAAGAGGCTACACTCACTCATTGAATGACTATTCTCTTTTCCATAAAAAGTCTGAAACTTCTAGTATATTTGTTGCTGTATATGTGGATGATGTGATTCTAACAGGGACTAATGTTTCTGAGATTGAGGAACTTAAGACTTTTTTACATGATCAATTCAAGATCAAAGATTTGGGAAAGTTACATTACTTCCTAGGAATGGAAGTTCTCTACAAAGATGATGGACTGATAATATCTCAAAGAAAGTTTGTTCTTGATATGTTGAAGCATTACAAGGTTGCAAGTATGAATAGCTGCACTTCTCCACTTGATGCTGCAGTAAAGCTCCATGCCAAAGAAGGAACACCTTTAACAGAACCACTCTTTTATAGACAACTTATTGGAAAGCTGAATTTTTTAACCAATACTAGGATGGATATATCATACAGTGTGCAGCATCTCAGTCAGTTTATGCAAGATCCTAGGGAGCCACATTTACAAGCAGCCTTTCATGTATTAAGGTACCTTAAGACAGACCCTACTCTAGGGATTTTTATGTCTAAAGAACAATCGTATTGTGTTAAAGCTTATTGTGACTCTGACTGGGCTGCATGCCCTGACACTAGGAAATCAGTAAGTGGTTATATTGTATTGATAGGAAACAACCCACTTAGCTGGAAATCCAAGAAGCAAGAGACTATATCTTTATCTTCAGCAGAAGCAAAGTATAGGGCTCTAAGGAAAGTTGCAGGAGAACTGGTATGGCTGAAGAGATTATTGGAGGAACTAACATTGACATTACCTGCACCTATTGAAGTGTATTGTGACAGTCAGTCGGCTCTACATATAGCTCGAAATCCAGTATTTCATGAACGCACCAAACACATTGAAGTTGATTGCCACTTTGTGAGGAACTTACTTAAGACAGGCCTCATCTCGCTGCATTATATAAGTTCTGATGACCAGCTAGCAGACATATTGACTAAGACATTGACAGGAATCAAACATTCCTCAGCATTAAGCAAGTTATCTGTGTTTTCCACACCTCCAACTTGAGGGGGGGTATTGATAATTATAGTTGACACAATCATTTAGTTAGTTAATGCAGTTAGTTAGTTAAAACTAATTAGTTTATCCCTAATTCTGTTATATTTCTTGTTACACAGTTTTAGATATTTTCTATATTTTCTGCATTGTATAAAAGTGTGATACTCTCATAATAAACACACACTTTTCACCACCAAACTTCCATCTTCTCTGTTTCCCTCTAAACATACATCTTCTCTAACTTCTCTCCAAGTTCATCCATGGAAGATTGAAGCATGATAATGGAGTATTTTTGACAATATACACACAACACTACACACCAACCCCTTCACCTCTCTCTTTCTCTCACCTCTATCATTCTTCTTGTGCTTTTCCTCTTTCTTTATTATGTTGATTTAAGTTTCAAATATCTTGACGAAGTTCTATTAATTACAACGAAAAAAGATATAAAAAGATTTTTTTGGGGCAAAAATTTGTTATTATTATTTTGCAATTCTAACAAATCTTAATTAATGTTTAAGGAAATAGTGTGATTGGGAGAAATAACATTTCCAATATTGAATTAGATTCAAGAAGAGGGATAGGTGGGTGGTTCGAAAAAACACACACATATAATTTCAAATTAAAAGGGAAAAATCGAAGTGACAATGGCTATCCGAGATGTAATTCAATTTTGTGTCTTGTGTAAAGAAAAGACAAAATGGTTTGGTGGACCCTTGTACTTGTATCCATTTATATTGTGAACCCTTCTACTTACCTTTTTGTCATCTGAACCCCTGAACTCGTTTAAATTCAACCAGTTGAACCCTTTCAACTGATCGTGACTCCCAATCGCGCTAATGTCACGTTCCATGTCAGATAAATTTGGCCACATCATTTTTTTATTTTTATAATAATTTCTTTTTGGACAAAAAAACATAATGTTTTGATACAAATTTTACAAAATAAAATTTTAAATTTATTATTTTGAATTAAAGTTTTGGGTCACCCTACATCATCTGTCATCTCCATTATGAAATGACCCAATAGCCGGAGAAAGTTGTTGCTGCCACCACCCCTCTCGCCGGCAAGACCACAAATACTCTCTCCCTCATCTATCTCCATCCTTGTCACACACTTTCACCATTTTTCTTGCTTTTTTCTTCTCCAACCTCCACAAATTCAAAAATTGTAAGCCGCCGCACCAGCCTTGTGCCCCTCTTTGTTGTCTCCATTTTTTCGTACCATTGACGACTATTGCGAACCACTAGGGACCCTAATATGTTACCCATCCTCTCCGGCGTATTAGAACGCTAGAAGTTCATTGCTGCCTCCGATTTATCGGTATGTTCCTCGACACCTGCGATGTACCAAACACCTAAAAAAGATGAAAGAAAGAAAAAAAAGAAGGCTGGACAAAAATGGAGTGGCTGGAAAAAGATGAAAGAAATAAAAAGAGAGTTGGACAAAAATGGAGATGGCTGGAAAAAGTGGGTTATTGGGGAACAAGAAGGATTTCTTTTTTCTTTTTTAAGTTTTTTATTTTACTCTTTTAGTTTAAATATTTTTAAAATTTAAATATGATATTCACTTGCCATAAAAGGTGTGTGGTCTCACTCTCTTGTCAACTTAATTATATTAATGCCACATAAGCATGATTAATGGTCAGAGAGGTTAGATATATTGTGTTTTATCAAGTTTAAGGATCGAGATGACAAATGGGTTAAGTAGAAGAATTCACACTACAAACGAATACAAGTGTAGGGGTCCATCGGATCATTTTGCCTAAAGAAAATAAGAAACTTACGTTGGGGGGTTGGGTGGGGTGGTTCTAGAAAAAAGAAGAAGTGGGGAAAGGTTGCTTTTTTAATTTCTTTTTTTTTTTTACTGAAAACATAGTTTTTAATTATTTTATTTTTATATTTATTTTAATTGTTTTTATGGGTCTAATGCCATATGTCTTTCTTCGTTAGCTACTATGCCACGTTAGTCGCGAGTGTATAACACACTATCTTTACTTTTAGTTGATTGTTAAAATATGTTTAATAGGTACTTTTTTTTACTAAAAAAAAATGTTCAATTGAAACAAGTCTAAAATAAGATGTCTAAATGAAATATGTGGTCAGCTTGTTGTAGATGACTTAAACCTAAAAAGTATAAAGGACTGATTTTTTAGATGAAATATCAATATATAGTTGGGTGAATTTTAGTTTGAAAAACTCAACTTTTTTTTAGTTTGATTTGATTTATAGATTTAAATGTCTATACAATTAATTTGATTTGATATTAAAAAAAAACTCAAACCAACTCAGTATATATATGTATATGTCTAGCTGCGATAAATTAAATAAACGAAAAAGAAAAACTATAAAAAAAATACAATGATTTGATATCGTCTACATATGAGAAAATTAATTTTAAAAAAAAAGTATTTTTAATAACTACAAAGAAAAAGTCTCACCTTAAATAAAACTTCTAACCTATCAGCTTGAGAATGCTATTTTTTTCATCAATAATTTTTTTCTTTTTTCAGTAAATTCTTAATGTTTAAGTTCATTTCTACCTAAATTATTCTGTTAAATCTAGCTTGTTTGGTGTAAATACATTGTTAATGCATTTTGTCCTACAGTTGAATGATTTATCTATCAAGTGATTATTAGCACATAGTTCCTTGAGTATTATTTTTTCTAGTCTAATATAATTTGACGTTCCTTCTTTCTTTGATGGAATATGTAAGAAATAATTATATTTTTTGCTTCTATAATTTCATTTTAAAATTGATTAGGGTGCTGGGAGAGAAATAATAGATGGGACGAATCACGTATACATTGCTATACATATAAGCTAAGGTTGAAAGACTCAGCTAATTGAGAAAAGTTTTTTCAAAGTTAATAAAGTATTAGTCATTTATTGCAATACAATACGTTGATTCATATTCTAAAAAAAATATTGATAGATAATAAATTTAAGTATTTTAACTCAAAGTTATACGATATTCAATAAAGTTATACTTTATCTAACTAAAGAACTTAAAATTTGAAAGAAAAAATCACTATATTCCTAATGCCATGACTATGTATGGAAATAATAAAATTTTCTAAATATGTATTGTAACTTTAAAATACATATAAATAGCGGTATTTGCGGATTGGTTTGGATGGATTATTAGTTAAAATTAAAATCAAATTAATTTAATCGATTTTAAAGTTATCAAACCAAATCAAATCAAATATAATGTACATTCATTGGTTTGGTTATTTTCGATTTTAGTTTGCTTTGGTTCGGTTATTAACCAGAATTAAAAATAAAAGAAATCATTCATTCAAAACGTGAAAAAGTGACAAACAATCCATTCAAACGAAAAAATAGTTAGAACAAATATCATTACAGAACTCTCGATCATTGAATTTACTGAATAAAACTTCAAAATTCACTATTTTGGCATTAGAAGGAAGAGACAATGACATTTTCAGTCCCACAAAAAATTCTGATAGACATGAAACTAATAAGAAAAATGTTCTCACCTTGGATATTTTTTTCATAAATAAATTATAAATAAATTTTGATGAAACATATATAAAAACTTTAAAATTGTTTATGAATATATATATTATGTATGTATAATAATAAAATTTACGTATATAACTTGTTGTTTCGGTTTAGTTATTTCGTCGGATTTTTTTTAACAAAATCATAACCAAATCAAATACTATCGGTTCTTAACAATCTAAAATCAAACCATAACAAAATTCAAATTAAATCAATTTTTTTATTAATTTAATTTAATTTTTTGATTTAAATCGATTTTTATCTAAACCATGAACATCCGTACATAGAAGTATTTTTCAAGTGGTTACAAGAAATCTGTTGATGAAACTTTAAAATTAATTACTGTTGGTTCAATGAGATTCTGTAAGCGTTTTAATATTTTAATTATGTTAAAAAAAATGTTTTTCCTTCTTTTGATTAACTCATGTAAGAAGTTATAACTTCTTTTTAATCCGTTAGAATTATCTTAATTGCCATTCTTATTGGTGAATAAATATAGTGAATGTTGTTGACCACTTAGTGGTTTTGGCAGAACCTGTAATGGTCATAGATGATCATTACTTCTCTGTATTCAATCTCCAGTATCATATTCTTTATTCCTCTATTATACCTATATAACTCCTAAGGCCATTTATCTTTATTATTTATTATTCTATTATCTTCCTATTTATTGTTAGAAAAACTTCTTATAATATAAATAGTAGTGGTCTTTCTTTAATTTGTACACACAACATACAAGAGAAAATATAGAGTGAAAGAGTTAGTAAAAAAAAAGAGTTTTTATTTTGTGAAGACTGTTATATCATGGAGGGAACAAGTCAAAGAAGACTACTGCTGCACCGGTAAAACATATTTGCAGCAATAGACTTGAATCTCTTTAAAGAGAGCAATATATTCGCGGCTCAACCTTGAAGAGATTTATTTTCTTCATTTTGATTTTCAGTTGTAATCTTATAAGTTTTCACTAATAATTATAATTAGAGATATTAAAATAAAAGCTTGATAGGATGAAAAGAAATATCTTTAATACATTACTAATACTATGTCGTTATATAATAAAAGTATAATCTTTTTATATTCAAAAGACTTGAGAATTTATTTAATACTATCATTTGTAACATATGGTTTTTTAAATTATCATAACTGAAATATTTTATTTCTCTTAGAGTTTAGTTTGGATTGTTCGAAATTAAAATGAGTGAGGAAATCAGATTTAACTTTCATTTCTAATTAATTAATGAAAAAATTACGCGGCTAAGCAAATTTATACTATTTAATTACTCATCATAGCTATAGTTTGTTATAATTAGCACTCGCGAATAAACATTGTACATTAATTATGTGGGCTAACTTTGAGTTTGTATAATTAGTCACGTTAGTATATGTAGAATTCGCCAAGATATACATACATATGTATAATATACAATTATTTAACCTATATACACATACAATTCACCTCTCTCCACTCTCTGTCCTCTCTCGCTCGACTCTCTCAGTCTCACTTGCCTCTCTCCTCCCTCTCCTAATCTTGCTTGTCAAAAATATAAATGCATATGTATAATATACAATTATATACATATACAATTCACCTCTCTCCCACTCTCTGCCCTCTTTCTCTCGCCTCTCTCCTCCCTCTCTCGATCTCGCTCGCCTCTCTACTCCCTCTGCCAATCTCTCTTGCCATATGCACAAATACATATGTATAATATACAATTATCTAACCAATATACATATACAATTCACCTTTCTCCCACTCTTTTCTCCTCTCTCTCGCCTCTCTCCTCTCTCTTCCAGTCTCTCTCGTCTCTCTCCACCATATAACATGTAACTACGAATTGTAATCATCAAATTATAATTTTGGAGAATAATTGAGCTATTTTTAAGTGGCTATATGTGAAAATTCCCCTTAATTAATAGATAAATTATCCAACATTGATTATTTTTTTAAAGTAAAGATTATATTTATCAAATGAACTTCGCAAACAAAAAAAATAGCAATATTTGGACATTTTCCCAAACATGCTAACCAATTCCCGTCAAAACATCTCTTAGACTAGTCATTTTACCATTAATTAAGGATAATAGTTTAAAAGTTCGTTTGGATTGACATAAAAAGTAACTTTTAAATCAAAAATAAAAAGTAGGAAGAGGACTATTTTTTATTTTTAACTTAATTTAAGCTATTTTCTTGTTAAACACTTTCTAACTTATTTTGAGTTATTTTATATTTGCCAAACACTTTCAAGAAATAAAATACTAAGTTGAAAGTAGGTTTTACCAACTTTAGAGCGACGAACAAAATCATATCCTCTAAACTATTGAATATACTTATATTTTTTATATTGATATAACTATTAAGATTTGCATGTATTAATTATTGTTTTGATCCATTAAAAGGTGAGATTTGGAGATGGGTCAATATGCTTGATAGATTGTACGATGATAATATATATTAATGAAATAATAATTAAGTTAGTTGATGAAATTCATGTCTCGATATAGAGATTGATGATATGCCTTTTTGAGAAGCTTATAACTTTTCATCATGTCCAACTTTGCAAGTGAATCCGACACTTGAAATAAGTTAATCAGTGCTTTAAAGTAAATTTCATCATTGAATTATATTCGTCAATAATTTAATTTATTGATAAGTGTCACGCTCTGAACCTTCACCCTGTGCAAGACTGACACTCGAAGACGGTTGTTTGTCCCAAGTAAAGCCTTGACCTGACTAACTTATTCAGAGTAAGACTTAAACTTTAGAGATAAACTCAAATAAAGAACTTATGAAAAATCTTAGAATGTCTTTAAATAAAGCATTCAAACTATCCAAAATGGCTACTCAAGTATCATAACAAAACATCTTAAATACAAAGTTAAAAAACTCACAACTAACTATATGACTGTCTATGAAGCCTCCAAAACAACTAAGATGGATGCTAGTACAATCCCCACAACATCATAATGGACGGAAAATAAAATGAAAAGCAACAAAAAAGGAGTCCTCATAAATGCAAAGGGGCTCACCAATATACTTTGTACTGCTCACTCGATCAACGATGCGCTGTATATTGATCCTAGTTACGTGCGTCTGCATCATAAGACAATACAGGCAAACTGGCATCAGTACATTGAATGTACGAGTCTGCGAGTTGGAATGCTAAACATAACTTAAGCTTGAAAAGAATATAAGACAAGCACTAACTTTGCTCAACTCAACTCAACATAACTGAACTGATTTTAATATAAAGTAATGTAAGTAAATGCAGTATAAATAAAAGTTTTAAAATATGATTTTAAACTCTATGTATTTATAAATACGAATATAACTCTATAGATATGCAAAGCTACAATATGAACTCTGTTTTTTATATAAAAATACAAATAATTGTGCTGGTATATAAAAAAATAAAATACTGTTGTGAGAGTTTCTCTAACTGACAACCGTCACTTAAGAGCTATCATGATGATATAACGTTTTGTCTCACACTACCAGGGTTATCCTATATCTTGCCATGAGTATAAATATTGAACTACTATGTGGATCCACTAGTCTATGCTAAGAAGCACTAAAGGAATCACCTAAAAAGTATGATCTTTTTATACCCATGAAGGCTATATGGTTTATGGAGGTTCGGAGTTTTCTAATCTCCCCCATATCGGTGTTCAATACTACTTTCAAAATATACTAGCTCTTTATGTTTAAACACCCAATTTCTTTCTGTGGTTTGAGATAATTGCTCAAAACTTAACTCAAAGTCTATCTTGGAAATCTCAGTTTCCTCTCTTGTTTAATTTTGAAAGCATTTACTCTATACTGAAAAAAACTAGCTCAAAGACTCTTTACTGTAAAACTAGCTCAACGACTCTTTACTGTAAAAAAAAATAAACTAGCTTAAAGGCTTTTTTTGGTAATCAAAGTTCCCTCACTTGTTTAAATGTGAAAAGATTTTAAACTCTTCGGGAATAAATGATTCCAATATACTTTTGAAGAAATGAACTTCGACTATACTCTTTACTGAACTCAAAACTTAAGTCTTAAAACAAAATTAAAATATTTTTAAAAGACTTTTGAAAATTTTATGAACTTCTCTTGACTTGACTCTTAACTTAACATTCCTTGAATTGAATTATGGATTCAAGGATTGTACTTTGTGATAGGAAAGATCTCACGATGTATAGAATTGATTTAAGATAATTTAATCATGAGAAACGATCAAGAAATCACTGTTGAAACACTAGTCCGCGACGCGGATGTGTATTAAATTTTTGGTCACAAAAATAACTTTTGAGGCATAATAGTCTGTGACCACTCCGCTCTATGAAAACAATTTTGTCAAATCTGAGGAACACGCGTACCTGCTACCTGTTCCTTGCCCGGATTTTTTCTTCTTCCTTTTCCATCCCTATTTACCCTAAACTCGACTATTTTTCTCAAGTTCTTTTTAAATTTAGATGCCCTGTACATATACACACGAATCTAACTCAAACAAATCAAGGAAACAACATTTTAACCTCAAGGATCTCCTCAATCTCAACCTAACTCAAGAACGAAAGTCAATTTCAAGAACAACATTCAAGATTCATAAACTTTCAACTTGATAGAACAAACTTCGCTAAAATAAACGTGATTGGTGCATGAGTGAATGAAGCCAACACTATGAAAGACTACATACATCTTTAGCGATCAAACCTTGTCGAAATCCACAAGCTAAATCTTCAAAAACGACGAACTTTGTCTTTTCTCCTCTTGTGTTCTTTCTCCGAAAATCCTAGCATAAAGTTCCAATTGTCTAAACTGAATCAACTTAGTTTTGATGCTTAATTAATTCACTAAAAAAGAATTAAAATAATAGGGTATGGAAAAGACTAAAAACCCCTTTAAAAATTTGGATTGGACATTTCTTGTTTAAATATCCCAACTTTCAAAGGGCATATCTCACTCGTAAGAACTCGAAATCACGCAAACTTGACGGCATTGAAAAAATTATTCCAAGAGATTTCCAACCATACCTGGAAGTACACCTAACTCATCCTGAGGTAGGAGTTGTGTTCGTTTGAAGTTGACCAAAAACTCAACTCAACTCAACTTAACCAATTTGTCTAGATTTTTATTATTACTCTTTCTAGTTCTTTTAATTTGCGAGATGTTACAATTAGTATATATAATCTTAACATGGAAAATTACATAAGTGTTTAATATGAAATTTTGAAGTATAAATAGAGGAGTTCAATTACGACTTTTTAGTAGAATGATTTGTAATTTATTAGAGTAAAAATAATTTAAATTAATTATTTGAAATTATTTACATAATAGAAAGTCCCATTAATTAATTCTGTGGTTCTTATTGTGCCATATTTAACTAAAAGAGATAAGTGACACCTATAAATATAATTTAATTTTGAGTATCGCATAAAACTAAGATATCTTTAATTATTCAATTCACTAAGAAAATAAGTTGGAACAATTTTATAAGTTCTAAAGATTAAGATTTTTATTTTAATTTAAACTACCTAAATAAATATTTAAGAAGTAAGAATTTATCAACTAAACCATAGAAGGTTGAATTCAAGATTAATTAAGGAGGTAGACGAAATTAGCCTCTTGCTATATTAGCTATAATCTCATCGATTTAGTCTCTACGGATGGTGAGCACTCACAGATTAATATACGTATCTATATAATTTTTAAATTTAAATACAAAATCTACAAATTTATCCGAATTCATGAACTTGCACACTTAGTTCTGATTGTTACATATGTTTATAATTTTATAGCTATGTGGGCAAAAGTTGAAAGCAAAGATGCACATTTTTTTTATACTAAAAGGCTATATCTGGTTTCAAAATGTGGGAAAGCTATCTTCTAGTTGATAAAATCTGTAACAGTTACTGGTTAGAAAACTAAATCAATTACAAAATTTTGCTTTCAAAAATTAAAAACAAACTTAAACTAGTGTATAAAAAAAATTGCAGTCTAATGTAGCCTTTTGCTTTAGAAAAACATTTTAAATTGTAAAATTTAGGTCTTAGGCCTAACTCACACTAGCTCAAAGGAAGGAGGATTGCCCAAGCCTTATAAGAAGTCCACCCATCTCATTAATCACCGATGTGGGACTTTTGTCATTCTTTAACATAAATAATTGAATAATTCTAAAATCCAAGCACATGCACTAATTTCTCAAATTTCTAATGTCAGTTCTTCAAAAAACGAAATCTTAGTAAATAGTGGAAAGAATGACCAAAATAATCTATTATTTCATTTAATTCACCAAAATAATATGAAACTTTGAAATTTTACAAAACTAGTATAAACGTTGTTGGTAGTAACGTATTAGGCTATATTTCATTTTCAAAAAGTAAACAGACTAAAAGTATTTGGTAGACGGCGTTAAGAAGCATTACGTTACTGACAGTAACATTTTAAGCTTAAGACGTTACCGTCAGTAACGTATCTTTGTAAATCTGCCACCTGCCACCTTGGAATCTCTGTACGAAATTTGACGTCGAATACGTTACTGGAAGTCACGTTTTACATATAAAACGTTACTTGGAGTAACGATTATATCAAATCAAATCACAGGTCTGCCACCTGAGAATCTTTGTACAAAATGTGACGTTAAATCGTTACTGGGAGTCACGTTTTAAGACTAAAATGTTACCCTGAGTAACGATTCTATCATGTCACGGGTATGTGAAGATTTCTTGCTGATTTGATCGTCCAATAAAACGTTACTATATGTTACGTTTTAACTTTAAAATAAATTCTTAAAGTGTTGGCCACAGAACATTATAAGAAATGGTTGTGTAGAATGTTTAGCACATTCAAATAATGTTCTACAAAGCTTCTGCGTATATGCCCTATTGTTGAATCAATACTCACAAAATTTCAATAGGTATGGCTTGTCAATATATTGTAATGTACTTATAACATATTTTTAATAACTATAATGCATCTTATTTTTGTGTGTAGGATTTTTTGATGGCTAATTTTGAAGATAACGTGATGATTGCTTTGTATTGGGGCAGTGAAATAATCACTGAAATAAACGGATTTCGATATAAGGAATGTGCCGGAATGATTGTTAGCATGTCTATTTCGACCAACTACGTTGAATTAATTAAATTGTTGCATGAGAAAATGGGGACTGATGGAGAAAATATTCAATTGGATATTTCTGGAAAATATCCATGCTCATTTCAAGGTAACGTTATAAGATTTATTGAGTTCAAAATTGAGAATGACCAATCTTTGGTACAATTTTTTGCCATTCCTCAGAAATTTTTGAACAAGATTGATATAAATCTTTTGGAGATGTATATAAAGATTAGACCAATAAATCAAGATAATCTGTTTCGAATGAATGATCAACATGGTTATCATATGAATTTATTGGCTCAAAATTATGGATTTGCCACATTCAGTCAGCCTCATTTTACATACATTGCAACACATGGTATTCATCAATCATTTGATGAAGGCTCGGGTAGTCAAGACATATTGAGAGTAGACACAATCAATATGAAATCAGGTAGAATAATCTTTTAGCTAATTTTATTTAATAGCATGAATAATTAATTATTTTCATTTTTTTGTATTTCATGAATTTTTTTTTTTTACAGAGAAGATGAAGCTACCTTTGATTTGTGTAATGATGCACATGCTCAAAGAAGTGATGAAAATTCGGAGGAGGATGAACCTTCAGAAGATGATGGAGAGAGTAAAGTCATTGAAAGTGAATCCGATGAAGATATTGGAGATTTACCTCAAAATGAAAGTGCGGTGAATTTTCAAAATCAATTTGATGAAATGCAAAATAATGATATACCTTACTTTACAACATTGGAGACTGAGGAAGATATTTTTATCTCTACTCGTGAATCCGAAATGAAATGTTGTTCTGTTTGGGTCGAGGATGCAAAAAAAGATTTAGAAAAAAATATGTATTTTAGTAGTAAAACTAAGTTAAAACGGGCTGTGACAATTTGGAGTTTGCGCAAAAATAAAGAATTTAAGATTGTAATATCAACTAAGAGCGTATGGACTGTGAGATGCAAATTTTATGATTCTTTGGGTTGTCCATGGTTTCTTCGAGGTCGTAAGGTTGGAGGTAGCCTTTGGAAGATAGGAAAGTATTTTAATAATCATAGATGTGAGACTGAAGGGCTTACAACAGGTCACACTAACTTAGATACCAATTTAATTGCATCTCTATTTTTAAATCAAATAAGTAAAAATCCAAAATTGTTGGTAGTGGATGTCATGTCTAAGGTTCATGAAAAATTTGGTCATCAAGTAACATATAGAAAAGCGTGGCTTGGGCGTCAACGCGCATTTACATTAGTATATGGTGATTTTCAGAAATCATTTAGTGAGCTTCCTAAGTTTTTTGCAGCTTTTCAATACTTTAATCCTAGAACAGCTTTTCAATACTTTAATTTTACGCTTCTCTCTCCTTGATGGTTCACTATTTTGAATAGTCGTATCACCGCCTTCATTTGCATCCTTTGGATCATTATCGTCCACATCATGATTCGGGTCCTCTAAACTATTAGTGGCATCAGGGGTTTCAATGATCAGAGGCACAGGCGATGAGTTAAAATTTGGGACATTCTCAAAATTACCAATGACATTCTCAAGTGATGAAAGACTTGGATGACTTGATATTTGTAGAGTCTGTGGCGTCACGTATGGCATGATATTTGTTTCTGACAGTTGATATGTCATATTTGATGCCTGAGTGAATTCATGAGTGCAACCTCCTGAAATAGAACCAATATTATAATTGGATGTTGCTTGATCATCTTCTAAGGCTTCTTGGACATTTTGTGTGGCCTGATCTATTTCAACATGTGTTTGTGCTCTTTCAACAGCACGTTCTCTCCTACCTGCAACACCACCTTTTCCTCGCATACGAACTGGGTGATGTAACTGGACAGGTTGTACCACATCTCTTCTATAATCGGCTGACACATGAACCCTGTCAGCCTCATGGACATATTTCAAACAATCAGAACCTTGATCTCGCACCATTTTTCTAAACATGTATAAGGCCTCATATGATGGATTATCACCAAGTGTTTTAGCTTCATCAACCATCGAATGAATATGACGCACCTAAATAAATTAAAGTGAAAGTTATTTAATGACGCACCATTAATCTGATGATTTAGATCGGACTATCACTTAAGCAATGAATTCACTGCCAACTAAAGAATGCAACTGGCTGAATTCCAATCATTCATAAAAATGAAAATAACATCTACATCTCCTCATCAGTATCCCCACTTCACTACTCTCACTCTTTTAATTTTCCTATATATATTACCTTTAACATTTTTCTAAACACTTAGCAGTACCAAGAACAATGAAAAACTTGCCAGCAACTACATTAAACAAAATAAATGACACACTAAAATCAATAAAGACACATAAATCACTTGGCAGCAACAACACTAAACAACAGTAATCAATAAATGGCATACCATAGTTTCATATGCCGTCGAATTAGGCACATAACCTTGTTGATTTTGAGGACGTGAATTAGGATTACCAATAACAAGACGAGTAATGCGCCTGAACCAAATAAGATATGGATCATCATAGCGAAGTGGTTCATTATTAACCGGTGCATCACAACTATATTGGAGACGTTGGTTCCAAAATGATAACCAATGTGCATGTTCCAACTCCCAATTTGTATTTGGTCTTCCTCGACGATCATGGCGAAAGTGGTTGGAATCAAATGGAAACGGAGTTGGTATAGCTTGTTGCAGTCCAAATTGCCTCATAACACGATCTGGCAAATGAACCTCGACCACATCCCAACAAAATATTGGAACTCTAACTCGCCATATGTCTCGTCCAGCATGACAATAGAGAGGAAGACTCTCAATTAAGTCATTGGAATACGGTTCCCAAATAAACTACATGAAAAAAGAAAAGAGCAAAGTGAGTCTTTACATTTACAATATTTATAAATAAGTAAAAGCAATGTACCTGATCTTCTATCATAGAGTCAAGTGCATCCCTATAAACTTTCAACACATGCTTGGTAGTATTCGTCCAACTAAGATGTGCAAACCATCTAGTAGCATGCGGACCCCTAGACAAACCAACATGACAAATAGTTCTCGCATCTCTATGGGCTACTATTTGAGGACGGAGAACAGTGACTCTCTCCCACGCCCAAATCTGGGAGAAAGAGTTTTAGGATTACATCTCTAAAAAATTTCATCCTCCAATAACACTACAGAGACAAATTGAAAGAAATATAAATAAATTATATGTACAATCATTAGGTATACCTGAAGTAGTGGCAAAAATCCGGCTATCTCATTTTGGGTACTCTATGAAGCTTTACAAAGAAAATGATACAAGTATGCCAAAGTCTCACTCCCCCAACTATAAGATCCAATTTTATCGACGTCTTCGAGCATAGGCAGGTACATAAGCTTCAAATAACCACCAGTGTATCCGCCATCATCATACCTGCAATCATCCAGAACATGAAACATCTTGCCTTCTGATTAACCATATCTTGTGTTGCCATGTTCGACAAATGTGGCTGGCTTAACATGTGTGAATTAAATGCAGCGACCTTGATGGAATTTATTTTGAAGTCTTCACGAGAAGGAACAAAACCTAATAATCTTTGACAAATGTTTTTCCAATCCTCTATGGTCCTTATCATTTCATTACCAAGTACTGGATCACCATTCACAGGTAATCCATACAACACCTCTACGTCCTGCAAGGTAATTGTTGCTTCGCCTGTTCTAAAGTGAAAAGTGTGAGTTTCGGGACGCCAACGCTCAACTAGTGCAGTGATCAAACTACGGTCAATAGCAGGCCGATTAGATTTGTAAACACCATATAATCCAGATAACCTAATTACTTCAAGAACTCGTGGATGGATGGGATATTTCTCTATGAGCTTCCAAAAATTTCCATCTTCTCTCCTCGTATTAAGAATCATATTAACATTTCCTTCCCATATATCTTGTGATCTATGAGTAAGTTGTCCCGTTAATACATTCGATTCCAATGGACCGGGATCCAACTTGTATTCACTATCATTAGCCATAAAAAATACCTATGAAATACACATGAAAGTAAACTTAAATGTTAGCCCGAACTATTATGTAGTTTTTTCTTGGCGACATACTTCAAAAGTGATGTAAAGTTATGAAATCACATTTAAAAATTTTAAGGTCATTCTCTTTAATTTGGAAGTGTGTTGTATAAGACAAACCATCTTAGACTACACTAAGCAACAATAGAACTTGAGTATAATCTTTTTGTTGATATATGTTAAGAATCAAAATTTACAGAGAATTGTTTGAATAGATGAGACAAATTTAAGGAATCACAGAGAAGAATATAGATTATCATTATTAGATAGTTTCATTATATGTTTACATCTGTACAGTAGGCTATTTATATAAATGACTAAAGTGCTAATTACAATAATCAAAGTTAACCAACTAATGAGTTAAGCAATTTAGGCTAACAAATTAATTATGTTATGTAACTAACTAACAAACATATACTAATCTAAAAGACAATGTAACAATGACTATAGCTATTCTCTCAATGCACTGCTACGCAATCTTCTTCAACAATATACAATTGTTACAACTTTAAATAACAATTCTGAGTTCAGTGACCATGAAACAATCCTTAAATCGAACTAAACAAAACAAGTTACCAGATAACAACTTATTTTGGAATCCAATTTCATGAGTTGGTTGGCACGTTCTTCAATTTATACAAGATAGAATCCTACTTACGATTCAATTCAATTCCTTCGTAAAGAAAAACATACCTTAAGCCAAGAAACTACCTCTCGAAATACTTATGGCGCTGAAATATTGTGAATCTCCTTTTCCGACAACATTAACGACAAGAATCGAACCAGCTCTCTTAGCGAGGGAATGAAAGGGGAAAAAATATGAAATAGGGTTTAGGTTAGAAGGTGAGGGAAGTGCGGCTAATGGGTTAATTGGATTAAGATAATAATTCTAAAACGTTACCATCTGTAACGTATTTCGACTTAAACTCTAAAACGTTACTTTCAGTAACGTATTCCAACTTAAACTCTAAAACGTTACTTTCAGTAACGTATTCCAACTTAAACTCTAAAACGTTACTTTCAATAACGTATTCCAACTTAAACTCTAAAACGTTATTTGTAGTAACGTATTATAACTTTAACGCCGTCCCCCGTTAGTTTTGGTCTGTTTCTTGGCAGAATTAATAGATGGCCTAATACGTTACTATCAACAACGTTTATACTAGTTTTGTAAAATTTTGAAAAAATATATTACTGTTGTAAATTGATTTAAATAATAAATTATTTTGGTAAAAACCTCGTAAATAGTGATAAACCTTCTCTTTGCTTCAAACAGAAGTATCTGTGCAACAAATAATCAATTTTACCGCAGTGATATAATTATCGTTATATTATATTTAGTAACAATAAATATAAATATTTATAATCAATTCAATATTTTATATAAATATTGTTAAGAATTTTATTGACTCTGAATGTAATAATATTATTGAATATTGTTACGGCAGCAATATTGATGCTATTTTTTTTTTATTACTACTAAATATTTCTTTTATTACAGTGTATAACATAATTCATGTTTACTTAGAAGCTCACAACTCTAGCTTTCAGTATGAGTAATTTGTTCCTCTGGTAGTAGAGGTGACATATTAAACTAATTAAAAGTCTAGTCCCTTATATTTTGTACATTTTTTTAAATTAAAAGAAGGCCTAAAGGTGAGGCTAGTCCTTCAAGTAATATAATTCATAAATTTAACCATTTAAAGTGTCTTTTACTCAAATTATCGACTCTTTAAGGTTTAGAAGCAAAGTATATTAATATTATTCTTTTTTAAAAAAAATTACGGAAGTGTCACAATTCACGATTTTAAATTTGCACTACTTTCGGTTTATGTTTTTCACGAGTACTCTTGTTAAATTTACTTTTTGGCCCATCAATTATAATTATAGCTTAAAAATGGGCACATAAACTCGTAATTTCTTCGTAAAACTAGACATTTAAATACTCATGCTATAATAAGGATAAACGATAAATTTAATTGAAGATTAAATTATTTACCAAAAGAATTAAGGATTAATTTTCATTAATTAACATATTTTTTCCTTCTCTTTATCACGCATATTCTAAAAATTTTAAATTCTCCTTTTAATTATAAAAAAAAAATTAGTGGTAGCATTTTCTTCCAAAAGATGTGTAAACGTGAAGTGAAAGCATAAAGAGTAATGGTGATCTGGCGAAATAAATTAGTAGATAACTGTGTAGACTTTAGCATGTGAAGTCCCATTATTGTGAGGGGCAACAAAAGCAGATCACTTGTTTTCTTTTAATTTGTCCCCCAACAATTAACTGAATCCATGCCTTGACAGGTACTCCTCAATCATTAACTCCTTATGTGTATCACTCGTTATTTTTTTTTTAATGCGTTAATCGATAATATAAGGATAATGTTTACCAGTTCAGAAGATTACTCAGATTTCGCGAGTCATTCTTAAATCTATTTCAATTTCAAAAGCTTGAGTATATCAATATCATGCTTTAAAGAGATCTTCAATCACCCACTTTACTTCCACTTCTCCAAGAAGTTATTCCCATCTTTGCTTGTACTTCTCTATATTTTGAGTTGTAGTATTACATTTTACAAACGTAAGCAAAGGGTGGCAAGTTGGGAAAAGGAGAGACAAAACAAAGGAAAATGTGGCAATAACTAATCATTTAGCTAGTAATATATATTAAATATGTTACCATTTTTCATCGTGTCAACTTGGGATTTGTTTAGCATATCTGAGATTGTATTATTTTTGGAACCAAAAGAGAAAAAGAAATCTCACGCTATCATCAATAATCTTTCCAGTGTAATAATTGTCTAAGTAAACTTTTAAAAGTAAAGTGGTTTCCTATAGAACTATACATATTATGTACTTTGCGTTTGATAATCAGTTTGCACCTACGTGTGGTAGGAGTACAGGTATCAAATTGACCGATTAAATTAAATTTCGATAAATTTAAATTAATTGAATTAATAAATAAATGAGTTATTAGTTCGGTCAAAAGTTATTTAGCTATAAATGAGTTTAAAATGCAACATAGCTTAATTCTTACTCAGACTTAATTATTTTTTAATATAATAACTATTATTAAATTATTAATTTTTTATCATCACTATATATAATAGGCATAATACATATATTGTACCTTAAACTTGGTTTCAAATTTTAACTTTGACCTCAAACTTTCATAGTGCACAAATAGACACTTTAACTATCCCATCTTTCAATACACGCGATTCCTACCTGACAAAATGCGTGAAATGCACGCATTCTGCGCGAGTGAGGGGTAATTTTCAAGCCCCGCAAAGGAAAAAAATGTTGAAATGACAATTCTACCCTTAATGAATCTCTTTTATTTTAATTAAAATTAATTTTAATTTTTTTAGTTTCAAAATGACGTGTAAGATGTGTTTTTTAAAAAAAAGACATGTAAAATGTTTAGTCAATTGGCAGCCACTGATTGGCTCACTAATACACGTGAGAACGTTTGCATTCCACGCATTTTGGCTCCAAAAATCGCATAGTTAAAGTGCCTATTTATGCACTATACAAATTTAAGGTCAAAGTTAAAATTTAAAGTAGATTCAATATATGTATTGTGCCTATATAATATATCAAAATTTTAAAATAATTTTAAAATTTGAAATGTATCCCATAAATTATTTTGGTAGGTTAATTTAGGCACTAGAGTTGTAGTTGCATGCCAATTGTGATGGCAACTAAAAGTGGAGTAATCCGCGTGACAGGGAGGGCCATTATACCCGATTCCCCTTCTTCCGCGTAAAACCGCGTGATCCTCCGCTATAAATTCCCACAATACACCCCCAGTTAACTAACAAGCTAAAAAATTAATCTCCCCTATCATGGCAAAGCTTACGCCGAGGATGAAGGAAGTCGAGAAAGTATTTCGAAAATACGACACCAACGGCGACGGAAAAATCTCTCTATCGGAGCTCGACGGAGTTTTGAATGCTCTCGGCACTAAAACGACGCCGGACGAGGCGAAGCGAATGATGCTGGAGGTTGATACCGACGGTGATGGTTTCATCGATTTGGAAGAATTCGCTGCGTTTCACTGTCCGGTTGAAGGATCTAACAGTAAGGATCTCCGTGACGCTTTTGATTTGTATGATAAGGATAAGAACGGGAAGATTTCGGCTTCGGAGTTGTACTCCGTTATGAAAGGCATTGGAGAGAAGTGTTCGCTTAAGGATTGCCGGCGTATGATCAGTTCCGTTGATGACGACGGCGACGGTAGTGTTAATTTTGAGGAGTTTAAGAAGATGATGACTAGAGCTTAATGGTAGGCGTTTAATTGAAACTGATTAGTAGTTAAATGTGTTCGTTTCGTTTGACTGATTTCCATATGTGGGTGAAAGTGTTAATAGGAATTCGATTTACCAAAAGTTGAATAATCGAATATCAATCATCCTTGATTCAAAAACGCCAAATTGCGTAGTAGATCTGTTTGCTTTTCATTATTTAGTGATGCGCTTTGAGTATTTCTTATTGTGTTGTTGCTGCTCGTTCTTTTGTTGGTTGATTTAGAGTGTTTGCATCATTCATTTTGGTAGGTTTAGGTGTTGGAGTGGTGGTGCACATTGGCTAGATGCTTCTGTTGGGTTATTGTGGTCGATATTCAATAGGGACTATTTTACAAATATCATGTCAATTGCCCACTTCCATATCTTAAACCATGATTAGAGTTAGGTGTGAACTTTTACACGCAAATCATATTATATTTAATTTTATATTATTAAGAAAATATTTAAAATTAAACTTTTGAAAATTTTTTGCAAATCAATTTAAATAACTTAATAACATAGAAAAAATATTTTATCAAAATTCTCTAAACAACAACAAAATCATCACCTTTTTCGCCTACATGTAATTTTCCCAGAAAAGGAAACTTTCACAAATAGCCACTAAAATATAGCCTAATCACTCTCCATAGATATAGAATCACTCTCCATAGATATAGTTTGATAATTACAATTCGTAGGAGAGAGGTGACTGGTGAGAGTGGGGCAAAAAGTGGGAGAGGTGAATTGTATATATTTATAATGGTTAGATAATTGTATATTATACATGTGTACTTGCATAAAAAGCAAGCGATATTGGGAGAGAGGCGAGCGAGATAGGGAGAGAGGCGAGCGAGGTAGGGAGAGAGGCGAGCGAGATAGGGAGAGAGGCGAGCGAGATAGGGAGAGAGGCGAACGCGAGAGTGGACAGAGGTGAACTATATATGTATATTGGTTAAATATTTGTATATTATATATATGCATTTGTGTAAATGGCAAGTGAGAGTGGGAGAGAGAGGAGAGGCGAGCGAGATTAGGAGAGGGAGGAGAGAGGCGAGCGAGAGAGGGCAGAGAGTAGGAGAGAGGTGAATTGTATATGTATATTGATTAGATAATTGTATATTACATATGTATTTATATATTCTGGTGAGTTATCCATATACAAATGTGACTAATTATACAATCTCGAAATCAGCCACATAATTAAGGTATAATTTTAGCAATGAGTAGTAATTATAACAAATTATATCTCTAATGAATAATTAAGTAATAGAAGTTTGCTCAACCGCTTAATTTTTTCAAAAAGATATCTAATGTTGGGCTAAAGAAACTGTATATCCTGCGAGTCAATTAATTTAGTATAACTTATAAAAAATATAAGGATTTAAATTACATCGTATCCCTACTTTTTTTTCAATTAACAAAAATCCCTCAAAAATTAGTGATATCCGGATACATAGTTAAAAAGGTGGATACATTAAATTTGATACATTAAAATAAAATCAGTTACACTTTTAAAGATTAAATTTGATACATTAAAACAATATCAGTTACACTTTTAAAAATTAAATTTGATACATAAAAAAGAAAATCAGTTACATTTTTAAAGAAAAGAGAATATAAAATTGATGTCACTTCCCAAATCAGGCTAATCTAATTGATTTGTATATCTCCCAAATTAAAAGATCCGTCAAATTAAAATTCAAATTTTCTTCTCTCAATTCTCTTCCAAATCCACCCATCTTCAATTCAATTTTTTTTTCTCTCAAATTTGTCTCGCTTCAAACAATTCAAATTTTTTCTTTCAATTTTCACCCAAATCGTAATAGATTGAAAAAGGTGGAAAACAATAGCTATGATGAATCTTTTAAGACTAGGTAAGAACTTATGTTAAAAGAAATTTTCGCGATGCATGGTGACCGATTGACCATGCCTTGCACCTGTCTTGATTTGTTGTGTTTGATAGAAAAACAATGCTTTGTAATAGATGTGGCAGGTTGCAACAAAAAGACGACAAAGATACTCAAAGTAAGTTTCTCACTATTGATGGTAATGGTTCTTCTAGGCCTTATTGACTGATGTACAAATGGAAAAGGAACAAATTGAAACTCAAACAAGAATTTGAGCTTCCACTTTCCCAATTGTCGATGATAACAAAAGTCACAGATAACTTTTTTTGTGAACAAAATTGGAAAGGGTGGATTTTGACCAGTTTCAATGCATATACATTGAAATTTGTTGGAACAGTAACTAGTTTTTGCTTAAATTAGTGTATTATACATGACCTATTCAATGAAGAAATCTTTTAGATTTGATTTTAAAAAAAATTGTTGAAATTTTGGATAAGCGAAATGAGTTATGAATGATACAAAAGTGATGAAAATGTTGATGGACAAACAAATTCTTTTGTGAATCTTCAAGTTTATCGAAGATCCTTTCAAGTTGATTAAAAATTATTGAAAATTTTGAGTGTAAAAATTATTTTCCTAATTCCTTGAAGATCTGTTTAATTTTGATTCAAAATTATCATAAGATACATTACGAAGATACATTACGAAGATCCTTTCAATTTAAATTGAGTAGTGTTGTATTTTTACTGGATACATTAAATAAGAAAGTGTTGCGCATAAGAATTTAGGTTTGAGATGATACATTATTATGGAAAAATTACTTGGACGAGTGTTTTTTGATAAATAATTACGAATTTTAGCGATACTTTTTATTTATTACCATTTATAGCAATACTGTGTTAAATATGTAATATCTATTAAAAGTGAATTAAGTATGCAATATATATGTATTATAACTGTTTTTAAAAATATATTATTTTTTTGGTAAGAATTTGACGCATTATATTATAAGTGTATTAAAATGTGTGATAAATGTATTTTCCATCAATAAAACTTGTATAATATGTGAATAATAAATTGTTCTTTGTAATATGAATTAAAAATGTATTAAAAGTGACCAAGTGAAAAAAAATTTATTGGTATTATTATTCCCTTATTATTATTTGGTAATTGTTGTGTATCTTATACATTTATTATGACTTTGAATTTATATATTATGCCTAAAAAGTTAGTCCATGATACATTATTATTTATGTCTCTTATTTTGTTTGAGAAATACTATAATTTATTTTTAAAAGAAAATATGATATGTGTAATTGTTTAAATAGCATAATTTTTGGTGTGTAATACATAACACAAAGTTTATATATCAAGTACACTTATATTAAACAAGATAAACACTAATAGAAGATTCAACAAAATCAGAATTATGTATCAATGCCTTAAATATGAACAGGATATTGTAACACCCCAGAAATTTTTTCAAACTAAGACTTGAGCCATTTATCGTAGTGAGTGAGATTTCACCAAGGAATTAAAAATTTTCTTAACTATTAAGGTCAGTTCACTAGATTTAGCACCTTGAGTTCCAAAAAGAATTAAATTAGAAATAGCAAAATCTGAAATTTTGCAAGTTAAGTTAAGTATGAGTTTTGAGTCAACTTCAGACGACCATAACTCCTAGCACATAATGAGTTAGGTGTGCTACAAGATACCATAGAAAAGTTCTTTGAATTATCTTTTTAAAGCCGACGAGTTTGTTGATTTTGAGTTTGGATGAGTGAGATATGACCTTTTGAAGTCAGGATGTCCAGTTAAGAAAAGTTAGCCAAAAATATGAGGGGTATTTTGGTCCTTTCCTTACCCAATCAGATTTAATTCATTTTTAGTAACATTTTAGGGGTCTAATCCTTTTAGGTTCAGTTTTATAATCCTAATATACACCTAGTATTTCAGTTGAGAGTTCAAGAAGAGGCAAGAAGAGAAAAGAGGAAAGGATGAAGATGTTCGTCGACGTTCTTGAGTTTAGTTGCGGATTTTCACCATGGGTTTAATCCCTAAGAGGTATGTAAGCTTTCATAGTGTTGGTTAGTTCACCCACACGCCAATCATGTTATTTTTCAACGAAATTTCATTCTTAAAGTTTAAGGATTTAAGTTCTTATTCAAAGTTGTTCATTTAAGTTAAAGTTTTGTAAAGTTGAGTTTATTGAATTTTATTTCAGTTTTAAGATTTTATATGGTTAAGTTAGTATTTCGCTTGTAGTCAGTTAGGATGAGGGTTCGCTCGGGGACCAGCAATGGTCTTCAAGTGCCGACCACGTCTAGGATGTAAACTCGGATCGTGACAGATACATTCCATAAATCAAAAGTTATTGTGAAAGTGATGCATCAGATCAATGGTAACACTAAAAAAACACACTAATTTAAGAATCAAAAGTAAGCCCAAAAAACTGAAAGATCGAAACAACGAATGAAGTTTATCAAGACCGCCATCAGAAATTTCTATAACCACTTCAAATGTGTTCCAGGATGAACTATGTGCATTGCAAAGATTTTTCACCTATCTTCCATAAAAAGATCAGGGGTAAACGATTCAGTAATTTTTAAGATGAAAACAATAAAAAAACAAATAAAAGAAATTGAAAATTGAAGTGATGGAAATAAATCTACCTCTTGAATAACTTGAAATCATTTATTGGAAAGAGAAAAAATTTGAAATTCAAAAATAGATTAATTAATGTAACTATGGAGAGATTTGTGGAATGAAAAAAAGGAAGGAAAATCATGGATTAGAGATTCCAAATCAATGTATCCTGAAAAAAAATTATGAGATCCGGTCAAATATAATTAGCTCAAGTAATGTTCAATGACCTTATAGATTCATGCCATGTGTATTATATGATTATTTATGGTTGAGATATTCATCTTAATAATTAAAACAACAAAGTTGTCAACTATTTTTATCTTTTAAAACTGACGAATAAAGCAATTAAGTATATATCCAAGCTAATATTTTTTTTTAAAAAAATTAACATTGAAAAAGAAAATTTAATATACCTGATCGAAAGTATTTGCATTATCAATTGAGTCTTATCGTCAACTCTCGATCCGCACACCGTTAATTTTAATTTTTTTTTCTTGAAAATATCAGCTTGCGTACACTTATTGCTTTATTTGATAGTTTTTTTTTAAAATAAAAATAGTTGACAATTTTGTTGTTTGTATTATTATAATAAGATGAGTATATAATTTAAATTTATTATTAAGATGAGTATATAATTTAAATGAATCTTAACTATAAATTATTATTTAGTATGCATGGCATGAATCGATAACACCATTGAACATTATTTGACTTAATTATACTTGATCGAATCTTTATCCAAAAAAAGGAATTTTTGATATGATAGAAAAATTAAAAAAATAATAATAAATGATGTGTTTTTTATTTTTTAAAAAAACTTTCAAGCAGCGATTTTATTGATTTTTTTTAGAGAATTGTTGCCAATATTTTTTTAAAAAAGAAAAATTAAAACAAAATAAAGTGACAGTCATTGTTTAAAAAGAAAGGGATTTAAACCAAATCGCTTGCGATGCAGCAATTTTAATTTTTAATTTCTGTTTTTTATTTTCTAAAAGACTGCTATATTTTGGTTTTCTAAAAATAGTTTTTTTTGAAAAAAACGTTGCAGGGACATCGATCTATGAAAAAAAATTTAAGAGCGTCAATAATTGTCAGAAGAATCGCTCCGTCATAAACAATTTTGCTCTTTTGGTAAATAAACATTTGATGTGCCGTTTATGTTTTTCGAAAGAAAAAAGTTACTTTCTAACTTACTTTCTAACTTCGAACTCAATTTACATGAGTAGGGGTGAGTGACAAATTATCTAAAATTGTGTGATTATCCGAATCTCTAACTCTCTTAACTGAGCCTACATTCAAGTAACAATTAAAGATCATACTTGTAATATCAAGAAAACCTTTCATTAGTCCTAACAATTGTTAGTTTATCTAGTCCTAAATTTGAATATTTCTAATAACATTTTCTGATCCAAAAGGTAGAAGAATGAGCAAATTAGGTGAAAGGAGTATTCACAAATTGCAATTTTCCACACCTGGTAGCTTGCATTGCTTTTTGGCTCAAATCCAAATCCTCCAGGTCTATTCTTTGACAGAACAATGATCTTTACATACTGCTGAAAGAACTATTGAGAGCCACATTTTAGACCAACTTCCAATACATTTTGGAAGCACCTATGGTTTGGTGTGATAAATGGTACATCTCTATCTTTAACTAAAGATTTCGATGTTTCATTGCTAAAAATAATAAAGTCATGATAGAGAGGTGTTCTCTCCTTATTGGACATGCAACACGACTCTCTTTAAAGTGGATATCAAACACTAGTGAGAACTGAGAAGTCAAAAATAATACAGAAATACAATAAATTTGTGTGATCAAATTATCAGACGCAGATTTTGTTGTCAACATGTAAGTGCGACAAACCTGAATTTTCAGTATAGATACATAAGCATTATAGTCATTGATAATCAAATTATAATCAGCAGAATGACCTACGCGACCACTTCGTTTGTCAGTTGGACCCTCCTACTCAACATTGTGCCTATCAAACTCTTAAACTCATCGAACACAATATTCTAATCATCTGACTATTGACCAAACTTATGTGACATTAATATTATCGAGTTGAAAATACGTGTGATACATGCGCTTCAAAGCGAATTAAAACAATATTTTACATTAAAAAAATTAATTTAATAAAACTAAAATATAAGATTCATCTTCTCCAATCCTCGTTCACCCACTCACCCACCCTTTCTTGTTCTCCATTAGCCCTCTCTCCTCTAACCCTCACCACAACCTTCAACTTTCTTCTTTCTCCAGTCCCACATTCACTCTTCTTCGCCTCTTCTTTTTTTTATATATATAAATTAATAGCCTCAACTTCTTTTAAAATTTTCATTTTTTAGGTTTGAAAAATTTTAGTACCATTCTTTTATTAGATGGTTTCAACAAGGAGATAATGTGGATAATTTAAAGGATTGTGACTATTGAAAATTTTAAAACTCCATTGATAAACTTGAAAAAGCTTTAAAAATAATAAATTTGTGTTATGAATTTGTAAAATTAATCAAAGATTTTGATTGGGGTTCATTTGAGTTTGTGTTGGTAAATTTGTAGATGAATTTACTAGCTAAATCAAGAAGAATTTGATCTAATGAGTATGAATCTAATTCTCAATTTATGACCAAATATAAAAAAGATGACTATTTGAAAAGTTTAAGATATTAAAGAATTAATGTATTTGATTTTTTTTTTTTAGCATTTAATTTCACATATGGCACTAAAAGATGATGTGAAATTTTACGTGTAACTGCAACCATTACACGCACATTGACTGGAGAAGAATGTTGTATTCTTATAGGTTTAAAGGTTTAGTTGGCAAAGTGACAAAGTATAAAGATTTAACACAAATGAAGCCAAGTATAAAAATCTTTTAGGTCATTTTGCCATTATAATAACAACACTTGAATCACAAAAAGAAGTACTGAAATGCAAGTAACTAAAGATAGCCATAAAAACGGAAATAAGAAGTTAAGACTCAAGAAGAAGATGGGAGGAAAAGACAGTTTCTTCATAATACCATTTAGAGTCTACTAAACCTGGATCCCAAACAAAACAAGTTCTGGGCTATCTAATTCTTGGGTCTTTATGTGGTTTAGCCTCGAAGTCCAACAACTTTGGCCAGCCGTGTTTACAACAACAACAAAAGGATAAGTTCGTTTTAATATTTTCATATAGGTAACTACAGAATCTAGCTTTTCTCACAATATAAGCTGCTATAGATTCTTGGAACTAGGAACGTCTATCCATTGTAACTGAAGCTCTATTTCACCACACTCAACATTCCTCAATCTAAGAAACGCGTTTTGAACAACCTTGCCATCTTCATACACAATACGACTTTCTTCTGAATAGCAATTCTGCCGGCTAGGCATTATTCTCGAAATTATGACTCCATTGGGGATGTTCTTAAAGCGCGTCATCCTTACTGCATCTATAAATGGTACAATGTCAAGTTCTGCGTCCCCCATTTTATCATCGTAAGAAAATGTATCCTTGTCATAAACTTGCTGCAATGACCGCAATAGAAACACAATAAAGATCACACTCTGGTTTTATTAATTGAAAACAAGTCATATAAGCTACTGAATTAAATTGTAAATCAAGTAGGATGTCAAATACGGAGATTGAATTAAGGCGGATCAAATAATTAAGAGTTGATAAATGGACAGGCAAATCAGGTTATATCCGATTTTTTCATGTTCAGTAGGATTCAATATTTACGAAAATATTTTCCAAATAAACTAATTTTCCTTAAATTTAAGGAAATGACTTTTCTTCGAAATTTAAGCAAAACATTTTTCAAAATTCTTTACCAACCTCTCCCCTACCCACCCACCCCTACAAGGCCCCCCTACCAGCGCCTCTATCCCTAAAAAAGTTTGAAGTTTATTTTTTCAAACATATTTTTAACTTCAAAATTTCATTTTTTTCGCCAACATCCTCGACCTCCAACCCCACTAGTCCCCTACCACCCAAAAAAAAAAATTAATATTGTTTTTTTTTAAAAAAAAATAATCAAACTTCAAATATTAATTTTTTCATCCTTACCCTCGAACCACCCAACCACGGAAAAAAATTTAAGTTTATTTTTTAAAGAAAAATCAACTTAAAAAATTATTTTCTACTTTAATAAAAATAAAAAATATTTCTCAAAAATTCAACCAAAAACCAAACATTAAAATATTTTATACTCATCAATCAAACGTGACAAAATAAATCAAATATCTAATTATTTTAGAGAAAAACAATTTATAGGAAAACATTTTCGTAAAACATTTTCATTCGTACCAAACACACCCTTGATGAAAATAAATTTATTTTAGGGATAATGCCCAAGTACCCCCTCAACCTATGCCCGAAATCTCAGAGACACACTTATACTATACTAAGGTCCTATTACCCCCTGAACTTATTTTATTAATAATTTTTTACCCCTTTTTAGCTTACGTGGCACTATCTTGTGGGGTCAACGATGGTTGACTTTTTTTTCGAACTAGTGCCACGTAGGCTAAAAAGGGGTAGAAAATTACATATAAAATAAGTTCAGGGGTAATAAGACCTTAGTATAGTATAAGTGTGTCTCTGGAATTTCGGGCATAGGTTGAGGGGGTACTTGGTTATTTTCTCCTTATTTTATAATTAGATTAGAAGAAGGAAGTAGAACTTGAAAGGCATAATTTACCTTAGAAGACTGAATTCATACGGTATTTGGCTGTTTCCTATACGTGTATTATTGTTAAATTTTCTCTTGATAAATCAAAAGAATAATTAAATTAATTTCATAATGAAATAACATGAAGAAAATTAAATTACCAGCTTGATTGGGAGAATTGGTTCAGTAATACATAGCGTTAAGTCTTCATTCCATTCAGGATTAACATTCTTCTTCACCACTCGAGTCTTCAATTTCTGATTCCAATAATATCAAACACAAAATTAACAAAACAATTCAGCAACTCCCACAACAATTCGTATGATATTATTTTTTTACACATAACAAAACGAGAGATACGATAAACAAGCTTTGTTTTCTCAGTTCCTGAAAATTACAGAATTTTGATTTTATAATTAAAAATAACAAAGAGAAATCTAAGGTTACGGAATTTTGAATAAAGAAGAACAGAAATGAGGTGAAACTGAAAGAGTGAAGAAGAAGAAAAAGGGGGGAAATTACCTGTTTGCCCATGGTAACAACAACATATGGATCACTGCTTCTTAAGTCTCTAATGGCCAAATTGATGCCTCTGATTATACGAACTCTGAGAAGACCCAACTGATTCTCCATTAAAACCTTTAAAACTTGTAGTGATTTTTGATTTTGCAAAAGTGGGTAGCTTTATAGTAGTTAAACTTAAAACTTAGAAGGGTATAGGCAGGGGATGGGGTCCACAGAATTGCAAGTTTGAAAAATTGAAAGTCTACCCCAGAAAGGAATGTCAAGAAACATCTAGAACCTTACCCCTCATTGTTTACGAGTTAGGGCCCGTTTGAATTGACTTTTGATTTATCGCTTATAAGTCAAAAGTTATAAGTTAAGATTTTTTAGTTATTGACTTTCGTTTATTTTTGTTCATTTAACTTTAAAATAAGTGTTTATAAATATTTTTTAATTTTACTCAAACACTTCAAAATTGTTTAAAAATTATTTTAATTTAAAAGCATCTAAAATAAGAAAAAATCCTAATGAATGTTTAGTTTCACTAAATATGAGTTTCCTTTAAAAAAAAAATTCTTTTCTTGATATGATAGGGTTCAAAATCCTAGTATGGAAAAGTATTTATACCATCTCTTCCTTACTATTAAGACATCAATCAATTTTGTTTGGAAGTTAACAAGTTAATATATAAGGTTTATAAATATATTATTAGGTTCGTCTGAACAATAACAAATTGTTTTTTATGTTTTGGGAATTAGTTTAAGAACTTATTAACATTTTTAATTAGGAAAAGTTCTTTCTACTTACGCCTCAAAAGAAAAACATGTCTCACCTAAGCATACGTCCAAAATGATAGGGTTTATGTCTCATGATATTTCTAACTCCAAAATTCTTCTGAATATGATTTCACTATGCTCCATCCTAAAATTCACCTCGAAATCGACTCTAAAATTGTTTTGTATCAACACCAACATATTATACTCAAAAAATATCAATAAATCAAGTCAAACTCGTGAGTATATGAGAATAGCGCAAAAAAAGACAATTAGCATCGCGTCAATCAATGTGACACAAATTTAACATGTAATGTTTCCTTTGTTAGTGTCTCTTTAACAAACATAATTTTAATGAGAGGACTAAATAGGGTTTCTTTAAATTGAGACCCTCTCTTTCCTACCCTTTTTCTTAATTCCTTACTTCATCATTGTTTTCCATTTCAACCTTTTTTTTCTTCTTAATAAAGATGGTATTCAAGTTAATTAAGGTGTACTTTAACTCATCAATAACGTCGCCATAGTAACTCAATGTGTTAACTATTTGAATTTTTATCTTATTGCTAATAATTCGATAATAATATATTGAGTAGGATTGTGAGATCGTAACGATCAAAAAATGATAGGGGTTGAACAATTACCCTTTTGAACATATACATACTACAAAATAGAAAAGGGACCACTATGTTGCAATTAAAGAAACCTTGAGACGTGGACAAACGAAAGGATCAAAATGTTTATGATGTCATTATAATTCAGAAAATCATAGAATGATAGATGGACGATATATAATTTTCCTTAGCAGTACTCAAAAGTCAAGTCGTTGGCATTGGGGTACATATATCCACTAGCAAAATGTGAGTTCAGACATCACAATCTTGTGTATGGATAGAGTACTCCTGATCCATGCATATATAGTCAGATAGCAGTCAAATACACACTATATATATGTACACGCCTAACATACTATTCGATTGAATTAATTGATTTTTTAAATATTTTTTAATTTTAATTTTAAAGGTGTTTGAAAAGGTTAAAAAGTGTTTTAAATATTCGTTTTTATATCATAAAAGTTAAGAGATAAGTCAAAAGTAGTGTACCTTCTACTTTATGACTTTTAACTTATGACTTATAAATGAGTATATCTAGACACTCATCCAAACAGGTATTAGTAATTGCATGTTATATAGTGGAGTGTAAAATAAAGAACACAAGATTTAACTTGGTTTGAATTATAGCTTATGCCCATTAGAAAATAATTATTTTTATATGTCTTTAATATTTTTTCTCCCTTTGAACTAGTTTTTTAAGTATGAGGTAGGCTCAATATCAAGTTCAATATGATATTAAAATAGGACTCATCTCATCATGATGTTGGATGCCAAATTTAAATTGTTCACATGCCAAATGCTGCCCTGAGAGTGATGTGAAGTGTTAAAGAATGAGAAAGTCTCGTATTAATGACTAATGATAGACTGTGAAGTGAGATATTAAAGAATGAAAAAGTCTCAATAGCTAATGAGATAAGTAATCTTTTTATAAGACTTAAGAAATCATCTTTCCTTTAATTTTTTTTTAATTAGATCCCAGACCAATTTTAACATGTCATTGCAAATTTGTGGTTTTTTCTACCAGTGCACTATATATTTTTATTTAATTGACTTGTGATAATGAGATATACTCAATCAGGTGTATAGTTATTAAAATATAAATTGCACGAGAAATACCAGTAATTAAATGATGAATTACAAGTTTGAAATTTTTTCAATTTTACTTATATGTTCAAACTACAAACACTACTTATTTTATAACGAAAAGAGTAGCAAACATCCTACTAAAAGATAAAGGATTTCAATATCTGTCACCAGCTTTTGTATTTAGTGATGATTTTAAGATTGTAATAAAATTTCTTGCAAATGGAGTAATTAGGCTCTCGTCTGTTTTTTGCCAGAGTGGAAACAGAACAATAACCTTCGCATCTTCATCATTTGCTGAAATTATTATTGGGATTAACTTCCCCACATTTTGGACAAACTTATGATAGAGACAGAGTAAAGCTGGTCTATCGGGCGCAAAATCAAATTCAATCCGTTCAATTTAGTTCAAATTTAAGTTTATTATTGATACGCTCATTCATTAGCTCAACTCACTTCAATTCATTAAATGTTGGATTGATATGTAATCTAAATTTTTTTATGATAAATTTTGACAAAATATTTTTATATATAGTCATAATAAATAAAAAATAAGAATTCGTATTAAAATAGTTTAAAATAACAGATGAAATAACTAAGATAGTAAAACTTGAACTGGGCTGAGTGTTGACCCATTATATGACCTGTTACTTAACTCATCTTATCCAACGCCTTTTAACCGAAGCAAATTTGAATTGGATTGTGTCTCGACGTGTTATTGTCTTAACCCATTATGACCTGTCTAAATGTGATTGAACCTGCTCAATTTAAATATAGCATTTGAATACATTTTGTAGCTAAAAATTGTGATGAGATAAATATAATACGCTTATCTCAATGACCTATGTAATTAGATTTTGCTGTCAGCATGTAAGTAACAACAGAAACAGGACAAGTTCATTTAATTGTACATCAATATTTATGATATCAACAAATACAAAATATCTAGCTTTCTTTACAAGGCCGGCCATTAGAGATTCAAAAGAAACAAAGAAACAGAGCAAGCATAATGGCCACAATTAGCTGGGATAGAAATAGTTATAGATTTTTGGAACCAGGAATGTGTATCCACTGCAACTGTAGTTGTATCTCACCACGCTCAACATTCCTCAATCTAAGAAACGCGTTTTGAACAACCTTGCCATTTTCATACACAATACAGCTTTCTTCTGAATAGCAATTCTGCCGGTTAGGCTTTATTCTCGAAATTATTACTCCATTGGGGATGTTCTTATAGCGCGTCATCCTTACTGCATCTATAAATGGTACAATGTCAAGTTCTGCATCGCCCATTTTATCATCGCGAGAAAATGTATCCTTGTCATAAACTTGCTGCAGATCATGATCATTTTCATCTCAGTTGAAACCGAAAGCATAATTTACCTTCAAAGGCTCTGTTTTACGTGTCTTATTGTTTAATTTCCTCTTGGTAAAGCAAAGTATATTTAATTTCGTAATCAAACAAATTGAAGGAAATTACCAGCTTGATTGGGAGAATAGGTTGAGCAACACCTAGCGTCAAGTCTTCATTCCATTCGGGATTAACATTCTTCTTCACCACTCGAGTCTTCAATTTCTGATTCCAATAATATCAAACACAAAATTAGTGAACACCGTCTAAAATAACACTACAATTTGAAGCTCCGCTCCATTTATTTTTGTTAACATACTGAAAATCACTTGAATTGTTGACGTTCATCTTAAATTATTTCTTAAGATCACGCTGAACAGACTACTTTTTTTCACAGAAAATCACTTAATTTTGATTTTTTAATTTAAAACTCGGTCAATTATAACTTCATTATTATCTTTTTAGTACGATTAACAACTAAAATTTATTTATAATTTTTCAACACACGACAAAAATAGAGATAAAATAAACAAGCCTGGGTTTTATCGTCTTGCTTTACAAAATTTTGATTCGATAATAAACAGCGTCTGCCGTACGCAATTTTCACGCACACAAAATGGTCAAAAAGAAGGGTATTTTGAGGACAAAGACAAATTTATGTTCCAATATAATACTAAGAGGGAGAAAAAAAAAAGAGGTGAAACTGAAAGTGTAGGGGAGAAATTACCTGTTTGCCCATTCTAACAACAACATAAGGATCACTGCTTCTCAAGTCTCTAATGGCCAAATTAATTCCTCTGATAATACGAATTCTCAAAAGACCCAAATGATTTTCCATTCAAAACTTTAATTCTAACACACAACTATTGTGAGACAGAAAATTGTATTGGTGAAAATATGATAAAGGAAAGGATATTGATGTTGAGAAAACATCTACAATGTTAGTACTATTAAAGTTAGATGGGTATAATATATGCTGCTGTATCTCTATTATATATTAATTTGATCTTTGGTTTGTCTACACGTGAGTTTTAGAAAATTCATTTGGACATAACTTAACTTTAAAGTTGACATAATTGGACATGCTATTTGAAGTTAGAATTTCAAATCACAATTTTAAAGATTTATAATAATGAATTAGAGAAAAGACATACAGTGATATTTGAAGTTATGTCGAACGTTTAAAAAGATACATTAATTATGCAATCGTCTTATTACCTCCTAAACAATTTCGAACATACATTATTACACCATATTTCGATCAATTCCAGATTTTAGATGGTAAACTTATCACACACCAATCAATGTGTAACTCGTGTTAATTTAAGTTGAAATATAATTTTTTTTATTTTAGGTTTTTTCTTTATTTCTCTCTTCTTTTATTTTTAGTAATTTTAATTTCATTTTGAATTGTACTTCATCTTCCATCCCTACTTTCAGATTACCCCTCCCTCCTTTATATTTCTTTCTTTGTTTTTCTTCACCTCCCACTCTCACCTTACTCCACCTCCACGTTAAGTTGAGCACCTCCATTTTCTTTCTTTTATCTTCTTCTTCAATCAAATTTCTTTATTTTCAAAATTATATAATTTTCTAGACCTTGTTGGTGTTATTAATAACAAAACTAATTATTTTTTCAAGAAAAATTAAAATTAAGGTATCATCAATTAATTTATCTCATAGTCATATAACTTTAAATCTAGAAATGATAATTTTGAAAAAATCAGAACTCACCAAAAGTTGGAAAAGTTTAATTGAAATTTAGATTTTTTAATAAAAAAACTAAATAATACCTATTAATCATCTTGAAATCTAATGGGTTTATCAAATTGTTTAAAATCTAATAAAATATTTAGATATAATTTAAAATTGAAGAGTTAAGCTAGTATTAGTAAAGAGGTGGAGTTGGGCAAAATGAGAAGTTTCAATGAAGATGACAATAAATTTTCGGAGATGAAGGAAGAAAGAAAAAGAATAACATAATAAGGAGAAAAACTTAAAATAATAGTAAACTTAAAAAATATATTTTATAGCAAAATATTTGTAAAAATAAAATTATATTTGTTTTTTTAAGTTTGTTCATGCTCTTGAAGAAGTGCATACACTCTTCATGTCGGGTAGACAAAAACTGATATAATGATATCAGTTCAGGATTGTTTACGGGGTAATAAGACACTTGCATAGTTTAGATATCCTTTTCAAAATTTGAGACAACTTCAAATGTTTCTTTATATTTTTTCTCTAATCAATATTCAAATCTAAAAATTTTTAATTATGATTTTTCAACTTTTTAATGTAAAATTTGGATTATATTTATATTTGGTAAAAAAAACTCTAGAAAAAAAGACACTGAGTTTGGCGTGAGCCGCGAAGAGATTATTTGTACTATGTGAAAAAAATATACTCTTCTTTTAGTATATGTGTTTAGTTTGACTTGACACGGAATTTAGAAAAAACTCACTTTTAAATTTTGTGGTTTAAAATAAGTTATAAATGTTAGTATGAGAAAAAATCATTTCATTAAAAGTAAATAAATATTTCAAGTTAAATTGTTACTAAATATAAAAACTTGTCATCTATTCAATCAATTGAAAAATGAAAGTTAGACATGAAAATTGAGACACATATAATATTAAAGAATAACTAGTTACTAGAGATCTCTAGTTACTACTATTTTTGACTAGTGAATATTTAACAGCACTAAAATAAATGTTTTTCCACCGCGAATAACTGAGAGATTGTGATATGAAACACAATTTTTTCACTCATTTTTCATTGAATTAGCTCACTGAAAAAACACATTATAGGAAACATATTCTTATTGAAATAGAGGAAAATTTCCTATATTTTTCTATGTGATAACACTATTCTCCTTTTATTTTTTCACCGATTCATTCAAAATATTCGTGGAAAGAGTCAATTACAATTTTCAACAGAACATTTTAATGGAAATATAGTGATTCTTTTTAGTAATATTATAAAATTTGTGTACTTAAAAATTTCTAATCACGGATATTATAAAAAGAATATAAAGATATGTGATTTATCAATATGGCATCTTAAGATAATCTAATATCTTTATGAAGTATGAATTGTTCATCTGATAAAATTATGTGAGAATTAGAAAACTATAATAGTCTTTTACAGATCGTAAACTTTTCATAATTATAAAAAGAAAAATACAAACTTAAAATATTCATAAATATATCCAACAAAACTTTAACTTTATATCAATTTGATTTCAAACTTGATGTAACTTAATTTATTCTCTTTAACTATTGTGGAACACTTTAACAACCATTCAGTAGTTAAGAAGAGAATATTTAAAGTTTAGAATAATATAAGATCAAGTTCTAAAATTGAGGTAACTAAAATATATGAGTCTACCTATAGCAATAAATCAAACTCGATCCATAAATATTTTGAGAATAATGCAAAAGAAGAATCAGGGTCAGTTATTTTGAATGACAAAAACTCGTTAATTTGATTAATTTAAAGATATATCTACACAATAAATAAATGCAAAATTTGATGAGCTTAATTGTTTTTGTTTGTTGCAGGTTCAATCTTTTTCTTTTATTAGCAAAATATGAGTGATTGGCATAGTTGTATAAGCTAAGTTGGGCTTGACAGGACCTCCAACTTTACTTGAACAGGCTTTATTGAACCTGAGCCCAATATGGTTGCTACACACTCAACGTTCTTTCTTGATGTATCGTATTATATTTTATTATATCGTATTATATTATATTATATTATATCATTTTAATAAATATAATAGTATAATTGATTGTATCGTTCTCCATCATTATATAATGTCACATATTTATAATTTAAATGAATGATAAAACTACAAGAAAAAATAAGGTATGGGATATAGCTACTATAAAAAGATAGGATAAAAGATGAAATATGATTATTAAATAATAATTATTATTATAATAATAATAAATACAAAAGAGAAAAAAATATTAAGGTAACGAAGCAATCAGTAGAAATATTAAGTCTACACCCAGTTATTAACACTTGAAATCATCTTTATAAAATTGTGATTTCGCCTGTTGAAGTAGTGAAATTTGTTTGTGCTTTATGCGACTATAAAAATAAACAAAGTGTGACTAAAAAAGTAATTAATGTTATACTAGTTTTTAATATAAAGACATAAACATTTGTTAATTGAAAAAACAGCCTAAAAGCCTAACAGATTATATGTCATCATCCTGTTAATTATGATAAGGCTCCCGAGGGGCTGGAGTGGTCTGGATCGCGTCATAACCAAACATGCATAATATTTGCTTGGTGAACTTAATTAAGAAATAAAGTTACATTTTCGCTATAAATTATATGTTAAGATAGTCCATGAAGTAAAATCTTTAAAGGATAAAGAGATCAACATCCTCAAGATTGATTATAATATAATTATTATAGCGACACACGAAGGCGAAACTAAAATTTCAATTTTATGAATTATTAACTTTAATTGATAATAACTTATTTCTAAATTTAATATTTATATATATTTAAAGAATTTATTAACATAAATTTACTATTTCAACAAAATCTACTGAATTCAATTAAACTTGCGCGGGGCTACTAATTAAGCTCCAACCCCGATGGTAAGGCAAACATATTACCACTTATATACTCTTTCAATGTCTTTGAACTTTGAGCTATATATCTTGATTCATTTAATTGCATAAATGAAGCATGGTACAATCCATCGTGGATTGAGCGTTATAAAAAATTAAATAGTGTGTTGAAACGAAGGAATCATTATATTTGGAAAATAGTTTCTTATTTTTTCATTTAGCTTTTATTATTTATTTGGGTTTGTAATTATGTTTCGTTGAACAATATTTTTTAAAAACATTTTCTATAAGAAAACAAGTTTCTTTAAAATAAGGTAAATGACTTTTTTAGTTAAAGTAGAAAAAACAAGTTTTATAAGTAACACTTTATGCTTATTGTATCTTTCCCACCCACCCAACACCCTGACCTACCTCTTAACTATCCCTCCCCCACCACCCATGAGGCTCCACACCCCACCCCTTCTGTCACGACCCAAATTTTTGCAAGTCGTGATGGCACCTATGTTCCCAACCAATAGGTAAGCCAACCCAACATATTAACCCAACTAAACCAACAAATGAGTAAAAAGACCAACGCTTAGCAAGAATCTCCAACATGAGTTCCTTATAAGTACGAAATGCGGAAGATAAAATATACCACCCCAAGAATTGGTGTCTTAAGTACAAGAGCTTCTAAAATTCGAAGCAAGTTTGAAACTAAATGACAAATCTAACATAAGGGATATCTGTTTGAATACTAATAACAGAATAAATAAAAGATAGAAGGAGGTGTGGGCCACGGAACAGCCAAGCAGCTCACCACAACTCCAAGAACTTCAAGCCGGACTCAATTTGCTCCACGAGATGTGCTCCTACTCGGAATCGAATCTGCACCAAAAAGAGTGCAACAAGCGTAGTATGAGTACGAAACCACGTGTACCCAGTATGTCTCATTGACCGACAACGAAGAAGTAGTGACGGGAGTAATATAAGAAAATAAATTCTTAGGTTGTACAAGTATATATATATATTACACTTACTATTTAAGTTTCATCAATAAAGGAAATCAACATTTAATATTTTCCAAACACCAAACGAAACATATAGTCATCAGGAATGAATGATGGGATGAAATGCAATGCAATATGATGCCATGTAATGATATGTCTCAGAATGCCCAGTACTCACTCAACCGTATATACATGATACTCCTCGGAAATACATCGAGAGTTCATGACCCATGGGGGACTCGCGAGGTCCATATACCGACACGGACGATCTCCACGTGTCTGTGCGGACGATCTCAACGCACCATCATAATATCAAATAACTTCCGCACGGACGGTCTCCACGTGCCCAAATTACAATCTTAACATCTCACCATACTCAGTCTCATGTCAATGCATGTATACAATATTATTTCAATATAAGGGGATAATGATGCATCTCACTCAATCAGTATCAACACAATACATAACCACTTCAATTATCACCATTATACGGGTGTAATAAAGAAAACACAATCACACCAAAATTTCAAGTTAACAATATATCAGCTAATGCCCATATGCTTTGGCAAATTCTCAATTTACATTCCACATTCTATAGTAGTAACTTTCCGTTTTATAACACCAGTACTCGTACCAATGCCCGTCACACCATTGATACGAGACCCCCATCTTTCGCCCTTACCCCTTAGTCTATTTTCATTTCTAATCTTTAATTAGGAAAACGTCCTTCAACAAGTCTAAAAAGTCTTAACATACCTTAGATGCCGAACTTGTTCCACGAATCTTTTTAAGATTTTTCCTTTCCTTTTCGCAAGGTTTTAGAACGTTCCCAATCTACCAATTTTGCAATATTCGTAAGTAAGCAATTTTTGTAGACATTCAAATTATTATATGTCTATCATAGACGCTAAACTCACTCATATTTTCAACCAAACTCCAAGTCTTGATACATATTGGTATGCCAAATTTTTCATACTTGCTAAATTTCAAGCCAAGAACTTAACTCTAACCTCTTCAAATGGACTAAAATTCATGCTAGATCATATAAAATAACACCTAATAATTAATTACCAATCTCAATATATTAAATTTAAATCTAAACTTGATAATTAGCTTAAGCAGGTCATTGTAATATCTACACTACGGACAGGCAGAATGCACTGTAACGTGACTATCTGAAGAAAAAAAAATTGTCACATTCCCAAAATTCATAACAATGCCAATCATTGGCAGCTTGCCAAATGATTGGCTTATGACTTTGATTGCCAAAGATTGGCTCACGATTTTCTTATGATTCCCCACCTAAATGGACAAACATTTTTTTATAATTTTGGAGGAAACAATATAGTTAGAGATAGAGGGATAGGAATATAAGAGAAGGAAGGAATTGTTTGGAGTTGCAGGGAAAGTGAGTGGACTTGTATCATAAAAAAAAAATTCCATCTGCACTAATCCACATAATTTTTCATACCTTGTTAACTGTTTGTTTCAGAAATCTAACCTTACATTGATATGTTATCAAGAACGTAAAATTAGATGCAAAGAAGAAAACATCAATAATAAAGTTCACCAATTTGGTTTTAAAACCTTTCCGATAAAATTGACTAACCCCAAATATATTTTTTTTCCAACTTCATTAAATATAACAACTACACATCTAATGATAATAATAGTAACAACAACAACATACTCCAACTGGCAATAACGAAGGAAACTATATATATCGTTCCCTGCCAATTTTCCTATCAAAGCCCTTATTATAATAATAAATAGACGAATAAGTGATCAACTTTCCATCTACCTTACTTCATTAAGATCCATATAACAATCAAGAAATTTTTCAAATTGCTTCTTACCTGAAGATTTCGTTGGTTCCCTCACGTTCTGTAATCTACGCTACCCAAAAAAAATCAGTTTCTACCTCTTTTGTTTTCTGCCCTCTTAATGTTAATTAAGTAAAATAAATAAATTAACCCCACTAACCTAAATTAATTAATGGGTCAAGAAAAAAAGTATTAAATGAATTATGGATATGACCCACTAACTATTAACTAGATTAATTCTTCACTAAAAATTTTATCAACTAAATATTCTTAGTTTCGAATAGTTTAAAAATACCCCTTTAAATTTTCAAAAGGAGTCAAACTAGTCCTAGTTCTCAAAACGACCTAGCAGGTCGTTACTCCTTCTCACCCCTATAGTGTTTTGTTAGGTTACAATATATATTTTTGAGATAACAATTTTTTTTTCTTTTTTACCGAATACTATGTTTTCTATTTCTTATTATTAATTCACTTTTGAATTGACACACCTATTACGAGAATAATTATTGATATAGTGATTTTATCATTTTATCCCTATTAATTGTGAAGTGGAAGAATTAAAAACTTAAGATTTTCAAGAAGTTCTACATTTTTCAAAGTAATTAATTGAGGGTATAATAGGCAAAAAAGTTTTGTCATTTCTTAATTCGTCAAAATAGACAAATAATTAGAGAAAAACTAAAAAGAAAAAATGAACAAGTAATTAGGGACTAGAAAATAAGTTTAAAAAATCAACCCATTTTTCAAGAATCAAACTAATTGATAATTTAATATATGAGGTTCGGTATTTCATTATTACTACTCCCTCTATCCTAATTTATACGACACCTTTAATGTTTTGAGAGTCAAACAGTTAAAGTTTGATCGAAAAATTATGCATGAAATCTTCAATTTTATAAAAATAAAATTTATGGATTTGTAAACTATGTAATAAATAAGTACTATGAATCAATAATAGAGGTAATATTTGTATTTGAAATTAAAATTTATGGAAGAGTTCATTGCATTAAATATATTAATAATATGAGTACACGTTTCCATATTATTTCATCATCAAATCTGGTTCTCAACAAACCTTAAAAACCAATCAATTAATGTTTTCATATTTCTCTTTTGCATTTACCCTATAATTCTTTCAACAGACCTATCTTTCTATCTTAACTAAATAACTGCCTTAATTTTTCTATCAACTATCAACATCCCATCATATACCTTTTAATAACAAAAACAATTTTTTTCAATATCCAATTATATCCACTAGGAATTTTTTTTAGTTTTTGCAAGTTTTGCTATTTTTAGTAAATTCCCTTATCTTCAAGACACTATAAAAGGTGACATGTAACATATTATTTCTATAATTCACTATACAAATTACAAAATGTCTTATGCAAGAAGAAGTTGCATTTGTGGGCTCTTTCTCTTGTTCCTAGCTCTTGTTTGTGAAGCAAATTCGGGGTTTATAGGAGTTAAGGATTCTCATTTTGAACTCAATGGATCCCCTTTTCTATTCAATGGTTTCAACTCATATTGGTTGATGCATGTTGCTGCTGACCCTACTGAGAGGTACAAAGTCACTGAAGTTCTTAAAGATGCTTCTGTTGCTGGTCTTTCTGTTTGTCGTACTTGGGCTTTTAGTGACGGAGGTGATAGAGCATTACAAATATCACCTGGTGTTTATGATGAACGTGTTTTTCAGGTAGAGCTTTATTATTATTATTATTATTATTATTATTATTATTATTATTATTATTATTATTATTATTATTATTTTTATAGTAGAAATGATTTTTACATTGTAGCGTTGTTACGCATGCATGCATGTGAGTCCCTTAATTTGATATACTTGTTTCTAAATTTAGGGTTTGGATTTTGTAATCGCGGAAGCTAAGAAATATGGTATTCGTTTAATCTTGAGCTTTGTGAATCAATGGAACGACTTTGGAGGAAAAGCTCAATATGTTTGGTGGGCACGAAATGTAGGAGCTCAGATTAGTAATGACGATGAATTCTATACTCATCCTATGCTCAAAAAATATTTGAAGAACCACATTGAGGTATATATGGGGTAATTAATTATAAACAAACTTTTTTCACTGTTTAATGAAATCATGAAATTGTTACAGAAAGTGGTTACAAGGTTGAATAGTATTACTAAAGTTGCTTACAAAGATGATCCGACAATTATGGCATGGGAACTCATGAATGAGCCTCGCGATCAAGCTGACTATTCAGGAAAAACTGTTAATGTAAGCCCCAATTATTCAAGTTTAATTAATCAAATTTTAAAAATATCAATTTATATATGATTGACGTTTTTGACTAATAGGGTTGGGTTCAAGAAATGGCAAGTTTTGTGAAGTCATTAGACAACAAACACTTGTTAGAGGTTGGAATGGAGGGATTTTATGGTGATTCAATTCCTGAAAGGAAGTCAGTTAATCCTGGTTATCAAGTTGGAACAGATTACATTAGTAATCATCTTATCAATGAAATTGATTTTGCTACTATCCATGCATACACTGACCAATGGTAATCTCTAATTAAAAAAATTCACATATTGTTTTCATTATATATTGGTCTAAATATATATTTCTTTATAGGGTGTCTGGACAAAGCGATGATGCACAATTGGTGTGGATGGAAAAGTGGATAACAAGTCACTGGGAAGATGCAAGAAATATATTAAAGAAACCTCTAGTGCTTGCTGAATTTGGAAAGTCTAGTAGAGGTCAAGGGTCAAGAGATATATTTATGAGTAGTGTATATAGAAATGTGTACAATTTGGCAAAAGAAGGTGGAACAATGGCAGGAAGTTTGGTTTGGCAACTAATGGCACATGGAATGGAGAATTATGATGATGGCTATTGCATTGTTTTGGGACAAACCCCTTCAACTACACAAATTATTTCTGATCAAGCTCATGTCATGACAGCTTTGGCTCATTCTTTCAATTGATGAGTGAATTAAGTGAAAACATCATTACGAAATTATCAATTTATAAGTGGATTTGAGTGATCTTAAATCCATCAATAATAGTATCACCAAACATGTTGAAGTTGATTAAATTCAAGAATGTAATTGAATAAATTATTTCAAAAAAAAAATAGTTATGTTTTATGTCCTTTTGTTTAACAATGTTGTTAATAATATTTGCATTAGTTGCTCTACGTGTAGTTCCTTTTGTCTTTATTATTTGTCATTCTTATTCACAATAGTAAAATGTACAATTAGCTGGTGCACAGTCTCTAACTGTGACATAACTTTGATCAATGGTATGAGCTCGAAGTGTGCGTCTATTCTTTGTAAAGATTATGTCCAATAGTCACAATTTTAGATTTTGCAACTTGAAAATTCTCAAGAACACTAGTAAAGACTCACTGTTAAGAAAAATCATCCTCAAGAGCAACAAGACATGATAGAGCTGCAAGCCATCTAATTGTCATAGGATTACATCTTCCGTGCTTACATTGAAAATGTGTTCCTGATCTATGAAGGATTCAGATATTTGTTTCTGTTGCAAAAGTCTAAATTACTCAAGGCTAACTGGATTAGTTGGCTTAGTCCAAATTCTAAGTCATCTAGGAGTTAGGAGGTTTAGTGGGCGGTACGGTATCCGTTTAAAAAAGTCTAAGTTATGTGAGGGATAACTTAGTGGGTAGTTTGGTATTTTCTTAGGCTCATTAAGTAATAGAGTTATTACCTAGTTGTGAGATTAATAATTTTTCCTCACTTTGATTGTAACTGTGTTTCACTTTTGCTTGAAGTGATTAGTGGAAACAGTTGAAAATCCCCTGTGACAGATCTTGGTTTTACTCTCTTGAGCAAGAAAATTTCCACGTAAACTGCTTGTGTTGTGTTGTCTTTATTATTTACTCTTCTGCACTATTCTTGCTGTGTCCGTTGACTGATAGTGAACGCATGCATTCTATGAATCATAAACTTAGATTTTAAATTAATGGTGTAACTAGCCTCTTGAGATTGTTGTTACTTTCAACTGCTGGAGATGTGTACATGAAATGTAAACAGTACAAATGATCACTTTTTTTTTTCTCTCTGTGTTTTAAATGGCAGTATGTAATCAATTGTTGAACGATACAATAAAAGGAAAGTCGAATATCAGCAATTGCACAACCCAGTATCAGAACTTAAGGTATGCAACACTTATAAGTTCAACTCTAACATATTACTTTCAGCTCGATCCATAAATATGTATACAAGAAAATATATGTACTGTTTAAACAAGATCATTCTAAAGTCAGGGACTAGATTAGCAGTCCACACATTCAATGTGCTGAATAAATCATAGTAACAGACTTAATTCCCTGTAGAAATCGATAGAGCGTCTTCGATCAGCTCAGAAACAAGTATAGATAAAACATAAAAAAGGGATCTGAAAAAGGATAGATAACAAGTATATATTCCAATTTATGTTTAACTCAAACAGGGGAGTCTGATGTATCAACAAAATTTGGAACTAACTCTCAGACACAAACTTAAAATGTGATGTTATTTGATTCGTATATTTAACAAGTTTTGACATGTATTCCGACTCTGTCATTCATCTTACCAGTTCAAAAACTTGAGTTTCACACACATATATATACGGAAAAAGATTTGAAAAAATATCTTCGAAGTATGCAAAATATCACCAAACTAATTTGCCTCATGTCAATACTATCAATAACTATGAATCTTGCTCTTTTCAAATATAAGAAATTCGTTATATCAAGAGATGTGCTTGGAATGAAAAGCAGATTTTTAATTATCATACACTACTATTTACTTTTGTGAGATATGACTTTAAAAATCAATTAGGAAAAACTTAGAGTAAAAGCGACTACTGAATAATGTGGCCAAAACAACCATTATTTTGTTGGTTATAATTACTCCAACTAATTTTTATGGTAATGATGAAGAAACTACTCTATGACATTTTCGTATACATACAATGAGCTATTATTATATCTAAAACAATTCACTAAGCTCATTATTAGGTAGTTAACTATTTTGTATGAAACCTAATGATAATTAATTAAACGTGATAATGATTTTAACATTTTTCGTTAATTATTATGGGTAAAAATTGTTTTTTGATAGTGATAGTCAAATTATTACATACATGTTTTCACATTATATTGTTTTCTAGAATGTTTGCTTGCACTGACGTGACAGTTGGCTAGTTTCTGGAATGCTTTCCAAATTTTATACTTTTACTAATTTAAACACTAAAAAAAATAGTCCTGAAAAAAATATTAAATATTTTATAAAATATTTCAATAATAATAGTAGATGATTTTCATTTATTAAATTATTTTAAAATAAATTATGTTTGTCACTATTATTTCCGGCGGAGGGATAACACTAGTTAAAATGAATTTTTTTTTATTATTTATCATTATCTGAAGTCAAAATGAATTACATTCCACACTTCACAAATTGTAGCTCCTGATTTATGTACCTAACCTCACAATATATAAATTCTGAACTCATAATTTTAAAATATATCAACTTAATTATAAGTATTTGATTTATCATTCAACTAATGATCTCTGAATTCTAGATCTACAATTGACGCTACGCTTATGATTCGAACTCTAAAAATTAGCTCAGCAGAAAAAATTATTCAGATTCATATAAGAAAATCGCCGTTCATTCCCAATAAATGTGATACTTTTATCCACTCTAACAGAAACTCGAAAAGGAAAAGAAGATGAAGATTCAGCCAAAGCTTGCATTATATTGTTGAAGGATACTATACACATACTAATTAATTTTATGCTCACTTGAGTTTAAAAGAAAAAAAAAGAAACTGCATTTATTTCTGTACATTAATTCTGTAAACTTGATGATGACGTGGAGGAGGATAATCATCAGTTTTACATCCTTCATCGAAATTCTGCGAGTAACTAACTGCATCATAATGAAATGTTAAAGTCTTCTTTCCGTACACATTCTTCCCTTCATTCACCAATTTCTTCAACAATCTTCTCCACGTTCTCCGGCAGCTGCTGCTGCTACTATCTCGCCGGCGACACTCATTTATGCGCGAGTACTCATCGTGCACCGGAATACACGACGGCGACATACAGCTGTAAAATTGAGACGCCGGCCGGCGGTAAATTGAATCAGTCGTCCCCATGGATTAAAAGAGAGTTGGATGAAAGTTTGTTTTGGAGTTTCTCTCTCACTATAATGTGTTTGTGGAGTGAGGGTAGTGGGATAGAATATGTAGGACATGTTGTTTGCAACTGGTAGCAAATTTATCCGCACCACTTTTACGTGGGCCTAACGAATTTCCCTCTTTCATAGTTGGCGTTATAACTGTGTCATATAACTTGGTCTCATTCAATATTTAACGTCCTTCAATTTTAAAGGTAAATTGAATTTGTATAGAGCTAAATAAAAATATATATATACACGTGTCTACTTGTTTAATTTACATAAATTTAAGTTAAATGACATATTATTAAAGTGGAGAACACACTTTTATTATTAAATAATTGTATTTAGGCATGTAGACTTAACTTTTTTCATGTATCAAGCACATGAAAATTATTTTTTGATATAAGTTACAATGATATTTGATTTCAAAACCTTTGTCTGATTCTATGAGAAAAATTAATTATGTCTCAACACATATTTACGATTTCATAGTTTCATTACCAAAAAAAAGGAAAATGGGAATTTTTAGCAGATAAGTAAAATTGAAGTTTGGTTATATTTTAGAGTTGTGTCAATTCAGAACTTATTGTATATCTGAATGGATGTGTAACTAACTGCACAAATCACAATTATGCTGGCCGATTTATGGTTATAATAGATCTAGCACATGTTAATAATTGACACCAACTATAGATTATAATTGATTTACACATTGAATTATTTAGAAACTCTTAATTTGTCACGTACAATTGCTGTTATGGTTCTAAGAGTTGATTAGTGAGATTTACGAGTATCATTAAACATTCATGTGTGTGATTTCACCAACTAAAGCATCGTATATGCTGTATAGACCAATCACCAATAAACATAAATAATGTGTGGCAAATTTTGGTGTTGTCTTTGTTACTATTGATTATTTTAATTAATATAAATAAATAATACCTATTACAGATACTCAAGTGGTCCTGGGCACTAATAATTATTAATCATCCCAACCTCGAGTTATTTGCGTTCTTTTTTTTCTTTTAATAGAAAAGCTAAGGATTTTGATGAAATAAAAATTAATTAATGTTTCTTGATTTCTAGAGGGAAGTTACATTACTGTCTAGGAAAATTATGCTTATTTCTAAAATTTTGGCTATTCGATATCTGATTTGACATAAAATTTTACTTAAAAGATAGAACATTTCCTATCATGTACAGTTAATATTATTTTCAAGACTCAAACTTAGATCTTAATTTGTTGGTTTGCTATTAGTTGGATCTGTTCTAGTTTATGGTAATTATATGTTTACGGGAAAAATCATTTCTAGTTGAGATATTTATAGAGTCCTTAGTTTTATGAGCGACAAGTTTATGGCTTTTTATTATTTTGTCATCTCCTTAATTTTACAGTAGTAACTATTAAGTATGATTCAATGCTCAAAAATACATTTGAATAATTGATTTTCACGATTTTTATATTCTAATTGTCAGTTTTTTTTCTTTACTTGAACTATCATAACTTATATATTAAAACATACTTCAACGTAACAATCAGTTTGTTCCATTTCCCTACATGAACAATTATGATAGTTCACGAAGAAAAATTGAACAATTGATAGTTAAAGTGTATATTAATATATTGATTTTTCTCGATATATAGTTCAAATAAGAATACAAAATACTTAATAGTTAAATACTAAACTCACAAAAAAATAATTCAAACGTGTACTTGATCATTGTCGTTTGGTTGGGAACAAATTATTCCGAAATAAGTTATTCTGTTTGTAGCAATCTTGGGATAACTTATTCCACTATGTATATGAGATTACTTATCTCATTACTGTGATATAAATAGTGGAATAAGTTATCCCAACATAACAACCAAACAAGATACAAAAGTTTTATTCCATTATTATTTTTTCATCCTGTCATTATTTATTTCTATCTCCTCGCACCAAACGAATATTGTACTGATTCTACTAAATATTCAATAAGTAAGATGAATTAATGATGCCAGACCATAATAGCTTTAAAATAATTTCAACCTCAGCTGACCTACTTATACGTACTGTTTGAACTTTTGATGGACAAGCTTTTTCCATTGTCCTAAATCTCTTGGCTTAAAAGTGCACAAAATTTAATGAACGAGCTGGCCATATCAATCTTTATGTAGCCTATTAAGTAAAAAGGCAACTAAATTTTTTTAAAAAAACTAGTACCATGTACTATGATTTAAAGTAACATTGCTAATGCCTCATTAGGTGCAATTTCTAGATCATTAGGTGTCATAATAACAATAAATTCTCGTTATTTGCCTGATTTTATAAAAATTTGACCTACATTAGGTTTATTATACAGAGATAATTATTATATCCTGATCACACAATAAATTACAAAATACTTTATCGTGTTACAACAAATTGAACTTGCTCTATGTTATATATAATTTACACTATGATCTCTCTCTTATTGGGTGTATTTTGTTGTTTTGATTGATGTTCTAAATTAGTAAATTAAGTCATGTGAACTTTGTTAGAAGAAAACCAAAGGCATTTTGCCAGCCCATACCCACCGATAACTTTGGTAGGGACTTTGGCATTCTTGTCGTTACTTTGTCACCTTTCCATTGCCAGAGATGTTTGTCACCCTATGCCACCAAAAAAAAAAAAAAAGTGAACCAAAATTCCTTTATTTTTTTTTGGTAAGTTATCTATTTAATCGATGGATCATAAATAATTATATTCACTAAGTAAATGTATTTGGTATAATATAATATTACTCTTTTTATATCAATGTATGACTTTCTTCATTTTTAATTTAATCAAAAAGAATATTGTCATTTTTTTTTTAGTAATAATTTAATTTTAAAATATTTATTTATGAAGTGACTTTTTGTCACGATCCAAATCATCATAATTGGCATCTACTCTAGCACTCTGATGGGAGAACCACTGTTACCATCCAACTAAAGCAAATAATCTAGAATTAAGGTATTTAAGTTACGAAAGGAAGTTAAATAAACTGAACAATGCGAAAAATACGCCTAAAACATGAAAGCCAATGTACCAAAACAAGAAACGAGAACGAAATCTAACAAAAAATTCTCGTGAATTATTTAACTAACTAAAACAAAGTCTAGGTATGAAAATGGTGGACATAGACTAATGAGAATTGGCAGCACAGATGATGTGGTTCATCCTTGAACTCGAAAGGATCACGGATCTCCGAAGCAAGACCTGTCAAGCGTCGCGTGAAAATGCTCAGTACTCAATAAAAATAAGAGCAAGTGCAGAATGAGTACACAACCATGCATCGTGTACTGGTAGGGTCACACGATTATTCCACTAGTTTAACATAAACAAACAATTACAACATTATAAAACATGCATAAATATCAACATATTCAATACTATCATAAGAATCAACATCACAATTCACATGTTTCATCACATAGTTGGTCCTATCACGGAAATCAAAGTCAAATTATTAGCATGCCGAAGCGTGACAATCAGACCCAATTTATATGCCGGAATATGGCAATCGATCCCAGTTAGCATGTTGAAACATGGCAATCCGATCTAAGTTAGTGTGCCGGAACGGGGCAGCCGATCTCAATCGCACATCACAATAAAACATCAACGTCACCCATTCAATCATGATTTCAGGGTATCGATATTTATATATCTCCTTTCTACATCTATGATCAATATTGCAACATGCATACGTATACAAGTATCACAACGAAGCAAAACAAGTGTATATCACACAATCATAGAAACACAATCATCACCTACCTCGAATCCAAGCTTGAATCCCCTAAAGCACTTGAATCTTCCCTTTCCGAATTTTTTCTGCTTGTTCTAGGTCTACCACAATCAATATACGCAAGGATCAACAATCAAAGGTCTAATCACTACTAAAAAACACTGCGTTCAGCGATGAACATCGTCACTAGTTTGTTGCCATTTTGCTCGTTGCTAACAAAAATCAGTCGCTAATTCGTCACTAAGTGGGTTTAGCAACAGAATTTGTTGTTTAGCTACAAAATTCTTCTGTCGTTAAATCCAATTTTTTTAGTAGTGAATTATTCGAATTATAACAAACCCAATAATCCTAGACCAAAGCGAAGATTCTAATACCCAAATTAGAATTTTTTCCACCATAATTCTTAGATCAAAACTCTTCCCCATCGATAATAACCAAAGAAAATAGGTTCCACGGATCAAAAACGGGTTAGGGGGATAAAAATCTTACCTTTAGCCTCAAAAATGGTGAAAAACTATTAAGAACTCATTTGGGTCGCCTCCTTAGCTCTAAAAGTTAAAAAATACCAAATAGGATCGTTTTAGGGTTTATTATCGACTTTAGAACGCGTCTGGCCCGCTCGAAGGACCCATCCTGATGCAGCGGCACCGCTCTAGCGGCCCCAACAGGGGCAGAATGTATGCCTTCACGAAAATATCATTTTCGAGAGTTCTACTCGTCCAAATTTGATTCTGTAATGTGGTACGAGTTCGTTATTGTCTTATCTATCTACTCATGTAATAAAATTCGCAATTAGATCTATTATTCATTACAATTTTTTCCCTACAACTTAATAATTCCGATGATCTTCTAAATGTGGACTAGGTTGGGTAATTCCAAATTACTACGAAAGGGTTTTCTGGCCCCAATTCTTTCTTCATGACTTTTTCATAACGACGGAATCAAGTCGTTACACTTCTAGTTACACATATATTTATAACTTATTTTAGACTATAAACTTTTTTAAAAATAAACACGTCATGAGAAATCAAACTACATAAATTGAGACAGAAGAAGTATCTATAATATATTACCTCCGTTTAAATTTGTTTATCCTACTTATTTTAGTCTATATAAAAAATAATTTTTTTTAGCAACACCTTAATTTCAAAATTCCACATAACATATTCAAAATCACAAAATTAAATGATATTTTAAAATATTTTTATTTTAAAATCATGAAATTAAAAAATCTTCATTAATATTTTTTTTAATTTCATATCAAATTAAAATAGAACAAATAAATTAAAATGTCTTCTTTGATTAGTCCAAAAAAAAGAATGTCACGTTTCATTATATGATAAATATTTAAAGGCATAATTTCTCTTTGGTAATTTTTAAAATAATACTCTAGAGAAAAGATAAAAATGAGTTTACTTTTTTGTAAGATAATTTAATAAATATTTTAAAATTTTTATTATTTTATAAATTTATATCCAATCAAATATTATTACATAAAATAAAACGAAGAAAATACTTCCTATTTCTTTTTGTGCTTAATATGGTCTGACAAATGGCCATAGGATTCTCTTTGATTTGCGAAATTGGGTATCATCACTGGCACTGCTTCGACTGTTTGTTGTCACACAAATCACTCCAAATTAAATGGGACCCTCACCAACGTGACCAAATCCAAAACTCTTTGTGAACCTTAATTCGAGGGAAATGTCCTTCCACCTATATTCAACCAAAAAAAGAAAGAAAAAAAAAACATCTATTCAACCAATCTTATCCTATATAAAAAAATAAAAGAGAAAATTCACCTATGAGTATTATTTTATCAATTTATGAATTCAAATTTTGCATTTTTTGAGTTTACAAATAGTGAATTCACTAATTTGTGAAATACAATGAAATTTCTAGTAATTTGTATTAGTTGTATACGTACAAAAAGCTAACATTTTGTACGCAAAGAAAAAACATTTATGTCGTACAATTATAATCAAACTAATTTGAGATTGTAGTGAGTGTTATTTCAATATTAGTGTTTCAAAATGTAAAATTGGGGTCATTATGACTCGTTTCTCGACAGTCATGACAAAATACTCTTGAACATAATTATGGGGTTTATTCACAAGGTTTATGTCTTATATTTTCATTAATCGTGTGGGTAATTAGCTTTGTAAATCCTCAATATTGAGGCGGCCTTTAACTGTTCAAAATCCAATCACATTTTAAAAGTTAAAGATTGGGTTATTAGAACATTGTAGCGGAATTATTACGATACTTTAATTTATATTTCATCCCTTCGAAAATGTTGTAATTTGTGCTATTCATGAATGAAATGTCCAAATTTCTTTTTATGGTCCTTGTTTTTTATTCTAAATTACCTTCAGCCTTCTTACAATAAAAAAAAGTTTGCATGTATATATATATTATATTGATATTGTATAAATTATGTATAATTGTATGTATATGATATATAACTTTATATATATAAGTTGTATAGACATGCATATTTACAATTTATATAATATCATACATTACAACAGTTCATCTATAATGAGTTGATCCTTTTTCCCCACCCGGGTCAACTCAAACCACATCTAAACATTCTTTTAGTTAAGTTATGACTTTATCTGTTTCGATTCTTTTGATACATTATTTACTTAAAATGATACGTTTATGTCAGGTTGAATTTTAAAATAGGATAAATTTTAGGAATCACATAGTTTCAATATGAAATTTCAATATATTCCTTTTTAGTTTATAATTAAATTAATTTCTTAAAAAGTAACACAAACCGGATAAATAATATGTATCTCGGATACATTGTAAAATAAACGGAATACATAATATGTAGCTCGGATACATTAATATGTAGCTTGGATACATCAAAAAGATAAGAGATATTAAAGGTATTTAGAAATAGAAGGGAATATTAAAAATAATAGGAATATAAGACGTGTATTTCACTATATAAGCTTCGAAGCTCTTCAACGATGGATTATTTGAATTCTTCTTGATTTCCCAGGCTCTTTTTTTCTTCTTCTTCCATGACTGCTTTTTACTTCTCTGTTAATTTCCTACATTGTATTGCATCTTGACTATATCAACTATTTAAAATTTTTCTAAGTATGAGAAACAAAAAATGATATTTCTTACTTGGTTACTTTAGTCATGAGAACAAAAGATGGACTATGGAAGTCCAGTCTAGTCCTGGTCCAAATGAATGATGTAGATGGGCCCTTTAAGTTTTTGTTTGCTAAAGCCCATCAAAGTTTAGATTCACTCAATTGCGTCTGAAGGCCCATTTAAATATAACAGGTCCTTACCCGTTACAGAAAAAGTGACTTGACTGTAGTATCCATATTGGTCAAACCTTTTTTGCTATATAAAGGTATCAAATGAGTTCAATTTTATTATATTGACAAGTAAATTTGTATTCATTGGGCTTACAAGTTAACTTTCTATAACAAATGTAGCCAAGAAACGTTCAAAACATAGTAATTAAGCAACCTATTACATTAAATAAAATTATGGTAATAACGTTAAAATCTATAATACTATAATATATAGACAAAGGGTTCAGTAACCTATGTAGAAAGTTTTAGCTCTGATACCAATTTGAAGAAAAAAATTTATTTATAAAAACCTGTCTTTTATTATATTAAAAATATAGACAATCCTATTTATAATACTAGCTGTTGACACCCAATTTTGGCCTAACATTTTAATAAAAAAATCGTAATTTGGGGCCACAATGTTAAGCCCGTCATTTGAGCCCATTTTGTGTTTTTATTTAGGTTATTAACTAGGTCAAAAAAGGGGGGAATGAATTTTTCAGAAAAAATTGGAAAAAAGCCTCTCCTCTCTTCCCCCTTCCTAACCGCCTCCCTTCTTCCCCTTTCCCCTTCCTCCTCTCCCTCTTTCCGTCAGCCCCTCTCACCCTTCCCCTCCCTCTATTCTCCAGCTGAAACAGCACCAAACAACAACTCCAAACTCACCGAAAAAGGCCATGAACTCCATAAAAAACCACCAGAAAACCGCGTCCAAACCCCCATTTTTCGAGCTCCACCAGCTCACTACCGGCGAAACCCACCGAAATTCGATCAAAACCACCAACAACCTCTATTTTCTCCGATTATCTGCAGCAGACCTCAAAACCAGCTCACACTATCACTACCTCCCCCATTTTCTCCATTTTTAAGACCCCAAACCGCCTTCATTTCCGGCGGAAAACCACCAGAAACAGTAACACCAAAACGACCTAGCAGCAACAAAATCATTTCCCTGCCCCTATCACCTTTCACGATTTTTTTCTCTCTATTTTTGCAGGTATTCAGTAGTCCGGCATGACTCCAGCTCCGAGGAACAACAACCAACCAGATTGTTATTTCTTACGGAGCTTAAAGCTCCAATAACCAGACCCAAAACGCCGCTAGACCCATCAAAAGCCGACCCCAAAATTCCATCTCCGACCAAAATCGTTTTTGTTGGCGAAATCGACTCCAATTCCAGTAAATAAGTAGCCCCTTTTCCCTCTGTTTTGATATCTTTTCTTTGTCTACTTGTGCCTGCTTTTATGTGTTAACTATATAAATCTTACCTGCAAACATTTGGCTTTGATAAATATAATTTTGTTCTTATCCATTTATTATCAAGTTTGAAATTTTTCATATTTATCTGTGCATTTTTTATTTGCCAGTTCTCCAATAAATCATTGCTACATTCCTATCTTTATGATTTTGTAAATATACATTGGATCCAATAAATCAGCCGGGAACTACATTTGTGGATTCCGAAGGGTGCCTAACCCCTTCCCTTCGGAATAATTTAAACCCCTTACCTAGAATCGAATTGGTTTCGTAAATTATTTAATAGGTTTCCTAGTTTTCCTAAAATTAGGTGGCGACTCTTTTCAAAACTCGTTTTATTTTTAAAACTTTGTTAAAATTGAATCAATTAATTATTTTCTGAGTTGCCGCGACGTTTCGCCCTATTTCAAAAGAGTAGGGATGTAAACAGAATGGCGACTCCGCATGGGAGTTTAGAGGTTTTAACCAATATGAATTTTTTTTTTCAAATTGAGGAAATTTTTGTTATGTTATAACTTGTATTTTTTTATTTCGCTGATTATTTGTATATTGTATTTATTTATTATTTATTTTATTTTGTGTATATTATCATTGCATTTCATGGCATAATTTTCGTCAATTGACAAATAGTTTGTATTAGGACAAAAGAAGTTACGTGGCTTACCACGGCTTCCTTCAGAAAAACACACAAGTCTAATCTTTGGAAGTAATAAACGAATAGTTGGCTTGCGGTCATCCAACGTCGTTTATTAGCTTCACCCCGTTGTCTGTCCGACTCGGGTAACCGTCACTTCTATACCAATTCTAGTCACCCTAGGATAGAGCAAAACCAAATCCGAATTTAAGCATCAGCCTAAGATGACTCAACACCCAAGGCGTGTTGAGTCCATTAGAAAGACCACCTTGAGTCCATAATAGCTTCTAGCCTAAAAGGACGACCATAATTGTGTGTAATTTGAAGGATATATACGTCGTTTGACAAACCACAGTCCGTCTGAATTAGAAGGTTATTTTAATAGTTTACTTTTGTCAAGCTCGAGTTTTCAGAAGCTATCATTTCATCTAAAGGTGTTGACAATCGGAGATGACAAGAATTTCAAGAGGAAGACCCTTCGACAAAGGCTTAGAATAGGATGGTACCCCTACGTGGGATTAAATATTTGTAATTTTTTTTCCTTTGACTTCAAAATTTTATTTCATTTGTTCATAAATTGTACTAAGTGTTTTGGGGGACAATGGAAAGTTGTCAAAAGGCGTAATACATCCTTCGAATCGATAAGCCTACCCTAGGCATAAAAGGGTCACGTATTTGTATAGGACGTGCAATAATTATTTGTATGCTATGTGATATATTTTAGTTTGTCTTTAATTAAAAATGTGTTTATGTGTTTTATTCATTATTTGTGTGATATTTTACATTATTCATTATGTATAGGAACTAACACTTTTACATTGTTGACATCCAATTTTGACCCACATCAGTATAAATTAATTATCGAGCTTCGTGAGTTTTCCAAATTATTTAAGTTGATTAGTTTTATAAATCTTGCGAAAATTAAAAAAATAAAAAAAAATAAAAAATATATAAATATATATATGTATATATATATAAAAATATATATATGTATATATATATAAAAATATATATATGTATATATATATATATATATATATATATATATATGTATGTATATATATATATATATTGTACGCGGATTTTATGCTACTTATCATAACTTTAGATAGTATATATATATTACATAATTATGTATATAGTTTGTATATCTTATGATTATTCAAAAACCATCAAAATATACATTTAAATGTTTTATTAAACTAGTTTAATATAAATTATAATTGTACGTTTGAATCACTTTTACGATTTTTAATAATTATTTTATTAAATAAAAGCTCGTTAATTGGTTAATGCGAAATTCGTCATTTTAATTAGTTATTTATTTAATTAATCCAACAGTCCATTCCAATATTAACTTCCCAGCAGCTCATTCCTTTTACTTAATCGTCCAGGCCCACTTTACTTCTATTTCAATTCCAGCCCACCTTAACACTTAACTCCCAGGCCCAACTCTCCCTTTCCCAATCAATCTCCCTGGCCCAACTCTTCCAAACACTCCCAGCCGGCCCAACTCTTCCAAACATTCCCAGCTGGCCCAACCCACTAAATATTCCCATCCAACCCAACCCTTCCTACCCGCCCCGACCCAGCGCCCTTTCCCTTTAACCCGACCGGACCTCCCCTCTTCTTCCCTTCCCAAAACCCAAGCCACGACCCAACAATCCCAATTCCCAGAAAACGCCAAATCCCAGCAGAAACGAAAGCAGCCCACGCTCCTCGCCAAACGCCCACGCTCCGCGTCTCTCCCCCACGCACAGCCCCCCCCTCTCTCACCCTCTCGACGCGCCAACAAACTCGCGTCCCCCTCCCCTCCTCTCTTCTCCTCTCTCCCTCGCGAGCCGTTTCATCTGCGATTCGTACGTTCGCAGGCCTGGCAGCGAGGAAGGCTGCAAGCCTTCGTCCTAGCGACAACGAGATGGCGCCACGACGCTCACAAGTACTACGGAATCATCTCGACCCTCCACCTCACCTCAATCCGTTGGAGATTTTGGCATCAAGAAAGGGCATATTCCCCAGATTCGGATAAGGCTTCGGATTTCAAATTCAAAATGGGCGGAAAATCGTATTACCCCCCCCCCCCCAAATCGAAACCCTAAAATCTTCTATAAAAACCCCCCTTCCGCCTTCAGAAAGGGGGTTCGCTGTTGTCGTTTAGATTGTGGTTTTTGGCTGAAATCCCACCGATATAGAATATAAAGATATTTAAATTTTTGGAGAAGAAAGCAGAATCCCACAAAGGATTCACACTTGTTCCCTTTAATAAGATTTTCTGTTTCGCAAAGGGAGTAACACAGAGGTTCTTAGGGCGATCCGGACAAGAGGAAATCATTTCGTCGAGGGTCGGTGTGACGTTCTAGTTCAAACGTGCGAAGCGGGGTGTGGTTTCAGTTGGTGGAAGTCGCTGCTGTCGTTGTTCGGCCTGCTCGTTGCCCCCGTTCGCTGCTCCTCAACAGGTAAGCTCATTTTTTTTACGTGATTTTCTTCTGTTCTTGGTCTTGATTGGATGGTTCGAGGGCGGAGAACGTCTGTTGTATGTCTTTTGGTTTCGTTTGTTATTGTTAGGCTAACCTCACTGCGTATGCGTGCTGGAGTTTACTTGTTTGTTTTATTCGTTTCTACAACTTCAAGTGTTCTTGTCTAAATTTACTCAAATGAATATGTTGTTTGGTGGTAGTTTAGAGGTTCGTAGACTCTAATGAAGATGGGTTTTGTGTTCTTCTTCTTATTTGAGCACTTTATAGAGTTGTATTGGAAGTAAATGCTGAACGTTCGACATCTTATCCCTCATTCTTTCACCCCTAGTTGAAAGAATGAATCGAGACGTCGAAGTCTGAGATTTGGCCTGTGTCGTTTTGATTAATCAGAGTATGTATCATATTTGTGGCTCGTCTTGATGATTCTGTGATTCAAAGACGACTCAAATTCGATTTCTAGCAAATACGTTGTGGGTTTTAGGTTGGGTTTGTGGTTTAATCTTATCTCGGAAAGTTTTCGACTTTAGAAAGTCGATCTTTATCCATTTTTGTTTCGGTTTTAAATGCATCTTTGTTGTCTGAATGTTCTGTTAAATTTTATCGTTGTGCTTTTTGTTGTCTCGGTTGGCTCCCTGTTCTGTGTGAAGTTGGGGAAATGCTAAAAAGAAAACAATCTGTCTTTTATTCTTGTGTCTTTTCCAGTTAAAATAGCAATATATGCTTTGCTTTGAAGATTATGTTAGGTGTCAAAATATAGCAATTTGATTTCATAGGCAGTCCTCGTTGTGGTTGTAGCTGTCCTTTGTTCAAATAATTTACTTGGGTCTTAATGTGTTGTTTGTAGTGTATACGCTTGATTGATAGTTCGTCCTCAAATTGTATTCTTTTTCTCCATTTTTGCTATTTCCACGATTGGTTATAAATTAATATATTATTAATCTTAAGTGACTACAAAGTCTGTCTTGTTTATTTTATTCTCTTTAGTTATGTTAGTTGGATTATATATTAATTCCATTTATATATTTTGTTGCATGTAAAAACCGCCCGAGTCCTCACGGACTTCATCCTATTTTCCACCTTTTGAAAGAACCGTGAAGGCTCAAAATCCTTTGCATTCGAGTCAAATTCCGAAGTTTAGGAGATTGAAGAAACTTGAAGAAAACGGCTCGGAAGACCTCCCCATTTATTTTGCGTATTTCATTTGTAACGGTCATAAGCCCTTGTTGTTCTTATTTTACTTTTCTCGTATTGTATTCTATATGTTTAGACTAGGACAGGTAAAAAATGGGTTTAAAAAACCCAAAAGCAGGTGGGTCCAACACTCGGTCAAGACGAACAGAACCGAAGTTGGACCCGAATCTCTCTCTCTCTCTCTCTCTTTACTTGCTACTTGTTTATATGTCTGCTTAATTGCCGTTAGATTAGGGTTAGAATAACCCCAAACCCTTCGAAGCGCCTTCCTATTTTATCAAAAGTTAAAACTAAAATTAAATCTTAAAACAATAAGTGTTGCAAAACTTGTAAATTTGTTTAAATTAAATAGTTCAACTTCAAAAATTGCAAAAGTTAAAACAAAAATAGTCAAATAAGTTAATCACCGGAAAACCGTAAGTTAGCGGCGTGTCTTAGGTGCCTTACACCTTCCTAAGACACTAATAAGAATCCCGAACCCCCTAAAATATTTTCAAAACAAATTTTTCTGTTTAAATTGTTTTGGAAATAAGTTTTCTTGATTTTTCTTAAAAATTAAGTGGCGACTCCTAAAAGTCGAAATTACCTTCGAAAATAAAACAAACTCTTTTCGAAAATCATTTTTTCGATAAAACAGAAATGGCGACTCCGCTGGGGAGTTTGGAGGATTCTAACCATAGATTAACATGTTTGATTATTTGTCATTAATTGTTTTAGTGTTTAAAATATTTAGATTTTTAAACTGTTGCATGCATAACATACATACTTCCGTCAAACGACACTTATTACATTTCCACTAAAGGACGATTATGCGGGTTCGCACTCGTTCGTTAACCAAAAATCTTCTCGGGGCACCCTGACGAGTGTAATTGATTACTTGATAGTCAACGATCGTTAATTGTCCCAGCCCAAGTAGTTCGCTTGGGTTACCCATTCCATTCTAAATACAACCCACTCTTAGTCAAACTAGGATAGAGCGGAACCAAATCCCGAAAAATAGCGCATTGGCCTAAGACGACTCGACACCCAAGGAGTGTCGCGTCCATTAGAAGACCGCCTTGAGTCCAAAACGGCCCACGGCCTAAATGGACGTTCATACTTTTATGTTTAAATTTGAAGGATGTATACGATTTTCAAATGACGTATACATCCCTCAAATCGCTAGGCCAACCCTTGGCACAAAAGGGTCACATATCTGTTTAGAACGCGTAATATTTGTTTATGTGTTATAACTCCTTATGTGAATATGTTGTTATATTTGGAGATGGTTTAGCTCATTCTACTTCAAATATTTTTAGATACCCTAAGCACAAATATCAAGTCACTATCAAAAGTGCGTCCAAATACTCTTCGAGTCTATAGTTTCCAAAAAAAAAAAACGAACGTCATTTTTCTTTATTATTACTCTCGTACCAGAAAATGATTCATCATTTCAAAATAAAAGAATTTTAAGAAATTTTATCTTTTCCGACTCTTACCAGGAAATTGGAGTTAAATCTCAATCAAAATAAAAGTACGGTAATGAAAGATACCGCCAACTTTGTCTCGACTCAAGTCGACATTTTTTATTCACTAATCCCAGAGTCGAGTAGACAAATTCCTGTCTATTTAACCATTTTTTATATATATTGGTTTCTCCCTATTCGTGAGCCAGTTTATCTCCAAATAAAGCAACTTTTATGTGTTTACACCTATATGTGATATCTTGTATTATTTATCACCTTCGGACACTAATATATTGGTCTTTTGAGTTTTTTCATTTGTCAGGTATTTAAAACTGATTTGTGTTGATAAGTTGGTTGATCGTCCGTATTTCACAAGTTGATACAACAAATTGCCAAAATAAAGGTCAAAATGCAAAGAATGCAAGGAGCCGTTGGACATGACACAGAGAATTGTTCGACTCTGAAGCACAAGATATAAAACATGATCAACAACAACTTGATCAATATTGAGTAAACCACCTGAATGGGTGACAAATTGGATACTCAAAAGTGAGTACAAGACATTTCTGAACAGAGTCATTTGAAGATATTCGTCATCAAAGGTCGAGAAGAAGAATGCCCTACGTTGACCAAATTTTGCATATGAAGTTTGTTACCTTTCTTTTAAAAATGTATCGCACATTAGTTTGAACTACGTTCGACCTGAATTCTCAAGAATGAGATACGTAGGCGGCCTATGTCGGCCTCGGTCGTTTCTTTATCAAAACTTCCTATTTTGGTTAACCCTTGAGGGGGGAACTACGTTTGACCTGATTCCTGCTCCAATGGGATACGTAGGCGCCACAACGGCTCGGTCATAAACCCAGTAAGATTTCCATTTCTCTTCATAATGGAAACTGGGACAGAATTTTTGAGAGGATCTCAAAAATTCATTTGAAGTTGGACTTCTTTAACAAGTCAAAACAGAAGACCAAAATTCGACGGAGTTAGCCTTGGATGGATCTCTAAAATTACGACAATCTAGTTTGCAACTGGGACAGAATTTTTGAGATAATCTCAAAAATTCCACAAATGTCATTTGTTACTTATTGAGGTAAATTGGGACAAATTTTGAGGAGGGGCCTCAAATTCCAGAATGAGCAACCTCAGAATTAACAGAGCAAGTTATGAGAGTTCTTATATATATTAGACCGGGACAAATTTTTGAGGAGGGTCCTCAAAAAATACCATCGAATATGTCATATAAAGAATGGGCGAGCGTGCAATCCAACTGCAAGAAGGATCATGGAGACAAAACCAACACAAATCAGTCTTTCAAACTAAGAATTTTTCTTTGGATGCAGGAACATTGAAGTCACAAAAATAACTATATAAAACTGTCAAGAATGACAAAAGGCGTCACTTGCACCCACCGTGGACTCCTCAACAAAACCTAGAAAATCTTCCACCTCATTTATCTCTATTCCTTTATATTGACTCAAGTGGTTTCTAAACAAGTTTCTTTTTAACTTGCAGGAATATTATCGAGCCGTCCACCTCGTTACAGTTGGACTATTATCGAGCCATCCACCTCGTTACAGTTGGATTATTATCGAGCCGTCCACCTCGTTACAGCTGGACTATTATCGAGCCGTCCACCTCGTTACAGTTGGACTATTATCGAGCCATCCACCTCGTTACAGTTGGATTATTATCGAGACATCCACCTCGTTACAGTTGGAACATTATCGAGCCATCCACCTCGTTACAGTTGGAACATTATCGAGACATCCACCTCGTTACAGTTGGAACATTATCGAGCCATCCACCTCGTTAGAGTTGGAACATTATCGAGCCATCCACCTCGTTACAGTTGGAACATTATCGAGCCATCCACCTCGTTACAGTTGGAACATTATCGAGACATCCACCTCGTTACAGTTGGAACATTATCGAGTCATCTACCTCGTTACAGTTGGAACATTATCGAGTCATCCACCTCGTTACAGTTGGAACATTATCGAGACATCCACCTCGTTACAGTTGGAACATTATCGAGTCATCCAGGCCTCGTTAAAAATTATGCATTGCGAAAAATCATGCATTGCGAAAAATCATGCATCGCGAAAATCATGCATTACGAAAAATCATGCATCACGAAAATCATGCATTGCGGAAGAACATGCATCGCGAAAATCATGCATTGCGGAAAATCATGCATCGCGGAAATTATGCATTGCGGAAAAACATGCATCGCGAAAATCATGCATTACGAAAATCATGCATCGCGAAAATCATGCATTGTGGAAAAACAGGCATCGCGAAAATCATGCATTGCGGGAAATCATGCATCGCGGAAATCATGCATTGCGGAAAAACATGCATCGCGAAAATCATGCATTGCGGGAAATCATGCATCGCGGAAATCATGCATTGCGGAAAAACAGGCATCGCGAAAATCATGCATCGCGAAAATCATGCATTGCGGAAAAACATGCATCGCGAAAATCATGCATTGTGGAAAATCATGCATTGCAAAAATCATGCATCGCGGAAAAGTCATGCATTGCGAAAATCATACATTGCGAATCAACAATTATGCACGACGAGAAGACTTCATGCCTCGTCAAAATTTGCACATCGCGAGAAGACTTTATACCTCGCTTGAATTTATGCACGTCGAGAAGATTTCATGCCTCGTCAAATTTATACATCGCGAGAAGACTTTATACCTCGCTTGAATTTATGCACGACGAGAAGACTTCATGCCTCGTCAAATTTATACATCGCGAGAGGACTTTATACCTCGCTGGAATTTATGCTCGACGAGAAGACTTCATGCCTCGTCAAATTTATACATCGCGAGAGGACTTTATACCTCGCTGGAATTTATGCTCGATGAGAAGACTTCATGCCTCGTCAAATTTATATATCGCGAGAAGACTTTATACCTCGCTTGAATTTATGCTCGACAAGAAGACTTCATGCCTCGTCTAATTTATATATCGCGAGAAGACTTTATATCTCGCTTGAATTTATGCACGACGAGAAGATTTCAGGCCTCGTCGAATTTATATATCGCGAGAAGGCTTTATACCTCGCCGAAGTTTATGCATCACGAGAAGAATCCATGCCGCATTGAATTTTCACATCGCGAGAAGATTTCATGCCTCGCTGAAAGTTATGCATTGCGAGAGGATTTCATACCTCGCAAGAATTTACGTATCGCGGGAAGATATTCATGCCCCGCAAGAGGACATACATGGATAAAGAAAGGAAAATCGTGTATCCCAAGAGCAATATTTATCCATCGGCCTCAACTGCATCCTTTATTTTTGAAAAAAAAGAAAAGAAAAGAAAAGAAAAGAAAAATAAACACCAAGAAGAGCATCGAAGATGACGACAAAAAGAGACATCAATATTGCATCAGCATTTATTTATTTATTTCGACATCAAGTATAGAATACATTGAAGATTTTACTACAAAGCACAAGGCATAAGCTTTATTTGCTGGACGTCAGACCGATCGAGTCGACGTCGATTTGAGGAGAACAATGAAGTGTCGACACGGTAAAAAGACACTGTCTTCCATCCTAATTGCATTTTTTTTAAACTGACGAGTTTTATCTCAGTCTTTGTTGAGAGCATCCAAAAGGATGAATTCTCCAAAAACCACAGGTGCGGACAACATCAAAAAGGATGCAACACAACGTGGAACATTTTCTTAGCAGCGAACTGGGACACAGTCCAAAGAGGAATGTCAAACTCTTAGGACGCGAGCAGAGGAGCGACTTCCACCACAATCGAACCACCCCTCTCGAGGCATGTAGGTTTTGCTTTAGTTCTGTCAGTTTCGGTCTCGCTTCCGGAGGTTTCGACTTATCGGAATCAAGTTTCCAATCTGAGTGACAAATGCGCCAAGAGCCTTGGAAGTTATGCCCGTGTACACATTCACGGTTAAGAGGTTACAAGCTCCCTTTTCGTACTCGTTATTTTTTCACTTGTCCAAAACCAAAGTTTATCTAGCATAATAAGACTTCCTTTTCCACTGATCGAGTCGAACTACACACAGCCTGATTCCGAAGGTTTAAGGATACGTAGGCGGATTCAATGTTGAAAACTCGGCTGTATTCCAACATTCACTCTCGAATTCTACTCTCGAGCATTTCGATACTTTCATAATTCGGTATCGAGATGGCTTTTGATTCTTTCAAAATCATGCGTTAAATCAAGCTTATCGAACTACAAGTGGCCTGAATTCTCATATGGCCTGAGATATGTAGGAAACCCGCTTCAAGGGTTCGGCCATAATTCCTGATCCCTTCGCCAAATCCTTCCTTAAAAGATGAATGAGGTTGGTCAAAATTGGTTTGGTCAATTTCATTTTCCTCGAGTTGCTTCCATCAACCCAAGTAAAATGAGGGACAGTTGTTGACATCCAATTTTGACCCACATCAGTATAAATTAATTATCGAGCTTCGTGAGTTTTCCAAATTATTTAAGTTGATTAGTTTTATAAATCATGCAAAAATTAAAAAAAAAAATATATATATAAATATATATATGTATATATATATATAAATATATATATGTATATATATATATATATATATATATATATATATTGTACGCGGATTTTATGCTACTTATCATAACTTTAGATAGTATATATATATTACATAATTATATATATTTTTCTCTCTATTTTTGCAGGTATTCAGTAGTCCGGCATGACTCCAGCTCCGAGGAACAACAACCAACCAGATTGTTATTTCTTACGGAGCTTAAAGCTCCAATAACCAGACCCAAAACGCCGCTAGACCCATCAAAAGCCGACCCCAAAATTCCATCTCCGACCAAAATCGTTTTTGTTGGCGAAATCGACTCCAATTCCAGTAAATAAGTAGCCCCTTTTCCCTCTGTTTTGATATCTTTTCTTTGTCTACTTGTGCCTGCTTTTATGTGTTAACTATATAAATCTTACCTGCAAACATTTGGCTTTGATAAATATAATTTTGTTCTTATCCATTTATTATCAAGTTTGAAATTTTTCATATTTATCTGTGCATTTTTTATTTGCCAGTTCTCCAATAAATCATTGCTACATTCCTATCTTTATGATTTTGTAAATATACATTGGATCCAATAAATCAGCCGGGAACTACATTTGTGGATTCCGAAGGGTGCCTAACCCCTTCCCTTCGGAATAATTTAAACCCCTTACCTAGAATCGAATTGGTTTCGTAAATTATTTAATAGGTTTCCTAGTTTTCCTAAAATTAGGTGGCGACTCTTTTCAAAACTCGTTTTATTTTTAAAACTTTGTTAAAATTGAATCAATTAATTATTTTCTGAGTTGCCGCGACGTTTCGCCCTATTTCAAAAGAGTAGGGATGTAAACAGAATGGCGACTCCGCATGGGAGTTTAGAGGTTTTAACCAATATGAATTTTTTTTTTCAAATTGAGGAAATTTTTGTTATGTTATAACTTGTATTTTTTTATTTCGCTGATTATTTGTATATTGTATTTATTTATTATTTATTTTATTTTGTGTATATTATCATTGCATTTCATGGCATAATTTTCGTCAATTGACAAATAGTTTGTATTAGGACAAAAGAAGTTACGTGGCTTACCACGGCTTCCTTCAGAAAAACACACAAGTCTAATCTTTGGAAGTAATAAACGAATAGTTGGCTTGCGGTCATCCAACGTCGTTTATTAGCTTCACCCCGTTATCTGTCCGACTCGGGTAACCGTCACTTCTATACCAATTCTAGTCACCCTAGGATAGAGCAAAACCAAATCCGAATTTAAGCATCAGCCTAAGATGACTCAACACCCAAGGCGTGTTGAGTCCATTAGAAAGACCACCTTGAGTCCATAATAGCTTCTAGCCTAAAAGGACGACCATAATTGTGTGTAATTTGAAGGATATATACGTCGTTTGACAAACCACAGTCCGTCTGAATTAGAAGGTTATTTTAATAGTTTACTTTTGTCAAGCTCGAGTTTTCAGAAGCTATCATTTCATCTAAAGGTGTTGACAATCGGAGATGACAAGAATTTCAAGAGGAAGACCCTTCGACAAAGGCTTAGAATAGGATGGTACCCCTACGTGGGATTAAATATTTGTAATTTTTTTTCCTTTGACTTCAAAATTTTATTTCATTTGTTCATAAATTGTACTAAGTGTTTTGGGGGACAATGGAAAGTTGTCAAAAGGCGTAATACATCCTTCGAATCGATAAGCCTACCCTAGGCATAAAAGGGTCACGTATTTGTATAGGACGTGCAATAATTATTTGTATGCTATGTGATATATTTTAGTTTGTCTTTAATTAAAAATGTGTTTATGTGTTTTATTCATTATTTGTGTGATATTTTACATTATTCATTATGTATAGGAACTAACACTTTTACATTGTTGACATCCAATTTTGACCCACATCAGTATAAATTAATTATCGAGCTTCGTGAGTTTTCCAAATTATTTAAGTTGATTAGTTTTATAAATCTTGCGAAAATTAAAAAAAATAAAAAAAATAAAAAAAATATAAATATATATGTATATATATATAAAAATATATATATGTATATATATATATATATATATATATATATGTATGTATATATATATATATATTGTACGCGGATTTTATGCTACTTATCATAACTTTAGATAGTATATATATATTACATAATTATGTATATAGTTTGTATATCTTATGATTATTCAAAAACCATCAAAATATACATTTAAATGTTTTATTAAACTAGTTTAATATAAATTATAATTGTACGTTTGAATCACTTTTACGATTTTTAATAATTATTTTATTAAATAAAAGCTCGTTAATTGGTTAATGCGAAATTCGTCATTTTAATTAGTTATTTATTTAATTAATCCAACAGTCCATTCCAATATTAACTTCCCAGCAGCTCATTCCTTTTACTTAATCGTCCAGGCCCACTTTACTTCTATTTCAATTCCAGCCCACCTTAACACTTAACTCCCAGGCCCAACTCTCCCTTTCCCAATCAATCTCCCTGGCCCAACTCTTCCAAACACTCCCAGCCGGCCCAACTCTTCCAAACATTCCCAGCTGGCCCAACCCACTAAATATTCCCATCCAACCCAACCCTTCCTACCCGCCCCGACCCAGCGCCCTTTCCCTTTAACCCGACCCGACCTCCCCTCTTCTTCCCTTCCCAAAACCCAAGCCACGACCCAACAATCCCAATTCCCAGAAAACGCCAAATCCCAGCAGAAACGAAAGCAGCCCACGCTCCTCGCCAAACGCCCACGCTCCGCGTCTCTCCCCCACGCACAGCCCCCCCTCTCTCACCCTCTCGACGCGCCAACAAACTCGCGTCCCCCTCCCCTCCTCTCTTCTCCTCTCTCCCTCGCGAGCCGTTTCATCTGCGATTCGTACGTTCGCAGGCCTGGCAGTGAGGAAGGCTGCAAGCCTTCGTCCTAGCGACAACGAGATGGCGCCACGACGCTCACAAGTACTACGGAATCATCTCGACCCTCCACCTCACCTCAATCCGTTGGAGATTTTGGCATCAAGAAAGGGCATATTCCCCAGATTCGGATAAGGCTTCGGATTTCAAATTCAAAATGGGCGGAAAATCGTATTACCCCCCCCCCCAAATCGAAACCCTAAAATCTTCTATAAAAACCCCCCTTCCGCCTTCAGAAAGGGGGTTCGCTGTTGTCGTTTAGATTGTGGTTTTTGGCTGAAATCCCACCGATATAGAATATAAAGATATTTAAATTTTTGGAGAAGAAAGCAGAATCCCACAAAGGATTCACACTTGTTCCCTTTAATAAGATTTTCTGTTTCGCAAAGGGAGTAACACAGAGGTTCTTAGGGCGATCCGGACAAGAGGAAATCATTTCGTCGAGGGTCGGTGTGACGTTCTAGTTCAAACGTGCGAAGCGGGGTGTGGTTTCAGTTGGTGGAAGTCGCTGCTGTCGTTGTTCGGCCTGCTCGTTGCCCCCGTTCGCTGCTCCTCAACAGGTAAGCTCATTTTTTTTACGTGATTTTCTTCTGTTCTTGGTCTTGATTGGATGGTTCGAGGGCGGAGAACGTCTGTTGTATGTCTTTTGGTTTCGTTTGTTATTGTTAGGCTAACCTCACTGCGTATGCGTGCTGGAGTTTACTTGTTTGTTTTATTCGTTTCTACAACTTCAAGTGTTCTTGTCTAAATTTACTCAAATGAATATGTTGTTTGGTGGTAGTTTAGAGGTTCGTAGACTCTAATGAAGATGGGTTTTGTGTTCTTCTTCTTATTTGAGCACTTTATAGAGTTGTATTGGAAGTAAATGCTGAACGTTCGACATCTTATCCCTCATTCTTTCACCCCTAGTTGAAAGAATGAATCGAGACGTCGAAGTCTGAGATTTGGCCTGTGTCGTTTTGATTAATCAGAGTATGTATCATATTTGTGGCTCGTCTTGATGATTCTGTGATTCAAAGACGACTCAAATTCGATTTCTAGCAAATACGTTGTGGGTTTTAGGTTGGGTTTGTGGTTTAATCTTATCTCGGAAAGTTTTCGACTTTAGAAAGTCGATCTTTATCCATTTTTGTTTCGGTTTTAAATGCATCTTTGTTGTCTGAATGTTCTGTTAAATTTTATCGTTGTGCTTTTTGTTGTCTCGGTTGGCTCCCTGTTCTGTGTGAAGTTGGGGAAATGCTAAAAAGAAAACAATCTGTCTTTTATTCTTGTGTCTTTTCCAGTTAAAATAGCAATATATGCTTTGCTTTGAAGATTATGTTAGGTGTCAAAATATAGCAATTTGATTTCATAGGCAGTCCTCGTTGTGGTTGTAGCTGTCCTTTGTTCAAATAATTTACTTGGGTCTTAATGTGTTGTTTGTAGTGTATACGCTTGATTGATAGTTCGTCCTCAAATTGTATTCTTTTTCTCCATTTTTGCTATTTCCACGATTGGTTATAAATTAATATATTATTAATCTTAAGTGACTACAAAGTCTGTCTTGTTTATTTTATTCTCTTTAGTTATGTTAGTTGGATTATATATTAATTCCGTCTATATATTTTGTTGCATGTAAAAACCGCCCGAGTCCTCACGGACTTCATCCTATTTTCCACCTTTTGAAAGAACCGTGAAGGCTCAAAATCCTTTGCATTCGAGTCAAATTCCGAAGTTTAGGAGATTGAAGAAACTTGAAGAAAACGGCTCGGAAGGCCTCCCCATTTATTTTGCGTATTTCATTTGTAACGGGCATAAGCCCTTGTTGTTCTTATTTTACTTTTCTCGTATTGTATTCTATATGTTTAGACTAGGACAGGTAAAAATGGGTTTAAAAAACCCAAAAGCAGGTGGGTCCAACACTCGGTCAAGACGAACAGAACCGAAGTTGGACCCGAATCTCTCTCTCTCTCTCTCTCTCTCTCTCTCTCTCTCTCTCTCTTTACTTGCTACTTGTTTATATGGCTGCTTAATTGCCGTTAGATTAGGGTTAGAATAACCCCAAACCCTTCGAAGCGCCTTCCTATTTTATCAAAAGTTAAAACTAAAATTAAATCTTAAAACAATAAGTGTTGCAAAACTTGTAAATTTTTTTAAATTAAATAGTTCAACTTCAAAAATTGCAAAAGTTAAAACAAAAATAGTCAAATAAGTTAATCACCGGAAAACCGTAAGTTAGCGGAGTGTCTTAGGTGCCTTACACCTTACTAAGACACTAATAAGAATCCCGAACCCCCTAAAATATTTTCAAAACAAATTTTTCTGTTTAAATTGTTTTGGAAATAAGTTTTCTTGATTTTTCTTAAAAATTAAGTGGCGACTCCTAAAAGTCGAAATTACCTTCGAAAATAAAACAAACTCTTTTCGAAAATCATTTTTTCGATAAAACATACATTTTGAGTTGTTCTTCTTTACAGCGAAAAATTAATTTATGTTCAAATTCAGAAATCATTTTTTGTCCGAAGTCGCAAGAGACAAGAGGATTAACAAAATTCGAGTGCTTGTATTTCACAAGACGTTAATATCAAGTCAAAAAAAAATGATAAATCAGGGGAGTATTTGACTATAAGGTCGCATCTACTTATTTTTATTATTATTTTGCATGACGGTCCTGCTCTCACATATTTCTCATATTTTTGTAGGGATACCGTCCCCGACATCAGTCGGGGATGGTCATAACAATGTCTGGATCTCGTGAAAATTGGAAGAAGACAAAGGTCCAAGAAAACATCCAAAAAGACTACAATAAATCATTACTGTAGAAATTCGTAGGGTTCATTCAACAGACAGTATAAATATTGACGATTAAGAGGCTATAAAACATATTGGTACGGAAAAAAAAAAAAAACTTCATCACTACAAATTTTAGTGGCGCTAGACATATAAATTTCTTTGAGTTTTCTAAATCTTTAAATTATTTTATGTCTTATCTGGTCGAACTACGCATACCTGATTCTCATTTTAATGAGATACGTAGGCAACCCTTTTTGGGTTCGGTATAATCTTCTCCAAAAAAAAATGAAAAAGAAATTATAAAATAGTTTGTGCATATTTTTCCAAGTCATATCTGGTCGAACTACGCGTACCTGATTCTCATTTTAATGAGATACGTAGGCAACCCTTTTTGGGTTCGGTATAATCTTCTCCAAAAAAAAACGAAAAAGAAATTATAAAATAGTTTGTGCATATTTTTCCAAGTCATATCTGGCCGAACTACGCGAACCTGATTCTCATTTCGGTGAGATACGTAGGCAACCCTTCTTGGGTTCGGTATTATCTTTCAAAAAAAAAATTAAAAAAAAAAGAGTTTGTGCATATTTTCAAAGTTATATATGCACGAACTACGCGTACCTGATTCTCATTTTAATGAGATACGTAGGCAACCCTTCTTGGGTTTGATATTATTTTTTTCAAAAAAAAAATTGTTGTTCATACTGTAAGAGTCATGTCTTCAGCTCGGTTGGGACCTATGTAGTTAAGAGCATGTAAATATATTCGATATGATGGAAAAGACTGACTTTGCGGCGAACTACAGATTCTCGTGGTACTGCTTATCTGTACTTTTGTGATGCTTGAAAATTCTCTTGCATTCAATCAAGATAAGAATAAAACTAGCCTCGTGTTTCATGTGCATTGTGTGGTGAGATTTTGATCAAAGTTCATTTGTGCTACACTGTTGATCTAGAACTTGGCCTGAATGTTTTTCGAGGCGAAATCATGAGTAATGTTTGGTTTGAGAAATGATTGTAGGCCTTTTTGACCCGATTGTGCCTTTCAAATCCTACCAAATTACATTAATCCTAGTTTTCCCACTTTGAGCCTGAAACCTTCATTTGGACAACCACATCTTAACCACTACCCTTTTGAGTGCTTACGAGCACTATCCTCTTAGCCCAACTTTCTTGAGTGCACAAAGAATGTGCGAATTATAAGAGGAGATTCATGTTTGAAATTTTCAAAAGCAAAGATATTGAGTCTCCAAAAATCAAGGAAGCAAAGACTTCTAGAGAAAAGAGAGACGGGAAGAAAGAAAGTGGAAGAAATAAAGAAAGTTAAAGAATACCCTTACAGGGTCAGTGAAAGGAGGGAAGGAAAATATTCCAACAAAAAAAAAGGGAAAAATTATTATAATAAAGAAGTGGATAAAGAAAAGCTCCTACGAATAAGGACTCAAAAGAAGAAGAAAAATGAAGAAGAAACAAGCTCAAAAAATGAGAAATGAAAAATAGAGAGGGAAAAACATTAAAAATGAGAATTCAAAAGAAGATGAAAGGTGGGATAACAATAAAGAGGATCTGACGCCAAAGGCGTACCAATCATTAAGAGCACAAATTCTGTGTGACGCTCAAAGCGGAATTTAGTCACTTTTATCTCAAATAAATATCCTACCCATCCCTAAGCCTACGTTACAAGCCAATGACAAGCCCTACATGATCTCATTCCAAATGTTCTCACATTATGGAGATTTACATAAGGGTCAAGCATATGGTATCACAGTTGTGTACATTGAACATTCTTGTGAGTGTGAGTGCACTTTGAAAAATGCCCTATAATCAAATGTCTCAAATATGTGTGAAATAGGACTAACTTTTGTCGTGAGGGCACTTGGAACATGAGGATTGATACAATTCAAAATCTTTGTTTGAAACAAGATGAACAGATCTTGTTAATCCTTAAGTATATTTGAGGAACCACTTGA